>JANUYF010000002.1:182784233-183984233 GCA_026167975.1 Phrynosoma blainvillii
TGCACTGGGCTGGCAAAGATAAGGCAGTGTATTTCATCTACAGAAACAAACACCCACGCCCGCACCAGCATATTTGCCATATGGGATTGCTCACTTGTTGATTAAAAAGTAGGATGATTAATGAATGAGAGGTATAATCCTGTGCATCTCTGTTCAGAAATAAGCCCCACTGAGTTTGATGGGATTTACTCCCAGGGAAATGCATATATAGGTTTGCTGCTAGAGAAATCCATAATTTGGCCCTGCTGCAGTTTTGAGTGACAACCCTTAGACTTGGCCATGCGGTGCAGGGCTGATGGGAGTTGTAGACCCAAATGTTTGAGGACCAGAGGTTCCACATCAGTGCGAGAGGCCATTAAGCAAGAGGACAACAGGGGCAGGAAACTCACATTACCATGATACTGTTACTACAGGTCTCCTTCATAAAACGGGATAGAAAAGCAGCCCAGTCTGTCATCCTGGCATGTCTGTTTGTTGTTTGGAGTCTTTGTTGAGCTGATCAACTGCAGAAACTGAGCAAGGAAGATGCCTATAGTCAAAACACCACCTTTACTGCTGTTCATTCACGTTGGGCGTTATCACACGGGGTCTAAAGCAGTCCCATCCCCGTACCATCCCCGTCCCATTCCGGATCCTTTGCCCCTGTGTTCAAACGACGTCGCAGCAAACCCCGCCCCATCCAGTGCCATCCCCAGCGCATTGAGGCATCATCCCCGTTCTTTGCAATTCCTCTTTTTTTGAGGAATTACATCTGCCGCGACCAGAACCATACCGGAATGATGATGCTTTCTTGTCTGAAGCTACAGGGTCTATTCTGGTATGGTTCTGGATTGATTCCATGCCGCTTTCTTGCCGCTGCGTGTGATAACGTCCTTGGACAGGGATGAGGAACAGTGTCTTCTGGGTGTTGTTGGACTTCAGCTCCTATCAGGCATAGACAATATGGTCAGTGGAAAGGAAATACGAGAGTTTGAGTCCAACTAATATTCCCCCCCCCCATACTTTATTGTTACTAGTATGTGCTTGCAAGTGATCTCTGATTTATGATGACACTTAGAGAAATTTCTTGGTAAGATTTATTCAAAGGATGTTTGCCATTCCCTTCTTCTGGATATAGCCTACAGCACTTGATATTCCCCTGGTGGTCTCCCATCAGGGTGACCAGATAGACCTCCTGACCACAAAGGAGGAGATTCAAGAACAATGTGGGAGCTGTTTGAGAGTGAAAGACACTCCCTCAGAGTGCGGTGGAGTCTCCTTCTTTGGAGGTTTTTAAACAGAGGCTAGATGGCCATCTGTCAGGGGTGCTTTGATCCTATGTTCCTGCATGGCAGGGCTTTGGACTTGATGGGCCCTGTGGTCGCTTCCAACTCTGTGATTCTATTATTACAACATAAAAGCTAAAAACACTGATATAAATATAAATTCATGCTTCGTAGTCATGCTCAAAATGGAGAACATTTTGGAATTCCTCCTGGACACAAGGTTGAACTGTAAGACATGTCCTGGAAAAGGAGGATATCTGGTCACCCTGTCTCCTATTCAAATACAAACTAAATCTGACCCTTTTACAATCATTCAAGATTGGGTGCCTTCAGAGTATTTTTAGGCATTCTAGTACCTCTAAAGAATTAAGTACAATGGGCCCTCCATATTAAATGGGGTTAGGGGCCCAGGACCCCTGTGAAAGTGGAAAAAAACTGCAAATAAAAAAAAAACTCATTATTTTTTTTATCTGCAAGAACTCCTCTCTAGGAATCTCCAGGTCCTCCAGTGCAACTCTCTGGTCAACATCTGTCAGAAGTTGACTATAGATGGAAAACCTGCAAATATCAAGAGAAGAGTTTTCTCTAGTAATCTCTAGGTCCTCAACTCTTTGGTCAACCTCTGGCCGAGTTGTGCTAGAAGACCTAGAAAGAACATCATAATCAAATCCATGAATAATCAAATCTGTAGAAGTGGAAGGCCAACTGCTGTGTTTTTCCAGTCCCTGTGGCTTTGAACATGAAGTGAATTTTCTATGGGAATTTGCCTCATCAAAACGTTATGCCCTCAGTTCCCCAGTAGGCCGCAGCAAAATTCTGCATCCGTTGAATTTTGTCACACAAACAACCATGTTTTGACATTTCTGTGCTGTTTGGCTTTGTTAAAAATCAGATTTAAAGATAGCCATTGTAATAATGAGGGCAAAACTTGAGGAAGTTCCTTTTTTGGACTATAACTCACACTGGCCATGCTGGCTGGAGGATTCTGTGTGCTTGAGTCCAAAAAGCTACCCCAAGTTGTGAGATTGGAAATGAGATTGGAATGGAGAGGAAGGTGTGTGAGTGTGGAGATTATCGCACTGTTCTTAAATAATAGGATAGAAGCGGAATTGAAACTGTAATCCACAGATTTTATCGCACCACATCATGGCTAGGCAATAGGTATCCTGTAGTCCAGGGGTAGGCAACCTTTCCCCTTTAAGGGCCAAGGGACTTCAGTTCCCAGAAGCCTCAGCCATGTTGGCCAATAGTCCCATGTTGGCCAATAGCTCCTGGAATTCTGGGAGCTGAAGTCCTTCAGCCCTTAAAGGGGAAAGGTTGCCTACCCCTGCTGTAGTCAATCTGTGCTTCTGCCACTGCTTTTAATGAATGGGAAAATCTTGTGAATAGCTGTCAATTCCACAGTTAACCATTTTTGAATATAATCAATACAAAGTCTTTCTGTGATAATTCAGAGAGAAGGAAATTTAAACAGGTTTCACTGTATTTCCCTCCCCCCCCCCATTCCCAATGAAGGCAAGACTTCTTACTCAGGAGGAGGCAGAAGAAAGGCAATTTAAACTGGTTTCACTGCATAGACCCCATTCCCAATGAAGGCAAGACTATTTACTTAGGGGTGAAACAGACCACCCCTTTGAGCCAGCTTCAGGGTGGCTTCATAGTGCAGCATTTAGACACTGCACGCTCTGACGCCGTCCCAACACCAGCATCACGCCGGCCACCCTACCACATGAGGGGAGTGGCTTTGAGGCGCTCTGGTGCATGGCATGCTGCAGGAGCACCGCCAAGCCCCGCCAGTGCCAGAAAAGCTGGCTTTTTGCCTACTCAAAAAGGAGCGGCAATTTGCTACTTCTTTTTGTGTCAGCAAAAAGCCAGGTTGGGGCTGTGGCGTGCGGTTTCCGCAGCCCCAACTCAGCATTCAAAGGGGCGGTCTGTTCTACCCTTCACTTACCGTATTTTCCGGCATATAAGATGACTGGGCATATAAGACGACCCTCCACTTTTCCAGTTAAAATATAGAGTTTGGGAAGAGTATGACTTCCAAAACTGTTGTTGTTGTTGCTGTGCACCTTCAAGTCATTTCCAACTGATGATGACACTAAGGCAAACCTATCATGAACCTCCTTATACCCGGCGTATAAGACAACCCCCCACTTTAACCCCAGATTTTGCAGGTTAAAAAGTAGTCTTATACGCCAGAAAATAAGGTAACTTCATCTCAGATAGCTGACCAGTAAACAGAACGGTAAAATGCGATAAATGGATCACCAACCTGTTATCAATTCAAAATTGCTTGGTAATGTGAAAAGAATTGTTGCTGTTTCAGATGTTCAAAAAGCTGCAACAACATCGGGAGGAAAGCTTCATGAGATAATCTCTTGAGTCTCTATATAGGATGACTGTGTGTGAGAGTTATGGAGGTGCAAAAGTTCCTGGCAGTGTAAGAGTGGTGAGGAGAGGAAGTGAAGGCCAACCATTGCTGGTCCTAGTTTCATCCACCATCCTGTCTTGCTCATCTATGGGGTCTCCATCACCAGTGCAGCCCTTCAACTGAAGAAAGGCAGACCATTAAAATGGCTGTTGGGTCCCATGTCAGTGAGTCAGTGAATCCATCGCAGCTCCATTCTACCCATCATAGGTTCAATACTTTCAATAGCCCAATTAAAGTCTGAACTACAACTTGGAATGGATTCATCTACCCCATCCCTGCTCTGGAAGCACCAGACTATGCATGCAGCCTTACACTGTGTGAGCAGAGGGGCCAGAAGTCCTCCTACATTTCAGCATTGGGAGGGGGGGGAATAGGGGAAGAATTGCAAAACATCCTCTATTTTGAGCCATAAAAACAGCCCTTGTGTCATCCGGTGCCTGAAGCTCAACAGATTTATTACTGCCTCTGCTGCTGCAAAGGGCTGTGGAGAGCTGACCATGTGGTGGTTTTGTTTATTTTTTCTGATGGAGATGGGGAAAGGAAAGGAGGATCTGAAGCAGATCAGTGGCACCAGGGGTGTGAAAATGTGTGATTTGGGTTGAGAAAGAAGCAGGAGGGATGAAAGAGCAAATGGGAAAATTACAAATGAAAGTAATATTCAAAATGTAGGTTCAGTCAAGGGTTTATTGCTAGTAAAGTACAATTTTAAGTATTTGCTTTGCTCAGAGCTCAATAAGTATATTGCAAGCCAGCAAGGCATTTTAACAACAAGGTCATCAGAAAAATATGGTTGAGCACATAATAAAATACAGCATATGTAATGTAGATGTAAATAAACCATATGAAATGAATTTATATTTCTACCAGTGTTTTGAGTTTATTATTTCTCCTACATTTTTCTTGAATGTCCTGCATTTTGTGGTCTTGTCCTCCTTTGTGATTATGACATCTGATCACCCTATGTGTAACGCACTCATCCTTGTACACAGAGGGTTGCTAGTACTACCATTCAGAGATGTTGCACAACTATTCCAGCTTTTCTTCCCTAATGGATATGTGTGTATTTAATTTTTTTATGTAAAAAACCCAACCCAATAACAACTATACAACAAATTGTACACCAAACTGAACACATATCCAATGTCCCAAAGAGACAACGCATCCAAAGAGGAGCCAGTGCAGGACTTGACTGTAGGACTCGTCTACGTATGCTGTCTGTCATTGGTACAGTCAGCTTTCTGTATCCATGGATTTTGCATCCATGGATTCTACTATCTATTGCTTGAAAATATTGCTCCCCCCCCAAAAATGTCCAAAAAGTAAACCTTGCTTTTGCCATTTTATATCATCAGTGACACCATTTTACTATGTCGCTATACATAATGGGACTTGAGCATCCATGGATTTTGGTATCCATAGAGGGCCCTGGAACCAAACCACAATGGATACCATGGGTCCATTGTATTTGAATCTTGAATGCAAACCCCTTTAAAACAGAATCTTTGCAAATACATAGTAAAAATTCCATTACAAGGATTTTACCCTTTTCTCTCATTCCAAATGCTCAATTGAAAACCTTGCTACTTTACTCAAGGTGAGAACGGCCTAATCTTCATTCCTTTCAATGCAGCTCTTCTCCTTTCCAGCTCTCCATTTATTTCTGAACTAGTAAGAAGAGCTCCTTTTTTAGGGTTTCTCCATGCACTGGGCCAAACCAGTAATTTGTAAGGGTTACAGAAGAGCATTGGGAAAAGGTGTGTTACAAAAAGAAGAGGGGGAGTTCTCTGCTGGGTCTCTCCACACCCCACCTACAAAATGAAATTAACAGCCCCATAAGTAGGTTGACCATATTACCTTGAGACACTAATGGGACATTGGGATGGCAAAAATGGGAAGAGGTTATGTAATATTCCATATTCATGAAAAAGTAAGACGATAATAAACATTTTATTACATGAACATGTTGAGCTATTATTTTTCAGTGACAGAACTCATACAAAAACTAACATTAAAACAGAACAGATGCCACCACATCTTCATGTGGATCGTGGTCACCCATTGGACTATGACTCTGGAGGACAGGATTCAAATTCCCATTCAGCCATGTAAACCTATTGGGTGAGTCACACTCTCTGTCTCAGAGGAAAGCAAAGACAAGCCCTCTTTGGATAAATCTTGCCAAGAATATTCTGTTATAAGTTTGCCTTAGGGTCACCATAACTCTCAAAGACTGATAATTGGGGAAACAAGTCCTACTGAGTTTAAAATAATATAAGGATATTTGGGATATTTTTTCAATGCCCCCACAACCTGCACATAAGGAGCCCTGTTTCCCTCAAACTACTTCCCTAAAAACAAACAGAAATTCCAGGGAGGGTTTATTAAAAGCAGGACAAAATTGTCATTTATGTTAAAATGAGATGATAGTCAGAAAATGTTTTTTAAAATGACAGTGTCTCATTTAAAATGGTACGTATGCCAGTCTGCCCATAAATAGAGAGGGTGATGGAGCTGAGAAGACTCATTGCTGATGGTACAGAGGAGGGCGGACTGTCCATTCTCAGAGGTTGTGACATTATTTTGTCATGAAATACAGTGGGTCCTCAGCACATACTGGAGTTTGGTTCCAGGACCCCCATGGATGCCAAAATTTGTGGATGCTCAAGTCCTATTAAATACAATAGCATAGTAAAATGGTGTCCTGTATATGAAATAGCAAAATCAAGGTTTGCTTTTTTTTTTTTTTTTTAATAAAATCCCCCTATTTGAATAATAAGTGTGGGTGCTCTCTCCAGACCCTTGGATTGTGGATAACAATTAAAGGAACTTCTTGACAGGAAGAGCTGTTCAACAATGAAATCAAATAATCTAGAGAGGTGGTGGGGGTCTCCTTTTCTTGATGTCTTTGAAAAGAGTCTGGACAGCTCCCTGCTGGGGATGCTCTAGCTGGATTTCCTACACTGAGCAGGGGATTGGACTCAGAGGCCTATGGGGCCCCTTCCAACATTATGGGTCTATGATTCTATGACCCCTGACAATAAAAATGCAACAACAAGGTAGAAAACTAATAATGTAATGACACCCAAAACTGGCTGCCTGAAATAGCCTCATTCTCTCACACAACCCATTTTTCTAACACCTCATAGTGTAGCCTAGTGGACTATGATTCTGGAGACCAGCATTCAGTTAGAATCAGCTCAAAGGTTGCTCACTTCCATGAAGATCCCAGAAGAACTTGAGGGTTAGTAGTAGAAGGCAGCCATGGAAGGCAGGGTTAGTCAATGGTAACATAGTTCGGACACTTCTAAGGCAAGTTTGAGACAGTTGCCAGTCTGGTAGTATAACTCCAGGCCTAGCCCTTCTGACCCACAGCAGCAGTAGCAGTACCCCAAGGGCCCACTGTATTTCAACCTTGAATGCAGAGTAGAGAGCAGAGCTGTGCTGTGCTGTGGAGAGCAATGGAAATTATGAACCCCAGAGGTGAAGAGAGGGATGGAGCTGAGAGTTTTCTAGGGGACTCATTCTTGTGGGTGAAGATGAGGCCAAATAGTTTATTTTTGAAAGCAGTTAACAACAACAAAAAACAGAACCATAGTTTCCACTAGTCAGGCTCCCCAAACGAGTAATGTGTTCAGTTTCTGGGCATCACATTTTATAAAGGATATACACTCATCCCTCCATATTTGCAGCTTTGACTTTTGCAGATTTGATTAGTCACGGATTTTATTAATATGTTCTCCCTAGGAATATCTAGGTCAGTGCTGGTGAACCTATGGTACACATGGCAGACATAGCACTTGAAGCCCTCTCTGTGGGTACACACATTGTCACTCCAGCACAGAGTTTGTCAGAGTTCTGTAATGAACACCTTGAACCTGAGGAATTTACTAAAGTTTAAGTCTTCTATGGGATCTTTTATCCTATGTTTATGGAGGTGGCTAGGGAATGGAGTGATAGCCACTCTAACATACAATCATAGATGCAAGAACTCAGGAATAAAGTAGTTAGCTTGGATAGGAAACGTGAGGCTTTTTAATGGTGATCATTGCCTGAAAGGAAGCTGCTCCAACGATGAATGAAGAGGGATAGACTCAACCGTTATGAAAGGGAAAGGGCAACGGATAGAGCTAGGGACTCTAATCAAAGCTCACAGTGGCACAGTGGCACCATGAAATCTATCCAGACCTCCAATGTGCCTGAGATTTTGGGGATCATTTATATTCTTAATCCTAGCCTGAGACGAAGAGTTGCTATTGTATATCAAAGGATTCTGATTGCTATGCTTTGAAACAGACAATTTCCAAAAGAAGGGAGATAGGATGCTGATGTTATCTCATCTTCAGCTAGACACATCCTGGCTGGCACTCATAAATCTTCTAGGTGTGAATGTCCTGCTTTGCAGCTCCTAAGCCTGGCCTTTTGATTTGCAAATGGTTGTAAATGCAAATGTAACTCTGTTTGGAGTACCCACATGATATACCTGCTTTGAGCTCATGGCGATGAAGGCTCTTCCCAGCCCAGTGCGCTGACAGGGACCCAAAGGGAATCTTTATATCAAACCAACCATCATAACAGTTCATTACTAGAAAGCCAGAGGGATGTGGCACTTTGCAATAAATAAGTGGGTTTGGGGTTGCAGTTTGAGCACTCAGGGCCTTTGCAGACTGCCAGAAATAGTGGAAATTGAGTCCACTTTAAATTGAGGCACTGCCCTGGCTCAGTGCTAGGGAATTATGGGAACTGTAATTTATTGTGGCACCAGAGCTCTCTGACAGAGAAAGCTCAATGTCTTAGAAAAAAATACAATTCCCATGATTCCCTAGCACTGAGCCAGGGCAGTGCCTCAATTTAAAGTGGACTCAATTTGCACTATTTTTGGCAGTCTGCAAAGGCCCTCAGTCTCTAAAAGGTTTGCCATCACTGATGTAGGTCCTCCAGTGCAACTCTATGGTCAACTTTAATCAGAATGGATTTTCAGAAAGTAAAAAGAAGCAGTTTCTGACTGCTTTCCGTTCGAGTTAACCCCATTTTAACAGCGACGTCATCTGAAAAACTAACCGCTTTTGCGGTTTTTTTCTAATTTAAAGCCCCATTTCCGCACGGGATTTCCCCCATGTGATAAACTAATATGATTCTATGGCCACAGATAATAAAAATGCAGTAACAAGTTTAAAAATAATATTTGGCTGCCCTTTCATGATAACCAATATTGGATGTCTGAGATAGTTATCCCATTCTCTGAGTAATTGTAGGACCAGCCCTTTCTAAGAAAAACTGAGGCACATATAGTAAGAATGCCCAAAGAGCATATGAGAGCAGGGGAAGGGGAAGGGAGAAAAGCTGGGACAAGCACCGAATCAAAACAGTAGAAGTGTTTGAATAACTTTAAGAGAGAGAATAGAATGTTGATTAACTACATGAAAAATAAGGGAGCTTCTATTATGGTTTTGGATTTCTAGAAGAGTGATACTTAAAATGTGTTTTTATATTTTCAATAGATTTCAGTTGAGAACTTGTATGTGTAGAATGACAACATAATAATAAGATTCTAAAGATCTTATATAATATTATTATAAGTATTATGTCAAATTTAGAATAAAAGAGTTAGATAAGCAGCATAAGAGCCTTGAAAGCCATTATTTCCCTGTTTAGTGTGTTTAATGTGTAGTTTATTTTAGTAAGTCTTTAAAAAACTTTTATTTGTTTGTTTGTTTGTTTGTAGTTATTTTGGGGTTTTTCTTGTATGTTTTCTAGATATAGAAAATTAATGTATATTTGTATATGTGACTTTCTGTATTTTTAAATATATTTTTTAAAAAACAACAACAGTAGAAATGATCATTTCATCTCTTTAATTTATTTTATAGTCCATAATTCTAATCAACATAACAATATATTTCCAGACATGAAGAAATGACCACATGAGCAATACCAACCTGGAACCTGTGGAATTAACAGCCAGAACACAGTCTGAGTCTAAAACATCCTTATTCAATCTGGCACCCTTTAGAGGCATTGAACTATAGCGCCTATCATCCTCAGCCAACATGTCCAAAGTTATTTTGGCTTGGAGGCAGACCCAGGCTGGGAAAAACTGGCTTAAATGAAAGACACACACTGTCACAGCAAAAAGAAGAGTTGCTTCCTCAACTCTGGGGCACTGAAATAGGGGAATCCTCAATTGATCCATTGACATAATCACAGCATCAGCATAAAGATTCTTCCATCACAGTTATGAAAAGAAAAAGAGAGAGAGAGAGAGAGATCCTGCGTGCAAACTTTCCTATGTTTTGGACAGCCAAAAGCTGCATGGTATGGACCATTCTGTAATACATCTCAGCAGCAAAATAAAGGCTTTCTTTCATCTGACAACATTTCAAGTTAGTGGAATTTGTCTGCTGAACTGAACGTCACTTAGCTGTTTGACATCACACTGTCTAGTCTAGGGGTGAATGGCATTAAACTCCTCAACATTATTAAACTGGCCTTACTTCACGTAATACAAATAATAATAATAATAATAATAATAATAATAATAATAATAATAATAATTTATTTATATCCCGCCTTTAGCCGAGGCTATCAAGGCAGCTTACAATCTAAAAGCACAATCCCATACAATACAAAAACATTCACAAATAATAATAATAATATCCAACTCTGTGTTTGCTTCCCAGTGAATGTGCACATCTTTTGGCTGTTGTTGTAAGGTCTGTTGCTGTTTTACAGAGGGAGAAGGTTGTCTGATGATGTCACAGTATATAAAGCATGACCCATACTGGTCCACTGCCATGTTTGTAGTCTGGGGGTAGATTTTTAAAGGGACTAACGGACATACAAAATGCAGTCGGCAACCACTGGAGGATGTTACAGGCCTTGTAACCCAGCTGGGAATTCAGGCTGGGAAGCAGATCGAACAGCACTCCAGGCAAATCTCCAGGCAGTCAGAGGAGCCACAGCAATCTTGCAGCATCCCACAGCCCAATGCACAGGGGCAGCTCTCTCCGCCACTTGCTTCTCCACAACAGCATCCCTCAGCCAGAGACTCCCCTCTGCCTCCACCGCAGCAAGCCTCCAGGCAGCCCCTGCAGCCCCCACACTCCAGGGCAAGGGAGCAGAGAGACATGAACTCACAGAAGAGGCAGGCGAGGGCACAATGGGCACAGCAGTCTGGAACAGGAGAGAAAGAGAGGACCACCATTAACAGAATCTAGGAATCTCACCCCCTATGTGTGCAATAAAATCCACAAAAGAGCAATACATTTATTGGGCCGACCAAAAGCCATAAAACACATGTTGCAAGCTTTTGAAGCCCCACTGACTCATTCATCTAGCAAATATAGCCTACAGCACCTGTATCCATTGGTGGTCTCCCATTCAAGTACCAACCAGGGCTGACTCTGCTTAACTTCCAAGATCAGATGGGATCTGGTGCCATTAGGGCATTTAGGTGGCCATCTCACCATCTAGAGAACACACAACAGGAGGTTTTTGCAACAAACACAGAAAGAATAGCAGAGAGAAACTGACAATATAATGAACCATATCACAACAATGTACCAAAGGAATAAAACCACAACTCTAACATATAGATACAATGATCATATATTTATATGTAGTAACCACATTGCAGCAATACTGTAAAACACAGAATACGTAATACGAAGTGCTACAGTGAACTATATATCCCACAGTTTGGACATAGTTTGGGATATATAGTTCACTATACTACTTCTATATATTCTGTGTTTTACAGTATTACTGCAATGTGGTTACTACATATAAATATGTCATCATTGTATGTATATTAGAGTTGTGGTTTTATTCCTTTGATACATTGTTATGATATAGTTCATTATATTGTCAGTTTCTTCCTGCTATTCTTTCTGTGCATCTCACCATCTATATTTTCCCCAAACTGCTATTTCTGTCCACTGCTCAGTGTCCTCCAGGGTAAAAAGGTTGAGAAAGATTACTCTAGACCAGTGATTCCCAAAGTGCGTAGAATGCTCTCCGTATGTGTGTGTGCGTGTGTGTGTGTGTAAAGATCCAAAGGGGCATTGGGGGGGAAAGGGGGCAGCAGGAGGGCAGTGAGGGAAAAGGGGGTGGCAGGAGAGCCTTCAGTCAAAGTATTGGCACACAAGAAAGACAAGGGGAAATTAAATGGGAAGCAAAACAGATTAAGATTCAGATTAAGAAAAAGTCTATACATGTGAAGGATTGATGTATTTTGCAGAAGAAGATAAAATCTTTTGATTTCCCATATTGTGCAAATCTAATACACTGTTCCAGTCACCTAACATAATCAAGTCCTCGTAGGCTGCATCCACACTGCAGAAATAATCTGTTTTGACACCGCTTTAACTGCCATGGCTCAATGTTATGGAATTCTGGAAATTGTGGTTTGTTGTGGCCCCAGAGCAGAGCGCCAGCATTTAAACTGTTGTCAAAGCGCTTTATTTCTACAGCACAGATGCCTCCTTAATCTGCAGAGAGCAGCTGAGCTTTTGGCAAGGATCTTGGTGTGATTTAGCAACTTGGCTTTTGGAGAGCTTTCCCTTTTAAAAGCAGGAACATTGTTACCCCAGGATCAGGCCCTCAATCATCCTCACATATTTAAAGAAACACTGAGATGTGTAGCCTGACAGGAAACCTTACTGTGGACACCTCAGTTAGACCACATTTGGAAATCTGGTTGTAGCAAGAGGGAAGCAAGAGCACCCACTGCAGTGAAATTGCCCAAGACTAACCTCAGTATAATAACAGGTATTTCCTCAGTGGAAGGAGTTTTAATTTGTTTTGGACATTCATGCCATTTGTCCAAACATTTCCTCAGTCTCCTGACAATTATTGTCCCCTGGGAAAACCATTTTACTGATGAGATAATGCACTCATCCTGAGAGCACTGCCCTGGGACATGATTTTGAGTATAAATGTTGTTGGCTGCACACTGGCAATTTGGTCTTGTTTGGAACCAGACAGACACTCTGTTCATTTCAGTTGGACACCTCAGTAGCTGGCCACCCCACGTTCTGTCGGCAGCTACTGAGCCACTTCCAATCAGCTGTCCCACAATTGGAGCTACACTTCAGGAAAGCTGTAGTATCGCCTCTTAGCAACCTTCAAAGTCACTTCTTCCCACCTTTGCTTCATTAGTTCTTGTGTGTGTGATTGAGAGTGTGTTTGCATGCGTGTTGACTCTTTCCTAATAAAGCTAAAAACCTTATTAGGAATTGCCTCTGGAATTCTGTGTGGTTTGGAACCATTATACAACAACATTCAAAATCCACAAAACAGCAATATTTTTATTGGGCCAATCAAAATGCACATGCAAAGGTGTTAAAAATCATACAGGAGAAAGAAAAATATATGACAATATTAACTGACTACATCTCAGGTACAATGTAGACCTGTGACTAGGTCAAATCAAATCTAATGGGATAATAAATTGGTATACAAGCTTTTACAAGCTTTCAAAACTCCACTGGCTTCTTCATCAGGCGAAGATGTTAAAAATCATACAGGAGAAAAATTGTGATGATATTAGTCATAGGCCTACATTCTATCTGAAATGTAGTCAGTTAATATCGTCATTTTTTCCCTTTCTCCTGTATGATTTTTAATACCTTTGCCTGTACATTCTGCTTGGCCCAATAAAGGTATTGCTATTTTGTGGATTTTGGATATTATTGTACTTTGCTGTATGGCCAACACAGCTAGGTGTAGATAGTAAAATAAGGACCTTAAGACCAATAGAGAGTTGGCTGCCATAAGACTCCCATCATTCCCACAATATACAACAAGGTCAAATAGAAGCTAATGGGATTATCAGTTGGTATACCCTACATCTTCCAGTTTATGGCTTGGCTGTAACCACTGAGGTTACACTGCCCAAAGGCTTCAAAATCCTGAGCCAAGCCTGGAGTTCTCTGCTGATGCTACTGGAGAGAAGAAAATATACACTTCTTTGCTGTGTAGCAATCTGCCTCAAACTTCCAATGTGTTGGACTTCTTTCCATCATCCCTAGTCAGCACAGTTCTTGGCCATGCTGGCTAGGGATGATTGCAATCCAACACATCTGGTGTAGCATGACAAACCCCATTGTGAACCAAACTATTTTGATACATAAAGGGAAAACTGTTGAGATCCCAGGCTGAAAGTTGCCCAGCCAAAGTACAATGTTAATTGAGCTATATTAATTTCCCTACTAAATATTGTTTGAGGGTGCCCTCCTGGGACCCCATCTTTTTGGGTAACAAAATGGGTTAGGAAGTAAAAGAGGAGAAAAAGCTGGATTACACTGTTCTGTGGGGGAATTGGTTGGAAGAAAGGATGGATGAGAAAAACAGCTGGGAGGCAGATCAGTAGAGAATCTCCACAAAAAAATATTTAAAATATTATACATTATCAGTCCCTTACAAAGCAGTCAGCAGTCAATCACTTTTAACTGATTGATTGATTGATTAAATGAAAAGTAATTTTTAAGTGACAGAAGATAATGGAAAAACCAAAAGCAACACACAGAATTACTTGTTTAGCATTGCAATGAGTAAGACAAATGAATCACATTTTCTCTCTTTTCCCCCCCAAATGGGAATGAGTAACCTGAATGTATCCCTTCAAACACAGAGAGACACAATCTTCTGAGCATGGATTAAAATCAGTTCAGAGGTTGCTCACCTGCCATGAAGACCCCAGAAGAACTTTAGGGTTAGTAGTAGAAAGGCGGCCATGGAAGGCAGGGTTAGTTAATGGTAGCACAGTTCGGACACTTCTAAGGCAAGTTCAAGACAGTCGCCAGTCTGGTAACATAACTCCAGGCCTGGCCCTTCAGACCCATAGCAGCAGCAGCAGCAGCAACAGCAGCATCCCTGGGGGTCACAGCAAAGACCGAGGAGCCTGGAGCCGCAGGCTGGCAGTGGGAAGCAGGAGGGGAAGCAGGAGAAGGACCCAGTCAGAAGAGGCAGAAGGTCAGAAGAACGGCAGAAGAGACAGGCCAAGAGGAGGGTGGCACACAGCTCTGTGGATGGAACAAGAGGGTCAAAACACACACACACACACACACACATACACATTTTTTTTAAATACCTAGAAGTGGACTCTGTGTAGAAACACCCTTGCAGCATTTAATACAAAGGTAATTCAGATTTAATTCAAAGCTATCTTTGAATTAGTGCTAAGGATTCTGTGGACAGCCAAAAAGATAAACGAATGGGTCCTAGAACAGATCAAGCCAGAAATCCCCTGGAAGCCAATATGATTAAATTGAGGCTGTCATACTTTGGCCTCATCATGAGAAGGCATGACTCACTGGAAAAGACAATAATGCTAGGAAAGGTGGAGGGAAGTAAAAAGAGAGGAAGGACGTGCGTATCTACAGGGTCACCATGAATGGAGATCGAGTCAAGGGTGGTTAATAACAAACCTTATGGCAAACCCCTTCTGAACAAGCCTTACCAAGAAAAGTCCATGATAATTTTGCCTTACGGTCACCATAAGTCGGAAATTACTCAAAGGTACACAACCTTTGTGTAACAAAAAACCCAGCACTTTTTAAAATTTCATTTTTATTGTGGTTTTAATACAACATAAAAAACTTGCAAAGAAACATCCCCACACTTTTAGCTATATATTCAACATCATTGTTTTCTAAACATTGTTTTACTTATACCTTCCTTGTAATAAATATATTAGTTATTTTAACTTATTCTTGAACTACTAAATAGTTCTTAGATTCTGTTATATGCCATTTTTCTTTCCTTAATATCTGTCTTAAATGAACATATATATTGTACTTACTCCCGCTATGTTTATATACATTATCTACATAATTATATAGATATTGTATACGTTCGTTTTTTTACCTTTGTTAGTGCTTCTTATCCTTTGTTCATAATTTTGTTACTTTCCTCCATTTCTCTTCATATTGCTGAGTTGTCTTTCCACTAATGTACATAGACAAACTATCCATCACAGCTAAATCATTTCACTATACATTCATCTATAGATGGCATTAGATCAGTTTTCCAATACCTTGCATATACCATACAGGCAGCTGTGACCATATATAATATTACACTTGTATCCTCTTGATTTAATTTATCTTCAATCACTTCTGTTATATTTAGTAAACAAAAATCTGGTTTTATTGGTATATTCTTCTGTAATGTTTCTTTTATAATTTTATGTATATATTTCCAGAGGCTTTTTTTTAAACTTTTTTGCATTGCCGCCACATATGGTATGGTGTGCCCATTTTATCATTACATTTCCAATGTGCAATGGCATATCTCCTCTGAACAAATTTTTGTTTTTTCCCTGGATCTTTGCTAATCTAGTTGGAGTCATGCGCCATTTAAAGAAAAGCTTATAGTAGTTTTCTCTTAAGTTGTTGCATTTTATAAATTTTAGGTTATTTTTCCATACATTCTCCCAACTTGTTAGAGGTATTTCGTTTCCAATATTCTGCATCCACTTTTTTCTAACACCCCATAGCATAGTGTAGTGGTTTGAGTGTTGGACTACAATTTCCGGAGGCCAGGGTTCAATTCCTAGCTTGGATATGAAACCCACTGGGTGATCTTGGGCAAGTCACACTCTCTCAGCCTCAGTGGAAGGCAATGGCATATCTCCTCTGAACAAATCTTGCCAAGAAAACCCCATGGTAGATTTGCCTTAGGGTCATCATAAGTCGAAAACCATTTGAAGGCACATAACAACAACAACAACAACAACCTCTCTCCACATTTCTGACCCTATTGATTTCCTGCTCTTCTTTGGCTTGTCTTCAACTTTAAAATATAATTACTCCTCTCTAAATGACATCCAATTATATAAACAAACTTTTCTGTTTTATAGAAAATATTTTTAAGTATCAAATTCAACAGTTACATTGTTTCCTGTTCTTTCTTTCTTTTCTTTTCTTTTTTAATATGCTATAAAGGCTTGTCAAATTTGTAAATAAAATTGTATCAAGTTTCCTTTTTAACAAATTGGCCAAATCAGCAGAAAAGACAGGTTAAGATGTGGATGGAATGAGAGAGTGAACATACAGACACTTTTTAAAAAACCTGAAATAGGCTATATGTAAAAACATCTTTATAGAATTTAATTCTGTTACAATGGCTGATTTAATACAAAGACTCCTTTGGGATCCCTGCCATGGCCCTGGATGGAATGAGCCCCTATCACCATGAACTCAAGGTAGACACCTGAAAGGTCACATCTGCACTTACGATTTTCAGATCAAAAGGGCCACGCCTAGGACCTGCTAAGCAGGATGTTAACACCTAGAGGATTTATGAGTGTCAGCCAGGATGTGTCCATCTGAAGATGAGATAACACTAACATCCCATCTCCTCTCCTTGGAAATTATCTACTTCAAAGAGTAGGAATCGGAATCCTGTGATATACAATAGCAACTCTTCACCTCAGGCTAGGTTTAAGGATATAAATGATCCCCAAAATCTCAGACACATTGGGGTCTGGCTAGATTTCATGGTAACACTGCGCCACTGTGAACTCTGACTAGAGTCCCAGCTCTTTCCGTTGTTCTTTCCCTTTCATAACGGTTGAGTCTATCCATCTTCCTTCATCGCTGGAGCAGCCTCTTTCAGGTAATTATCACCATTAGAAACCCTCATGTTTCCTTTCCAAGCTAACTATTCCTGAGTTCTTGTGTGTATGAGTGTATGGTAGAGTGTCTTTGTATGTTTGAATCTCCAAA
Organism: Phrynosoma blainvillii; assembly: GCA_026167975.1. Taxonomy (NCBI): domain Eukaryota; kingdom Metazoa; phylum Chordata; class Lepidosauria; order Squamata; family Phrynosomatidae; genus Phrynosoma; species Phrynosoma blainvillii. The sequence goes on from JANUYF010000002.1 coordinate 182,801,657, forward strand.
TACATTACAGTTAATTGGAAAGCTTTGTCTCTATCAGTCTGTTTCCTAGTCACCTCCGTAAACATAGGATAAAAGATCCCATAGAAGACCGGGACTTTAGTAATTCCCCAAGTTCAAGTCCTTCATTACAATTCAAAGGTAGCATGGTTTGATTGCCTACTTGTAAATCCACTGGCTGACTGACCTTGACTAACTCACATGCTCTCAGCCTCAGGGGAAGGCAATGGCAAACCTCCTCTCAACAAATCTTGACAAGGACAACCCATTATAGTTTCTCCTTAGGGTCGCCATAAGTTGGAAATTACTTGAAGGCACACAACAACAACCCCTTTTCCCTCATCCTTCCAAGTCATACTGAAAATATCATACCTTCCTATATTCATACATAAAAACTAGAACACATGTGGACAAGTAACAGCAGAGTGTGGTCAAGATGGCAAAGTCATAAATGAGGAAGAAGAGACAAGCTAGGAGAGGCTGCAGTAGTTTCCTTTTGCCTGAGCCAACTGGGAAGGGCAAGACTCTGCCCCTCCTCTCCTCTCCTTTCCCCCCTGCTGAGTTGATTGAGTGCAAACTCCTTTTGAACTTTGAAGTCAGGTTGCAGCAACTGAAGCAAGCCAGGACAAAGGGGGAAAGGGAGGAGGAGAGAGAAACTGGGACATTTTAAAAGCAACTGAAAAAGTGGGATAGCAGATGATTAATTGAGACTGTCCTGGCCAAATCAGGACAGTTGCGGGATGTGGAATATCTGCTATGCGCATTTGTATTAGAAGCCAGCTGGAGCTGACACAACATATGTTGTTGCCTGAGGCAGAGCACATGGTACTTGCATGCCCCCTGCCATCAAAGTCAGGGAACCATATAGTAATCAAACCCAGCCAAATTATATTGGCACCTGAGGCACAAAATCTCAAAACTCCTCCCTTGTCCCTAAAAGCAGGGAGACAATAATAACAAAATAAGATAGCTAACCAGTGTAGTGTAGTGGTTTGAGCATTGGACTGAGACTCTGGAGACCAGGATTCAAATCCTGACTAGACCATGAAAACCCACTGGCTGACCCTGGACAAGTCACACTTTCTCAGAGGATGGCAATGCCAAACCCTGTCTGATGAAACCTGCCAAGAAAACCCTGTGATAAGGTTGCTATAAGTTGGAAACTAAAAAGTGAAGGCACACAACATGCACACACAAGATAGCTAGCTATTTCTTTTCCTTTTATGACACCCCAAAACTGCTGCCTGGGGCAGCTGCCTCACTTTGCCTAATGCAGGGCCAGCTCTGTGCTACATGGTTAGAAGCATTTGGGGATAAATTTTAAACCCAGAAGCACTGCTCAGCAGAGCTACTACCTGTAAGAGACAACCACCACTGATATGCAAGTCCTTCCTCCTTCATCTCAGATGGATTTAGGGATGGATGCCAATATGCTGTACATGACTGGACATGCTCTTAGCACTTCTGTGGAGCACTGGTATTGAAAACTGGTTCTGTAGTCTCACATTAGCTTATATTAACACCACAATCCCATTCTGTCTTATTCCAAAGCAAATCTCATAGCCACTTACTCTCCCTAACAGTAGGGCTGGGCTTGAAGCCAGCTGGGGATTGGGTCCAACTGGCTGGTAGCTGTGATACCATGAAAACACTTCCTTAAGGCAGTTAAGAAACAAAAAGTTGGGAAACCAGCTTCAGACAAACAACAAGCACAACCCACTTAAGAATCAGTACAGGCATAGTTCAGTTAACAAAGGAGTTTGTCACACGGGAGGCAAAGCACCCAAATCCCGTGGATAAACAAGGGTTTAATCCTGTGAATATCCTGCAAAAGTGGGATTGTTTTCAGACAATATACAGTGGGCCCTCCCTATATGCGGGAATCCATTCCGGACACCACCACCACCGCATATGGGAAAAAACGTGTATGCTCAAACCCCATTGATTTGTATAGTGGTGTGGTTCTGCACACGACACTGCGTGTGCATCTGCAACACACATGCCATTTTGTCTTCCTAGGCTTGATGCACGTGTAAGCTCAAATCAGCATACGGCAAGCCTGCGTATGGCACAGGCGCATTGTATACACTTTTTTACTTGTTGTTACAGCAAAGTATCATTTCGTTAGCCATACTTTGCTCTATCTTTTGTTCAAAAATTTTGGGGTGACGTGATAAGTGAGAGTAACAAAATAACAGGCAAGGATGTTCATTTGAACAAAGAGAATTATATAACATTAAATCTGAAGAATAAGGGAATGAGTAAGAATGAAGAAAAGCAGTTAGGTATATATTAAAAGCAACACAAGTATATATTAAAAGCTATACTCTCTCAAAAGTGCAAAGTTGCTTCTCTCAAAAGTGCAAAAGTATCAAGGTGGAAAGAAAGTAAAAACTGGAAGATGAACAAAGTAGATAAGTATTTGGCAGATAACTTGATGTTCGATATTTTTAGAGACAGAAGATTAAAATATACTGGAGAAAGGAGGGAAGGAGCTTGGAACTTGAGTTGGGAAATTTTGCTTGAGAAGGTCAAAGGAAATACGGAGTACAATGAAGTCAATAATGTAATTAAATCCAAACCCCATATATTGAATGTAGGTTTCTAAAAGTAAACAGTGCATTTATTCTAATCTCTACTAAGCTGTGGGGAAGGGGGGGAGGGGGGCACGGGTTTGTGTAACATTGTGTATATATTAAAATAATTCAATAAAAATACAAAAAAATTAAAAAAAAGAAAAAATTGATCTGTTTATTTCATTTTATATGTGCATATTGTTAGTTTGGTGAAACATATTGAACTTCTGTTCTTTTTTTGTGCTATAGCAACCTAGCCCTATTCTTTCCATTTTATTTCTGGGCCTTTGCAGACTGCCAGAAATAGTGCACATTAAATTGAGGCACTGCCCTGGCTCAGTGCTAGGGAATCATGGGAACTGTAATTTATTGTGGCACCAGAGCTCTCTGACAGAGAAGGCTCAATGTCCCAGAAAAAAATACAATTCCCATGACTCCCTAGCACTGAGCCAGGGCAGTGCCTCAATTTAATGTGCACTATTTCAGGAGCACATCTACTTTGTTAACTGCAATATATCTGTACTCAGATTTTTCTGTAGCCACTTCTGGTATTTCAGATTAAACTTCTACTCTTTCTTTTTAGTTTTATGGCTGTCTCCGTTTCTTCATCTTTGGGTGAGAAACATTAGGAATGTCTGGCTCAAGCCACTTAAGTCCACTAATCACTAAGCTGTAGCAAGGTAATAGCCAGTTTCTGCATTGGAAGCAATTACATGGTTCAACCCTGTTGGGACTGTATCACTTTAGACCACATGTAGAGGTTTGGTTCTTTAAATGCTCCCCTGTCTAAACAGCATCTCTGCCTCCCATGTAGGTTGGCTGATGATTTAAGATCCTTTTTACCTCTCTCAAAAGTGCAAAATTAACACAATGTCTCTCTTTCTCTGCACACTGGAGAGGTGAGTATTAAAGAGCCAGCCAAACCATTAGGCTGTCTAGATGGGAATTTAAACACAGATGGAGTCTTCCCCCAAGGCTTAGGAGCAGACAAGCTCAGAGAAAGTAAGGCTAATAAGCTACATGGCACACACAGTTCTCTCCATCCTGCTATATACTCCTCAGCATCTGTTGCCTGAGGCATCTGCCTTGCTCTGCCTAATGGTAGGGCTGGTCCTCAGTCAGAGCTATAGGGGGGAAGCAGACGGGTGGCCATGGGCCGCCCCGGGAAGCTGCATTGCAGGGCTGAGGTATCCCCACACCTCGGCCCCGCGGCGCAGCTTCGCCACCCTGGAAGGAGCGCTAAAATAGCGCTCCTTCCACAAGTCGCCGAAGGTGCGCCGCAAAAGGCTGCCGGCGCACCTTCGGCAACTCTTCCGCTGCAGCGTGTACAGACGCTGCAGCAGGAGGTCATCCTCGGAGCGCCGGCCGTGCAGAGGGCCGGCTGCTCCGAGGACGTTTTGGGGAAGGGGTTGGGGCGCCTACCGTGTGGCTGCCCCTCCCCTTCCTTGCCCCCAAAATGGTGCTTTTCGCCGTCTGCTTCCCCCCTTAGTTGCAGTAACAGTTGGCAGGGTTGGCAGAACCCTTGGCCCATGCTTCAAAGTCAGTGGCTGACCTGCATTATAAGGAGAAGGGCCCAGCCCAAAACTCTCCAGTAATGTTGCCATTGCAGAAGATGAATTTAAAAGCCCTGAGCCTAGAGTATCAGACTTGCATGGAGGGAGGGACATTATTTAGAGCTGGTAAAATGGGGGAGTAGGGTAAGCCTTGGGTTCAGAAGGTACACAGAAGACGAGATCAGAAGGACTACCAGATGCTTTGTTGTCCTTTAAATCCTCGCTTATATCTAGGGTTTTCTATGTTGCCTGAGCCACAGAACAAGAAACCACAGGACAAGAAAGCAGCTCCTTCCCTTCCTTGTTCAGAAGCTGGATGGACTGTACATTGCATCTTTTTCCTCCCCTGGTAATGAGAGAGGAACCACTCCCTGAAAACATCAGGCTGGCTTAGGGAGCACTGAACAAGCAACCAGCCTCTTCCTCCATCTCTTTAGTGCGATCTTCTATTATCTGCCACCAGAGGTAACAGTTACACTCTGCCTAATGGTAGGGCTGACCCTGTTTCCATCACAAGCGAATCTGCCTGTAGGCTTGCTTTCCCATTCTTTCTGACTCCAAAGCCCCAATATCAATATTTGCAGAGCCCATTCCTCCCCATTCCCCACCAAAGCTAATTCATCTGTGGGCCTTCGGACACGTCTACTGCCCACATGGACTCACCATCCCCAGCCACCTCTTGAATCTGAGAAGCTGTAGACTTGCAGCTTTTCTTGCTGCTGTTGGTGCAAACGGACGTGGTAGATCCAATGTGCTGGTTCTTCGAGCCCCGTGGTTGCTGCTGCCTCACTGAAGCCTGGGCAACTCCGCAGCCATTAGTATAGTAGGCATGGCGGAAGGGAACCTTTCCTTGCTGGTAGGGGGAGGTCATGGTGCTGGTGATAGCTGAAGGAGGGAGCTCTGCAAAGAGATGAGAAAGAATTTGAAACCTGAAGTCACAAAGCTGGTCCTTGATGAAGAGTGGAACTCAAGTCCATCAAATCATGAGCCAGCTGCTGTTTTATGAAGGAGCAGAAAGTTGTTATAAATGGATGATGCATGCATGGCTGACAAGAAGTCAGGATGGGGATGGGAAGAATTCCCAAGGCCTTGACCTCTGGAGGGCTTGGGCCTCTGAGGTCCTGGACAGTGGGGGGTGGAGATACATTACAAACTAAATGTTGGTATCTCAACAGATTTTTAAAAGAGTACACATTTTAAAATTTAAAATTTAATTTTTTAAAAAAATCCTGGGGCCTCTCCTTTCTCTTCCCACTGAGCCTTGCCCCACTCACACCATCTCTTCGGTATTTTAAAGGAATGCAAGTGAACCTCACAGGCTGTTTCTGCCAGAAGGCAGAGATATATGGAGAGCAGTAGTGTCACCTTCCTTTAGGGTGTCACCTGGTGCAGCCTGCACCCCTAGCACCCTTCTAGCATGAAACAAAGTTTTATTAAAAAAAAAAAAACTTCTTTGGAGGTTTTTAAACTCAGACTCGGTGGCCCTCTGTCAGGGGTGCTTTGATTGTGAGCTCCTGCATGGCAGGGGTTTCGATTGCATGGCTTTTGGGGTCTCTTCCATCTCTATGATTCTGTGAAAGTTTGTGTACACTGAACCATTGGAAAGCAAAACTGTCACTATTTCAGCCGTCCACATGGACAATTTTAGATTTTCGAGTATTTTGGATTTTTACATAAAGGAGACTCAGCCTGTACAAACTACTTTTGCACGTTTGCAGCAACTGAAACTGAAAGCAAAGGAGGAAAGTGGGAGAAGGAGTTAGAAATATTTAAATAGCTGCTTAAGAAGTGGAATGGCAGAGGATTAATTGGGACTGTCCTTGTCATACTGGTACAGTTGGAGGGTATGGTAACTTTCCAGTAAAATAATGGCACCACTCTGGTGTAAGTAATGCCAACGTGGCATAAGAGGTCACCTTTTTTTGGGCAAAAAAAAGTCTTTCGCCAAGCTGGTAGTGGTGGTGTGGATTTTTGTCAGCACCCTGTGGTTATGTGTGTTTGTGTGTGTAGTAGGGAGGGGGGGGTAAATAAATAAAACAGTTAAATCCCTTTCCCTCCATGCACTGGATTCAATCTTGCTCTCCTCTCCTTTCCCTCACAGGGATTATTTAGTTTTTTAAAAATTGAAACATGTTAATTTATCTCCTGTCATATGTGGAGAACTCACAGAACTCTCTTGAGTTTTGCCTAGACAGCTTTAAAGCACCTGTTATAATCAATGCCAAGAGTGAGGGGAGAGGAGCTGGAAACACTGTCCCTCGGGTACAGATCTTGAGTGGAAAGCTTGTGTGCATACAGTTTCTGTGTGCAGAGGTTCTTTGTACAAGATTTGATCAATATGTACAGGTCTTTAGTAAATAAATAATTGACTAGCATGGGGGATTACAGACCATTACAATAACGTAATAAAACCAAGATGTCTATTTAAGACCTTGGCTACTAGCATCCACACGCTGCTAACACACTAACACGCTGCAATCCCCCCCCCTCCATTTTACTTTACCATTTTCAATTTTTGTTGCTAGCTGCATAGAAGGAATGAGGGACAAATCTTCATTGGAGTTAAATTGCCCAGGCAGGTACCTCTGGTTTTCGGAGAAACAGGTGCTTCTGAAAGATTTCTCATGCTCTGGCAATGGGAAGAAGGAACTGTATTCAGACCACCTATAATTTCTCTTTTCTCATAGTGCCAGTTGCTGCCCCACCCTATCAACATCTTTGCAGGCCATGCTAGTACAACCCCCATTTCTTCTGTAAAAAAGAAAACCTGCTTTTTTTCTACATGCAACCAAGGTGCACAGGGATTACCTACCTTTTAAAAAAAGCATCTGGGAAACATGATTCTCTTTAATATCAAGTGTTGTAGGTTATATACAAATGTAGGATGAAAATCAAATAACATTTGATTTGATTTTTTAAATGTTAGGAAAACATATTTCTTGAGTGCAGGAAATCCTGATATAGAAAATCCTTGACTGATGAGAATTTTCATAGATCAAGACTAACTCTGTACAAAATTTGCACATGGTATTTGTGTGTAGAAAACACCATTATCTGTGCAGGAAACAGCATTTTATGTTCAAAAAATAATATTTATGCACAAAAGTATAACTTTCTGTGCAGAAAAAAGCTGCTTTATAGTTTGAAAACATGCCCTGTGCAAGCTGTGTGCAGAGCAAGCTGTGAACAGTGAAAACTGTGCACTTTTCAAATACTTTGTTACAGTGGGAAGAAAATTGCACAAATTACTAATTGGTTTCTTTGAGAATGAAATCAGTGAAAAATTACAGTCAATAGCACATCTCTTTCAAATAAATCTTGCCAAGAAAACCCTATGATTGGGTCACCATAAGTCAGGGCTGACTCAAAGGCCCACAACAAAAATAGCAGCAGGACAACAACAACAACAACAATGGCATTTGATGAGATATGATTGGTCATATTGAAAATATCAGACTAGTCAAGTCGCTTTTAGTTTGTTTCTGGAAGTTGATAAGTATCATCATCATCATCATCATCATCAACATCATTTTGTTCTTAACTCTAGGGAGTGTTGGGTTTTTATTTAAAGAAAAAGCTGTCCAAGAAAAAAACAACTAGAATAATATTATAATATCAATCTGATATTATGATTATAATCCACATATAAAAATCAGCATATTCACATTTTATGCAAATTTGTGCCTGCTTTTATCTTATTTTCTTTCTTCTTATTCTTCTTTTTGGAATGGATTCGCCAGCCTTGCTTTCAGGCAATCGTGCTACCCCCAGCATATATCTTTAAATATACAGCTCATTCTTGTTAGAATGAAATCAACTTTCTGTCCAGCAATGGAATATCATTGTAAATCACACCATACTAAGAATGTACAAAAATGAAAAACAATAGGTTTCCTAACTTGAAATGAATAACACAAAGCTCTGATTCATCACCCTTCATATACCGTGCAAGCATAATTTAAAAATAATTGTAGGACATTTAATAGAATCTATTTTCCCTTTTTAATTAATTTTAATTATGATTTCAGGCTTCTTTATAGCTGCTGTGCTCCAGTCTCATCAAACAAAATAATGGTTTTAAATCACTTACCACAGATTAGTCCCACTGGTTTTAAAAGCATTACCTCTAAGAAGTTTGAGGAATGTGCCATTAGAAAATAGTTATACAATACAAAGTCAGTGATTTTCCTTTGGGAGGGATGAAATTTGCAACTGTCAAATCCCTGTGGGCTCCAGAAAAATACCCTTCCGAGCACTGAGAGCGCTAAATGTATTTGCTGGCAATCCAGCAATTCTTGCCTCTGTATGAACACCTCTGTCCCAATGTCTCTTGTCAAGGAGACACCATTTGATACACCAAAGCATTTTGGTGCATGAAGCAGAAAATCTAAAGTTCTAAACCATGCCTTCCATGAATCAATAGTCAAGGTATTTTGGAAGGTGCAGAGCCAGCCCAAGGCATTTTGCTGCCTGAGGTGCTCAGTCCTTGTGTGAAAGCCAGCTGGAATATTTTTCTCAATTTAGCATTGATGATGGGACAAGAAACCTGAACATGAATCTATAGATTGAAATTACCAGAAAAGAGATTGCACTTAAACATTAGGAAGAACTTTTTTATTGTAAGACTGTGGAATGACCTGCCAGGAGAGATTTGACAGCTAAACATGCTGTCTGAAATTAAAACAGTATTAAAGACCTATCTCTTCTGGCATGTATACCCAGTCAATTTTAAACTATGAATTTTAAATTGATATATTTTAAATGTTATATTGGATGATTTTAATGTGTTTTAGGATTACATGTTTTAACCTATGTGTTTAAATTGCTTTATAAGTTTTAACCTACATTGTTCCCTGTCTCGAGCCTTGGAGAAAGGTGGATAAGAAATAATAATAATAATAATAATAATAATAATAATAATAAATGTTTGATAGTGGAATGGACTGCCTTGGAGAGTGGTGCACTTTTTTCTTTGGAGTTCTTTAAACAGAGGTTGGATGAGACTCTCTGAGGAGTACTTTGCTTGTGTATTTCTTGTGGTACCTTCCACTAGGAGTCTATGAGCCTATGAAGGCAGCCCCCTCAGTCTGCCTAATAGTAGGGCTGGCACACTGGGTAGTTGCTATGCTCTTGAGCAATTCCAGTCAGTGGTGTCACCTGGTGTGGGTGCTCAGAACAGGCCATGGGGGGGAGGTAGGATGGACTGTTCTGCCCTCTTTTCCTCCTGCTGCCCCCGGTCACCTGCCCCCCATCCGGCTGCCCACTGCCCAGCCTGACTGCTGCTGAGGGATGGTACTGCAGGCTCTGGATGGCCCATTCAGGGTCTGGCATGACTGCTGGGTGAGTGAGAAAGAGAGGCAATGCTTGCCCAGCAGCCGCACCATTCCCATTGGGTGTACCACCCCATTGGATATACAACCTCCTTCTGGGATGTCACCCAGTCCAGTCTGCATCCCCCCCAACACCCTTAATGATGCTCTTGGTTCCAGTTCATGTCAATGGGACTTGCAGAGGGGGAAAGAGATAACTATAGTGCCTGAGCAAGCCATTCAATTTATCTTCAACCCAGAAGATGTACAACACAACTTTGTGCAAGAGCTGTGTGTTGTCTAGTTCCTTACCTGACTCTGGAGTGATTTTTGCAGAGGGTACTGGGTCTGTTTTGGATTCTGCATTTGTTCCTTCAGTCTTCTTAGGTACATCTGAGCAGATGGCTGACATCTAGGAACTGGAACCTGGATAGGAGAGAGTATGGGAAACTCTCAAAGTATCACAAACGAGCAACTTATGCTTTCTATATAGTGGGCTCTTGGTATCCACTGGGATTTGGTTCCAGGACACACACACACACACCCATTGATACCAAAATTTGTCCCATTAAATCCACTGGTGTAGTAAAATGGCACCCCTTATATAATATGGCAAAATCAAGGTTTGCTTTTTTGAATATATATATAAGTTCTGGATGTTTGAATCGGGGGGGGGGGGGGGGCGGAATCTGTGCATATGGAAGGCTAACTGTACTTTTGCTTCTTAAGCAATTTAATGTGGTGGACTGGTAATTTTTCTCCCCAGTGTGCCAGGGACTGGTACCATATTTGTGCTTCTTTCTTTCCTGGACTCTATAAATCTTTCTTTCTTTCCTGGAAACTCTCCAAGGATAAGGCTCTGATGGCTCATGGACTAACATTTGAGTAGCACTGTTCTATACCAATGGTTCTCTACTTTCCCTGTTTTTGGCCATGCTGGCTGGTGAATTCTGGGAGATACCCTCCAAAAATTAGACTTTATGAGCTCTGCTTTTGACAGGTAATGATAGAAGCATTTTCCCTCCCCCCCAGCCCTTAATCTGGAAAGTTCTCACAATACAAAGGGAAGAAAAGAGAGTTCTCAGAAGCAAATCTGGATAACAGAGAACTCTGGCTAAACCTGGGAGGTAAAAACAAAGAGCTGTGGATTGTAGTGAATTTCAGTTTACAACCATATGCGTGTGTATGTGCTTTTAAGTCATAATCCCAGGGATTTCACAGGGTTTTCTTAGGGAAGGAATACTCAGAGATGAATTTGCCAGTTCCTTCCTCTGAAATATAGGGGACCTGGCATTTGTTGGTGGTCTGCATCTAAGTACTAATCAGGGTCAACCCTGCTTAACTTCCAAGATCAGAGATGATCTAAAGCCTTTAGGGTATATCAGAGCTATAAGAGAAAGCTGGTTCTCTTATAATAGCCTCCTCTATTGAAAGGAGGTGATAGTTCTGTCCCCCGTCCCCCAATGTGGGGAAGAAAGGACCAATGTAGTTTTCACTTCCTTTCTGAATCTCACCACAGTTGAGACCTCTAAAGAAACTGGGCATAAAAAATAAGGTAAACACAGCAAGCAATATCATTAGCACTTACATTTCTATACAGCTTCATAGTGAACTCAGCACTTTCTAAATGGTTTACAATCTGTAAGCCAATTGCCCCCAACAAACTGGGTACTCGTTTTACCAACCTACAAAAGGATGGAAGGCTGAGTCAACCTGGAGCCCTCTGCGCTCCACACCAAATGTAAGGTGTAAGGCAATGCAGAGATAATCTAGTTTGAAACCACTTTGACTGCCATGACTCAATGCTATGGAATTCTGGGAACTGTAGCTCTGCTCTGGTGCTGCAACAAAACACTATTCCCAGAACTCTATAGCACTGAGCCATGGCTGTTAAAGTGGTGTCAAACCAGATTATTCCTTTACCGCGGATGCAGCCAGAGTCTCACTCTCTGCAACGCTCAAAATTTGGGGACCAGGGAAAAAAACAGTTAAGGGGCAGAATATTTGGTGAGGCAATATCCTCACCCTGCCCCTCTTATGGCTACACCCCATCTTATACAACTATAGCCCCACCCAATGGTGGTCACTAGCAGGGTGCGGACCACACCAGGTGACATCCTAAGGTGAGGTGACACCTCCGCTCTTCAAACATCTGCCTTTGGGCAGAAATGGGCTGTGGCATTCACCTGTGTCTCTTTACAATGCTGAAGAGATGGTGTTGGTGGGCAAGCTCAGTGGGAGGAGAAAGGAGAGCCCCCCGTTTGTTTGTTTTTTTAAAAAAATAAAATTTAAAATTTATTTTTTTTAAAAAAAATCTTAAAAATTCAATTCTTAAAATTTTCATTACAAACATCACATTTTATCAAATTTTCACTTTAAGCGTGTGGAACAATATATATGTAAATACATGTGTTCTGAGCATATGATACTGTAATTTCAAGGTATAATTGTAATGTTGCTTGTTGCTTTACGTCACAAATATTACCATTACATTCAGTGATATATGAAAATTATGATTCATGAGTAATAATAGTACAAAAAACGATTAAGGATTCTTTATGGGGTGGGATGGGAAGAGGTCAATATGGGATGCCACCATGAGTTACTGCACCGGGTGACGCCAACTCTAGGGATGCTACTGGCCCCACCATGCCTTGGGGCAGCGGCCATGTGCCAACTACCATTGCATTTCTTTCTGAGGGAGAGAAGAGCAGCCAGCATCAATTGGACTTAACTGGCTCCCCCCTACCCATTTTTCCTGAGGTGTCATGTCTTATTTAGATTGTCAGCTTGAGGGCAGGGAACTGGCAAATTAATGCTTTGTAGCAGGGGTAGGCAACCTTTCCCCTTTAAGGGCCAAGGGACTTCAGCTCCCAGAAGCCTCAGCCATGTTGGCCAATAGTCCTATGTTGGCCAATAGCTCCTGGGATTCTGGGAGCTGAAGTCTCTCGGCCCTTAAAGGGGAAAGGTTGCCTACTCCTGCTTTGTAGGCTGCCCTGGGAGCCTTTTTTGGCTGAAGGGAGGGTAAACATACTCTACATAAAATTAAATATAAGATATAGTGCTTTTATACTGCTTTAAATGCCACGGCTTCATCTTATGGAATCCTGGGATTTGTAGTTTGGTGAGGCACTACAGATTTGTTGACAGAGAATTCTGAATACTTCATGCAACTACAAATCCCAACATTCCATGGGATGGGGACATGGCATTAAAGTGGTCTCTATGTTCTATAACTGTGCAGGGTGAAAGGCTGCATCTGCACTGCAGAAATAATTCAGTTTGACATAGCTTTAACTGCCATGGCTCAATGCTATGGAATCATGGGATTTGTTGTGGCACCAGAGCTTACTGAGAGAGAAGGCAAAGCTATAACTCCCAGAATTCCATAGCATGGAGCTATGGCAGTGAAAGCAGTGTCGAACTGCATTATTTCTGTAGGGCAGACGCAGCCAAAGCAACCACAGCAGTCATGGGTGGATCCAGTTGAAGCAAAATGTCTGGATTTCAGACCTACTGGTGAGCTCTGTTGAAGTCAGTTTCAAAATGACTATATATATCACAATTAAACTGGTTTGTAGGCTCAGCCTGTCCAAAGGAATGGCCTGAAACATTTTCCTGCCTGAAGCAAAGCACTAAATGGCACCCTCTGTGATGACCCCCCCCCCAAAAAAGGCCATAGTAACCAAAGCCTGATGCCACGTTATGTTGGCATATGAAGCAGAAAAACCCACAGACACCTCCCCGACCCTGACAGTAAAAATGCAGTAACAACTAGTTAAATAACTAACAATTTGCTGTCCTTCCATGAGCATCAAAATGACAGCTGAGTCAGGCTGTTATATGTGTGGGGCAGAGAGCTGGGCTGGAGTAGAGGTGGTTGTGGGTTTTTTTTTGTACTACACAATTACAGTGCTTTGGTACCATGTTAACTCCCCTGCCTCCTTAATAATAATAATAATAATAATAATAATAATAATAATTTTATTTATATTTCCCACCTCTCCCTGCAGATCGAGGCGAGATTACAGCTGTAAAAATATATCAATATACGAAATACAAGTGCCAAAATACAGAATACAAAAATATGCAAATACCTACAATAAAATAGCAGCATTATAGTACATGATAGTACAATAAAATTGGTAATCGTCAACAAACTGGTAAAATCAAAGCATCAGTAAAATAAAATAAAATAAGGTAACAGTATTATTATGAAACCACAACACACACACAGCCGGATACCATGGGATGGAGCCATGGCAATTAAAAGTGGCACCAAAGCACTATAATTGTGTAGAATAAAGGAGATCTAATAATAATAATAATAATTTTTATTTTTATGCCGCCTCTCTGCAACGCAATTGAGGCGGCATACAGCAGATCTGTATTAGCACTCATGGGAAATCCCAAAGAAAATCACACAGGTACCTCTCCCAACCCTGGCAGTAAAAAAAAAAACCTCAGTAAGAATCAATTAAGTTAATAATAATTTGCTGTCCTTTTATGACCCCTTCCAATCAACTGCCTTTGCAGCTGCCATTACTCTTTAGGGTTGTCAGTAGGGGATTGGAAAATAAGACAGAAATCTTAGTTTAAAAGGACTGTTTCTGGATCAAGATGAAATGAGGGATTATGTCTTCTCACTTCCTTAAGGAAATGAGATATGGAAACTTTAGCCTACTTGCTTCTAGCCAGAAGATGGATACTGAGCAGAGTGGAGAGTGAATCCTGGTGCCACAACTGGGAAAGAGGGAGGAAGCTAACTAAAATGCTTGTAGCATCTTTGAGACTGAACTGAGTGAAAGAAAAGTACAATAACATCCAAAATTCACAAAACATCAATACTTTTATTGGACCAACCAAAATGTCCCCACTCAATTTTTGCTGGTTGTGCCAGTTTTGGTTGGCTTAGTAAAAATATCGCTGTTTTGTGGATTTTGGGTGTTATTGTACTTTGCTGTATGGCCCCAGATATGTTTTTTTTTTTTTTTTGAGCGAAAGAAGTTGTAGCACTAGGTTTCGTGGACAACTCTCCCTGCAAGATTTGTAGCAACAAATCAATTAAGCCTTGCAAAATTGTAACAAGCTGCTGGTCTAGTGGGAGTCAGCATGGCATGGTGGTTTGAGTGTTGGACTACAACTCTGGAGACCGGGATTCAATTCCCAACTCAGCCATGAAACCCAAGAGTGACCTTGGGCAAGTCACACTCTCTCAGCCTCAGGGGAAGACAATGGCAAACCTCCTCTGAATCTTGCCAAGAAAACCTCTTGATAGAACCTAGCCTTAGGATCGCTATAAGTTAGGGTGGCAGCGGTGCGGGGTGTGTGCGTTGGTCGTGCCTTTTAGCTTTTGTATATTTTTACATGATTTTTGTATGGTTTTTAGATTATTTTAAATGTTTTATGGTTTTATTGGAATATTTCTTAAAATGCTTTTTACCTGTGAGCCGCCTTGGGTCCCTTCTGGGAGAAAGGCGGCATACAAATGAAATAAATAGTAAGTTGGAAATGACTTGAAGGCACCCAACAACCAAAGCTGCTCTACTTGCTGGGCTGGAGATTTGCAGACAGCTTTTTCCTCTTACCTGGAGCTCAGCCCCCCAAAACTGAAGAATGTGTCCCCTCATCTGGAGATGATCCAGGACAACTGGAGACTCAGGGCCAGGGCCAGAGTTGGCTTGGCACCGGTTGCATGCAATAGGCAGGGAACTGAGCCGGAGCAGAGATGAAAGGCGCCAGGGGCTCTGAGAGGTGAGGCTGCTGCTGGGACACAGTTTCCTGAGCTTTGCCCATCCTCCCAACTAACCAAACCCAGTCAGTTCAAAGGCCTGGGAGGGGGGAAGCAGGAAACAACAGGCCCATTGACCTCCCACCCCACTGGGCTAGAATAACAGGAGAAGGCAAAACAGCAGGAACCAAGGCCTACCAGCTGGGAGGGGGCCTGGACCCCTGGGCATTTCGGGGAGGGGGGTGCATAGTTTTAGGAGGCTGTATAGGAGAGGCTGAAAGTCCAGGCATGAGAAGAGATAATGCTGCCAATCTGTTTTTTGTTTTGTTTTCTGGCAGGCGTTCTGTGTCTTTGATGGATACACAACAGGCCGCAATGCACAAGAGCAGAATTGCACCCTCACAACACACACACACACCACTCCACATGGAAACGTAGAGACGGGAAAGCACCCCCTGCTCAACCATTGCTTGTTGTACCAGTTTTAAAAGCACATGAGTAAAGTTTCACAGCCCTGCTTAGATGATACGTGCTTAACACTTCCATCAAAACCATGAGACTTGGGCATCTTGCTTTAACCAGACTGTGCCCAGCATTTGCAGTATGGCCAACATACCATGCTTGGAATCATTCAGGGGTAGCTGTGTTGGCCACTTAGCAAATTCAAACAAAAATCCATCAGGGATAGCTTTATTGGGCCAACCAAAATGCACAATATACTTGTTGCAAGCTTTCGAAGCTCCATGACCTTCTTCATCAGGCAAGATGTCACAAACCAAACAGGAGAAAAACAATTGGAGATTGTTATACCATACTTGGATTATGCTTCTCCCATACCTTCTAAAATGTCACCAATGAAAACCAGGACACATGTAGCCAAGCAATATCAGAGTGTGGTCAAGAAGGCAAAAAATATCAATGAGGAATGATGCACAAGTTAGGTGAGGCTACTGCAGTTTGCTTTTGCCTGAGTCTACAGGGAAGGGCAAGACTCCACTTCCTCCTTTCCTCTCCTCTCCTTCCTGCTCAGTGGAGTGCAAATTACTTTGAACCTGTAGCAACTGAAGTAAGCTAACTTAAAGGGGGAAATAATAATAATAATAATAATAATAATAATAATAATAATAATAAATTGTTTATTTATAGACCACCCAATCTGAGGAAGGAGACTGAAGTTTATGAAAGCTCATGCTGCCAATTTCTTTCTTTCAGTTAGTCTCAAATGTGCTACAAGATCTCGCTACCTACTGATTCTACAGACTAACACAGCTATATCTTTGAATTAAAGGTGGAAGCAAGAGAAAGAAACAGACACATTTAAAACAGCTGAGAAAGTGGGATGGCAGAGGATTAATTGAGCCTGTCCTTGCCAAACAAGGACAATGTGCTCCATTGTTGTTGTTGTGTACCTTCCAGTTGCTTCCGATTTATGGCAAACCTAAGGCAACAGCATCATAGGGTTTTTCTTGGCAAGACTAGTTCAGAGGAGGTTTGCCATTGTCTTCCCCTGAGGCTGAGAGAGTGTGACTTGCCCAAGGTCACCCAGTGGGTTTCATGGCAGAGTGAGGAATCAAACCCAGGTCTCCAGTCTAACACTCAAACCACTATGCCTCACTAGCTCTCATCTGCGCCACATTTCTGTATTTTTCCCCTCTTACTTGTACTCTTCTTTCTTTGGGAGCTCATGTATAATAATAAAGAAGAAGGAAAATACGACTTCCAATTTATCCAAGATCCCAGGAAATTTGGGACCTGAGCAGGTCTGCATAGAAGAAAGGCAGGGATTCAGAAGGCTGTTCTTAAATATCTAAAAGGATATAATGTAGAAGATGAAGCAAGCTTTTTTCCTGTTGCTCTAGAGGACAGTAATTAAAGGATTAAAATCACAAGAAATTAGTTTGTAAGTAAATATTAAGAAAAACTTCAGAGATATTTGAGGGTGGAATGGGCTTGGAAAGTGTGAGATTCTCCTTTGTTAGATGTTTTAAGCAGAGGCTGGATGGCTATCTTGAGGGAGCTGTGTTTTTTTGCACGGGGGTTAGATTAGATGGCCATGAGATCCCTTCCACCCCTATGATTCCTTCTCTGTCCACACACATACACATCACACCTGAGATACATTTCACCAGAATTCCTTGTGGTCTTAGAATTTGGTTTAAAATTACAATTATGATTTTGGTACCCATCAGCATCACAATAGAGTATTTGGGGTCTTGAACACATGAAGGAAGATAGTTTCATGGCTGCGACACCAGATCCCTCAATGTACGGAAATTACAGGTAAAAGAAAAAGTAGCTTCACCCTCAAGTAAGCGAATAAATAGCTTTTTTAAGCCAATGTGCTTGAGACAGCAGGTTCTGAGCATCATTCAGGGTGGGAGAGCATAGAGAGCCGAGCTACACACAAGATATATTATTCTGCCAAAATAGTCTTTGTATAAAGGATAATGTCATTAAAAAGAAATTTAAAACACGACAAAACTTGAGTGACATGGTTGTCAGCAGCTATGCTAAATAGAAGTACCTTAAATACAGGCAAGAGGAGGCCCCACCACAACATGCAAAATTCCAGGCTCATTATTTTAAAAGAAAGAAAGAAAGAAAGAAAGAAAGAAAGAAAGAAAGAAAGAAAGAAAGAAAGAAAGAAAGATAGATAGATAGATGCTGGAGCCTTGTAGAGATAGCTGCAGAGTGGATGTTAGAAACAAATTTCAGTGTGAAGTAAGAGATGTTAACAAATGCAACTACAATCACTAAATATCCAAGAGGATCTCTCTTCTAAAGGAGCCCTAATTTACCTGCAAGCGCAGTAGCTCTGACCACAGAGATGGACACAGATCTCACTCTTCTGACTTGGCCACCCTCTCTTCCTATGTGCTGTCGGCTGTGCACGCTTGCGGTTTGAAGTGGGCTCTTCTCGGTCTCCTTTTCACACACCGTCCATTCCAAGCTGGTTGATGTTCCAGTTCATCTGTCGTCATTACATCCTGATTGTAGCTCTTCTTGATAGCTGGGGAGGGAAACAAATATTGTATCGTACAAAGTAGACACTCCCATCCCCCTGCCTGGGCAGTGGACTGGGAGACTGGGCTGAGGTCCAGGGAATGGGCGGAATAGGTTCGTTTTAAGAGAGCCATCTTATCACTGTGAAATTCCATTGGACTGGAAACACTTCGCCTGAGATGCCACCCGGTGAATCTCAGTGCTTGGCATTGTAAATAGCTGCCCAATACAGCATGGGCATCTATAGCCTTTACTGAACTCCTGGTATAAAATCATTTCAAGCCTATTTGTTCCCTGAGGGCAAATTAACCTTTGCACCTTATTGTATGTTGAGCAGGAGCTCTTTCCATTTGGTCTAAAGAAGTGTGTGTATACATATACCTTCGAGTCACCTGTCAACATAATAATAATAATAATAATAATAATAATAATAATAATTTATTTCTTATATCCTGCCTTTTGCCTAAGCAATCAAGGCGGCTTACAAATATAAGATACAGATTAAAAACATACATTACAACAATAACAGTAATACAATATCCCCCCCTTAAAAGACTAAATACAATATTAAAATAAACATAATAAGATTAAAACAGCACACATTCTGCCTTCTCTCCCTGCTGATGATGGTGGATGGAGGGAGGGACCTTCTTCTTTTCCAGTTAGGCCCAATGGATATGGTAACTCCATGAATTCCACTCTAGGCAAGGAATACAGTAAATCCTTGGTATCCACTGGGCTTTGATTCCAGGACCAGTTGCCGAGACCAAAATCTGTGGATGCTTAAATCCCATTAAATACAATGGCATAATAAAATGGTGTCCCTTATATAAAATAGCAAAATCAAGGTTTGCTTTTGGAATTTATTACAATAAAATCAAGGTTTGCTTTTGGAATCATCATTGCAATAAAAGCTTCATTTGTTGATTTCTGAAGATCAAGATAGAGTAAAAAGACAGAGGAATAGGCTGGGCCATTTATCTTCTTCAGCTTTGAAACTAGGGTGGCCAAGGGTCTTTTGTCCTCTGTAAAAGAGGATTTTTTTTTAAGGGCTGAGAAAGGACAATCCTTCATTAGAGGTCATCCTCAGTTTGAAGGACGTCTAGTGTAAGTATGTTATCATTCCACTATCATTCCACTTCAACTGTCATGGCTACCGCCTAAGGAATCCTTGGGCTTGTACTTTGGTCAAAGGCACCAGAAGAAGAGATCTAGGGCTAATAATTCTAAGTTTCTTGTTGTGTGTCTTCACGTCATTTCTGCCTTATGGCATTGTAAATAGCTGCCCAGTACAGAATGGCAGCTATAGTACTCCTGGTATACAGTCATCTTAAGCCAATTTGTCCCCTGAGGACAAATTAACCTTTGCACCTTATTGTATATTGAGCAGGAGCTCTTTCAGTTGGCTGGGAGACCATCATTGAATACCAGGTGCTGTAGGCTATATTTTTGAAGAAGCAACTTGCAAACCCACCTCTGAGTACAATCTGCCATGGATTCTTTATCACATATTCAACCATTTACAGCTTGAAAATATTAAATAATTTATGATATGCAGTATCACCTGCTAATATTTATCACTAAAAGAAGCCCTAATTGAGGAGTAGAGCATATGGACTTAAAGCAGAAGATTCTAGGTTCAATCTTGGCATCTTAAGGTAAACTTGGAAAGACTCCTGTCTGAAACTCAGAAAACAAAATACACTCAGTGTAGACAAAAACAAGATAGATGGAGCAATGGTCTGACATGGAATAGGTGGTTTCCTCTGTTCCTAATGTTTTCAGATTAAGCAGCCATTGAAGGCATAAGAGCACAGGCTGGTAAAAAGTTGGCAATCCTAGCTCTTATAGCTGGGCTGGGAAACTTGTGGCCCATGGATTCGCTGGATAGCCTAGTCAACAGTGAAGGATATTGAGAGATACTGCCTAGCAAATTTGGATTCCTTAAGCCACGTTGCCCAGAGCTCACAAAAGTTGCTCTTGTGGGGTGCATCTACTACACTGTAGAAACAATCCAGTTTGACAGAACTTTAAATGTGGTACCTCTACCCTATGGAATCCTGGTATTTGTAGTTTTACAAGGTTTTTAGCCTTCTCTGCCAAAGAGTGCTGGTGCCTCTCAAAACCGCAAATTCCCAGATTCTGTAAGATAGAGCCATGGTAGTTAAGGGGGTGTCAAACTTCATTATTTCTATGGTGTAGAGTCACCCTTGGATTGCAAATTCTAGAAACCTCCAGCCAGAATGGACATTCTATGGGATCCTGGGAGTTATAGTCTAAAATGTAATTTCCCCCAAACTCTGGGCCCCTCTAATACAAAACAGCAATTGCAACTGCTGCAAAATGCATGCCAACGCTGAACAATGGCTCTTCCAGTATAATAATTCCTTCTGTCTCAGAGGCATTTGCATCACCCACCGAAGATATTAAAAACTGACTACACATCTGAGGCAAGGCGTCTTGAGGATTAGGTTAGTGGGAAGGGAAGCTGAGAGGAAAGTGTGGGAGCCCCAAAAGCAGAAGAGCTAATGGATTCAGCCATAAGTAATTCATCCCATTTCGGAAGGCATGAGAGCTAGTCTCGGGAGGGGGGTGCGCGGGCTATATCTCCCAGAACCCCAGGCCAGGGATAGGATTACTTACAGATTTCTAAAGAGCCATTAACTTGAGGCAAAATGGGAGACTTGCCAAGAGGACAGCTCAGCATCCGCTCCCTCACTTGATTGCTGTAGGCTGCAAGGGAAGTGGATACCAGTTTATGTGTATGGGGGAAGCTGGCACCTTGGCAAGGGTAGCAGGGGTCATCTGTGCCCTGTCACAGAATAATGTGGACATGGGTAACAAGGCACTGCTACCAGATGAGCACTGCAAAGTATCCCCAAATCACTGGCCTCCTTTGCATCTCAGGAAGCATCATTAGGAAATGGGAAAACAGTCTGTTTCATCAGAGCCGAGTGCATGCCAGTCCCATCATGCACCACACACCTGCCTCCTGCCACCACCATCCTCTCTAATTCCTAAATGAGTCATTACATCTCCATGGAGACGGATGCTGCAGAAAGCAAAATGGTAATAATGGGAGGGAAGGAGAGAAGTGGAGTATTTGCTTAGAAATAAGGGCATTCTGTGTCTAAGATGACAAGGGGTGATCTTCCAAAATCTCCTTGCATTGCTTAAAACACACACACACAGGTTCCAGCAACATCTTTCTGAATACAATAGGCCCTTGGTATCTGCTGGGTTTTGGTTCTAAGACCCCCGTGGATACCAAAATCCATGGATGCTCAAGTCCCATTAAACACAGTGGCATAGTAAGATGATGTGCCTTATATAAAACAGCAAAATCAAGGTTTGCTTTTTGGAATTGATATCTTTTTGGAATATTTTCAAGCTACGGATGCTTGAATCCATGGATAAAGAATTCATGAGTACAGAGGGCCAACTGTAAATGTGAATCCCTAGAAAGTTTGGGGTTCCTCTTGTCATAGCTTTGATATATAGTTGGCCCTCCATATCCACGGATTCTAGCATCCATGGTTTGAAAATCTTCAATATATATATATATAACTTAAAAAAACCAAACCTTGATTTTTTGCCATTTTTATGTAAGGGACACCATTTTACTACTCCATTGTATTTAATGGGATTTGAGCATCAACGGATTTTGATATCCAAGGAGGGTCCTGGAACCAGACCTCAACAGATACCAAGGGCCCACTGTAATAAAGTAGATATAACTAACTAGGAGAGAGCTAATGTTGTGTAGTGGTTTGAGTGTTGGACTATGACTCTCGAGATCAGGGTTCAGTTCCCTGCTCAGCCATGGAAATCCACTGGGTGACCTTGGACAAGTCACACTTTCTCAACCTCAGAGGATGGCAATGGCAAACCCCCTCTGAAGAAACTTGTCAAGGAAACCCTATGACAGGTTCACCGTGTCTCCATAAGACAAAAATGACTTGGAGGCACACAATAACTACAACTAACTAGGACAAATGTTGGAGGTGAGCAATCTTTTCAAACTGTTTAAAAAAATTAAATGCAAATATAAGAATATAGTGATATTTTTTTTAATGTTGATAAAAAAAAAGACAAAATGATGTGGATTTATATTGGACTCATTCGTAGTCACTAGTCACAAGAAGTTTTACCTCAACTGACAAAATGGGGCAGGAACAAGGACCTGACTTCCCAAAGGGGCCAAATGTGGTTTTAATCATGCAATTGTTGTTAAAGTGTTTAGTATTTAAAATGTTACATTAAAGTCACCATCCCACTCCGGCAGGACTGGGAGTATTTTTATTTGTATTTGTATCCTGCTTTCTTCCAAAATTGGGACTCTAAGCAGCTTTCAATTTAAAAGAACAGCACAATTAAAAATGTACAAAATGTGAACCTAAAATAGAATTAAACTATTCACAGTTTAATAGTTAAATTATTAAAACAATTCAAAACTCAAGTTAAAAGAATAAAATGCAATTTACAAAAATAAAAAAAGATATGAAAAACATTTTGGTTTGAAACAATACAGGACCCCCTAGCCCATTTTTTAAAAACTTTCTGTTTTAAAAGCCTTTGAAAATAAAAAGGCTTTAGGTTTAGCCGGTAAACCAAAGCACAGGGAGGGGACCCTTTTGGCCTTCCTGAAAGGGAGTTCCAGAGTCTAGGGTTAGCCACTGAGAAGGTCCTCTCTCATGTCCCCACCAACTGTGCTTGCAAAGGTGGTGGGAGTGAGAGAAGAGCATCTCCTGGTGATCTCAGAGCCCAAGTCGGCTCATACAGGAAGATTTGTTGTTGTTAACTACCCTCATATTGATCTTGACTCATGGCAGCCCTATGGCTGAGACATCTCCAGGCCCCCCTGTCCTCCACTGCTCTGCTTAATTCCTGCAACCCCTTAATACCCATGACCTCCTTCATAGAGTCCATCCATCTGGCATGTGGCCTTCCTCTCTTCCTACTTCCCTCCACCTTCCCCAGCATTATTGTCTTTTCCAAAGGGTCCTCTCTTCTCATGATATGTCCAAAGTACGACAGTCTAAGTTTAGTCATCTTGGCTTCCAGGGAGGTTTCCAGCTTGATCTGCTCTGGGATCCACTTGTTTGTCCTTTTGGCTGTCCATGGGATCCTCAGCACTCTTCTCCAGCACCACATTATCTCAAATGCATTGGTTTCCTTCCTATAATCTTTCTTGATTGTCTCACATCCACACATGGTAATGGGGAATACGATGGCTTGTATGATTCTAATTTTTGTGCTGAGTTGTATAGTTGCTGTAGTCTTGTGTCTCTCTTTTTGTGGATGAGGCTGTATATGGGGACAGGGAGATACCATCTGCCAGACAGCCTGGACCTGAGCTATATAAAGCTTCATAGGTCATAACTATCACTTTGAAACAAACTGGCAGCCAGGGGAGATGTTTTAACAGAAGTGTAGTATGGTCTCTGTAACCTGAGGCAGACTCCTCAGGCAGCAAATTTGGGTTTGGAGAAAAGACATACATAAACACACTTGGCCATTCCACCTGACTCACCCCCCACAACATGCCCATGCTCTCCTGGAGACAGTGATGTCCCTATGCCATGCAACTTGTCCTGCACCTTCCAAGCTAGCCTGCTGCCCTTGGGGGTAGAGGAGGATGCTATCCCATCACCAGTGCTGAAGAGAGCTTCAGTTGCCAGTCTACTTGGCCTCTGTACCTGAAATGGGAAGGGCACCAATTTGCCCTTTGCGTCAGACAGCAAATCTATTGGGTCAGCCACACCCTGCCCCAGAGCTACTGTTTGCCTTAGGAAGGTAACTCTCCTTGGTTCCCGAGGCTGTGGATGTTTCCTGGGCTCAGCCATTCATTTGCACTGCTGGGGGCTAAGATGAGTGAGGAGGAGGCTTCTTGCTTCCCCACCCCCCCTTGGACAAGAGGAGAAGAGACTGAGAGAGTTGCCACTGAAGGTACAGGGTCTCTGAGGATATGGTGGTAGGTGTAGTAGGTATACTGCTGTGCTGTTTGCCTCCACTTAGGCTCTACTTGGAGATCTGCATATAAAGCAAACAAAGAAGTTGCCATGTTGGTCTCTTGCAGCATAAAAAACAAGAAGAGGGAAAGGAATGCAGTATCACCTTTAAGACTAACTGGTTTTTATTTTAGCAAGAGCTTTTGTGGATATAAACACACTTTTTCATATGTAGGCCACAAAAGCTCATGCTAAAATAAAAGCCAGTTAATCTTAAAGGTGATGCTACATCCAGCTCCTTCCCGTCCCTTCCTTTCCTCCTTTTTTATGCTTTGGTGGGTGAGGGAAGAACTGATATCATTGTGGTCAGAAGGAAATCCACACATGCACCTGCCTAAGCATGTGCGTCCATTATCTGTCAGTGGAGGCAATACTCCATGGATGCTGTCCATAAAGTTTATGCCAAATAAAACTGGTTAGTCTTTATGCTGCCACTGAACTTGCTATTTCCACTGCAGTACACTAACACAACTCTCCCTCCCTGTAAACCTGGAGACTGTTACAAATAAAGCAACATTTCTCAATAAACAGTCACAGCTACTTTATTTCAGCAATTTCTATAGGTTTTGGAGTTACACAGAATTCTTCACCAAATACGGTAGAATGAAAAGATATCCTGCTGTCGGTGAAAATATTTGCCTCTGAAAGAATCAGCCAATTCAAGATTGTAAGCACAAACTACAAACCTTGTCATATATTTTGCTGCAAGATGCCCCCACCTGCAAACCATGCACAATAGTCCATCTAATATTTGGATCTTACTCCATTCCTGGTGATGTGACAGTGGCTACCATCCAGAATCCCTTCAACATAGCATAAATATTGGCATGTGGAGATATGCTATGCCAGTGCTGTGCAACCACCATGCAGAATAGCAACATTGTACAATACATACCAATGGCTGGGTGCCATTGTGCAGTGTGCAAGCACAATATACAATGCACAGTCCTAATGTGAAATATGCAACTGGAAGGTGCAGCATCACTGTATGTGCAAGTCCACGTCTGACACTGCCAGCGGAATAGGTCTGTTGCACTGAAGTAAATAATTTCTTCAACATGCATAGCACAACTTAGATATGTGGATATCACAAACAGGATGCCAGCTCACACATTCCAGTTCAGGAGACTGATTTGAGGGTGGGGGGGAGAGCAGGACAAATTGTGTGCATATTTTTGTGTGCCTTGCCTTCCCTTCCCTTCCCACCTCCTAACAGCTGTTGCCTGAGGAAACCATCCCAATCAGCCTGGAGACAGCTCATCACACTAGTTGTAATGCTATGTTCATGCATTAAACATCAGCATATAAAATACTATTATTCATCAGTGGCAGCTGGCAGCTTCCATGCCAGTCAGCTCTAGGATTTAGCCTGATGTTTCAAGCACTACTACTCAAAGTCGTTGTCCATAGACCAGTGCTGGTCTATGAGCTATCAGCCGCTAATCTACAGCAAATTTCCAGGAAAGAAAGAAACAGTTGTTGTCAATGGGTACAAATATGGTGTCAGTTCTAGGCACATGGGGGGGGGGAAGCTGCCTTACCAGCCCCCTTCCCCATCAGTGATCACTTAAAAAGCACTGTTTTAAGGAACTAAGTTTTTTGCTGCAGTGATTAACTGCTGTCGACTTCAACCTATGGCAACTGTATGAATGAGACATCTCTAAGTCACCCTATCCTAGACTAAGAGCATCTATGGCAGGGGTAGGCAACCTTTTTGGGCCGGGGGCCGGGTTGCTGTCCCTCAGACAATTGGGGGGCCGAAGCATCATAAATAAATAAATAAATATTAAAATTAAAAATTATTTTTTAAAAAAAATTTAAAAATATGCATGCACACTCTCTCAGCCCCAGCAAAGCCATGGCAAACCCCTGTGGAGATTTTGCCAAGAAAACCCCAAGAACAAGTAATAACAACAATAATCAATATCATCATGGAGGGTGGCGGTGGGGGGCAGCGGCGACAGCAGCATAGGCAGGACCGGCCTGGGGCCGGTCCAAAGGCCTTGTGGGGCCGCATCTGGCCCCCGGGCCTTAGGTTGCCTACCCCTGATCTATGGTTTTCTTGACTGAATCTATCCATCTAGAATGCAGTCTTCCTCTTCTCCAACCACCTTCTACCTTACCAAGCATGATTGTCTTTTCTAGTGAGTCTTGTCTTTGCATGATGTATCCAAAATATGACAGTCTCAATTTAGTCATGTTGGCTTCCGGAGAGAGTTCAGGCTTGACTTGCTTTATTGTTGTTATGTGCCTTCAGGTTGTTTCTGATTTATATTGACCCTAAGGCGACCCAATCATGGGGTTTTCTTGGCAAGATTTGCTCAGAGGAGATTTGCCATTGCCTTTTCCTGAGGCTGGGAGCGTGTGACTTGCTCATGGTCACCAGAACCTACGTATTGGTCTTTTGACTAGTTGATGGTATCCATTGAATTCTCTTCCAGCTCCACATTTCAGATGAGTTATTTTCCACTCCTATCATCTTTCTTCACTCTCCAGCTTTCACAGCCATACATAGAAATGGGAAATATGATGGCAGGGAGCATCCTAACTTTACTATTCAGTGCTCTATATTTACACTCCCCAAGGGACTGGACCTATATGGGGAACAGGGCTCAGCACCTTGGAGAGCTCAGCCGACCATTTCCCACAGCAGATCCTCTGCCCAGTGAAGAAGAAGCCACCAGCCACCAGCTGGTATTGAATGGCAAGTGGCTACCAAGGCAGGCCCTACATGAGGCAGAGTCCGGCATCTGCTTTAGGTGGCAAAGGCAGGAGGCTAGTGAGCAACCACAAGGTGTTGAAGCACAGAAGAGCTGTGTATGCTTGTCCCCGCTGAGACAGCGCACTGCTTTCCAATGTGGCAGAAAGCCAGCAGTACTGAACTAAGGGCCTGAACAGACTGCCAGAATTAATCCAGTTTGAGGCCACTTTAACTGTCCTGGCTCAGTGCTAGGAAATCATGGGTACTGTAGTTTATCGTGGCACCAGAGCTCTCTGACAGAAAAGACTCAATGTCTCAGAAAAACTACAATTCCCATAATTCCCTAGCACTGAGCCAGGACAGTTAAAGTGGTCTCAAGCTGGATTATTTCTGGCAGTCTGTTCAGGCCCCAAGAGGGAACTGCCAGTCTTTCCCAACCAGCTTCTGTACACAGAATGAGAAGGGGTGCCATCTTGTCCTTTGTTTCAAGCAGCAAAATGAATTATTGAATGCCTTTATGATTAAAGGAATTTTTAAAGCTAAAGCTGCTGTGATTTCTGATACTTTCCACTCATTTTGCCTGATTTCTGACCCTCTTGAATATGGAAGTTTGCATACCTTTGCCAATTGGGAACCATTTTATTTCTTTCTGTTCTATTCTGTCCTGACACTAGCCTCTTGTCCTGAGTACAGATTCCTCATCAGGACTATCAGATGTGTTGGCACTCCCATGTCTTTAAGGGCGTTCTATAGCCTTTCATGATCTATGCAGTCAAAGGCTTTCCTATAGTCTATAAAGCACATGCTGATTTTCTTTTCAAACTTCCTGCTGCTCTCCATTAGCCAAAGTATGTTTGCAGTGTGGTCTCTAGCACCTCTTCCTTTCCTGAACCCTGCTTGGACCTCTGGGATTTCTCTCTCCACAGGGTGGCCATGAGTCAAGATCAACTTCAGGGTGGATAAGAACAACAGCAGCAAGCAAAGAAAGAAACAAAGCGCACAAATATATTTGATTGGATTGGTTTCTGTTAGCAACAGAGTGTGCCTGCTTTTATTTTAAAAAGAAGCCAGAAAAATCAGGCAGAATTAAAAGGTAACCAAAGTCAATCTGTTGTTTCTTATTCTCTGTGACTGACAGAGCAATAGCAACTTATAGCATTCAACAACAGCAACAACAAAGGATTAGATTACTGAAAAGGAGGTGGAAATCAGGAGATTCAAATAACATCATCCTTGTAGGTTGTGTAATAGTCTCTCTGTAGCCAAACTCCACATCTAAGGGGTTATTCACACCAACGTATCCGGCTTTTTAAACAAAAATTGGGCCTTTACAGACTGACAGAAATAATGCAGCTTGAGACCACTTTAACTGCCCTGGCCCAATGCTAGGGAATCATGGGAATTGTATTTTTTTCTAAGACATTGAGCCTTCTCTGTCAGAGAACTCTGGTGCCACAGTAAACTACAGATCCCATGATTCCTTAGCACTGAGCCAGGACAGTTAAAGTGGCCTCAAGCTGCATTATTTCTGACAGTCTGTAAAGGCCCATTGTCACTGAGGAAAGGAATCATGGTTTATTGGCATTTTTAGGGTATATCTACACTGCAGAAATAAAGCAGTGTGATACCATTTTAACCGCCATACCTCTATCCTACAGAATCCTGGGATTTATAGTTTGGTGAGGCACCAGAGCTCTCTGACAGAGCTGAATACCTCCCCAAACTACCAATCCCAAGATACCACCGGATGGAGCTGTGACAGTTAAAGTGGTGTCAAACTGTTTTATTTCTCCAGTGTGGAGTTCTTAATATAGTTGAGTTCATATGGCACCCCAAGGAAAGAGGAGAGGGATTGTGTGAAGGAGGGAGGTGGAGAAGAGTAACTCCTTGTCCTTGGGAGAAAACCATCCAAAGTGACAGATCTCCTCCTCCCAAGGCTCAGGTTTTCTGCCCCAGGATGACCAGACACCCTCCTTTTCCAGGACATGCCCTACATTTAAAACTTCTGTCTGGGGAGACTTCCAAAATGTCCTCCATTTTGGGCATGAAGACTAAAGCTGCATCTGCAGTACAGAAATAATCCAGGGTGAGTGACACTGCTTTACCTACTAGGGCTCGCTGCTGTGGAATTTTTGGAATTTGTAGTTTTGTCAGCTAGTTAGCCTTCTCCATCAGAGAGCTTTGGTGCCACAACTACAGTTCCCAGAATTGCGAAGCATGGAGGCATGACAGTTAAAGCAGCGTCAACCTAGACGATTCTGTTGAGCTTTGGTTTGCTCCTGTCCTACTACATTTTTCCTGGAGCGCCCTCCATTTTGCGGTGCCTTGTCCTCCTTGGAGGGAGCGCACTCTGCCCATGCCCAGAGGCAAGGCTTTCCTCCTCCTCCGGGGCGGGGCGGAGGCGGGGCTCCGGTGCTTCCTTCCCCTTCTTCCCCTTGTGGCGCAGTCGGGGCTCGGATCCGTGGCTCGCTTGCTGTCGCCGCCGCCGCCGCTCGGGCAGCCTCTGCATCCCATCCGCCGCCGCCGAGGAGGAGGAGGAGGAGGAGGAGGGAGCGATGGGCCCGGCGCTGCTGCTCGCGCTGCTCTCGGGCCTTGGAGCCGCCAAGGTAGGAGGAGCAGGACTCGAACCCACCACCCGACGCCCCAGGCACCGAAAGCCTAGAGGGAGGGAGGGAGGGAGGGAGAGATAGATAGATAGATCATCTGATAGATGGAGGGATGGATGGAAGGATGAATGGATAGATGGAGCTATCGATGGATGGATGGAGGGATGGATAGATCGAGGGATGGATGGATAGATGGGTGAATGGGTAGATGAGTAGATGGAGGGAGGGAGGGAAGGATGAAAGGATAGATGGAGGGAGGGAGGGATAGATAGATTAGATAGATAGATAGATAGATAAATAGATAGATAGATGAAGGGATGGATAGAGGGAGGGGCAGATGGATGAATAGAGGGAGGGATAGATGGATGAAGGGATGGAGGGAGGGATAGATAGATAGATAGATAGATAGATAGATAGATGGATGGATAGATGGATGAAGGGATGGATGGATAGATAAATAGATAGATAGATAGATGGATGAAGGGAGGGATGGATAGATAGATAGATAGATGGATGAAGGGATGGATGGATGGATGGATGGATGGACAGAGGGAGGGGCAGATGGATGAATAGAGAGAGGGAAGGAGGGAGGGATAGATGGATGAAGGGATGGATGAAGGGATGGATGGAGGGATAGATAGATAGATAGATAGATAGATAAATAGATAGATAAATAGATAGATAGATGGATGAAGGGATGGATAGATAGATAGATAGATAGATGGATAGATGGATGAAGGGATGGATGGATGGTTGGATGGATGGATGGATGGATGGATAGAGAGAGAGAGAGAGGGAGGGAGGGAAGGGCAGGGAGGGGCAGATGGATGGATAGATGGATGGACGGACAGACGGAGGGAGGAAGGGATAGATGAGATGGATAGACAGACAGAGAGAATCTAGCCTGTGGATGAGTGTTTGTATGTGTGTACGCAGCTCTGCTATACTGTAATAATAAAGTTTTATTTCTTTCCCACCTCTCCTCAAGGCTCGAGGCGGGGGTAGATACAAAACACAATTAAAAAGAAATAATATACTGAGAGAATATGGGTCATACTAGGAAAATATATACATATATTTGTGTGTGTGTGTGTGTGTGTGTGTTAAAATACAGTATACAGTTAAAAAGGAAATAGTAGTATGAATCACACAAAGAATATATACACACAAACACACACATATGCGTATATGTTTATGTCCTATGACATAACCATAGATAGATAGATAGATAGATTCCTTGTGTGATCCATATTCTATCTGTATATTACTATTTTTTAATTGTGTTTTGTATTTTAACATGCTGTACCCCCGCCTCCAGCCTTGAGGAGAAGCAGGAAAGCAATAAAAGTTATTATTACAATTATTTTTAAATTGCATTTTGTATTTTAACATGTTCTACCCGTGCCTCGAGCCATGAGAAGAAGCGGGAAAGAAATAAAATGGATTATTACAGTCAGCCCTCTGTATCCACAGATTCTAGCATCCAGGGTTGGAAGATATTTTTAAAAATGTATAAATTCCAAAAAGCCATTGTATATAAAGGACACCATTATATTTTCCTGGTTTTCTTTTTGACATTTTCTCTGTTGCCTCTACCCCCTGGAGTGGGTAGTATAGTGTAGTGGTTTGAGTGTTGGTCTAGGACTCTGGAGAATTATGGTTCTGCCATGGAAACCCTGTGAGTGACCTTGGGTAAGTCACATTCTCTCAGCCTCAGAGGGAGACAAAGGCAGGGTGACCAGATGTCTTAATTGCAAAGGAGGACAAGGCTCTGTGAAATGTAGAACATTCGATTCAACCGTGGGACTTGACCAAATAACAGCTAAAAATAAAAAAGACTAATATAAATGTAAATTCATGTTTTTTTAGTCCTGCTCAAAATGGAGGACATTTTGGAATTCCTCCTGGACAGAAGGTTGAAAAGGACGACTGGTCACCCTGGGGAAAGGCAAACCCCTTCTGAACAAATCTTGCCAAGAAAACCCCATGATAGGGTTGCTTTAGGGTCCTCGTACGTTGGAAATGATTTGAAGGCACACAACAACAACACCACCAAACAACTACAAGTCCCATTTTAGGGCTTGTCGTGGCCCACTGAGCTTGCAGCTTGGCTTCCTTGCTCGAGTCACTTGGATGATTTGCTTTGCTGGCTGTGGCGCACCTTTTTCCCTCCTTCTGTAGCAAACCTTGGCCTGGATGGACTGCGCCTAGATTTCCCCTTTTCCTTTATCCCTTTGTCAAGGCTGCCTTTGGCAAGAAGGGCGCGGGATACCAGATTTGCTTCTAGCTCCTTCTGGCTCTGCCATTTCAAGTGATCACCAAAATGCCCAGATTTGGTGGCAGTTTTGGGGCTGTTGTGTTGGGGGGGGGAGCATTCCTGAGTTTTCACCATGTGGGAAAACAAAGAGAGAATCTATTTTTTTATTGTGTAAGAATCAAATGAACAAAACAAGCACCGTGAAGCCTTAAGAGACATCATCATGCAATGTGTGTGTGTGTGTGTCTGTGTGTGTGTGTGTACAGGGAAACTACACAGCACTAAGTCATGTGTGTGTATTCCCCCCCCCCCCCGATCTATCCAGGGAAGCTGCTGCCATATGTGTGTGGTTGTGTGGATGCAACCGTGACTCACCCGAATGCCTCTTTGGAAGCAGCTGTGCGCACTTGAGGGGTCTTGCATGTGGGTGTGTGGGGATGGGTGAGCTTTACGTTACAAATCATGCCTCTGTGCGCTGGCACCAAACGGTGTTGGCAGGTGAGTAAAAGACTCTGCAGATCAGGACAAAGGAGTGATGGTGGCAGTGGAGTGTGCAAAATGCAAGCAGGTGGGACTGAGGACAGGATGGAGTCCCACTTTTGCAGAAAGAGCATGATGTGGATATTAAAAGATG
Source organism: Phrynosoma blainvillii (assembly GCA_026167975.1). Lineage (NCBI taxonomy): Eukaryota > Metazoa > Chordata > Lepidosauria > Squamata > Phrynosomatidae > Phrynosoma > Phrynosoma blainvillii. Next base: position 182,834,035 of record JANUYF010000002.1, read on the forward strand.
TCTTGTGGGACATATGTGTGTTTGTGTTATTGATGTTGTGTATCTTCAAGGCATTTTTGACTTATGACAACCCCAAGGCAAGCCCATCATCATCATCATCATCATCATCATCATCATCATCACTATCACGTGGTTTTCTTGGCAAGATTTGTTCCGAGGGGGTTTGCCATTGCCTTCCTCTGAGGCTGAGAGTGTGTGACTTGCTCAAGGTCACCCAGTGGGTTTCCATGGCTCAGCTGGGATTCGAACTCTGCTCTCCGGAGTCATAGTCAAACCACCACACCATGCTGGCTCTCTGTGTTTGTGTGGGCTTCCCATAATAGCGTCATGGTGGCTTGGTGCCTGCCCACGGTGGTAATACAAGGTGGTGTATGTTGTTGTGGAAGGAGGAAGCAAGAGTGTGCAAAGTGGAATGTGTGTACAAAGGAGATGTGAGGTGGCCTGTGTTCAAAAGGGATTTTTACATAAGCAACAACACGTGTCTGTTGTCTCTCAGGACTCCAGGGGTCTTGGCTCCTCAGTTATTGGTCTGGAGGAGTGGTGGAAAACAAAGCCAGAGGCTGAGCGGAACTTGTGGGGGCTTGTGGCACAACAGCTACAAGGGGTTGTAGGAGGCTGAGGAGAGAGGCCCCATAACTCCAAGAGAGCCTTGGACCTTCCTTGCAGCTCCTCACTCTATCCAAACCAAGCCTCCCAAATGTTTTTCTCTTCCTTGTGGTTGTTGTTAGGAGTAGCCCTGCAAGAAGACTGCAAAGCCTTTCTTCGGTATCCTACAGATTTCTGGGTACTTTCTTGGCAGAAATGCCCATCGTAAACCTTGCCACTCTGAGTCATGGTTGTTGTTATGTACCTTCACGTTGTTTCCGATTTATGGCAACTCTAAAGCAAACCTTTCATGGGGTTTTATTGGCAGGATTTATTTATAGGAGGTTTGCCATGGTTTTCCCCTGAGACTGAGAGCATAAGATTTGCCCAGGGTCACCCAGTGGGTTTCCATGGCTGAGAGGAGAACTGAACCCTGGTCTCCAGAGTCATAGTCCAGCACTCAAACCACTATGCCATGCTGGCCACGGGCCTCCTTTTTAATTCCCAGGACGTGTCTCCTTTCAGACAAGAAAGGAGAGAGAGCAGGTTTGGATTCTGGTTCCCTCGGTAGGGATGGAAACATGGCTGGTCCAATTTCATTTCTTCCCCCAAAGTCATGGAGGATATGCTAATATCTCTGGCGACACTCAGTTATATTGACAATGACTAATCAAGGAGCTAGGAATCTGAATGCTGTTCAGTCACATAGATCTGGGCTGTATGAAGGACATGCGATGGTTGGCAATAATCAAGAAGTTAATCAGGAGATGTTGATTGGCCAAAGAAGCTGATAGTGGGATATATAGAGCTGGTTGGGCAGAAGATCTCTGTTTGTGTGGGCACAGGCCAGTGTACTGAATATACCTCATACCTTCCTGTGATATCTATGGGAGTGAGTGAGTGAGCCTTCAAGTTGTTTCCGACTTATGGCGACCTTAACACAGGGTTTTCTTGGCAAGATTGGTTCACAGAAGGTTTTGCCATTGCCTTCCCCAGAGGCTGAGAGAGTGTGACTTGCCCAGGGTCACCCAGTGTGTTTCCATGGTGAGCCGGATTCAAACCCTGGTCTCCAGAGTCCTAGTCCAGTGCTCAAAGCACTACGCCACACTGGCTCTCGGGTACATACACATCATTAATTGTAATTGTGTTTACTTTAATCCCAGGAAGTATCCCAGAAAACTTTAACAATAGAACACCATACAAATTCTGCGAATAAATCACGCAACCTCTTCTTCAAAACCTTTTATTTATCGATTTATTTATTTTAAAAAACTGCTAAGATAAACTCATTTGAAATGCTAACCAACAATACCATTTAGTAGTGCAGAATATAAATAACCACATCTGCAAAGCCTCCCACCGGACGCTTTTGGGCACTTTAGAAGCAAAGTAGTCTATTGTATTGTGAGCATTTGTTTTCTATGAATCTTCTAATGAACGCCTGCTGCGACTTCTCCCATAAACCACTGGGTCTCTCAGACACAATTGCATTTACTGTGTTTTTGTTGTTACGGACTGCTATGTGTCTGTCTGACGAAAAATCCAGACAAAAACCAAAGGGAAAAATCTGGAATGCCTCTTACTTCCAAGGAGATAACCCTTGGCCCCTAGAGGAGTAGGAGCAAGCAATATAGTTCTAGCTTGGATAGTTACTTATTTTTGTTAAAATGTAGCTCTAGTTCTTTAACAAAGAAAGAGAACAAGGAAAAGGATGTCATATCCAGGGGTAGCTGTGTTGCCGCTGTAGCAAAGTACAGTGGCATCCAAAATCCATAAAACAGTGATACCTTTGGGCCACCCAAATAAAAAAAATACATGCTGCAAGCTTTCAAACCTTCACTGGCTTCTTCATCAGGCAAAGATGTGCCTCCTGTATGTTTTTAGACATCTTTGCCTGATGGAGAAGCCTGTGAAGCTTCAAAAGCTTGCAACTTGTTTTGTTTTGTTTTGTTTTTATTTGATCAGCCCATTAAAGGAAAGAGATAGATAGTTTTCTACCCATTTAACGCAACAGAAATTCAGTCTATCTCTACCTCCTTTGTTACCTCCGTTTTGAAGCTCACTGGGTGTTGCTGCCCACACCCCTCACCATATTTTGGCCTATCCTATATTACAGATTGCAAGGAGGATAGATGAGAAAGGGAATCATGCCATCTGGATGGAGGGAGAAGGAAAGGTATTAAGTCTGAGTCTAAACTGATCTTCTCTGCCTGGTCCACAAGGCTACCAAATACCTTCACAAAAACAGTGTCCTCTGTGGGTCAGGGCCATCCCAAAATGACAAATACCTCCTGAAGTTGTTGTTGTTGTTGTTGGAAAGACCCTGTGGTTTATGGGAGAAGTCACAGCAGACGTTCATTGGAGGATTCATAGAAAACAAACACCCAGAACACAACAGACGACTTTGCCCATAAAATGCCAAAAAGCTTCCAGTAGGAGGCTTTGCAGATGTGGTCATTTGTATTCTGCATTTCCAAATGGTATTGTTGGTTAGTGTTTCAAAAGAGTTTGTCTTAGCAGTTTTAAAAGATAAAAAGATAAATAAAAGGTTTTGAAGAAGTTGTTGTTGTTGTGTGCCTTCAAGTCATTTCCACCTTATAGTGATCCTAAGGCGAACCTATCATGAGGTTTTCTTAACACAATTTGTTCAGAGGAAGTTTGAGGCTGAGAGCTTGTGACTTGCTAAAGATCACCCAGTGTGTTTTATGTCCAAGCTAGGAATTGAACCCTGGTCTTCAGAATCGTAGTTAAACATGCAAACTACTACACCGCGTTGGCTCTCTCTTACTCCTGAAATACCCATGTTAAGTCAAGATTCATAGTACCAAAAGCTAGTCAGAATATTTGAGAGGGGAAATCCCACAAGGTCCATCCCCCAGAAACAACAGCAGAGTAAAGCATACACGTAAGAGGTTTTGGCCTTTTTCGTGACCCTTGAAAATTGCTGCCTGAAGTAGCTGTTTCACCCTGCCTAATGGTAGGGCCAACCCTGTTTAAAGACTCTCCCCTGCTTAAATCAATGGGGTTGGAAAGTATCCTTTGGCTGGATTATAAATTTAAAAAAATTAATGCCAAAACATTGAACTACATTACTGTTGCTTCATGCTGATATCCAATTAAACCCAATGCGAAATTTCTTGTAATTTTGCCTGATCTCTCAGCATCAGAGGAGGGTGCTGGCAAAAAAACCCTCTGAACAAATCTTGACAAGAAAACCCCATTGGAGTTGCCATAAGTAAGAATTACTTGAAAGCAGACAACAACAGCAAGAGGGGAGGATGGATAGTAGATTATCCTTGTGTCATGGTCATATAGATAATTATTGTTATGTGACTTCATGTCGTGTCCAACTTATGGATATCCTACTATTATGGGGTTTTCTTGGCAAGATTTGTTGACAGGAGGTTTGCCATTGCCTTCTTCTGAAGCTGAGTGCATGTGCCTTGCCCAGTGGGTTTCATAGGCAAGCAAGGAATTGAACCCAGAGCTTCAGAGTCATACTCCAACGCGTAAACTACCATGCCATGCTTGACAATTACTGTTTGAAAAAAATAATCTTCCCTGTTTCTTACAGCCTCTTACCACCCCAGGCAGTTCCCATGGAGGGCTAAACCACAACCTGTCTGGAGGGTCCCGGCGGGTGCGACGTGAGCTTCAGGGGGCACCCTACGAAGCCATGGAGACCGCATTGGCTAATGAAGTGTACTACCCAGATCTGGTTCGGCTGGCTGCGTTGGAGAGAGCCATGTCGTCCCCTGGTGGTCAGCTGCAGGATGAGCACCTTGCCCAAGCATTAGAGCGAGCCATGGCTTCCTCTGGTAACCAGCTCCAAGATGACCGCTTGGCTCAGGCACTAGAGAGGGCAGTAGTTCCACCGGGTCACCAGTTCCAGCCAGATGAGCGCTTGGCCTTGGCTTTGCAGCGTCTTCTTCAGGATGGGCATCGCCGGGACCAGGAATCTGTCTACCTGGCAAACCTGCTAAGGCTTTGGGATGAAGCGAAGGGTGCCCAGTTGTATCCCGAATATGACGAGACCGGCTTAGTGGGTGCCTCCTCTCCACCTAGATCACTACCGAATCGTTACTGGGCCCCTGAAGGAGGTTTTGAACCCCAAGAAGAGCTGGGAGGGGAAGAAGAACCCACTGGAGAGATGGACCCTGAAATGATGAGGTAGCTGGAAATGGGAAATCTAGACATAAAACCTAAGGGGCATGTTCAGGCGTAGGGCTTGGCCTCAGAAGCTGTTTTGAATACCATTTCTCAGCCACAAAACAGAAAGTGATAAAGAAGGAGGTAGCTCTGAGCATGTGTAGAGTGTTCCACATATCCTTCTCCATGGTATAAAGTCAGGCTATCTTATTCTTAATTAAATATAAATATAAATATGAGACAGAGAGAGGGACAGAGAAGGGGACTTTACAGGTCATTTCAGGGAAATGATTGATAAGTAATTTGTATGCCATTCACATTTTCATCATTACTGAATAGTAAAGGTTTCTCCTGGAGTATAAACTTCAGGATACAGGTATTTTGCATGTCTGATATCTACCTTGCTTAAAAACATCCACCTCTCCTCCCCTCATGGAGGAAACTAGCATGTTCTGCTTCACCCTGATGAGGTATTTTTCTGTATTCAGGGGATTCTTTTGCATGAGAAACTCATCCAGACATGCAAACCTTCATCTGAAATGGTACCCCCATCCCACCACACCCATCATCATGCCCACTACTACTGCTAGTCATAGTGGTCAACAAGACCTAATTCACCATTGCACTTTTTACAATATACAAACTGCCCTTTAAAAGGGTAAAAATGATAGTAATTATCAAATTCTTCAGGCTGCAGCCACACTGCACTTTGACACTGCTTTAACTGCCCTGGCTTAATGCTATGGAATGCTGGGATTTGTAGTTTTGTGAGACATTTAGTCTTCTCTGTCAGAGAGCTCTGATGTACAACAAACTACAATTCCCAGAATTCTATAGCATGGAGCCATGGCATTTAAAGTGGTGTCAACCTGGATTATTTCTGCTGTGCAGATGCAGCCTCAGTCTAACAATTGAAGATTCATGCTTCTAGAATATAGTTTAGCCCATTGCCTCATTTGGGAATGTGGGGCATATTTTCCACATTACAGAATGTGGGCTCCAGACCCTTTTTTGAAAAATCCCAAGGGCTCCTCAGAAAATCTGAGCCCTGGGGATCATCGCTGCCATGGGAGATGATTCATGGCCAGATTCTCTCAGAGATATTGCAGGTGCTTCAATGAATTTGCAGCTTTCATTTAAAAGGGAAACATCTTAAATCTTTTATTGTTTACTACAGGTTGGACTGTAAAGCCCATCATCCCTTACCATTGATCATGGTGATTTGAGTTGATAAGAATTAAAATCTTATCATCTGCAGGGTACGTAAATTCTGTCCCTCCCATTCCAAGTAAGACAGAGACGGGTGTATGCTTATACACTGTGTGTATGTGCCTTCAAGTGACTGTCAACTTATTCAACCATGAATTTCATAGGCAAGGAGTACTCAGAGGTGGGTTTGCCCTCTGAAATATAGCCCACAATACCTGGTATTCATTGGTGGTCTCCCATTCAAGTACTAACCAGGTCTAACTGCTTAGCTTCAAAAATCAGACAGGATCTGGTAGCTCTGTGTGCATGTGCCCTCAAGTCACCTGTCAACTTATGGTAGCCCCATGCATTTCATAGGGTTTTTTTAGGCAAGGAATATGCAAAGGTGGGTTTGCCAATTCCTTTCTCTGAAATATAGCCCATAGTACCTGGTATTTGTTGGTGGTCTCCCATCCAAGTACTAACCAGGTATGTCTATGCTTAGCTTCCAAGATCAGACAGGGTATTTAGGGTATTTAGCCCATCTATGCTTATAATTAGGAATGATAAATTCTATTATCCAGCTGTTGGGAGGAAAGTGAAAGGTAAGTTGAAGAGCCAAAATTTCTTCTTCGCTACAGCCAAAGTCTGGGTGAGTTTGGACTAGGGATTGGGCCGGCTGGTGGACTCCCAAGTTCTCTTTTTCTATCTTTTGCAGATACCTGATTGGCAGAATCCTATCAAGAGTGAGCAACCTGACCCCGCAGCACTACCCAATGTCCCCCAGGCGCCTGCGCCGTGCTATCTTTGATGGAGATCTCCCAGAGCCCCCCAATCTTCTGAGGGTGAAGAGGCTAGGTGGAGAGGCGGTAGGGGAACCCCAACTGCAACGGGTCAAGCGGACAGAAGGGGAAGGAGTCGGAGGGAGGAGGGGTGTAGCTGGAGGAAATCAGAGGCTTCAATATATTCCTGAATAGCAGGAATTGCCTTCTGCAGGAAAAACATGGGAAGGGGAGGTCACCACTGCCCCCTTCTCTCTGCCAGTCTCTGAATGTCAGTGGACTGTAAGTGACCCCAGTGTTTTTTTCCTGCCTTTGTTCTGCCTTGTGACCCCTCAAGTACTGGGGAGGAAGAGGAAAGCCTTGGGCTGGGGTTGCCTTCCCAGTTATAATTTGGGGGGCAGCTTTTTGCCACACTAACCTTCTGAACATCCGGTCAGAAAGCTCCAGTTCAACTAAATGGCTGTATTGTAACAGTGAGCAGCCCTCCCTTGCCACCGCTCCAAAACCAGGTCTGGGTACTGCCATTCTCAGCCTGTGTTTCCTGGCCCTTTAAAAATAAAATGGCTCAAATAAACTCAGAGTCTCCAAATCTTCTTTCTGCCTTAATATTCCCATTACATCACCCTTGTCTCTCACCCCTTCCCCCCCAGTCTCCACCTGCTTGTTTTTGTCCAGTTTGTAAGACCCCGTTGTGTTCCCCCCTATTCGGTACATTCAAATACATATGCACCCCCTGCGGATTTGTTGCCATGTTTGATCATGCTTGTGGCCAGAGTTTTGGTGTGATGAATAAATGAATAAAAAAAAGTCCCCTTGGATATTTTAATGTAGCTGTGGTCTCACTGGTGTCATCTTTACATGCCTTGTTTTAACAGGCCCTGTTGGCATTCCTGCTCATAGGCAGAGTGATTCTGAATTTTCACGTATGCACACACACCTTTCCTCTGTTCCTTTGTGTGTGTGTATTTTTTTTTAATTTATTTACACACACACACATACACACACACACACACACACGGATGAATGGAACAAATAGGAAGTCCTGGAATTGAACACTAGAGAACTGATGACCAAACTATTTATACTACAACTCACTCAGAGAGCCTTATCACATGAGAAAAGAAAGCCAAAACAGTGGGAAAGTACAGACTTTCCATGCCTCTCCACATGATGTTGTAGCACTTCTTGTTCTCTTCCCGAGGGAGACAGTTCTAAAAGCGTGTTTGTCACCCTGGAAAAATCCATTTGACAAAAGGCACGCTTTTATGACTGTCTCCCTCGGGAAGGAAAACACAAGTGCACTGAGGGCATGCGGAGAGGCATGGAGAAAGCTGGTACTCTCCCCTCTGCTTCATCTTTCTTTTCTAATGTGATAAGGCTCAGTTTAAGGCTGTGCTAGCCTCCATTTTGTTCTCCCAGACTGAGCTGCATGTAAGATTCAAGTGCTGCTGTCACCTTGGAATTTTACTGGACAACTTTGGGCAACCCTCACTCTTCATCCAACTCATACATTTCCTATCTTTAAAATGGGAACTGTAATGACTTGCCTTAGATGGTTCTGGTGAGGATGAACAAGAACAATAAAAAAGTTAAAATATATTAAAACGGCTATGGAAGTTACTTATAGGCATAATAAAACAGCTATATAAGTTATTAATAACACAGACAGTAGTATTATTATTATTATCAAAAATATATTTATTGCAACACCAAGACCAAGGCCTTGTCTGGCAAGTGAATGTACCTCCCATTCTGAAGGTTGCCCACTAGAAGATGAATTTCACCACAGGAAAGGAATCAATCGGGAGTCAATGCCGAGGTAACACCTGTGTACATACATTGAAGGGGGGGAGGAATAGTAAAACAAACATGCTAAAACATTGGTCTTTATTTGGTGTATTGTGTTCCATAACGAGGATTGGGCAAAACCATTTTGCTACTTGAAGTGGCACTAAAAATTTCCCTTGCCCTGCTATGAGTAGCCTGCTTTTAGAAATACCCAGACACCGTTTTCAGCCATCATCTATTTCCTGTTCCTTTTGGAAGTCGCTTTACCCAGCTGACATAGGGGGGTTGCAGACTGCCAGAAATAGTGCAAATTGAGTCCACTTTAAGGGTTAGGGTTAGTGCTAGGGAATCATGGGAACTGTATTTTATTGTGGCACCAGAGCTCTCTGACAGAGAAGGCTCAATGTCTCAGAAAAAAACAAACCAATTCCCATGATTCCCTAGCACTAACCCTAACCCTAAAAGTGCACTCAATTTAGGGCTGGCTTTGCCCACAACTGAGTCAAAACCAAAACACTGCCAATCTCTCTCTCTCTCTCTCTCTTTTTTTTTAAAAAAAGTTCCTACAAACCATTAAAAATAACTCAGGGCCTAAGCAGATTGTCAGAAATAGTGCACATTAAATTGAGGCACTGCCCTGGCTCAGTGCTAGGGAATCATGGGAACTGTAATTTATTGTGGCACCAGAGTTCTCTGACAGAGAAGGCTCAATGTCCCAGAAAAAAATACAATTCCCATGACTCCCTAGCAGTGAGCCAAGGCAGTGCCTCAATTTAATGTGCACTATTTCTGGCAGTCTGCTTAGGCCTTCAGTCTTTCCCACTTTAGGGTTACAAGTGTGAAAGAAGACTCTGAGGGAAGTGATGTGGGCAGTTAGCCACTGAAGAGTCACAGTAGCTTCTTGAGTTCCCACAAAATGTATTCTCTGCATGTAACTTCTGAAAGGTGGTTTTGCTTGCAGACAATCTGCCTCTTAACTTATCCAGGGATAACCATGCTGGCCATACAGCAAAGTACAATAACATCTAAAATCCACAAAATAGCAATATCTATTGGGCCAACCAATTTGTGCATTTCGGTATCACTGTTTTGTGGATTTTGGATGTTATTGTATTATTGTTTTATTTATACTTTGGTGAGGCTGCTAAAAGGGGTTTCTGATTTGGAAATCAAAACATACCAGTCCAGAAATGGGGAATTCTTAGCTTACCAAGTGTTTTAAACTACAATTCCTATAATCCCGTATTGTTTGCCCTACTGGTTGGGAAGCTGAAACCCCAGACATCTTGAGGGCTGTAGGATCTCCATTTCTGTCATACACTTTCCTTTTTCTGTCCTTACTTTTCCCATCTGCCTTGGGGTTTTGTTTTACTCCCCCAAATTCACACTGAGAATAAAAAGGAAAGCTGAAAAGCTGAATTCTTGCCCAGGTTTGGGGCCAATTCTGGTATCATGTCTGGCTGCATCTTCACTGCAGAAATAATGCAGTTTGACACCACTTTAACTGGTATGGCTCAGTGCTATGGAAACCTGGGATTTGCGGCACTGTATTATTTCTGCAGTGCAGATGCAGCCTGTGTCCACACAGACTTTTGAGTGATCGTCATATAAAAGTCTCTGCTCTGAATTATAGCTGGATTAGTCATTCAATGCAACCTCCCCAAAAAGTCAATAGGGCTGTTTCCATATCTGAGATAGTCTCAAAGCAAAGTGGCTTCTGTCGGCTTTCTCCTACTTTGATGGGGCTTGATCAGGGCAGCAGCAAGTGCAACACTTTGAATCAGCATAAGGTGATGCCATTTTAATTGTCCACAGTTTGCCCTGACATAGTGCTACTCCAGGATATTTTATGGCAGTAGTATTGCAGCGATGGCTGCTTTTTAAAAAGGCTCCAGGATAGGCCTGGCTCCTGTGGGATGCTAAGTCTCTAGTAGCTCCTTGAGAATGCTGTGTGCCAATGCCAAGCTTGAGATGCTGACACATACCTTACATGAGGCCTGTCAAAGTCAAAGTCAAAATAGGTCTGTGATCAAGTCAAGCTATGGAACCAAGATGGTAGCCCTTGCTCTTAGTGTAAATAGGCTTCATGACTGGGGCCAGGCACTGGTTAGTGACACGGAAAACTCCCAGTCTCAATATATGAATTAATGAATTGCACTTTCAAATTCCACCTGAATTCCTATTCCATCTGTTCCTTGTATCAGGTTGCAAAATTTTGCTCCCTCCCACATGAAAATAGGTACCCATGTTCTGTACGTACCTAATTATTTATGTTCTTCTCCTAAAGCATCTTCTACATATTTGGCCCATTTACTGAAGCTGTCTTCGTGCATATTTTTCAATTGTACACGTTTTTAGAGACTCAAATTTTGGAAACATTATGTAAAATGAACTGGAAGTCTATGAAACATAGCCTCATTTGTCACAAATATGCAAATTTCTGAGGCAAGGCATGCTTGGTTCCACAACAAATCTCAGGAGGCACCAAATGGGTAAATTAGGGTAGAATGTCAAAACCGCAACCATTCTTGTCTAGCCTTAACATATACTCAAATCCATTAACCTCTAGTACTAGTCAAACATTATGAATACTGTACTTCTTATCCTCCTTGTGACTAACAGAAATGGTACAAAATAAGTGATATGGGCAAAATTCTGCCTTGCCAGTAGCAACAGCTTGTTGCCACCTACCATTCATGTTTCTCTGTTGCCTCGGGCTCTCTCAAGGCTAGAGAGCCCAAGGGGGCAAAGAAGAATGAAGTGGCAGTGGTGGCAGAGATCTGGGCACAGCCAAGGATGGAGTTATAGGAAGGGGCTGCCGGGTGTCAGCAACACCTCGTCCCTGTCAGCAGCTGCAGTGGGCAGACATGGCAGAGGCAACCTGGCTGGAGAAGTGGGGTAGCTGTGGGGTGTGCCAGGTAGCTTGGGTAGGATGGGGAGGGTGGCAAGGTGGTCAGAAGGGGAAAGGCGAACGGGAAGTGCCTCTCCTTGCCTGCTGCCACTTCTCCTTATACCACCCCCTTCCCTCCACTCCCTTACTCTCCCTATGTTGAATGTGAAGACAAAGGCTTTCACGGCTGGCATCTATAGTTTTCTGTGGGTTTTTCAGGCTGTGTGGCTGTGTTCTAGAAAAAAATATTCCTGATGTTTCATCTGCAACTGTGGCTGGCATCTTCAGAGGGACATAGCCTCCTTTTTCAGGACATATTCTCTATTTCAAACCTTCTGTCCAGGAGGAATTTCAAAATGTCCTCCCATTTTGAGCATGACCAAGAAGCTTGATTTTACATTTCTATGAGCGTTTGGTCTTTTATTTGGTCATGTCCCACTACATTTTTTCTGAATGTCCTACATTCATGGCAACATGAATTACCACACTTAGGTGACACCAACCCTAGTGATGCCACTGGGTTCCTGCATCTTTAATGGTGGTATAGAAGAGAGAATTTCAGTCGCTGTCATTTGCAATACAACCAGGTGGAAAGCAACACCTGCACATATTTCCTCTTCTTCAACACAACCATTACAGGCACAGGAGCCTTCTCCAGTTTTCACTCTGGCAATTCTATTATTTGCATAGTTTTGGGAGAGGTATACAGAATGTCTTTCTTTGCTTTCTTTCTCCCCTCCCTGCCTCAGAGTACATCTAGCCTCCATCTTCCCTTATTCCATTTGTGCCTTTGTTGTGCCTCATTGGCCACTGCTAGGCAACCGTTAACATGGCTGCCAGCACTGCTTTTAAAGTGTTTGCTCCAAGCTGAAGCCTCAATGAGTCCCCTTCTTCGTTACCAAGTAGAAGAAGAAATGTGTGCACACTTGCACATTCCTGCAACGGCTTACCTCTCCCCTCTGGGGGTGGTGCATAGCCTTCAGGGAGCAGAGCATCCTGTCGGTTTCCCAGCACAAAAGCCAGAGTAGCTAGGACTAGGGCATCAGCGATGCCAAGCAAAGCAAGAGTAAAGGCCCAGTGTATGCTGCAGGTGCCCAAGGTGTAGCTCCTCGCCCGAGGCCCACAGAGAGCTCTCACCTCTGGGGCTCCCCAGCCATCAGGGAAAACCAAGCAGCCAAGGGCCTGACAAGTTGCTAGGATCAAAACAGGGACAGAGGGAAAGAGAGAGAGAGAGAAAGAAAGAGAGAGAATAAATGGTCATCCCTAAATAAAGATGGTGTAGTTGTTTGGCCATTGGACTGTGAGTTGAAACCAGGGTTCAAATCCCTGAGTAAACCCTCCAGGGCAAGTCAAACTCTCTATATACATTTCTATACCGCTTATCAGTGAACTCGGCACTCTCTAAGCCCGTGATGGTGAACCTATGGCACACGTGCCAGAGATGGCACCCGAAGCCATTTTCCCCAGCATGCAGAGGGCAGGGAGGAGGAGGAAGAGGCGTGGGCCTGTTCCTCCTCCTTCCTGGCTGTCCCAGGCCTTCAGCTGCCTCTCCGGAGGCAGCTGAAAGCTGGGGACAGCATGGGGGAGGGAGGAAAAAGAGGCACGTGACTGTTCCTTTTCTTCCCCCTCACCCAAGGGCCTTCAGCTGTCTCTGGAGAAGCAGCTAAAGGCTCAGGAGGGTGGGGGAAAAATTCCCGCCCCAGAAGTCCCACCCCCGGAGGGCAGAAATCCACCCCCGGCACCAGGTAACATTCAGTGCCAGAAGGCCTTTTAGGGCCAATGCAGATGGCCCATAAGGGGTGGCTCTGGGCTCCCCTAGGAGTGGCGGATTGGGGCCATGGCAACCACACACTGCAGCCCCAATCCTCCTTTTTGCCGCCCCCAAAAGAACAGGCAAATGCCGCTCCTTTTGGGGGCAGCAAAAAGCTGCTCTTTGAGCTGCTGCTGCAGCAGCTCTTTTGTGCCATTTTGGCGCTGCGTGTGTGCACACTGCGTCAAGAGGGTCCTGTGCGCCATGCGGACGGGCATGTGGCATCAGGGCAGAGTCGGGGCGGCCAGCATGCAGTTGCCCCTCCCCAACTACACCCCCAGGCTGGCCTAAAGTGCCAGTCTGCATCAGCCCTTAATTTGGGCACTCAGCCCCTAAAATGAAGGCAACGAAGAAGGGGACTCATCAAGGTTTCAGCTTGGCCAGATTGGTTACAGGAACATCCAGGAGTGAACATATTACACCCATACTTAAATCACTCCATTGGCTGCCAATTAGTTTCTGGGCAAAGTACAAAGTGTTGGTTTTGACCTTTAAAGCCCTACATGGTTTGGGTCCAAGTTACTTACAGGATCGCCTTCTCCCATACAATCCACCCTGAACACTGAGGTCCTGTGGGAGGCGGCTGGTACAGCCTGCAAGAACTCGACTGGCAGACGTCATCCAGAGGACCTTTTCATCGGTCGCCCCAAGACTGTCGAATGACCAGCCAGAAGAGATCAGACAGCTAGACTAGCTGTCAGAATATAAAACACATTTGAAGACCTATCTCTTCCGGCAGGCCTACCCAGGCAGTTTTAATCATGAATTTTAAACATGAATTTTATATTTAATAGTTGTTTTATGTATTTTAATATAAATACTGTGTAGAGTTGCAATTTAATATGTGTATTTTATGTAACAATTGTGTTGTAACCCACCTCGAGCCACAAGGAGAGGGGGGTAAGAAATAAAAATTATTATTATTAAAAGGTCCACCATCACGTCTCTAAGTGGTTTACATTCTGTAAGCCAATTGCTCCCAACTAGCTGGGTACTAATTTTAACCAACCTACAAAAGGATGGAAGGCTGAGTCAACCTTGGAGCCCTGCCAGGGATCGAACTCACAACCTTGTGGCTGCAGTACTGGCATTTAATCACTGCACCTCCAGGGCTCCAGGATGGCAATGGCAAATCCCCTCTGAAGAAACTTGCCAAGAAAACCCCATGATAAGATGGCTATAAGTCAGCAATGACGTGAAGGCACACAACAACAACGAAATAAGGTTGTTGTTGTGTGCCTTCAAGTCGTTTCCAACTTATGTTGACCCTAAGGCTATGTATGAAAACCCTATCATAGGGTTTTCATACATAGCTGTTATTTCCAGTGAAGAGGGGAAGTTAACAAGCTGCTCCTCAGCATCTTTTGCTCAAGGTAGTTGCCTCTTTTGCTCAAAGCAGTGGTAGGGTTGGTCCTGAGCACTTGGATGTTAGCCTACTTCAGACTTTTCTCAGTCTTTATAATCTACCTATCTATATGTCCTCTTAAAATATACACACGGAGAGAGGGTGACAATATATTTTCTAGAATACATATCCAGGGTAATCATGAAAGCCATAGAGCAAAGTATAATAACATCCAAAATTCATAAAACAGTGATATCTTTGTTGGGTCAACCAAAAGGCACAAATACATAATGCAAGCTTTTGAAGCTCCACTGGCTTCTTCATCAGACAAAGATGTTAAAAATCATACAGGAGAAAAATGGTGATGTTGTTAGTCACAGGCCTACATTCTATCTGAAATGTTGTCAGTTAACATCTTCATTTTTTTTCCTCCTGTACGATTTTTAACACCTTTGCCTGTGCATTTTGGTTGGCCCAATAAAGGTACTGCTGTTTTGTGAATTTTGGGTATTATTGTACCTTGCTCTATCACCAACACAGCTAGGTAGCAAGGTAAAAGCCTTAAGACCAATATAGAGTTGGATGATATAAGACTGCCATTCCCATAATATACAACAAGGTCAAATGGAATCTAATGGGATTATCAGTTGGTATAATCATCTTCCAGTTTATGGCTTGGCTGTAACCATTGAGGTTACACTGCCCAAAGGCTTCAAAATCCTGAGCCAAGCCTGGAGTTCTCTGCTGATGCTACTGGAGAGAAGAAAACATATCTATGTCTGTCTCAACCCTCCAGTGTGTTGGACTTCATTTCTTGGCCATGTTGGCCAGAGATGACAGGGATTGCAGTCCAACACATCCGGAGGTCACCAGGCTACTATATAGCATGACAAGTCCCATTGTGACCCAAAATATTTTGATACAGAAAGGGTAAACTGTTGAGAGCTTAGAAAGTTAACTTTTAAGAAGGATGAATATAAAGACATGCTGAAGTCATCCATAATTATACAGTAGTGAGGATAAAGCTCTTGAACCCAAATTCAGCTCAGTTATGGACGGCTTCAGCATGTAATTCTGCTCAATTCTCTATAAAAGTAACTTCCAAGCTTCCAAGTATATCTCGCTAAACAGACATGTTTTTGCAGACTGCCAGAAATAGTGCAAATTGAGTCCACATTAACTGCCCTGGCTCAGTGCTAGGGAATCATGGGAACTGTAGTTTATTGTGGCACCAGAGCTCTCTGACAGAGAAGGCTCAATGCCTCAGAAAAAAATACAATTCCCATGATCCCCTAGCACTGAGTCAGGGCAGTTAAAGTGGACACAATTTGCACTATTTCTAGCAGTCTGCAAAGGCCCATAGTGCATCAGGAAATACTCCTGCATAATTACTGAGACCTGCAATGTTACATGGAAATTAAATGGGTCTAGTTTAAAATGGGTTGGTGTAAAGATTAGCATTGGTCACATATATGGAGTGTTGGTTTTGAGACCAATCTAATGCATTAGATAAATACTAAATGCTATGAAATATTAGCAGAATTGAGAGCCAGCATGGTGTAGTAGTTTGAGCATATGACTCTGGAGATCAGAGTTTGATTCCCTCCTCAGCCATGGAAATCCACCGGGTGAACTTGGGCATGTCACATATTCTCAGCCCCATGATATGGTCACCCCTAAATAAAAACAAATACTGCCTTAGGGTTCCCATAAGTTAGAAACAACAAAAATAACACATTGCCAGAATATTCAACACAGTGCTGGCTGGGATATGAGGAGGGAGAGCTTTCTATTGCTACCTCCCAAGGTTCTCAGGGGAGATTGCTCTCCATTTCAGGCTCTCTGATGGTGAAGGCCAAGCTTCAGTCAGGGCTTAAAGGACAGGATTTGCTCTCAGTGGAGCAAGTGAAAAATAATCACGATATTTCCAGCTGAAGTGGGCAAATTCCAGTTAGTCCCACCAACTGAAAATCAAACTTCCTTCCACCTTCAATAGGTATTCATGTTGGACTGTCTCCCAATGTATGACGACCTTGTGGCTTGTTTTTAAAATATGATACCAGCACAAGACCACATTGGGTGAGTTGTGGAGGACTTGAGTTCCCACCATATTATTGCTCCCCCACCCCATGTGTTTTTTTGGCCTCTCCGTGTTCTTAGATAGACCAAAGTAGCCCCTCCTCCCCTGGCCCTACCCCAGGAGACCTTGCCCTTTGCTCCCCCATGAAGGGTCTCTTCCACTCTCACCTGCTGAGAGCTGCTGCCAGGCGCACACTTTGTAGACAGTCCCAGGGCTGCAGACCCAGAAGAGCCCCAAGGAAGCCACACTGCCCATCACCAGCACCAGGGCCATCAGGACAAAGACAGCAGCTGCTTTGAAGGACGGGATGGGTGTCAGAGTGACCAGAGAGCCCTCACACTGGAGGACATTGTCCCGCTCGGTGCAGACTTGGTAGAGGCCAAAGGATCCCACGGCACTCACACTGGGGTCAGAGAGTACCCCTGAAGGGGGCAACTGGTAGGTGAGGGTTGCTGTCTGTACCCACGCTGGCTGGATCAGCACCACCACCTCAAGGATGCCAAAACAGAGGGTACAGCCAGCCCAGAGGGCACCCACCGCCCTAGCATTGCGCACAAAATCCGTCTGGTAGAGCGCTACTGCTTCCTGGGCAGCCAACATGGCCCACGTCTTTTTGGCTGGGCTCACCACCCTCCTTTGCTCCTCCTGGGAATAATAGCTCAGCCTCCCACTTTCCAGAGGTGGCAAGTGAAGTCCAGATTGCGATGTCCCCTGAGACACTAGGATCTTCCTATTGGAGGCCCTCTTCCTCTGATTGTATAAATAGACCTCTGCTCCTTTTCAGCCGATGACTACATTCCTCCCATGAGAGATTTCTTCATTCCTCTGCTCCAGTAGCTACAGTTCTTCTGTGACTAATAGGAGATGGAACAGGCACTCTTTCCTATGCATCCAGACCTTCTCTCGGTGAAGGTTGCTAGGCTTGCTTCATCTGCAATTCCTATACAAGTCTAGATGAGCTAGTGGAAGAGAGAGAGGGGGATCCTTCCTTCCTTCCTTCCTTCCTTCCTTCCTTCCTTCCTTCCTTCCTTCTTTCCTTCCCTCAGACTGGCTCTCTTCTTTTGCAGGTTGGAGTGTGGAGGAAGGGAGGAAGCTGCTTCCTTACCCTATTCTCATCCTCCCACAGACTGATCTTTTTAAAACATATTCTTCCAGCCGGGGAAGACAGAAGCAGCCTCTTGGCCAAACGCCCAGCCACAATCCTTCGCCTTGTTCTCTTGTCTCGCTCTGTCGCCTAGTGAGAGCTGCAGTGATGCTGGAATGGGAAGCTATAAGTCCCCTTGCTCAGTGCACCTGCTGCTCACTGCCTTGCTGGCCTCTCACATGGGATGATGCAGAGGGGCCACAATTGCAAGTGCTAAATCATTTGCTAGCTTGGTAAAGCAAGGAAAGAAAAGGAGGCGGTCAAAAGTGGAAAAGAAATGGTTGGAAAGGAAAAGGACAAAGGGAGAAGAGAAGTCGTCCTATCTCCCAAATTCACATCATCAGGATACAAGCCTCTTGTCTGCAGAGAAGGAAAACCTCCAGTAGAGGGAAGCAAACGCTTCTGTTTGTGTTTTGTTGTTTTGTGCTTTCAAGTCATTTCTGACTTAGGGTGACCTTAAGGCAAAACTATCATGGGGCTTTCTTGGCAAGTTTATTCCGAGGGGGTTTGCCATTGCCATTCTCTGAGGCTGAGAGAGTGTGACTTGCCCAAGATCACCCATTGAGTTTGCATGGTTTGTGTTTTTTGTTGTTGTTGTTAACTGCCTTCGCATTGATCTCGACCCATGGAGACCCTATGGATGAGACATCTCCAGCCCCCCCGTCATCTATTGCTCTGCAAAGCTCCTGAAAATTCATGTTCATGGTCTCTTTAATAAAGTCCATCCATGTAGCATGTGGCCTTCCTCTCTTCCTACTTTCCTCCGCCTTTTCTAACATTATTGTTTTTTCCAATGAGTCCTCCCTTCTCATGATGTGTCCAAAGAACAACAGTCTAAGTCTTGTCATCTTGGCTTCTAGGGCTATCTCTGGCTTGATCTGCTCTGGAACCCATTTGTCTGTCCTTTTGGCTGTCCATGGGATCCTCAGCACTCTTCTCCAGCACCACATTATCTCAAATGAGTTGATTTTCCTCCTATCTTCTTTCTTGTCTGTCCAGCTCTCACATCCATACACGGTAATCAAGTATCACTACAGTCACAGCCTACAGATTGAGTCTCCCTTATCTGAGAGCTATTATGTGATCCAGAACAGCTAGGTAGATATCCGTCCCTATTTTCTTGGCTTTGGTCAAAATGCTTGGGACCAGAAGTGTTTTGTATTTTTTGTATTTTTTATTTTGGAATATCTGTACATATATACATACATAATACACGTATATAACACATATATACGTACATAACTTATGTATATTATATGTACATAATATATGTAATGAGACATCTTGGAGATAGGACCCAAGTCTAAAATTTGTTTCATAAATTTATTTATGCCCCATATAAATCTTATATACATAGCCTGAAGGTAATTTTACACAATATTTTCAATAGTTTAGTGTATGAAGCAAAGTATGTGTGCATTGAACTATCAAAGAGGAGAGATATTAAAACCTCAGCCACTCATGAAAAAAGTTTTGAGTTTTGTAATATTTTGGATTTTGGAATTCTAGATGAGGGAGACTCGACCTGTATTAATTTTAGAAGGAAATGACAATCCACCTCTGGATACTCCTTGCCTAAGAAACTGTGGGGTGCAATTTTAATTTCCCAGGGTGTTAACCCTTTTAAAGGTAAACCAAAATATACAGGTATGAAAATTAAACTTGTTAGAGTGCAGCTTTCGTCAGCAAAACAGCAAAAAATGTGGGTCAGACTATAATTTAATATGCTTTCCTAAGAATAAAGACTAACTAAAAATGACAAACATGTATTTTGTGGTTTAAAAACAAACAATAATGAGTTTAATAAATATTTACACAACAAAACTAAAACCTAATCTAAATGGAGATGATATATAGCAACACTCAGAGAGGACTGTTATTCAATGTAGAGTGAGAGGTGACAGTTTAGAATCTTCAGAGAGAGTCAGTTAAACTGCCTCAGAGAATGAGTGACAGGTGAGAGGGAATTGCCTGTCTAATATAAGGAGGGAAAGGAGAATGCAATACATACATTTTCTAACAGAAACCCCTATGAAATTGATGGAGTCATCATAAATTGACAGATGACTTGAGGTCACACATGAAGGGTGGGGGATGTTTATTTTGGATTTGTATGGATTTTAATTGTTGTAAGCCACCCCAATTTTTCGGCAGAGGGACAGGGAAAAAATAAAATTATTATTATTACTACTACTACTACTACTACATACACACATATTAATCATACGAATAGTGCCATGCAGAACATGGAAGTAATGAGTTAGAAATAATGCTACCAAAAGCAATGAATTGATGGTTTGGGTGATGAGGGTGTGACAAAGTTACATTTTAAAACCAATGTAAGAAGGAAGTACAGAGTTACTTCACTGGTGTAATAAGGAACCGTTGCTTGCTATTTACAAAAGTAACTTTTAAGAAACATTTAAGAAGCATTTAGATTTGCAGCTTTCAAGTTTTATGCCATTATTATACTAAGACTAGCTTTCTCTCCCTTTCAGAAAAATAACAAGGGAAAAAAGATTCGGTGCAACAAGTAATGAGTCAACTTTTCCCCGTTGTAATAGACAATAAGAAATTACTTTTAAATAACTGTAATGAGTTGCAAAAGGAACTTGAACCTGGGGAATTGCTAAAAGTTCAAGTATCCAATGGGATCTTTTATCCTACATTTACGGAAGTGGCTGGGGAGTAGATTGATAGAGACAAAGCTTTCCCAATGAATTTTGTGATTTATTTGGGTATTCAAACACTCAAACATACACTCACACACACAAGAACTCAAGAATAAAGTAGTTCTTGGATAGGAAACAGAAGGCTTTCTAAGGGTGATAATTACCTGACGGCAGTTGCTCCAACAATGAATGAAGAAGGATAGACTCAATCGTGTATAAAAAGAAAAGGAGGACTGGAAGAGCCGGGATCCGAGTCAGAATTCACAGTGACGCAGTGTCACCATAAAATCCAACCAGACCCAATGTGCCTGAGATTTGGGGGACCTTTTATACCTTTAAACCTAGCCTGAAGTGAAGGTTTGCTACTGTATATCAAAGGATTCCAGATAAATGGTCTTTGAAGTAGATAATTTCCAAAAGGGGAGATGTTATCTCGTTCTTAGCCAGACACATCCTGGCTGGTATTCATAAATCTCCTAGGTGTGAATGTCCTGTTTTGCAGCTCCTAACCTTGGCCTTTTGATCTGTTAATGAATTGTTGAGGAAGACGTGACCACTCAGGTATCTATGTGATATCCTCACCTTGAATCCATGGCGGCTTGGGTTTTTCCAGTTTAGGGCCATGACAGGAGACCCACAAAGGGGTTTTTATATTAAAACAATGCTGGTAACAGAGTAATGGAACAAATTACTTCTGAAATGCAACTTTCTAAGTTCTGGCCAGTATGTAGTAGCACAAGTTCACTGCAGTGGTAAACCTACCTGGAGGGCCAGCCAAAGGTATTTTTCTACCTCAAATGAAGAAAAAGATGGCAATGCTCTCCTCCACATAAAAGGAGGTTTACTTGGATGTTAGTGAGGACAAAAAAGAGTTCTCAGTGGCACTTCAGGGATTTGGACCAAAATTTAAAAGGTTTGATTTAGTATGTCTAACAAAAAAATCCATTTAACATTATTGAATGCTTTCTCCACATCCAAAAATATTAACATCAATTTTTTGTCAATTCTCAAATCATAGTATTCAATAAGGTTAATAATTGTTCTAACATTGTGTCTGATTTGCCTGCAAGGGATAAACCCACTTTGATCTTCATGCACTACTTCCTTGAGTACTTTTTTTTAACCTGGATGCCAGAATTGCAGTGAAGATCTTATAATCAGTATTCAATAATGAAATGGGTCTATAGGTAGAGATGTCTGTTGTTTCTTTCCCTTCTTTGGGTATGACCACTATTTCTGCTTTTTCCCATGTCTTAGGAATTCCCTCAAGATGTATTTTATTATGTTATACAATGGGTCTAGCAGTTCTTTTTCAAATGTTTTGTAGAAGATGGCTATATAGCCATCCAGACCAGGAGATTTGTTTTCTTTTAAATTCCTGATTGCTTGAATTATTTCCATTTTGGTTATGGGTGATTCCAAGAGTTCTTTTTGGTCCACATTAGTAGTATAATACCCCCACCTTTCGTCAAATCAAAAAGTGACAGGTGCTCCGCCCCTTTTTGGTTCTTAGTCCCGCCTTCCTGTTTTTGGGGTGGTTCTAGGTTTTGGGGTGCTGGGGTTGGGGGTTCTAGGCTTTGGGGGTTCTAGATTTTGGGGGTTCTAGATTTTGGGGTGCCAATTTTTGGGGGTGCCACTTTTTGGGGGTGCCACTTTTTGGGGTGCCAATTTTTGGGGTGCCAATTTTTTGGGGTTCAATCAGTGGTCCCCCTGAACCCCAAAAGTTCGGCCATTTTGTTTTTTGCAAAAGTTGTTTTTTTGGGGGTTGTGTGACCCCTCTACGGATTCGTCTCGGGCCCGCTGACCACTAGGAGCAGCTCCCATACCTCTCCGTCCGACGGTATAGCCGCAAGCCGTGTTCGAAGATGGCAGTCGGCAGCCATTTTTTCTGCGCCAACTTTAGTTTTCGGGGTGGTTGTGACATGTCTCCGGACTTGTCTCGAGCTCCCGAAGTGAACAGTTCAGAGGTCTGTTGCACTCTGAGCTTCGGAAAGGCGCGCCGTCCAATCTGCTACCGCTCGCCCCTCCCCTGGGGGTGTGTTTTCAAAAAACGGCACGCTTTTGAGAGAAGCGGATTGGCCCAAAGACCCCCACCCCCTGGCACCATCCAATGAGTTCTCACAGAGAGGGGTCCCACTCCCAGGATAGGGTATATGAGCATGAGTTTTGGGGGGGCAGCGGCTTTCACTGTCACAAACCTGTTTTTTCAGGGTGGAGTGTTATACATTTCCAAGTCGGTCTCAGCACCTCCGATAGAGAGAGAAAGAGAGAGAGGAGGGAAGGGTTTCCAGGAGCGTAGAGCTCAGAGGAGGGGAGAGGTCCTTCACTCTTCAGCAGTCGGTCTGGATCTGAGCTTCACAGCTCTGAAGTGCAAGGAGGCTGAGAAGAAGAAGGGCTGGGACCCTTTTTCTCCTCCCCAGGAGAGTGTTTTCAAAAACAGCGGTGCCTTTTGAGCATCGCTGATTGGTCCATTTCCCTCCGCCACAACCAATGGAAGGTAGTGAGTTGGGAGCATGCCCTCCCTGCAGTGTCATGTATGTGGCCCTCCCTTGGGCCCCTGCTCTCTTCACCCGGACGCTGCGTTCTCCCTAAGCTCCCAGGGCTTTCTCCTTTCCCTCCCCAAGAGCTGTTTCTGCATAGAGCAGCCCCATGTGTGTGTGTTCTTCCCAACAGAGCAGCCATTTTTCATGGAAATACTCATTTTGGGGTGAAGTGTGAACCCTCCCCGTGGTCATACAAAAGCCCTTGACCACCAGTAACAGATTCCAAGGAAAACTACTTCCCATTTTTGGGAATTTCCATTTTGCAGCCCATATTTTGTTCTTCTTGTTGCAGAAACATACATTTTGAGGCAAGGTGTGAGCCTTCCTCCACACTCAGGCTAGCAGCTGTGACCAAAAGGAAGAGCTTTCCTTGCTGCCATGGAAGGATTTTTAATTTTGGGAAGTGACAGCTATCTTTTTTCTTTTGCAGAAGTGTGTATTTTGGAGCAATGTGTGCTTGTTGCTCCATCCTGGACTCCATGAGCTGGTTTCCAGTTCACCAGAGGCTTTTCAGTTCTCACAGCAGTACACAACTCACAAACAGGGGCTATGCTCCCCAAAAGGGTGGATTTGGAGTAGGAGGGGTGTCTTGCCTGTACATGCCCCACCAGCCATGACCGATGTTAGGCTTCCATGTGGATAGGCAAAGAGGGTCAGCCCCTTCGCTCGAGAGGTGTCTTTGAGAAGAACCAAAAAGAAGTTTTCACCAACACAATTTGTATGTATTTCACAACTTTGAAGGGGAACAGAATAAGGCACGCTGCTCCCTATCCATTCCCACAACAATTTGTGTCTGTAGTTTTTTTGTGGGTTTTTCAGGCTGTGTGGCCATGTTCTAGAAGAGTTTCTTTCTGGCGTTTCGCCAGCATCTGTGGCTGGCATCTTCAGAGAAAACTGAAAGCCTACGACTTCAAATTTGTGTCTGCTTTTTACAGGTCTTTTGTTTTCAAGTGTTCCTTTTAAGATAGAACGCGGCCCTTCTATACAGCCAACCCAGGCCCTCCTTCAACAGGAGCGTGTTTCCACCCCACCATATCTGGCCCATCATTTTGAAAACATACAGAGCACTCAAGTTATTGATCTTGCCTATACACATACCCCCTCTCCTGCTTTTACAAATTGGGTACATGAGAAGTTAGTAGCAGGGTCCCGTCCCCCCCTACACCTTGGAAATAGATGCGTTCTGGCCCCTGCTTCAGACCATAGACCACAATTGCTGCAAAATGCCTAGGCATTTCTATGAAAAAAGGTTCCAGGGTAGATATTGGAATGAGGTCTGAGGATAGTAGAGGTACATAGGGGTTTAGGGCACTACTGTTTGGGGGTATGGAATGGCCAGGGAGAGGGCTGGCTGGCGGAGGGTCATTTTCTGTTCCCACAGCAGGTCAGGAAAAACAAATGTGGATGGAGGCTCTGTCTGGGGCGATGATCATGGGAGGCTCTAAGGATTGTCTGCTGTCTGTTGCAAAGCAGGAAGATGGAAAAACAGTAGTGTTTAATTTACAGGTATAACAAGAAAGCAGAGAGTTATAATAAAGGGAATTTATTAGTGGGAAGATTAAAAACGGGGGAAGTTAGGAGTAGGAGCCTTTTTGATAAACTTTGCAAACCCAGAAAAACTCTGGGTTGGAAGTCGTGTTAAGAAGACTGACACAAAAGAGTAAGGTGTATACATCCTACAATTTAAATAGATACATTTTACAATTTTGTTATGTCAAAGCCTACCAGTTTTGTGAGAAACTCTTTATACAAGACAAAATAAATACAAAACACATCTTTTTGGGCAATGCAACTTTTCCCCAGTGCAAGAGGGGGGGATGCAAAGAAGGGACAATGTGCCATGTGTGTGTGTGTGTGTGTGTCAGTGCACAGTAGCTGATAACAAACTTTTTCTTATCTCACGAGGGCCACATGGTGGGCTGCAGATGTTCAAACCTGAAAGACAGAGGAAATAAGGGTGTTTTAAACAACAACAACACAACTAAAGGCAGGAGAGAGGAACAGGCCAATCATCAGGTCAAAATTATAATATTTAATAGCCTCTTCAAATTAACCAATAAGGGGCCCCTTTGAAAGACAGGGGAAATACCAAGGGAGGGCTTTCAAAGATCTCTATCAGGCTTTTCAGAGTTAGGACCAAGACATAATAATAAGCCTGAATGTAGAAAGTTCTTCTATCAGGTAAGGACTGTTTTGTTTGTTAACTCAGCATAAAGGGAACTAGTAGTCCAGCATAAAGTTATACACAGAAGTTAATCATCTGGGTTGCATTTAATGGTGGTGGTTGTTAAAAAAGAAAAAGGAAAAAGAAAGATCATGAAGTATGCAGACAGATAGGTGGTTTTTGAACAGTATGGTTTGTTGTTTTCTGGGCAGTTTGACAGCCATGTGCACCAGCGCTCTTAATGTCCCTGCGCTGTTAGATGGAGGATGGGGGTGACGGAGGTGTGGAAGAAAGAGGTTTGCAGGCTCCTACTGTTGCTTATTTAGCTGTGTAGTTTGTTATGTATAAAGAGCAGCATCTGATCTTTTCCCAGAAGCTGTGGATGCAGGATCATAAATGGCTTGGGCTTTTTAACCACTTAATCTCCACAGCCTCTGAGGATAGCAACCCTTTCCTCTTCAGCTTTTGCAAAAGCTCTTCATTGACACTCCTCTGAATTTGGAGGAAGAATGGGACAGGGAGATCTTCTGCCAAGTATTAACTAACTGTTAGCTTATACAGAGCCATATGAAGTCCAGTGGTCTTCAGAAGGGAATGTAAGGCTTGCCAAGTGCCAAGTAGCTGGCCTCTTTTAAAAAAGGTTTTATTGGTCTTTAAGGCAGCCAAAAAGGGCTCACTGCTGGCCTGTCCCATCCACACTCGACTGATAAATCTAAATGCATACTCCTAATTACAATGAACTCTTTAGCACACAGTTCACATATGAATGTAGGCAGGGGTAGAAAAGAGAAAGGAAGCAAAATCCCACAGGTTGTTGATGGTCCACAAAGTTTATTATTTTAAAAAGCACAAAGCGTTTCGGCCATGGCACAAATTGGCCTTCCTTAGGGGCTGTTGTAAAATAAATAAAACTGCATTAATTATAGTTGTGGTATTGGGACAACATATAAAGCACCTCTAAAAAGCAAATAACTATTATCCATATTATCATATACATACCTACTACCAGAGATTTTAGGAGTTGCAGCCTGCACTTTCAACAAAGTGGACTCTCTGAGTATTAGAAGGAAGGGACTAGGACTACACTGAGTTCTTATTTATGGATTTTTTGAAGTAACATCATCGAAGAGAGCCAATGATGCAAGCTGTCAATAAATCTACTCAGTTCTGTTCTATCCAGTTGATGCAATATTGAAATTATTTGTAGCCATTGATTGCAAATTTTTATATAAGACAGTGTATTTCCAAATCCTCATCCAAACCATGGTACTAAAGTTTTAAGTTTCCAAAATCCACTCTACCACTTTCTTCTTTAAACAATTCTTCTTTTTATTATTTATCACCTCCAGTACCCAAAAACTTATGGTGGGTGCTGCATGTTTCATTTGTTCAAAGGGATTAACCAGAGGACCCCTATTCTTTTATTTCTCAAAATGGCCAGATGTGCAGCTAGTCTTTGTTTGATATATCTCGATGTTCATCCCATCAAGATGGATCTCTTCCATCTCTTACATTGGATTGCATAATTACAAAAGTGCTTATTTATACCATTTTTGAGCTACAAAATTGTTAAATTCATTCATTGTGGTTGTGTAGTTTATACAGGCTTATACAGAATAAAGCTAACTTGAGATCTAATCCTCCCCCAGTAGTTGCTTCTCTTTGGCTTCCTTTCTCTTAATATGGCCTTGCCCGCTGGGCTTGACTAGCCTCTGATGTACTTGGAAATTGTCTCCTTGTTTATTGTTATTGGTATTTTAAATTAGATTTTAATTGAGGCCGATTGAATGTATTTTTAAGGGGGGGGTGTTATATGTCTGTTATAATGTGTGGGTTGTTATTTTAATGTAAGCCGCCTTGATAGCCTTGGCTAAAGGCGGAGTAAAAATAAATTATTATTATTATTATTATTATTATTATTATTATTATTATATTTATTGCATTTACATTGGATTGCATAATTACAAAAGTGCTTATTTATACCATTTTTGAGCTACAAAATTGTTAAATCCATTCATTGTGGTTGTGTAGTTTACAGTATACACAGAGTTGCCCCAAACACAGTGCTATTGGATTTTCTATTTGAGATCCTAAAGGCTGCCCTCAGCAGCATGTCTTTAATATTTCTTAATCTTTTGTATGAAATTGTGGGTGTTCTTTGCATCCTGAAATATTTCCAATCAAATACCAATGTTTCTTCATAGATTGTTGTAAACTATTTGTTACATGGTGAAATGACAATGCACAATGTATGTGATTACTGTGGGGGTCTATCTGTTTCTTCTAAAGTTCTGAGTGAGACCTACAGGCAGCTTTAGGATATCCATTAGCTATAACATGTTGTGGATAACTTCTATCCCTTAACTGTTTATTTAATTGGGGGTTGGGGGTCTGGAATGGATCTCCCGTGAAAACGGAGGGGTGATGGTACTTCCCAATTTTATGGCATTGATAGTTAGGTTTTATACTGTTTATCTTTCTTTCAATACCTTATTTTTATATATACTACTTTAGAATCCTCCAGTCTGAGATGGCGGGGGAAAAGCAGAAATAGCCAAAATGTGGTGGGACAGAGAGTGCTTAGTAGGGGCCAAGTTTTTACTTTAACTTATGCTTTTCCCTAGTTTCAGCTCAGCTTTATGTATCTTTCATGAATATGTTTTTCACTCTCCCTTGGACATGTTTAATTGTTCAAAAATTGTAATTCAAACATCTTGAAAGTATTCTATCTATACCTTAACACACGTATCTTGTAATTCATATGCAATGTATGACAAAATTTTAGGAGTGTAAAACAATAAAGAAAAAGATTTTATATGATTTTTTTTTTTTTTAAAAAGAATTCTTCCTCCTTAGAACAGTGTCATTTCACCCTTAGAAACTGTCCATATGGGAGAGTGAAAAACATATTCATGAAAGATACATAAAGCTGAGCTGAAACTAGGGAAAAGCATAAGTTAAAGTAAAAACTTGGCCCCTACTAAGCACTCTCTGTCCCACCACATTTTGGCTATTTCTGCTTTTCCCCCGCCATCTCAGACTGGAGGATTCTAAAGTAGTATATATAAAAATAAGGTATTGAAAGAAAGATAAACAGTATAAAACCTAACTATCAATGCCATAAAATTGGGAAGTACCATCACCCCTCCGTTTTCACGGGAGATCCATTCCAGACCCCCAACCCCCAATTAAATAAACAGTTAAGGGATAGAAGTTATCCACAACATGTTATAGCTAATGGATATCCTAAAGCTGCCTGTAGGTCTCACTCAGAACTTTAGAAGAAACAGATAGACCCCCACAGTAATCACATACATTGTGCATTGTCATTTCACCATGTAACAAATAGTTTACAACAATCTATGAAGAAACATTGGTATTTGATTGGAAATATTTCAGGATGCAAAGAACACCCACAATTTCATACAAAAGATTAAGAAATATTAAAGACATGCTGCTGAGGGCAGCCTTTAGGATCTCAAATAGAAAATCCAATAGCACTGTGTTTGGGGCAACTCTGTGTATACTGTAAACTACACAACCACAATGAATGGATTTAACAATTTTGTAGCTCAAAAATGGTATAAATAAGCACTTTTGTAATTATGCAATCCAATGTAAATGCAATAAATATAATAATAATAATAATAATAATAATAATAATAATAATTATTATTATTTATTTTTACTCCGCCTTTAGCCAAGGCTATCAAGGCGGCTTACATTAAAATAACAACCCACACATTATAACAGACATATAACACCCCCCCCTTAAAAATACATTCAATCGGCCTCAATTAAAATCTAATTTAAAATACCAATAACAATAAACAAGGAGACAATTTCCAAGTACATCAGAGGCTAGTCAAGCCCAGCGGGCAAGGCCATATTAAGAGAAAGGAAGCCAAAGAGAAGCAACTACTGGGGGAGGATTAGATCTCAAGTTAGCTTTATTCTGTATAAGCCTGTATAAACTACACAACCACAATGAATGAATTTAACAATTTTGTAGCTCAAAAATGGTATAAATAAGCACTTTTGTAATTATGCAATCCAATGTAAGAGATGGAAGAGATCCATCTTGATGGGATGAACATCGAGATATATCAAACAAAGACTAGCTGCACATCTGGCCATTTTGAGAAATAAAAGAATAGGGGTCCTCTGGTTAATCCCTTTGAACAAATGAAACATGCAGCACCCACCATAAGTTTTTGGGTACTGGAGGTGATAAATAATAAAAAGAAGAATTGTTTAAAGAAGAAAGTGGTAGAGTGGATTTTGGAAACTTAAAACTTTAGTACCATGGTTTGGATGAGGATTTGGAAATACACTGTCTTATATAAAAATTTGCAATCAATGGCTACAAATAATTTCAATATTGCATCAACTGGATAGAACAGAACTGAGTAGATTTATTGACAGCTTGCATCATTGGCTCTCTTCGATGATGTTACTTCAAAAAATCCATAAATAAGAACTCAGTGTAGTCCTAGTCCCTTCCTTCTAATACTCAGAGAGTCCACTTTGTTGAAAGTGCAGGCTGCAACTCCTAAAATCTCTGGTAGTAGGTATGTATATGATAATATGGATAATAGTTATTTGCTTTTTAGAGGTGCTTTATATGTTGTCCCAATACCACAACTATAATTAATGCAGTTTTATTTATTTTACAACAGCCCCTAAGGAAGGCCAATTTGTGCCATGGCCGAAACGCTTTGTGCTTTTTAAAATAATAAACTTTGTGGACCATCAACAACCTGTGGGATTTTGCTTCCTTTCTCTTTTCTACCCCTGCCTACATTCATATGTGAACTGTGTGCTAAAGAGTTCATTGTAATTAGGAGTATGCATTTAGATTTATCAGTCGAGTGTGGATGGGACAGGCCAGCAGTGAGCCCTTTTTGGCTGCCTTAAAGACCAATAAAACCTTTTTTAAAAGAGGCCAGCTACTTGGCACTTGGCAAGCCTTACATTCCCTTCTGAAGACCACTGGACTTCATATGGCTCTGTATAAGCTAACAGTTAGTTAATACTTGGCAGAAGATCTCCCTGTCCCATTCTTCCTCCAAATTCAGAGGAGTGTCAATGAAGAGCTTTTGCAAAAGCTGAAGAGGAAAGGGTTGCTATCCTCAGAGGCTGTGGAGATTAAGTGGTTAAAAAGCCCAAGCCATTTATGATCCTGCATCCACAGCTTCTGGGAAAAGATCAGATGCTGCTCTTTATACATAACAAACTACACAGCTAAATAAGCAACAGTAGGAGCCTGCAAACCTCTTTCTTCCACACCTCCGTCACCCCCATCCTCCATCTAACAGCGCAGGGACATTAAGAGCGCTGGTGCACATGGCTGTCAAACTGCCCAGAAAACAACAAACCATACTGTTCAAAAACCACCTATCTGTCTGCATACTTCATGATCTTTCTTTTTCCTTTTTCTTTTTTAACAACCACCACCATTAAATGCAACCCAGATGATTAACTTCTGTGTATAACTTTATGCTGGACTACTAGTTCCCTTTATGCTGAGTTAACAAACAAAACAGTCCTTACCTGATAGAAGAACTTTCTACATTCAGGCTTATTATTATGTCTTGGTCCTAACTCTGAAAAGCCTGATAGAGATCTTTGAAAGCCCTCCCTTGGTATTTCCCCTGTCTTTCAAAGGGGCCCCTTATTGGTTAATTTGAAGAGGCTATTAAATATTATAATTTTGACCTGATGATTGGCCTGTTCCTCTCTCCTGCCTTTAGTTGTGTTGTTGTTGTTTAAAACACCCTTATTTCCTCTGTCTTTCAGGTTTGAACATCTGCAGCCCACCATGTGGCCCTCGTGAGATAAGAAAAAGTTTGTTATCAGCTACTGTGCACTGACACACACACACACACACACATGGCACATTGTCCCTTCTTTGCATCCCCCCCTCTTGCACTGGGGAAAAGTTGCATTGCCCAAAAAGATGTGTTTTGTATTTATTTTGTCTTGTATAAAGAGTTTCTCACAAAACTGGTAGGCTTTGACATAACAAAATTGTAAAATGTATCTATTTAAATTGTAGGATGTATACACCTTACTCTTTTGTGTCAGTCTTCTTAACACGACTTCCAACCCAGAGTTTTTCTGGGTTTGCAAAGTTTATCAAAAAGGCTCCTACTCCTAACTTCCCCCGTTTTTAATCTTCCCACTAATAAATTCCCTTTATTATAACTCTCTGCTTTCTTGTTATACCTGTAAATTAAACACTACTGTTTTTCCATCTTCCTGCTTTGCAACAGACAGCAGACAATCCTTAGAGCCTCCCATGATCATCGCCCCAGACAGAGCCTCCATCCACATTTGTTTTTCCTGACCTGCTGTGGGAACAGAAAATGACCCTCCGCCAGCCAGCCCTCTCCCTGGCCATTCCATACCCCCAAACAGTAGTGCCCTAAACCCCTATGTACCTCTACTATCCTCAGACCTCATTCCAATATCTACCCTGGAACCTTTTTTCATAGAAATGCCTAGGCATTTTGCAGCAATTGTGGTCTATGGTCTGAAGCAGGGGCCAGAACGCATCTATTTCCAAGGTGTAGGGGGGGACGGGACCCTGCTACTAACTTCTCATGTACCCAATTTGTAAAAGCAGGAGAGGGGGTATGTGTATAGGCAAGATCAATAACTTGAGTGCTCTGTATGTTTTCAAAATGATGGGCCAGATATGGTGGGGTGGAAACACGCTCCTGTTGAAGGAGGGCCTGGGTTGGCTGTATAGAAGGGCCGCGTTCTATCTTAAAAGGAACACTTGAAAACAAAAGACCTGTAAAAAGCAGACACAAATTTGAAGTCGTAGGCTTTCAGTTTTCTCTGAAGATGCCAGCCACAGATGCTGGCGAAACGCCAGAAAGAAACTCTTCTAGAACATGGCCACACAGCCTGAAAAACCCACAAAAAAACTACAGACACAAATTGTTGTGGGAATGGATAGGGAGCAGCGTGCCTTATTCTGTTCCCCTTCAAAGTTGTGAAATACATACAAATTGTGTTGGTGAAAACTTCTTTTTGGTTCTTCTCAAAGACACCTCTCGAGCGAAGGGGCTGACCCTCTTTGCCTATCCACATGGAAGCCTAACATCGGTCATGGCTGGTGGGGCATGTACAGGCAAGACACCCCTCCTACTCCAAATCCACCCTTTTGGGGAGCATAGCCCCTGTTTGTGAGTTGTGTACTGCTGTGAGAACTGAAAAGCCTCTGGTGAACTGGAAACCAGCTCATGGAGTCCAGGATGGAGCAACAAGCACACATTGCTCCAAAATACACACTTCTGCAAAAGAAAAAAGATAGCTGTCACTTCCCAAAATTAAAAATCCTTCCATGGCAGCAAGGAAAGCTCTTCCTTTTGGTCACAGCTGCTAGCCTGAGTGTGGAGGAAGGCTCACACCTTGCCTCAAAATGTATGTTTCTGCAACAAGAAGAACAAAATATGGGCTGCAAAATGGAAATTCCCAAAAATGGGAAGTAGTTTTCCTTGGAATCTGTTACTGGTGGTCAAGGGCTTTTGTATGACCACGGGGAGGGTTCACACTTCACCCCAAAATGAGTATTTCCATGAAAAATGGCTGCTCTGTTGGGAAGAACACACACACATGGGGCTGCTCTATGCAGAAACAGCTCTTGGGGAGGGAAAGGAGAAAGCCCTGGGAGCTTAGGGAGAACGCAGCGTCCGGGTGAAGAGAGCAGGGGCCCAAGGGAGGGCCACATACATGACACTGCAGGGAGGGCATGCTCCCAACTCACTACCTTCCATTGGTTGTGGCGGAGGGAAATGGACCAATCAGCGATGCTCAAAAGGCACCGCTGTTTTTGAAAACACTCTCCTGGGGAGGAGAAAAAGGGTCCCAGCCCTTCTTCTTCTCAGCCTCCTTGCACTTCAGAGCTGTGAAGCTCAGATCCAGACCGACTGCTGAAGAGTGAAGGACCTCTCCCCTCCTCTGAGCTCTACGCTCCTGGAAACCCTTCCCTCCTCTCTCTCTTTCTCTCTCTATCGGAGGTGCTGAGACCGACTTGGAAATGTATAACACTCCACCCTGAAAAAACAGGTTTGTGACAGTGAAAGCCGCTGCCCCCCCAAAACTCATGCTCATATACCCTATCCTGGGAGTGGGACCCCTCTCTGTGAGAACTCATTGGATGGTGCCAGGGGGTGGGGGTCTTTGGGCCAATCCGCTTCTCTCAAAAGCGTGCCGTTTTTTGAAAACACACCCCCAGGGGAGGGGCGAGCGGTAGCAGATTGGACGGCGCGCCTTTCCGAAGCTCAGAGTGCAACAGACCTCTGAACTGTTCACTTCGGGAGCTCGAGACAAGTCCGGAGACATGTCACAACCACCCCGAAAACTAAAGTTGGCGCAGAAAAAATGGCTGCCGACTGCCATCTTCGAACACGGCTTGCGGCTATACCGTCGGACGGAGAGGTATGGGAGCTGCTCCTAGTGGTCAGCGGGCCCGAGACGAATCCGTAGAGGGGTCACACAACCCCCAAAAAAACAACTTTTGCAAAAAACAAAATGGCCGAACTTTTGGGGTTCAGGGGGACCACTGATTGAACCCCAAAAAATTGGCACCCCAAAAATTGGCACCCCAAAAAGTGGCACCCCCAAAAAGTGGCACCCCCAAAAATTGGCACCCCAAAATCTAGAACCCCCAAAATCTAGAACCCCCAAAGCCTAGAACCCCCAACCCCAGCACCCCAAAACCTAGAACCACCCCAAAAACAGGAAGGCGGGACTAAGAACCAAAAAGGGGCGGAGCACCTGTCACTTTTTGATTTGACGAAAGGTGGGGGTATTATACTACTCACATTTATTTTGGTAATATTTTTCTGGGTTAAGTATTTCTGGGATAACTTTTCTTTGAAGTTATTCACTGTTAATTCTGTAATTAGATTTTTCTTTCTTTTTTCAGTTTGTAAGCAAACCATTTCCATGTTTCATTGGCATATTCAAAGAACTGTTGATTTGCTCTTTTGATTTTTTTCTGCTAGTTCTTCCATCACTTGTACTTATAAGATCTTTGCAATACTTGGATCTCTTTTTGCAATTTCTTATTGGTTGGAGTTCTATTTAATTCTTCCTCCTTTTTTTCAGATCCTGTTTTATTTTTTGATATTTCTCTTTTTTTTCTTATTTAGTTCTATTGATCTCTTTAATAAGTCTATTTTAGCTATGTCTCAAACTGTATTCATTGACATTCCCTGTGTTTTATTTTCTTGAAAGAAGAATTCTATTTCTTTTTTAATTTTCTCAACAAATTCTTCATCCTGCAATACAGTTTCATTTAGTGTCCATTTAAAAAAAATTAAAGATAATTGTAATTCTATTAAATTATGGTCTGATGGGAATTTGGGGCACAATTCAATTTCTGTCATGCCCTTTAATAGTATTTTGGTAGCGAAAAACATGGACAACTAGTGGGGACGTGAATAAAAGGTAAAACCTGTTTTGTTGTAGAAGTGAAACCATACATATATGAGAGAAAATTCCTCTGTTATATCAAAAAAAGGAGTTTGGTAATTTTCCTCTTTTTTGGGGGGTCTTCTTATTGGAACTTCTGTCCCTTTCCGGTTTTACCACTCCATTGAAATCTCCTGCAATTATAATACTGTCATTGATCTTATGTGTCTGCAAGTCTTTTAAAAACTTTTTGAACAATTTTTCTTAACATGTTAACATCAGCAAAACTAGCAAAAATTTTTAAAGATTGTGATAAGTTATTGGAAATGTAAACTGCAAGAAGGTTCATTCTATCATCTTTGATGGACTTGTGAAAGAGCAAAACAATATTGGAAACAAATGCAGATGACTCAGAAAAGATTTAAATACAAAATTCCTCAAACCAGATTTCTTTCTATTAGGGATATTTGATGGTCAATCAAAAGGCTACATGAGAATACGGTACTTTATTATACATGATAACAGCAACTCCTTTATGCGCAGTTGTGGAAAATCCAAGAATGAAAGATTGGATAGCTAAATTATTCAAGATGGTAGAAATTGATAAATTAACTATGCAATTGATAATTTTTTGAAAGATTGGGAACCTTCATATAATTCTTAAGAGAAATTGGAGAAAAGATAACTCTTGCAGGCTTTGAAAACTACATAAATTCATGATGTTAGTTGGTGGGTTAGTAAATCAATACACAGTGGTGGAAATTTAGTTTCAGTATGCACTTACGTTTCTAGTAAGTGGAAAAGTCATTTTTAAAAATCTTTTTGTTTTATTTCAGGTATATTTATATTGTGGGATGTTTATTGTTATGTTATGTGAGCTGTTTCTTATTGTTTTCTGTATTTTTTTGTTGGTTATTGGTTTGCATATTTAATTTTTTTTTAAAAAAGATTTTCCATATCTTGGCCATCATTAATCAGAACGGAGGCCACAGTCAAGAATCAGAAAAAGACTAGGAGTTGGAAGGGCAACTATGAAGGAACTAGACAAGATCCTGAAGTGTAAAAAAATATCATTGAATACGAAAGTTAGGATTGTCCATGTCATCGTATTTACAGTTTCTATGTATGGTTGTGAAAGTTGGACAGTGAAGAAAATTAATTGGAAGAAAATCAACTCATTTGAAATGTGATCCTGGAGACAAGTTCTGTGGATGCCATGGACTGCTGAAAAAAGACATAAATGGGCTCTAGAGCAAATCAAGCCTGAACTCTCTCTAAAAACCAAGATGACTAAATTGAGACTGCATATATCATGAGAAGGCAATTTAGTAGAAAAAACAATAATGCTTGATAAGGACAGGTTGCTTACTTGTAACAGTATTTCTTCGAGTGGTCATCTGCGAATTCACACAAATGGGTTTTATCTGCGCATGCACAGCAACTTCGGAAACTTCTGGAATCGCTAGGCAAAACTTTAGTTGCAACTTTTTGGCGGTAGCTCCGCCCATCCCTATAAAGTCCCCTAGCAGTCCCGCTCCTTCCCAGTTCCGAAACGTATGCTGCAAGCTGCGACAGCAGGAGTTTAGTAGTGAGCAGGACACAACTGAGGGGAGGATGGGTGGGATTTGTGTGAATTCGCAGATGACCACTCAAAGAAATACAGTTACAGGAAAGTAACCTGTCCTTCTTCTTCGTGGTCTCTGCAAATCACACAAATGGGTTAGACTGACAAGCTTGGGTCAGTGGAGGAGGAAGTGTCCTTACACCAATTTCAAATTGAAACAAACTGTATTTATTAACAACAATAAAATATTGACTTAAAGGTGCATTGTCTTAGTTATCATTGGCTGATATGAATAGAATAAACATATCACCTTAATGCAAACCAGCAAGTAACACTGCCCTCCTGAAGGCTGGCTCTCAAGTCCAGTCTGTAATGTTTAATAAAGTCAAAGGTTGAGACCAGACAACAGCCTTACATACATCCTCCAAGGGCACTCCAGACAAAAAAGTGGAGAATGCAGCTACCACCCTAGTCGAGTGAGCTCACACCCTGGTTGGAGGGTCTTTTCCTGCAAGTTCGTAACAGAGGTGGATGGTGTTGGCCACTCATTTAGAAAACCTCTGAGATGAAACTGGAAGCCCCTTCTTAGCCTCCGAATAGCAGACTAACAAGTGTTTGGATTGTCTCAAGCCCGATGTTCTGTCCAAGTAGAAAGCAAGCACTCTACGAATGTCAAGTGTATGCAGCTGGCGCTTGGTATCAGTAATCAGGTTCAGGGCCAGGGTGGGAAGCACAATGTCCTGGTTCAAGTGAAAGGTCGATACCACCTTGGGCAGAAAGGTGATATCAGGACAAAGAACAACTTATCCTTATGGAAGCAGAGGAAGGGCTGGTCCATTTGTAGAGCACACAATTCACTTGCACAGCGAGTTGAAGTGATGGCCACCAAGAAAGTGTTTTCCAGGACAGCAATCTTAGGTCTGTGGTGGCCAAAGGTTCGAAAGGTTTGGATGAAAGACCTGCTAAAACTTGGTCGAGGCTCCAGGCTGGTGTCAGTACTGAGGCAGGAGGGTGTAGGCTAGCTAGACCTTTGAGGAAGCTCTTTACCAAAGGTTCCTTAAAGAAAGAAGGCTTGTCCTGAAACTGATAATGAGAGCAGGTGGCCGAAAGATAACACTTGATGGATTGCAGTCCTAGGCCAGAATCAGCCAAAGTTATCAGGAACTCCAGGACAGTCGGTACCGAGATGTGGGATGGAAGGAGGTATTTGTTGTCCAGAAAGTCTGAAAACTTCACCCACTTCAAGGCATAAGACGTCGATGGCTTGAGAGAAGCTCGGATTACTGCCTGCACTGAATGTGGGAGGTTGTCTAAAACTGAATCCTCCACACCACCAATGGCAAGTTGCCAATGTCCAAGTGGTATACTCGGCTATCGTGAAGGGAGAGAAGATTGGGCTGGGGTTCAAGGCAGAGAAACTTTCTTTTGGATAGGTTCAAGAGTGGAGCAAACCACGGTTGCCTGGGCCACCAAGGTGTAACAAGAATGGTGTTAGAGAGGTCTATCTTGACCTTGCCGACGATTCTTGTGATGAGAGGAAATGGTGGGAAGATGTAGACCAACTTCCTCAACCACTGAAACAGGAAAGGATCCCCTCGAGATCCCGGGGCCTTGAACTTGGAACGGAATTGGCAGCAATGACTGTTCAGGTGAGAGGCGAAGAGATCGATCTCGGGTTCTCCCCACACCCGAAAGAGGTCGGCAACCATCTTGGGATGGAGACGCCACTTGTGACACGAGTTTGAGGACCTGCTGAGCTGGTCCGTCAGCTCGTTCTCCTCTCTGGGAAGATTAATTGTTTGAAGGGTGATTTCCCCTCAGGATGCACCAGTTCCAAATTCGCAGGGTGATCTCGAGAAGGACAGGTTGCACACCTGTGACAGTATTTCTTTGAGTGGTCATCTGCGAATTCACACAAATGGGTTTTGTCTGCGCATGTGCAGCCAGCTCGGAACCTTCTGGAATCACTAGGCAGAAGTTGGATTGCAGCTTTTTGGCGGTAGCCCTGCCCACCTCTATATAGGCTCCGCATTCCCGCTCACTCCTCAGTTTCAAGTACGCCACTAAGAAGCGACAGCAAGGTTATCAACTAGAGCAGGACACGACAGAGGGGAGGTTGGGCGGGATTTGTGTGAATTCGCAGATGACCACTCGAAGAAATACTGTCACAGGTGTGCAACCTGTCCTTCTTCTTCGTGGTCTCTGCGAATCACACAAATGGGTTATTCAGACTAGCAAGCTAAAGTCCCTGGAGGAGGGAGTGTCCTGACACAATGTTCAAAGTGCAAACCAAAGTTTATTGGCACAACATAGTCAACAAGTGACTTGAGCCTTAATAGCATAAAATTCAAGTATGTCAGGAACTGATCATAACCCAATCAATATGTGGTAGAAGTACCATATAATGACAACAGCAGTTGCATAAACTTGGAGGTAATCAATAAGTACCCATATTGGTTATTTATGAACCCAACAGAAGCATAGAAGCACAGTACCATGTAAATGTGTGCAATAGAAATCAGCATCAATAGATGATCAATCAATCAATAAGAGCATAACGGAGTAATGCAAACATGTACGACATTAATGAAGTCCAGACAATAGTACTGCTTTCCCAAACGCAGCCTCCTGTCTGGCCCGTGTGTCCAACCTGTAGTGTTTGATAAAAGTCTGCGGTTGGGACCAGACAGCTGCTTTGCATACATCCTCCAAAGGGATGCCAAATAGGAAAGCAGACGATGAAGCTACCGCCCTTGTAGAGTGTGCACGCACCTGGCCCGGCGGGGTCTTGCCTGCTAGTTCGTAGCATAAATGAATTGTAGAGGTCACCCACTTAGACAGTCTTTGCGGAGTGACCGGGAGTCCCTTTTTGTGTTCAGAGTAACATACAAAAAGTCTCTCTGAACGGCTTGAAACCGAGGTGCGGTCAAGGTAGAAAGACAAAGCTCTGTGAACATTCAAGGTGTGCAATCTTTGTTCAACCCCAGTGGTCGGGTTCGGGGCCAGGGTGGGTAGCACGATGTCCTAGTTGATGTGGAAGGCAGACACCACTTTCGGTAGGAAGGTGATGTCGGTACGGAGGACCACCTTGTCTTTATGAAATCGAAGGTAGGACTGGTCCATCCAGAGAGCACAAAGTTCACCAGCCCGACGAGCCGAAGTCAGAGCTACAAGGAAGGCAGTTTTCCATGTTAAGAGCCTAATGTAGTAGTAGCCATGGGCTCGAAAGGTTTAGCAGAGAGGTAGGACAGGACGACGTCAAGACTCCAAGCTGGCGTCGGTACCGAGGATGGGGGGTGTAGGTTATTCAGTCCCTTAACAAATCTCTTGACTAAGGGGTCCGAGAAGAAGGACGGCCTGCCTTCCAGCTGGTAGTGAGAGCAGATGGCCGAGAGGTAGCATTTAATGGAAGCAAGGCAAAGTCCCGATTCAGAGAGGGAGAGAAGAAACTCGAGTACCATCGGTACCGAGACACGAGATGGAGATAGCCCTCTGGATGAGAGGAAGTCTGTGAACTTCTTCCATTTATAGGAATAGGATCTCCTGGTTGAAGGCTTTTGGGCTGCTCTAATCACCGTCTGGAGACGAGGGGAGAGTGAGTCTAGGGTTGGAGTCTCCATGCCACCAGGGGTAGAGTGTCCAAATCTGGATGGCGGACTCTTCCTCCGTACATTGTGAGGAGGTCCGGACGGTAATGTAGGCGGAGATAGGTGTGCCGGGAGAGATGGAGAAGTGGAGCGAACCAGGGTTGTCTCGGCCACCACGGAGTGATCAAGATGGCATCTGACTTCTCGGTCCGCATCTTGGCGAGTACTCTGGTTATGAGTGGAAACGGAGGAAAAGCGTAGAACTTCCTTCCGTACCACACGAACTGGAAGGCATCGCCTAGAGAAGATGGGGCCATCATCCTGGAGCAAAACTCTCTGCAGTGAGTGTTGTCCTCCGTGGCGAACAAGTCGATGTCTCTGGTCCCCCAGAGGGAGAATAGGTGCGAGACTGTCTCGGGATGGAGACGCCATTCGTGACACGGGTTGGAGGATCGACTGAGGCTGTCGGCAAGTTCGTTCTCCTGACCCGAGAGGTGAATGGACTGGAGGAAGATGTGATCGATGCACCAGTCCCATATGCGGAGTGTGATGGTGAGCAAAGTCCTGGATTTGGTCCCCCCTTGCTTGTTCAGGTAGTACATGACGGTGGTGTTGTCCGTCATGAGCAGGACGACTTTGTTGGACAAGTGAAGTTGAAAAGCCTTGAGAGCCTTCTCCACAGCTAGCATCTCTAAGGCGTTGATGTGAAGTTGTCGCTTGGGGGTGGACCACGAGCCTTTTATTGTTAGGCCTCTAGAGTGTGCTCCCCAACCTTCCTCTGACGCATCCGTGGTGAGGGTCACCTCTGGTTGAGGCGGAAGGAACGGCATCCCGGAACAGACGTTGTCAGGTTGGAGCCACCAGTGGAGTGATGTCAGCACTTGAGGCGGGATGGTGAGCCACTTTGAGGGGGAGTCGCATGTGGCATCAAACAAGGACAGGAACCAGGACTGAATGGGTCGAAGGCGAAGTCTTGCCCACGGCGTCACAAAGGTTGTTGAGGCCAAGTGGCCCATCAGCGTCTGGATATGATGCGCCTGAACTGTGGTGAGGTTGAGGCAGAATGTGATAGAGGCCGTTAGGGCTGCGAACCTGTCTTCCGGAAGGAAGGCCCTTTGTAAGTTCGAGTCCAGGATCGCTCTGATGAACCTCACCTTTTGAGTGGGAAGGAGAGAGGACCTCTCGAAGTTGACGTTGAGTCCCAGTGAGTCGAGAAGGCCGAGAGTGAAGCGGATGTCAATGAGGAGCTTTTCTCGGGTCGGAGCTGTCAGGAGCCAGTCGTCAAGATAGGGGAAGACTGTTATCCCTTCGTGATGGAGGAAGGCGGCGACCGGGGCCATGCACTTGGTGAAGACTCTCGGTGCCGAAGACAGTCCGAACGGTAGGACCCTCTATTGATAGCAGTCGGTGCCTACTAAGAAGGCCAGGAATCTGTGATGTTCCTCTTGAATGCTTATGTGAAAATAAGCGTCCTTGAGATTGATGGTGGCGAACCAGTGGTCTTTCTGCAAGAGAGGCAAGATAGAAGAGAGAGTTGTCATGCGAAATCGTCTGTATTAGATGAACGCATTTAGTGCTCTCAAGTCTAGAATGGGCCTAAGGCCAGCGTCTTTCTTAGGCACAATAAAGTAACGGGAGAAGAAGCAGCATTGAGCCCCAGAAATGGGGACAGGTTCGATCGCTCCCTTGTCTTTCAAGGCGCACACTTCGTCGAGTAAGGTGTCAGAGGGTGGTGTGACAACAATAGCTCCAGTTGGAGGGAGCTCTTCGAATTCGAGGGCATAACCCCTGCTGACGATGTCAAGCACCCAGGAATCGGAAGTGATGGTGGCCCAGGTGTTGAAGAAGGGCCTTAATTTGTTGTCAGTGGTGTCGACAGAGTGCGCTGCAACACATCATAGCTTCTTTCTGGATTCGAAAGGCTTTCTCCGAAAGGCCTGCCTGGGTGGTTGTTGGCGCCGGCCAGAAGAAGGGAGACGTGAAGTCTGCCTGCGTCTTGAGTGGTCTTGCCCGTGAAACGTCTTGTTGAAGTTGGCGTTGCGAGGTTGGGTACCACGGTCTTGGTTGGTAGTATCCGAACCTTCTGCGAAAGGGTTGTGATGGCTGGACAGCATGTTTGCGTGCAGCAGTCTTCATTTTGTACTTTTTATTAAGTTTTTCGTCAGTGTCCTTGTGAAAGAGGCCAGATTGGTTGAATGGTAAATCCTCGATGGTGGATTTAGCCTGCGTTGTTAGATCAGCTGCTCGTAACCATGCATGTCTACAGAGTAGGATGGCGTTAAGGAGTGTTTTAGAGGAACACTCAGTAAGATTGCTGGCTGTAACAATTTGTTGGGTGCCCACTGCGTGTGTCTCCTGTTGCAGAGCCAGGGCATAGGGCTTGTGCTCATCTGGAAGGTACTCAAGGATTGGTGCAAGCTTTTCCATGAGGTAATGAGTATACGCGCCAAGACATCCAACATAGTTCGCCACTTTGAGAGCCAGAACGGAGTGAGAGTAAGACTTTTTTGCTAAAAAGTCGATTTTCTTCCCCTCTTTATCTGCTGGAGAAGTGGATGACTTTGAGGTAGAGATATGTTGTGCTCCCTCAACTATATCAGAGTTCTGGGGAAGGTGATCTACCATCCAAGCCGGTTTGGGGTCTGCAATGCGATAGAGGTTGTCCATTCACTTTGAGACATGTGAAGCAGAAGTTGGTAGCTCCCAAGACCTCTTGAGTATCTTGGCCAGGGAGGGCATGTAGGGGATGGCTGGCCTTTCAATAAGTCTGCTCTGGGCTCTTTTTTCAAGTTGATCGGAGGGCTCGTTGTCATCGGGTTCAGAGACTGGGAAATCAAAGGCTCGTGCCATCCGAAGGATCTGGTCCGTGAAAGCTCGTACATCATCAGAGGGAGACGAAGATTGTGTATTTAAAGGAGGTTTGGAGTGAGAAGGAGACCAGTCAAGGTCGCTGGTAGAATGAGAAGACGAACCCGGTGAGAGGGAACGGTATGACGGGGTGGAATCTGGAGATGAAGGGTGGCATGGATTTTTAGGCTCACCACTTCGACGTTGGCTTCTAGCTGGACGTTGGCTCCTAGCTGGAGAAGTGGCTGAAGAAGAACGGCGTTTGGAGTGATGAGACGAGGACGGACGACGTGAAACCGACGACCGGTGTCGAGGCGATGAGTGACGATGGGAATCACAGGAGAGGTGATGCCCGGACAGACCGGGAGCTGGAGACGGAGATGAACGACGTGGTGGAGAAGGAGGAAGCTGCTGGCCTGGTGGAAGACAATGAGACGACGCTACCGGGGACGGAAGGGGCTGCTGTATAGCAGGACTGGAACAAGGTCTCTGGGACGGGATGGACAAGGGCTGCTGAGTAGCAGGAAAGGGTTGAAGATGACGTCTCTGTTCTTCCAAGAGGAGCAGCTGTTCAGGCTGAACCAGGAGCATGTAACTGTTGGAGGCCTCGTTGTACAGTAGTTGAGGAAATCTAGAAAGCCACGAATCCGAGGTCGAGAAAACCGGAGGTTGTTGTCGCACCTGGACCGGGGCTGGTAAAGATGACGGGTCAGGTTCGAGCCCGATGTTGCGGGCCGAGGATGGTTCGAGCCCGATGCTGCGGGCTGAGGATGGAGAGACGGTCGGAGCTACAGCCGCACATGGAGTGGTAAACGGGGGCTGAGCTTCAGGCTCGGACTCGGAGTCGAGGCAAACCATCGGAGATGAGGGTTTCGAACCCGATGGGCCTGTTGGGCCCGGGATGGATAGGGCCGCTGTCGGAGGCGTGGAACATGATAAAGTCGGGCCCGTACAGGTTTCTCCAGACTGTGACTTGCTGCGAGAGGACTCGCGTTGCTCCCCATCGGTAGAATGCTGGGGAGATAGCGAACGGGCTTTCTTAGAGGACGAGGGGGCCTCAACAATAGTCTCCAAGTGCTTACGTTTGGAGGACCTTTTTCCACCCCTCTCCAAGCCCTTAGGACTCACGCTCTCTGAGGTCTTTGAGGACCTTTTAGATCTCTCCCTGGATCTGCCCCGCTGAGGGGGGTCTGAGGAAGGTTTCCTTATGGCCACGGAAGCCAAAGCAGAAGTTGGTGAGTCGGCTTGTAAGGCTTTTTCCCAGAGAGCCGCCTTGAGTTTCACCATGCGGTTCTTCAAGGCCTGTGGCGTCATTTTCCTGCACATCTTGCTGGTGGTAGGGTTATGGGATTCTCCCAGGCAGAAAATGCACTCATCGTGCTGATCAGAAGTCGGCAACTTGGA
Source organism: Phrynosoma blainvillii (assembly GCA_026167975.1). Taxonomy (NCBI): domain Eukaryota; kingdom Metazoa; phylum Chordata; class Lepidosauria; order Squamata; family Phrynosomatidae; genus Phrynosoma; species Phrynosoma blainvillii. The sequence goes on from JANUYF010000002.1 coordinate 182,878,006, forward strand.
GTTGCAAGACACGCAATGTTTAAAGGAGGCCATGTCATCGTAGTTTGGAGGATGAGGCAAACACGAGGTCTAGAAGTCCGGTTCAGAAATTGGTCAAAGCATCGAGTTTTCGTAGATAATCCAAATCGTAGTCGTTGAACAGTCCAAGGTCAGAATTTAGTAGTCGCAATCCAGAAATTCGAAGAAATTTTTGGTCAAAAGCCGTTAACGAGTAACTGCACTAGTGACGAGGTTCCTTGCAAGCTGCAAAGGCGGCGGACGAAAGGAACTGAGGAGCGAGCGGGAACGCGGAGCCTATATAGAGGTGGGTGGGGCTACCGCCAAAAAGTTGTAATCCAACTTCTGCCTAGTGATTCCAGAAGGTTCCGAGCTGGCTGCACATGTGCAGACAAAACCCATTTGTGTGATTCGCAGAGACCACGAAGAAGAAGCGATGGAGACCTCGTGCCTCCCTGTTTGTTGATGTAATACATGACCATGGTATTGTCCATTGACAGGAGGACTACTTTGGTTCGGAGCAGGGGTTTGAAAGCATGAAGGGCCTTTTCCACAGCTAATATCTCGAGCTTGTTGATATAGAGATGGCGTCCCTGAGGGAGCCAATGGTCTTTGATGGTGAAGTCGAGGGTGTGGGCGCCCCATCCCTCCATCGATGCATCTGTCATTAGAGAGATTTGCAGTTGTGGAGGTAGAAACAGCATTCCTATATAGGCATTCTCAGGATCGAGCCACCAATGCAGGGATCGGGAGACCGCTCTCGGTACCGTGAGCCATCGAGAGGGGAGATTGTGCGCAGAATCGAACACTGATAGAAACCAAGTCAGTAGGGGTCTGAGATGCAGGTGGGCCCAAAGGGTCACGTATGTTGTGGAAGCCATGTAGCCTAGAGCTACCTGGATGGTGTGGGCCTTGACACGCCTTCATGACAAACAGCTTCTTACCGCCCCTTTCAAAGCTAGGAAGTGTTCCAGGGGGAGGTAAGCCATCGAGCTCTCCAAATCCAAGATGGATCTGATGAACTTGATTCTGTTTGCCGGACCAAGGCTGAATTTCTCGAGTTGATCATGAGGCCCAGCGACTGGAGAAGTGATAGGATGAAATCGATGTCTTTGACAAGGTGGTCCCGAGACAGGGCGACTAGGAGCCAGTCATAGAGGTACGGGAAGACCAATATTGCCTGCTGGTGTAGGTAGGTTATAATAGGTGCCATGCATTTCGTAAACATCCTCAGAGCCATTGAAAGACCAAAGGAAAGGACTCTGTACTGGAACATCTGGTGACCTACAGCAAAGGCCAGGAACCTCCTATGATCCTCTCAAATCTCGATGTGAAAATAGGCATCTTTGAGATCGAGGGTCACCATCCAGTGGTCCTCCTGCAACAATGGTAGAATAGATGCAAGGGTTACCATACTGAAGCATCGGTAGGCCATACATTTGTTCAGGTGACGCAAATCTAGGATGGGCCAGAGCCCTGAATCCTTCTTCAGTACCATGAAGTAGCAGGAAAAGAAACGGAAGCGAAGGTTAACAGGATCTATGGTTATAGCGCCTTTAGCCAAAAAAGTGAGCACTTTGTCAAGTAGGGTGTTGGAGGGAGGGTGGAGATAAAGGCTCCAGTGACAGGAAGCTCAGTGAACTCAAGGGCATAGCCATTGGCAATGATGTTAAGAACCCACGAGTCCGAAGTTATCTGAGACCAGGTGTTAAAGAATGGTCTCAGTCTATCTCCAAAGGGATGGGAACAAAGTGCGCAACACCTCATAAGGTTTTCTTAGGCCGCTCAGTATTCTTCTTGTGGTATCCTTGTCGGTACCATGGCTGTGAAGGTGGACGGTGGCCAGAGGAGGATGACTGAAACGGGTGTCTCTGTCTGGACGATTCGGGTTGGAACTGCCTCTCCTGGGAGCAGTAAGGCCTATGTTAAGTTCAGGCTCTTGTTGGTGTTTTGTTGAACAGCCCCGAATCATCAAATGGCATGTCCTCAATCATGTTCTTGGCACGGGGAGTCAGATCTGAAGACCTGAGCCATGCATATCTCCAAAGCACCACCGAGCTGGAGATCAACTTGGCCGCACAATCATCTGAATGACGAGCCAAAAGAATTTGTTGTCCACTGATGGAGTGGGCTTCAGCTTGGAGAGTCAACGCCAAGGGCTTTTTGTTGTCAGGCAGGTTATCTAACATGGGCAGCATATGTCCCTTTAGATGTTGCTGGTAGGCGCCCATACATGTGGTATAATTGGCTATCTTCATATCCAAAACTGCAGAAGCATAGAATTTTTTGGCGAGACTGTCAACCTTCTTGCCATCCCTATCCACAGGGGATGTGTAAGTCTTTTGGGTAGACAAAGTCTGCGCACCCTCCCCAATTGCCGAATTGGGCTTTGGATGTTCGAATAACCACGAGGCCTGAGACAGGGCTACTCTGTAGAGGTTTTCAATTTTACGCGATGTTGACCGTACCGTAGCTGGAGTGGCCCAAGAGCATTGAGCGATCTTTTGTAGAGAGGATAGGAAGCCCAGTGCTGGAGGTGTTGGGGCCTTCCCGTGGACTCTCCTCTCAATGGCATCCACGGAGTCATCATCGGTTCTTACAGTCTCGACTTCCAACACATTACCCATGCGAACAACTTGGTCTGCAAAGGACTTCACATCATCCGTAGGGGAAGCAGGATGGTGTTCTATAAGGATAAAGGATCCGTGGTCAGATTCTGGAGAAGGAGAATGTGATGGTGTGGATTGATGAGAGCCATGAGACTGCAGAGATACCGAATGAGATCGAGAGCCTCTCAGGGTGTCCGGCAATGGTCTTTCCTGAACAGGCTGGTAACAAAGAGGAGGTGTGGGTGGTTCGGAAGACGTGGCCCTATGGACCTGGGCCTGGATGAGATATCGCCTCACGGGATGAAGAGTCTCTGGATCTACAGGCATTAGATACCGGTGTGAGACGGATCATAGACCAAACCTGGGTATGACTTAAGGCAGGGGTTGGCAACCTTTGTTGCTGGGGGGCCATGCGTACGCGCGTGTGCATGCGTATGCGCGTTGGGGCACCATTTTGGAAGGCCCCACAGCAGCTGTGCCGTGTGAATTTGCACGGCGCATCCGCCGTGGGGCGTTCCAAAATGGCACCCACTGCTATGCGCATGCACGCGCAAGCACAAGTGCCAATTTGGTATCCAAAATGGCGCCCACGCATGCGCACGGCAGCAGGTGCCATTTTGGAACGCCCAACAGCGCCATCGTCGTGTGCATGCTCACGACACTGGCGCGTTGGGCGTTCCAAAATGACACCCGCCACCGTGCGCATGCGTGCGCTAGCGTGGGGCGGCAGAACCAGCCACGGGCTGGTACCAAGGCCTCGGCAGGCCGAGTCCGGCCTCCGGGCTGTAGGTTGCCGACTCCTGACTTAAGGAGAGGTTCAGCTTCTCCTTCCTGTGCAGAGCCATCCGCCTTGGCACTGAGAGTCCCACAACCCCAGTGGGTACCTGTAGACGTTTGCGAGATCAAGACCAGAAGATCTTCTCGAAGCTCCCCTTCAGACTCGGAATCGAAGACCACCCAGGGCTCTTGTAAGAGAGTCATTGGTACCGCAGCTGCCACACCTTGAGATGGAAGAGGTTTTGGTACCGAAGAGAAGGGTCCTGCCATCGGAGGTGTCACAGGCCTCGGGAGACAGATGGGATGGGATTCTTGGGCCTCGAACCCTCAGAGACAGAGGGATGTGACTTTTTTGAGACAGCCTCCTTCGATCTCTCCCTCAGAGGAATGTCTCCGTTTAGAAGCTTTTTTGCTCCTATGCTCCTCAGGAGAGCAGCCGCGCTCAGAGTGCGCTTTCTTGGGCCTTTCGCGCCTTTATCAACATCTCCACCCGACTTAGATGTCTTCTTTCTGGGGCTAGACTTAGATTTCTCAGCAGTCTCCACAGCAGTGGAAGGTCCAGGTGTCAAGGTAGAGGCAGGTCTAAGGACCTGTTCAGAGGGCCACCTTCAGCCTCTGTTTCTCAGAGCCTGCAAGGTCGTAGACCTGCATAAGGCACACGACTGGGGGTTATGGCCCTCGCCCAAACACAAGAGGCAGGAGGAATGAGGGTCCAATCTGGGGATCTTACCCCCACACTTCACGTACTGCTTGAATGTGCAAGAAGCCATTGCCAAATCTGAAACGAAGTCCAAAAATTGAAGTCAGACAGTCCAAAATCGAACGATCAGCAGACGGACGATAAGGGGATGATCCAAAGAGTAGTCGTAAACAAGCGGAGGTCAAACACAGATTATAAGGCTGAAGAACAATAGCGATAACCAACACAGAAGCTCCTTCGAAGCTGCTAACGCAGCAGACGAAAGGAACTGGGAAGGAGTGGGACCACTAGGGGACATTATAGGGATGGGCGGACCTACCGCCAAAAAGTTACAACTAAAGTTCTGCCTAGTGATTCCAGAAGTTTCCGAAGTTGCTGCACATGCGCAAATAAAACCCATTTGTGTGATTTGCAGAGACCACAAAGAAGGTAGAAGGCAGTAGAAAAAGAGAAAGAGTGCATTCCAGATGGATAAACTTAATCAAGGAAGCTACAGCTGGCCTAGTCTGCAAGACCTGAGCAGGGCTGTTGAGGATAGGGTGACACAGAGGTGTCTCATTCATAGGGTTGCCGTAAGTTGGAGTCAACTTGATGGTATTTAGTAACAACAAAGAGTCTGCTATTCATTCACAGGGACAGCAGAGGTGTAGTATGAAAGCTAGAAATTGTATGAAACTGTAAACAGAGGACTATAGAAAACTAAAATTATAGGGTATAAAACACCTAAATGATAACATAAAAGCAGACAAACCGCAGAGGTCCCAACAGAGCTACTACCTCTGTGGTGGCCATCTTGGATCTTCTTCCCAACCTGGCTTTTTAAGTGCCCTTCTTGATTGCATTCATCTGATCTGGCTGACCCACAGAATATTGGTGGTATAATCCTATGTGTAGGAAGTGGCAGCTCAGGGATGATGGGAAATACCAGAAATGCCCCTCTGATCTGAGCACTTTCCTCTCCCAACTTTCCACCAGCTGAAACAAACAATTAGTGGCTCCATTCACAGAAACACTTTATTTGAATAATTAGAAAGATTACAAAACCAAGCAGAGAAACATATGCAAAGGATTTGGGGCAGGCTATAATGGAACACTCTCTCCCTCACCTCATTTTTTTTTTTTTTACCACGGCACAAGTTTAGCTCACCATATCCATACATCTCAAAACCCACCAGGGCCAGCCCTGGAGAAGAGAGGCTCAATGGGCACTAATCCACCCCACTCCTCCCCTAGCACTCTGTCCTATCTTCAACTCAACCTTCCCTACTCCTCTTGCAGTCATAGGGATGTTATCACTTTTGCCCCCTCTTTATTTCCTATTCAGTTGTTTTACTGGTCCCAAGAGAGGTAATAGAAAAGAAGAAAATCTGTGCTGGTCCAGAAACTCCCATTTTGAGTCAAGACACCACTGCCTAGGAACTGCAAGGCATTCTATACCCGCCACTTTTGGAAGCAACCAGGGGGTGCCATTGGAAAACACAGTGGCTAGACACCAATACCACCTTCTTCTCAGTTTACTGTCCAATATGGGTCCCCCTTAGAACAGCCAGTCTCGAAACACTGCCAAGAATCTCCCACAAACATAAGCAACAAGGCTCAAGGTTCACTTTCTTTTTTTGCACCATGGCCTCTTGCATTACCCATAACAGGAAAAACTATGTGGGAGAAAAGCAGCTTCCAGGAGCTTTAAACAGCCTCATCCCATATCCGTGTCATCAGTTGCAGAGAGCGATTTCACCTATGTGGTTCTGTCACCTTGCCTCATATAGGAGCACCTTCACTTATTCATTTGTCCACAGGTATACATACAAGGTTTTGAATCCATATATAGAAGGAGTGGAGGATCCTTTGGCCCTCTTGGCAGTTCTCAGACTTTGGTCTTCCAGATATTTTTAGACCTCACCTCCCAGAATCGTCAATTATGCTGACCAGGCAGCTTGGACAATGGTCAAAGATTCTGGGAGCAGAAATCTTAAAAACATCTGGAGGGCCAACGTTTGAGGAACTACCGGTACTGTTCCAACTATTTTGGACTTCGGCTCCCAGAAGCCTTAAATAATATGGCCAAGGGATTATGATACTTGTAATTCAAAATATTTGGAGAGCAAGAGTCCCCACACCAATATACAAGAGAGGAAAACATGGCCATTCAGCCTTAGAATCATGATTCAAGTCCTTCTCAAGGTCAGGGGGAAGAGCCAGCTGCCATTTTACAGATTATACCCTAGCTTTATAATCTAGAGAGCAAACCCCTTTCTCGCAAACATCAGGGAACACTTCGCCCCGCATGCAGAAACTGATAACAGGAAGGATTTGAATGAAGGAAATGCCAAAGATTGCCATCCAATATATAAGTATATAGCTAGGAAACTTCCCCATCCCACCCCACACCCATTTAAAAGAGCATGGAATCCCACCAGAAGCTTCTGTTTCAAGCTTTCTGGACATCAACCTCTTGTAGCCAAAGGAATCCACCTGCACAAAACACTCTTGTCTCAGCTAGTTGCAGAACATTTCTGAGAAATGCTGGGGGGCGGGGGGAGAAAAGAGCAAATATATATTTCTCTCTCCATGCAAATTCAGCATGGGGTTTCCCCAGCTGAGCATGAAATGATGGACAAGGTGACTCAGTGAAATATATACCAGTTTGGAGTGGGGACAAAAATGCTGTGTGCCATATGATCACATACATGAGATGGAGCAGACAAACATTCACCCCATCCTCCTAAGTGAAAAAAAAAAAGACACTGGTACTTTCTTAGCACTGAAAAAAGCAAACCAGTTCTGACCGGAAGCAAAGGAATTCCCCCCCCCCCCCTCAGCTCCCAGTGCTGTCAGGTTTGGTTATGCTCTGTCATGAAATGCACTAGAAGAGAATATTCTTTGTCCTAGTGGAAGCAATGAGGTTGCTGGTGTTTGATTCATGGCTGCTGGTAGTATTGCATTGATGATCGCTGGCTATTTTTGGCACATTAAGAGCCCTTTTAAGCATCAGGTTCAATTCTGTTGAGGTCAAATGATGGTAGATTGGATTGTGCTGCATTCGTCATTATTAGCTCCTCCATCCAAATGGAGTCACATTAGGAAGGTACAGCCATGTCCACTCCGAACTTCATTTTGTGAGCCAGGCTCTTGACTTCGAAGAGAGTCTGAAGAAAAAAACCACACACCACATCAAGCCTCATCGACATAATCCAAATACTCCCTACCCTGTATCTCCTGTTGTAGGATTAAATGCAGCCAAACCATTAACAACATGGAAGCCAGTTAGAGAGAAGCAGAAAAGGCTAGAGTTCAAATCCTGTTTCTCTGTCATTATATGTCCTTCCACTATAGTCTTCCCCTGCCCCTTGTACTCAACAGCTGGCTTTGATTTTAAAAAAAACCACTCAATTTAGGCTGTGTTTTTTTTGTTTTGTTTTGGTTTGGTTTTTTTAGCATACATCAGTTACAGAAGGATATCTTTTGGTCAAAGGCTGCTTTCCCTTAAGGGAAATCTACTGGGGCTCTTAACAAAATGGGATGGAAAGAAGCATAACCATATACTACTGGTGTAGACCACTGGAAACTGGAACCCACCCACCCCCAATATGGGTCCATGAGCATCCCCCCAACCATAAACACACAGCAATTAAGCTTAAAATTTCCACTGGTGCCAAACAAAGAAGGAGATTTTCTTTTCCAAAATCCAAAATACTCCAAAAACCAAAACTTTTTTCATGGGTGGCTGAAATAGTGAATTATTAAGAATACTGTGTAAAATTACATTTAGGCAATGTGTGTAAGGTGTATTTAAAACATAAAATGAATTCTGTTTAGACTTGGGTCCCATCTCTAAGATATCTCATTATGTACATATATGCATATACAGGTATTCAAAAATATTCAAAGAATCAAAACCCTTCTGGTTCCAAGCATTTCAGATAAGGGAGAATCAACCTGTCCTGACAATGGTGGGTGCTGAACTCATCTGAGAAAGTAGACTTAAGTCTACGAAAGCTCATGCTGCCAACTTCTTTCTTTCAGTTAGTCTCAAAGGTGCTACAATATCTCTCTCTATACTGATTTTACAGACTAACACGGATATATCTTTGAATTCTCCTCTTCCTAGTGGAAAAATCTGGGCTTCCACTAGTATAACAGAATGGAACATTTCATGCTCAGAGAGAAATCCCTTTAGTTTCTATGGAGGGAAGGAGGAATGGGGGTTGCCAAGAGAAAGACTGCCATATCAGCAATCTCCTGTCATTACTAATGGAACATCCCACCCACACGCCTACTGGCTTTTAAAGCCACTGTTGATTAGAACAAGATTAAAGTAACAGAACAGAACTGCTCTAATTTCCTGTTCTTATATGAAAGATGCAAAAGGGCGGGGAGGGCAGGTCTGTTATGCAGCTTCAGAAGAGACAAGAGGGCTTGTCTTTACCTTAACATCTCACTGTGATAAATAATCTGCTAAAAGCTGTCACTAGATATATGGCAAATTTCAATGGTAAACTAGATATGCTGATAAAAGAGCATTAGGGCAGGAATACTTTCCTAGGGTCAGCTTCCAAAACACTCACAGGGTCTTTCCAAAAGAGGTGCAAGGTAGTTACTAGGAGACATACAAGCTCCTCCCACCACACACACCCAAAACCAAGTCAGACTAGCAAGATATGATGCCTCCATATCATCAGGGTTGACTGATGGGTCTGAAAACCAATGCACATCTCTCTTCTGGGAATTTTGGAGAGCCATTCCAACACAGTCATTGAGTACTAGACAGAGACTTGGAAGATCAAGATTGAAGTCCCGATGGAGCTATGAAATTCACTGGGCAGCCCTGGGTCAGTCACACTATCTCTCAACTTGACACACCTCAGAGGATTGTTGTGAGGTAAAGTAGAGAGGAGGGCTTGTAAGAGAAAAGATATGATACAGATGTAACTAAATCACCATTGTCAACAAGAAATTCAAAGGCATACAACCATACTGCATCTCGTCCTGATGGTTCAGCAATTCCAAGCTGATGAGACACAAATCTCTGGGTATAAAAAAAGAAAGACCAAACCATTCTACAACTTACTGGGTGGTGGACATAGGCTTGGCACTCATAGCACCAGGCAGAGAGGTCTGCAAAGCTGAGTACCAGTGGATGCCCCGATTCTGAATTGTGAGCTAACATGTGCTGATTAATATAGCGGCCACAGCAAACCTAAATGGGGTGGAAAAAGAGGGAAGGGGGTTTAAGACTACAAAGATAACCCAGGGCCTCGGCAGACGACTAATAAAGTCGTCTCCAAGGCAAGGAAGAGGAGGGGCAGCCGCATGAGCGGTGCCCCTTCCTCCTCCCGAGGTTGCCCTCGGAGCTGCTGGTCCTCCGCACGGCCGGCGCTCCGGGGGCAACCTCCCGCCGCAGCGTCCTCACACGCTGCGGCGGAAAAGCCAGGGAAAGTGCGCCCGACGTGTTTAGGGCGCACTTTCCCTGACTTCTGAAAGGAGTGCCAATTTAGCGCTCCTTTCAGGAACGCCGTGGTGCGGCTGCCGTGGTCCTGCGGTGCACTGTCCCAGGGTGTCCCAGACGCCCTGGTCTGCTTCCCCCCCCCCCCCCCCCAGTTTCAAGTTTGCTAAAAAGCTCCCCACTCATTAGCTCAGGGATAGGGAAACAGTGGTCCCCCAGATATTTTGGCCAACAACTCCCACAATCCTTGCTAAAGAAATGAAGGGGGTTGTAGGTCATAGAGGTGGGCTGAGGCTAACACAAAATACAATAGGATAAAAAAATAAAAATAAATGGTGTGCACCTCTGCATTAACCGATGGTGGGAGAAAGAATCCAAACCCAAGTCTCCCCAAGACAACTCTGCTGTCCTCCTCAGTTGCCTGTGTCAGCCATCTTACCTTGTAGCAAACCAGGCAGACCCAGTTCTCAGCTATGCTGCCACATTCTGAACATGGCTCCAGCACACTCAGACCAACAGGAGGCACAGGTAACACTGAATCAAGGTGCGGGCACCATGGCAAGGGGGTTACAGCATAGAACAGCCCCTAGAAAGTGACAATATAATATCTGTATCCTGGAATGGAGTCCAATTGTAACTTTTGTTAAACTCAGGAAATTCAATTCCCTAAGTCTTAGCCCAAGTCCTTCCCTCCTCCTTCTCCCCACACCCAGGAGGGGGGGCATCTCCCTGCCCCAAACTCACTCCATCTTCCAGATCATCTCCAAGCTTCTCACAGAAGGAAGAACAGCCACCTGTGGCTTCATCAAGTAGCTCAGGCTCAACTTCCACTGTCAGAGGGAGCGGATTAGGTGGGCTCACCTGGTTGAGGCAAGGTACAGAAAAGAGAGAGAAGAGACTGAGATGACATGGTCTATAAAACTATCAGCAACACTTGAAATTGCAGTTTTATACAAGGCTCACTCTTGAAAAGTTACATTTCTCAAAAACAGGAGTAGGCCTTTCTCTATAGCAAAATGAACAGAGGAAAAAGAGGGAAAACTGTCCTGCCCTGATTGCTTTTCCTTATCTTGGTTTTTATTTTTCTGGATAGGGCAGGGGGATGGCAATCTTCCCTTTTCCAGTCACTCTGTAGTTTCTTTCCCTCAGTGTCCTGAGTAGAGATGTAAAATTTCCAGAAATTTTGAACCTAGTTTTTTCAGGGCTGCTGTGTGTGTGTTTGCAGTGGGTGGGGTGGGGTGAGGGATGGGGAGACAGCCCAGATATTTTTAGAACAGCTGGGGGTTATTACCATCCTTTACAGACTGAAAAATCACTTTGTTACTTTGCAAACATAAAATGTATCATATATATAAAACATGATATAATTATATATTTTTGTTTGGCATAAAACTATCATGTCCAGTATATTAAAAATACAGTTCAGTCAAACAATATTTAGAAACGGAATTCCCTTTTTATTTTTTAGGTTACAAGAGGAACAAGAAGATCCTGAGATATAAGAACTTATTTGATATTGCCATTTTATTAGGAGCAGGAAAAAGCCAAAAACAACTAACCACCCTGTCCCCCCAGAGACAGAAGAAACATTATTTTGTCACCTGTAGTCTTCCATAGTGTCAAGCAGATGTAAAGCTTTTATTCCCATAAAAAGAAATGAGATGAGGGTATCAAGACTAGGAAGGACAGGTTGCTTACCTGTAACAGTATTTCTTCGAGTGGTCATCTGCAAATTCACACAAATGGGTAATGACTGCGCATGCGCAGCAACTTCGGATCCTTCTGGAATCACTAGGCAGACTTTAAAATTGCAACTTTTCCCTGGGCTGGACTAAAGTTGCAACTTTTTGGCGGTAGCGCCGCCCATCCCTATAAAGGCCCTCTGCCGGTACCGCCCTCTTCAGTTCCGGAAATTCGCCACCAGCTGTGAAGTAAACAGAAACACATAAGCAGACACACATGAGGGGAGGATGGGCGGGATTTGTGTGAATTCGCAGATGACCACTCGAAGAAATACTGTTACAGGTAAGCAACCTGTCCTTCTTCTTCGTGGTCTCTGCGAATCACACAAATGGGTAAGACTGACAAGCTTAGGTCAGTGGAGGAGGGAGTGTTCTGCCACAAACATAGTTAGTACCATATATAAAATGATATAACAAGGAGAGAATGCACATCACTCACTGTGCCCAATGTGATGGTAGGCGTTGACATCCTAGTGCAGTCCCGACAGCAACACTGCCCTTCCAAAGGCTGCCTCACGTCTGGCTCTCGAGTCCATTCTATAGTGCTTGACGAAGGTCAAGGGTTGAGACCAGACCGCAGCCTTGCAGACATCCTCCAACGGCACTCCAGACAAAAAGGCAGAGGATGCAGCTACTGCCCGAGTTGAATGGGCCTTCACCCCAACCGGTGGTTCTTTATTAGCAAGTTCGTAACAAAGGTGAATGGTGGAAGTCACCCATTTAGAGAATCTCTGAGGAGAAACAGGCAGGCCTTTCTTGGCTTCAACATAGCACACAAAAAGGCGTTCAGAACGCCTCGAGCTTGATGTTCTGTCCACATAGAAGGCTAAAGCTCGCCGGACATCTAGGAGATGGAGCCGTCTTTCTTCATTGGAGGACGGGCTCAGGGCTAGAGTCGGAAGCACAATATCTTGTTTCAAATGAAAGGCCGATACCACCTTGGGCAAAAAGGTGATATCAGGTCTCAGTACTACCTTGTCCTTATGAAAGAGCAAAAAGGGAGGATCAACCCTGAGGGCACACAGTTCACTGACCCGACGGGCTGATGTAATTGCAACCAAGAAGGCTGTCTTCCACGAAAGAAGTTTCATGTCTGTTGTGGCCAGCAGTTCAAATGGTGGAGAAGCTAGCTTGGATAGGACAGCCCCCAGATCCCATCCCGGCGTCGGTACCGACATGGGCGGATGAAGGTTCGAGATACCTTTGAGGAAGGCCTTCGCTAGGGGTTCTTTAAAAAAGGAGGGAGCTCCTTCCCACTGGAAATGTGAGCAGATCGCTGCTAAGTAGCATTTAATCGATTGTAAACTGGGTCCACTGTCCACCAAAGACATAAGGAAGTCCAGTACAGTATCAACTGAAACTCAGGATGAAGATAAGCCCTTTGAGTCCAAGAAGTGCTGAAATTTGGACCATTTCAGTGCATAGGACTTCTGAGTAGATGGTTTCAAAGATGCCCTGATAACAGCCCTTATAGGGGAAGGCAAGTTGGTCAGGGTCGAATTCTCCACACGGCCAGTTGGATCGAGCTCATGTCCGGATGAAGGACTTGACCATCGTGGAGTGAGAGGAGGTCCGGTCGAGGATTGAGGTGGAGGAACTCGTTCTTGGAAAGATCCAGGAGAGGAACGAACCAAGGCTGCCGTGGCCACCATGGAGTGATTAGGATGACATTGGATCGGTCCCATTTGATTTTTGCTATTACTCTGATGATCAGAGGAAACTGAGGGAACATGTAGAGAAGCTTCTCTGACCATTGATATACAAAGGCATCACCTCTGGAACCTGGGGCCCTGAACCTTGAGCAAAAGTGACAGCACTGAGTGTTGAGGTACATCGCGAAAACATCGATTTCGGGTTCCCCCCACATCCGAAAAAGGTGGCCCACTGTCTCGGGATGGAGGCGCCACTCGTGGCATGAATCCGCAGACAGGCTGAGCTGGTCCACCAGCTCGTTCTCCTCTCCCGGCAGATGAATGGCTTGCAATATGATGTTTCTTGCAATGCACCAGTTCCAAATGTGGAGAGTCGCCTGCAGTAGAGATCGTGACCTCGTCTCCCCTTGCTTGTTTATGTAATACATGACAGTAGTGTTGTCTGTGGACAACAACACTACCTTGTTCCGCAGCACGGGCTCGAAAGCTCGGAGGGCTTTTTGGACCGGCAGCATCTCCAGCTTGTTGATGTGGAGCGACCTTTCTTTCCTGTTCCAGTGGCCCCGAACAGCGAGGTCGTTGACATGGGCTCCTCATCCCTCCATCGACGTGTCCGTCGTTAAGGACAACTGAGGTTGCTGTGGAGAGAACGGCATCCCAGAGCAAACATTGACCACCCGGATCGAGCCACCAATGCAGGGACCGAGCCACCGCCCTCGGTACCGCTAGCCGTCAGGATGGAGGATCTCGAGCCAGATCGAAGACGGAGAGGAACGACGATTGCAGGGGTCTGAAGTGCAGTCGAGCCCAAGCCGTCACGAACGTGGTGGAGGCCATATAGCCTAGCGCTACCTGTATGGAATGTGCGGTAGCATGTCTCTTGAGCAGACAGTCTCGAATGGCACCCTTTAGTGCTTGAAAGCGGTCCTGCGGAAGGAACGCCATAGACACGGTCGAGTCCAGTGTGGCACCGATGAACCTGCACCTTCGGGATGGAACAAGGCAGGACTTTTCCAGGTTGACCATAAGACCCAGAGATTGAAGCAGAGAGAGAGTATAGTCTATGTCTTTCAAGAGTCGGTCTCGGGATGGAGCGACCAAAAGCCAATCATCTAGGTAAGGATAGACCGGAATAGCCTGCTGATGCAAAAAGGCGATGACTGGAGCCATGCATTTGGTAAAGACCCTTGGGGCGGTGGAGAGGCCGAAGGGTAAGACTCTGTATCGGAATGCCTGGCCATCCACAGCGAAGGCTAGGAACCTCCTGTGGTCCTCCCGAATTCCAATATGAAAGTAGGCATCTTTGAGGTCCAGAGTCGCCATCCAAAGGTCTTCCTGCAATAACGGCAAAATAGATGCCAAAGTTACCATACGAAAACGTTTGTATGACATACATCTATTAAGTTGACGGAGGTCTAGAATAGGTCTCAGTCCACCATCCTTTTTCGGTACCGTGAAGTATCGAGAAAAGAAACAAGAAGAGTAGGCTGAGGGATCTACGAGCTCTATAGCGCCTTTGTCCAGCAGGGAGCATACTTTGTCAAGTAAGGTGTGTGGGGTGGTGGTGGACAGAAATACCCCTGTAAAGGGCAACTCAGAGAACTCGAGGGCATAGCCGTTAGCTATGACGGATAACACCCAAGAGTCAGATGTGATCTAAGACCAAGAGGTGAAAAACAGTCTCAGTCTGTCACCAAATAAGAAGGGGCCGGCGAAGCACGCTGGGGCACATCATAAAGACTTCTTAGGCCTGTCCCCATCTTTCTTGTGGAACTGTCGGAACCTTGACTGGGGGAAGGGACAGCGTCCCGAAGACGAGGACGACTGAGAGTGGTATCTGCCAGTGCGGGTCAGGTGGGAAGGGCCTGTCTACATAGGAGGGCCTCTGCTGTTGCTGTGGGTACCACGGTCTCGATCCCCTAAAGCGGCGGCATTGGTGCTGATGCGGGATTGAGGACGTACCATGCTTCTTCGCTGCAACCTTCATTCTGTATTTCAGGTTGAGCTTCTCATCCGTACTCTTACTGAAGAGGCCGGAATAATCGAATGGCAAGTCCTCAATCATGGCCTTGGCATTGGTGGTTAGGTCGGACGAGCGGAGCCAGGCGATCGAACCCACAACCAGCTTGGCCGAGCAGTCCGTAGCATGACGCGCCGAGACGATCTGCTGAGCGCCGATGGAATGGGACTCAGACTGAAGGGCAATCGCCAGCGCCTTCTTGTCCTCAGAAAGATCATCCAGGAGAGGCAGCATTCTCTCCATGATATGCTGCTGGTATGCCCCCATGCAGGCGGCGTAGTTGGCCACCTTCATGTTGAGCACCGCAGCAGTATACGACTTCTTCGCCAGACCGTCAATTTTCTTTCCGTCTCTATCGACCGGGGAGGAAAACTTTGAAGATGTCATGAGCCCCTTCAACGATGTCCGAATTTGGCTAGGGATGTTCGAACAGCCATGAAGACTGTGAAGGAGCGATACAGTACAAGTTCTCAATCTTCCTTGAAGTAGATGAGATGGAAGCCGGGGCCGACCAAGAGCATTCTGCAATGTCTTGGAGAGATGGTAAGAAGCCAAGAGCAGGTGGTGTGGGGACCCTACCATGGACTCTGCGCTCAACTGAATCCTTAGGTTGGGTGTCGGAGCGCACCAGCTCAATGTCCAGAGCTTCAGCCATGCGGACAATTTGTTCTGTGAAGAATTTCACATCGTCCGTGGGGGAAGACGGGTGGTGCTCGACCAGGGTAGTGTCCCCTTGAGGTGGAACTGGTGAGGACGAAGACAAGGATGAGGCAATGGAGAACACAGAGGGTGATCTCGAACCCGGTATAGGTGAACGGGATTGTGAGTGGTCTCGACGGGACCGATGGCGTTTGGCCGGGTGGTCTCGAGGCAGGGGAGCCAGAGGCGAAGCGGAGCGAGATCGAGAGAGTCGGCGGGAGGGGGAACGGTGGCGCGGGCGAGACAACGGGACCGGAGGAGGAGATTGTGACTCCCTTTGTCCATGAGGTTGAAGAGGCAGAGTGGACAGGTGAGAGAGAAGGGCTCCTGGGTCCACTTGCATAAGGAAGTGGCCAGTCAAGGAGTCAAAGACCAGGTCAGGATTCTCCCTTAATATTTTCTCCATCTCGGGATCGAGGGAAACATCCTCCGCTTCGGTACCGAGGATAGCACGGTCCCTATGAAGGGTGGAAGCTTCAGGAGCCAGCACAGGCACTTCTTCCCTGACCTCGCCTTCAGACTCAGAATCAGATACCAGGGCCCGTGGAGGAGGGCACATGGGAGACACAACTTTGAGAGCAGGTGGAGTAAGGATTGCAGAAGACGATCCCGGGACCGAGGAAGGAGACCTCGAGCGGGATGGAAGCACCGGCTCGGACTCGGGCTCGTGTCAGTCCTTGAGCTTGTCGGGACGCACACGAGACTTTTTCGCAGCAGGATCCTTGGTCTTTTGGGACTCTCGTTCCAAGGAGTGATGTCTCTTTGAAGCCTTCTTGTCCTTGTGGGACTCAGGAGAGCGAGCCCGCTCTGAGAGAGCCTTTTTAGAGGTTTGCCAGATACATCTCCAGTGGCCCCAGCCTTTTTCTTTGAGGCAGATTTAGAGGAAGGTTCTCCTGATTCCTTATCTCCTGGAAGGGGCTCCTTAGAAGGAGGACGGAGCGCCTCCTCGTAGAGGGCAGCCTTCAGCCGCTTATCCCGATTCCTCAGGGCTTGGGAGGTCATTGAGCGGCAGTCCGAACAGGCCTTGATGTTATGGCCCTGACCCAAGCACAGCAAGCAGAGAGTGTGCGGGTTGGAATTCAGGATCTTATTGTTGCATTTAGGGCATTGCTTAAATGACCTAGATGCCATTTCCAAAGAGAGAAGTCAGACGTACCGAGTCACCAGGAGCAAACGAGGATGTTAGAGAAGCCGAATCGAAGCCAAAAAAAAGTCCGAGTCACCGGGAGCAAACAGGAATGTAGGAGAAGCCAAATCGAAGTCCAAAAAAACAGTCCGAGTTCAAAAACGAGTGATTCCAAATACTGAGTATTGGTAAAGAGCAAGGCAAAGGTTCTTCCGAAGCTGCTAACGCGGTGGACGAAAGGAACTGAAGGGGGCGGTACCGGCAGAGGGCCTTTATAGGGATGGGTGGCGCTACCACCAAAAAGTTGCAACTTTAAAGTCTGCCTAGTGATTCCAGAAGGATCCGAAGTTGCTGCGCATGCACAGTCATTACCCATTTGTGTGATTCGCAGAGACCACGAAAAAGAATTGCAATTATTAGATACTGTACCTTGCCTTACATAAAAGTCTTCCTCCTATGTGGTTTTTAGAAATAATTGGGGGGGGGGGGAGTAAATATATGAACACTTTAGCTTAAGACTTTTATTCATAATTCTAGAGGAAAATATTCCAAAATCCAGGTTCCCTTCTTTTTTCATATTTTCATTTCTTTCATAGGGGATAGGGGGGGTTGAACATTTTTGTTTGTTTCCTCATGCCTTTACATTCTTAGTTCTGGGTTTAAGGAAAAAGAGAAGATCTTGACATCACAAATGTGCTGTTAGGTTTCTTTTAATCACAGGCTTTTCAGAGAGGAGATAAGTAACAGACAAGAAGCTTTCCAAATAGAAAGCTTGATCTTTTCTCTAAAACACAAGTGGGGAACATGTGATCGCACAGGTGGTGTTGAATTACAATTCCCATCAACCTTGATAATTGATCATTCTCTCAGAGGCTTTTGGAAGTGGGAGTCCAAGCATAATTGGAGGGCGACAGGTTTCCCAAGCTCTACAACATCCAAGACAAGGAAGTGCTGAGCAATTTCCTGGCACATTCCCTGTTCCTGAAGGGGTGAAGAAAGATCCTACATAACTGGCAAGGATCCCATGTAGACTGAGGCTGCATCCACACTGCAGAAATAATCCAGCTTGATAGCACTTTAACTGCTATGAATCAATGTTACGGAATTCTGAGAACTGTAGTTTGTTGTGGCACTAGACTTGTTGAACAGAGAAGTCTAAATGCCTCACAAAACTACAACTCCCAGAATTCCAGATCACTGAGCCACAGCCGTTAAAAGTAGTGTCAAACTGGATTATTTCTGCATCATGGATGCAGCCTGGGTGCATGCAGTTTTTCAAACATGTCCCAGAATCCTTCACAAGACTGCAGGAATTCTGTGGGAAAGTACTTCCAAAGAAGAGCAAGAGCTCATTTGCTGAGAGAGGAGACATATATTGATAGCTATAGATAATGTAGATATGGCACCTACTTCAGCCTCTTTGTCTGAAGACTCCACTTCACCAGAGGAACTCCCTGTTGACATGCTTTCTCTCTGGCTATCGTCAGCCAGCTCAGCCTCTTCAGAGGAGCCCCCAATCTTTGACTGAGCCTCTTCACCCACCAAACTGGAGTCAGGTGAGAGAGAGCTTGAAGCTGTGTCTCCTTCTTCCACAGGGTTGTCCTCTATTTGGAGGGAGCTCAAAGCCACAACCACATCACCAGCAGTCTTCACAGGTAGAGTTGTAGGGCTTTGAAGCAGCTCCTGGGGAGCCTTTATGGGGAATTCGTCTGGAATGGGAGTTCCCTTTCCAGCCCGAGTCCTGGGCTTCTCCCACAAAGAAGCAGGCACTGGGGAGGAGAAAAATGCACCATCAAGACTTACTTCTCTTGTCCCTCTAGAGCAGCCCTGTGCAACTTGGCAGTAGGTTAGGTCCAAAATTAAAACAGACAAAGGGCCTTTGCAGACTGCCAGAAATAGTACACATTAAATTGAGGCACTGCCCTGGCTCAGTGCTAGGGAGTCATGGGAACTGTATTTTTTCTGGGACATTGAGCCTTCTCTGTCAGAGAGCTCTGGTGCCACAATAAATTACAGTTCCCATGATTCCCTAGCACAGAGCCAGGGCAGTGCCTCAATTTAATGTGCACTATTTCTGGCAGTCTGCAAAGGCCCTAAGGGTCTTTGCAGACTGCCAGAAATAGTGCAAATTGAGTCCACTTTAAGGGTTAGGGTTAGTACTAGGGAATCATGGGAATTGTTTTTTTCTGAGACATTGAGCCTTCTCTGTCAGAGAGCTCTGGTGCCACAATAAAATACAGTTCTTATGATTCCCTAACCCTAACCCTTAAAGTGGACTCAATTTGCACTATTTCTGGTAGTCTGCAAAGGCCCTAAATTTCTTTGGGCCACAGATAAGGTTTTAGTGGCTCACTTTCCACTTTCCAAGTAAATATGTAATTAATTATTAAACTATTTTGGCAGTAGGTTGGGGCCAAAATTAAAATAGGCTAAACTTCTTTGGGCCACAGATAAGGTTTTAGTGGCTCACTTTCCAAGTAAATATATAATTAATTATTAAACTATTTTAGTCATTAATTATTATTTTTACTTCCCTCTAGAGCAGACCTGCACAACCTGGCGGTAGGTTGGGGCCAAAATTAAAATAGGCTAAACTTCTTTGAGCCACAGATATGTTTTTAGTGGCTCAATATCCAAGTAAAAAAATAACTACTGTATTTTCCAGCGTATAAGACAATTGGGCATAAAAAATGACCCCCAACTTGTCCAGTTAAAATATAGAGTTTGGGATATACTCGCCCTATAAGACGACCCCTCTTCCAATGCACACCAAATAAAACTTTTAAAAAACATCAGATTTGATTTCAATATGGTAATTTTAATTCAAATGCTTATGACATGCAGGTACTTAGCAGGAAAACTGTCACTTATAAACACAACAAACTACAGCTCCCATGTTCCCTAGCATTTATTTCTGCAGTGTGTTTTGGACCTTACTTTTTAAAAATAGTCCAGATTTAAATGCTGCTTTAAAAATGATTTCCATCTCCCAGCTATGAGATGGTTGGGGGGAAATGAGAAAGTGTTGGGGGGAGGACTGCCAATATACTAGATGATGCATTCTGGGGTATGTACAATTCGCGGCCAAGTAAGTGACCCTGGGCATGTCACACACTCTCAGCCTCAGAGGATGGTAATGACAACCCCCATTTGAAGAAACATGCCAAGAAAAGCCCATGATAAGGTTGCCTTAGGGTCACCATAAGTTGGAAAGGACTTGAAGACACACAAGAACAATAAAAAGTATG
This sequence comes from Phrynosoma blainvillii, assembly GCA_026167975.1. Classification (NCBI taxonomy): domain Eukaryota; kingdom Metazoa; phylum Chordata; class Lepidosauria; order Squamata; family Phrynosomatidae; genus Phrynosoma; species Phrynosoma blainvillii. Next base: position 182,898,022 of record JANUYF010000002.1, read on the forward strand.
CAATTGTTTCATAGGTAGTACATGGGAATAGGAGCCAGCATGGTGTAGTGGTTTGAGTGTTGGACTACCACTCTGGAGACCTGGGTCTGATTCCCCACTCTGCCATGAAACCCACTGGGTGAACTGGGACAGGTCACACACTCTCAGCCTCAGGGGAAGGCAATGGCAAACCCCTTCTGAACAAACCTTGCCAAGGAAACCCCAGGATAGGTTCGTCTTTGAGTTGCCAGAAGTCAACCTCGTCTTCCTCTTCCTCTTCCTCCTCCTCCTCCCCTCTAAAGGTTCCAGGAGGGAAGGAGGAAGCCCAGACCAGCCCCCCCCCCCCCCCGCAAGAGATGCTTCCTCCGCTGCCGAGAAGAAGAGGATAAAGGCTGGCAAGTGCCGGGGCCCCAGAAGGGGGGGGGACTCCCTGGGAGAGGAGAAGAAGAGGAGGAGGAGGGCATCTCCGCCCTGCAAGGGGGCTTCCTTGACCCTCTCTCCTCGTCCTCCTCCTCCCATGGGGTGGGCTTTTCCTGAGGGGAAGGAAGGGAGGGAGGGAGGAAAGCAAGAAAGAAGAGAGGGAGGGAGGGAAAGAATGCAAGGAAGGAAAGAAGGGGAGAAAGAAGGGAGGGAAGGAAGCTGAAGCTTTCCCCTGAGGCTGAGAGAGTGTGACTTGCCCAAGGCTACCCAGTGGGTTTTTAAAAGGGCCTTCCCTGTAGAGAGGTGAGACAGGCAGGGCAGAGGAGGGTAGACCAGCCCAGGGCAGTGAGGGAGGAAGAGAGGCCGTCCCAGAAACACCGCGCCTTGGCCCGCTTCCTCCTCTTCTTCCCCCAGGCCAAGCCATGCCGCCACCTTCTGCTCCCTGATCTTCCTGAGGGTCTCACCCAGCACGGTGAGTGCGCTGAGGGGGAGGAGGAGGGAGACAAAATGGCGGCTGGGCTGAGGCGGGGGTCCTCTCGCCTGGCGTTCCTCTCTTCCCAGCGTATAAGATGACCCCCGACTTTTGAGAAGATTTTCTGGGGTTTAAAAGTTGTCTTATATGCTGGAAAATACTGTTATTATATCATTAATTATTATTATTTATTAATTAATAATAATATTAATATTAATTCTGTTCTCCATCTCCACCTGGCCCTCTCCTCAGGAGAAAGCCAGATGACGGAGGAGCCTTGAAGTCATTCCAAATCCTTGTGAGCTGTCCAAAATCCTTTGGCGGGCCACAAGCAGTCCATGGGTCATATGTTGTGCAGGCCTGCTTTAGAGACACCTACCAAATGGTGAGAATGTGCACGAGAAATGAGGTTATAAAGTGGGGACACAGCTAGATGCCATCCCCAACCTCTCTCCTTGGCCCCCTTCATCAAGCTCCCTTACTTGGTACCTGCTTCCCCATCTACTGCCACAGTTCCTCCATCTTGCTCCTTTCATCTGCATTCCTACCTTAGCCCCCCTGCCTCCTCCTGCCTCCTCTCCTGCAACCCATCCCCAGAGCATTGTTATGAATGAAAGGGCCTTTGTGATTCTCAGCAAGTCATTCTGCCAATCCCATGTTTGCTTTTTTTGTCCCTGAGGTGTAGCTCAAAGCTAGGGGACTGGTACAATGGCTGCTGACATCACAAACCCCCTTTCTCACAAAGCAGACTATTCACACATCACACTAAACATATGTACAAACAATGTGCACATGTGTTCAACTATAAGAAAAAATCCTCATGTGCTAATTTTTGGAAGTCATCCTATTTAGCTGCACTCAGATGAATGGAGCTTGGCTTTCTCTGTCCCCTTTCTCTGTCCATATAAAAATATATTTGTACTGTTTTCTGCATGAGGACAAATTTTCCTAGCCCGCTGATCCCTTTCTTTACTCCCAGCCGCTGTCAAAAATAGAGAATTATGTCATTGTGCAATGTCAGATCTTTGAAGGACAGCTGCAAGGAAAAGGTGGGGTGGGAAAAGAGGATCAGAGTTTTTCTGTTCACTCAGCAGTTTCAAAAATTAAGAAATGTACATGAAATATGATCTAAGTAAAACTACTTACCAAGTGCTAGCAGCACAACCCTTTTCCAGTCATAAACCTTGCTAGAAAATGATTCTAGGAAGTCAGTCAGACCCAGCATGCTTTGCTCCATTGCTATCAAAAGGAATGACTTCAATGGTGCATCTAATATGCATCACTGAAGCCATGCCCTTTTGCTGGCAGCAACCGAACAAACAAATGAATTCCTGGACAAATGCAGACGTTCCATTTAACTTTCTATAGTTATCTGTAAGGAAATCTCTACACATGTACACAATCTGACCGTTGAATATGTCTGCTTAAATTATACATGTGGTAACAGATAAGAAGAGAGAGATAGAGGTGTAAGTAGGAGGATGTTAGAGAAGGGTAAGAAATGCAGACGTGTTGAATAGAAGGTTTAAGAAAGGACGGAGAGAAAGGAGAGATGAAAGGAAAGATATAGGAGAGTTAAATAAGTTGAGGGAAAGGTAGTAGAGTGGTTACTTTAGTAAGAGAGTATAGAGCAGGGACAGGCAACCTTTTTCAGACCTGGGCCGGTCTGCCGTCGGCCAGGTCTTGGCTGGGCTGAGGGCGGGGGGAATGGCGGCGCGTGCGACCCCCCGCGCACGCTGCCAGCGCCGCCGCTACCGCAGCTGCCACCGTAGTGCGTGCGGCTGCAGCCGCCATGGCGCGTGGCACGGCCGCCATTTTGGAAGTCAAAATGGTGGTCGCGACGCGTTTGTGCATGCGCAAATGCACTGCGACCGCCATTCTGACTTCCAAAATGGCGGCCGTCGCGAGCGCGGCCAAAAACGCACTCTGACGGCGGCGAGCGGTGGTGGCGGCGGCGGCGCAGCGGCGGTGATGGCGGCAACCTTTGGCCTGGGCCGCTAAGTCCGGGGCCCAGGGCCTTAACCGGCCCCCGGGCCGTAGGTTGCCGGTGCCTGGTATAGAGGATAAGGAGAGTATAGAGGGAGTAAGAAAGAAAGAGAATGGAAGATTCAATGAAGCTGGATAGATAATTTGGATATTATTTATGTATTTTATGAATAAGGAATTTATAAGTCATTTTCTTAGATAATGTAAGTAGGTGTTAGCTAACGTGATAGATATGTTTGTCATCTGTAGGAATGAATATGTATTGTATTGTATGTTGTATTGATTTATGTGAATGCTTAAGGTTTTTGTCTTTGTTTTTATATATAATAAAATATTTTTATATATATATATATATATATATATATATATATATATATATATATATACATGTGGTAATGAATGTGTGCATAGCCCTAAACTCTCCAACTCTTCAGTCTGTCATTTTGGGAGAGGAGGGGAGCTATTGGTGGAACTTACTTTCAGATGAAAAGTGTCCCTTGCCCAATATGCCACCCATTATTACCCTGCAATCTCTCTCAGTTTCAGGATGGCACCATCCCATCAGAGGGTTAGAATGTATATGAAAAGAGATACAGTGTGGGAACCAATGTGGTGCAGTGGTTTGAGCGCTGGACTATGATTCTGGAAGCCAGCATTTGAATCCAGAGTTCGATCCCATTGGGTGATTTTGGTCAGCTCTCTCAGCCTCAGGGGATGGCAATGGCATGTCAGGGTATGCCAGTTTGGTAAGTTGTGACTGGATGAAGGTATAGCAAAGTGGCAGGTGAAATCCATGATAGTAAGCCAGCTCTGGCAATTAATGATGCAGTTAGCCAATTAGACCAGGTGGTCTAGATAGCCACTTAGCAGAGTATAACTGCATTGGGAGTTTGCTTGAGTGTTAAAGAGTGTATTATTTTCTATGCTGGTTAGAAGCCTATTGTTTTTCATATTACTGGGATGTAAGTTTGTTTCTCCTTGCTAAGGAGTTATAGTATTGCAGGTTTGCAGGAAGTTATGTTATGTCTTTTTTCTGCATTGTATATGTACTTGGCTATTATGCTATGTTTTTGCTTTGCTTATTTTTTGCCTTACACTCTGCTGAAGTAAAGCTCTATATTTGTTGACTCCACAACTCTGCTGTGATATTTTTCAATGCACCCCAACATGGCAAACCTCATCTGAAGAAACTTTTCAAGAAAAGCCCATGAGAGGTTTGCCTTAGGGTCACCATAGTTTGGAAACAACTTGAAGGCACACAGCAACAAAATGCAGTGTGGATGAATAGGCAGGTGAGTACCAACTGAAACTACCTTTGCAGACTAACCTTAGCTCCCCATTTCTGTCCCTCACTCCCTGCTTTCTCTAAGGACTCATCCACACTATGCAATTGTCAAATTTGATTCCAACTTCACTGGCATGGCTGCCTAAAAAGGGATTTGAACTTTGGGCAAGCACTAGAGCACAGGGAATTCTGACCATCTTATTAAACTAAAAATCACAAGATGGAACCACATCAGTTGAAAGTGGTGTGTCATGTGAAAGGGCTCCAGGAAGTTATTTCAATACACATTGCCTCAGCATTTGATTCAAAGACAAGGTTGAGAAGCTTTGGCTGTCTAGCTATCTTGGCCTACAACTGTCATCAATCCCACCCAGCAGATGGGTAGTAAGGGACTGTGAGAGAGCTGTAGCCCAAAACACATGGAGGGCAAAATATAGTCCAGCCTTGTTTCTTAGAGCGACCAACCAGATGCCTATGGGAAACTCACATGCAGGACATAGGTGGAGGTCATATTGCTTCTGACTCTGATACTGGACTCTCACCTCTGTCTGCTGCCTCAGCTCTGACCTCCCTGCAAGCCCTGCATTCAGCTCTCTGCAGTCTATTCAACTGCAGACCTGTCCTTCAGATCAATGTAGGAAGATGCTCAAGCAACCTTGAAATAGGTATTGAAGTGTAACAAATACAGAGATGAGCTATGTCTGTGTAACAGAGCAGCAGCAGCCCAAACTTCCTTCCTGCCCTTCATTCCTCCTCTTGTCTTTCTTTTACCTTGGCAGTACTTTTAGTAATCTGGGCTTTTAAAACTGCAAGACAGGGTGAAATATATTCTGTTATATTTTATTTTGCAACAGAGATCGGCTCTGCACCTGAAATTGGGGGATTTGTGATGTGCAGAGAAAGTCAAGGATTATCTTTCTGCTTGGCAATGCCACAACTCCCTATCACTCTTTGCTGACACCTTTTTTTCTCCTGAGATTCCTAGCAGGAGATGACATTTTGGCTATATTTATTTCTATAGAAACAGTGCTAGACATGTAGTTCATGCAGCAAAATATAGCAAAATCTAAAACACATACTGTGGTGATGCCTTTATTGGGCCAACCAAAATAAATTATGCAAGCTTTTGAATTTTCTTCATCAGGCATGGAAGTCAAAAGTAATTTTAAGGGAAGAGATGTAATTATAGAGGGTCACAGAGCTTCAACTTTCTTGAGATGTTAAAACTTCCTGACATCACCATCATAATGAGACAGAAAAAGCCCACAACCCTTGCTGGTCATGAGGCATTTCATTATCACATTTATTCCCCTAAAATGATTTTTTAACACCCACACCTGACGAAGAAGACTATTGACCTTTGAAATATATTTTGTGCCTTTTGGTTGGCCTAATAAAGGTACCACCACAGTGTGTTTTTTGGATTTTGAAACATTTCTTTCTATTTCTTTCTTATGTTCCACTTCTCTAACAAGAAGTTATGAGCTGCACATATAACCGTCCTGCCCACACCACTTTTCCCCAACAAGAACCACTGGAGGTAGATTAGGCTGGGAGAGCATTTCTAGCCAGGGGTCACTATTAGAACTTCATAGCTGAATACTGATTTGAAGCCAGGTCTCTCCAGTTTAGCCATGACACTACAAAAGCTTATCCTTTAGCAAACCTGAAATCATCCACATAACAGAGTCATCACCTTCCTAAACCTCTCTTGTCCAAAGTGATGGTAAAGGAATTTTAAAAGGGACAAATTTGGGTGTAGACATCTTGAACACTGGGTCAGAAGATCACTGTCTATCTCAGGGGTGTGGAACCAGAGATGGCAGGCAAATCTCCACTTCCGTGAGCCTCTATGGGCCAGAGGATATCAGTGGGCATAGCCACTCCCCATAACAGCACTGGCTCCCTCCTTGCCCAACCCACAAGACACTTCAGTAGTCAACTGATTTTCAAGAGATTCAGAATTCAAAGAGCTCGCTATGTTAGTAGATTCCTTTTGCTGTTCTAAAATCCAAATTGAAAACTTTTTTGTTTTCTACAACTTTTGGAATTTCTGTATTTTATGTTTCTATGTGTAGCTTGTCTTTTTGCATTGCAGTTTACTATTGTATTTTAGTATTGTATTCTAGTACTGTATTTTAGTATTTTATACTGAAGTAGTTATAAATGTTTTATTCTGTTGTAAAGCATCATGTACATCAACAGCACTACATAAATAAATGATAATTTTTAAAAAATAAATATTTTTCAGGATAAAAAGGGGGGGGGAAGTGTGTGTGAAAATCTAGCTACAGCTTTGAGACTGATTTATTTTAGGATGAGCCTTTGTAGATTCTAATCCACTTCTTAAGATACACTGAAGAGAATCAGAGGACTCTTGCAATGCTGGCTGACTGTGCTTCACTCCTCAGTTCCTGCCCTTTCTCTCTTTGGAGAGCAATCGGGGAATTTCTGCAGGCAAAGTGGGAATCCCAAAGGGCCAAACTGGCCCCATAGTCTGGGGTTTCTCCTCCTCTGTATGGTGCTTCCCCTCTCTTCCTTCACAGATGCTCAAAATACTTCACACATACATTTAGCCCAATAATATTTAAACCAGCCCTTCTGTACAAGAGCAAGGAATGAGAAGCTGAACCAGTAGCTTGCCTATTGTCACCCACTCTGTGAATTCACTGCTGAGGCAAGAGGTGAATTAGGGACCTCTCAGCCTGCCACTAACTTCCTGGGTCACTAGGCTACAACAGTTCAGCTGCCACCAGACAGAGAAGCCATTGGGCTGGAAAGAATACTCACCTTCCAGTCGGAGGCTTGCCCAATACTTGCTGTGCACAGCAGCTACACAGGCCAAAGACTGCAGAGCACTGGGATGGGGAGCCTTGAGGCGTCCCATGGTGGGGGGAGGATCCCCCAAGAGGCTGCGGGTGCACATGGTCATGGACTCTGAGATGGACTCTAGATTGTAGCCACCCTAAAAGGAGGAAAGGGAAGTTGTTTGTCTGAGAAACAGAGAGAAAGAGACTGTGTCCCTGCTGCCACAAGCCATTTCTAGTCAATGTGCAGGCCTGCTCCACAAGTGCCACAAGTTCCCTCAAGAGGGGTGGAGAAAAAAACGGAAAAAGGATAGCCTTGGTGAGTGATTGGAGTAAGCTGTGCTGAGGGTTAATGGGAACATTCATTCACATCTACATTTGGAGGATGACAGATACCCTTCCCCTGGACTTGCGTGTCCCTTTCTCTGCTGTCTTGGGACCCACCACACTGGGCCTGGCCAGCAAATTTCCTCTCGGCCTAGAGTAATTTCTCCAAGGGCAACCCTGAGTTTTCTCCCAGGCCAATGTGTAGCAAACAGGCAGGCACTAAGAGGCAGAGTAGATGTGCCACAGCAGTTGTGCTGGAACTATAGCCCTTGCTTTTGCAAAGGGGTCATGCCTTGAATTGCAGGAACAAAAAAATTGAGCAATTAACTCCTTCTCCGTTTGCTTGTTTTTGCCCAAAGCTCCCACCTCCAGCTGTTTTTATTACCTACACAGCAAGGGCAGAGCTGTGTGATGCTCTAGAAGCTGTTGAACTGCAACTCCCAGCAGCCTTTACCAACATTGTCAATGGTGAGAAACACTAGGAGTAGCTTTCCAACAACATGTGGTAAGTCACAATTTCCACTCCTGCTATACAGGGTCCAGACCCAGGTTTGCAAGGAAGGTCATTTCCACCATCCTGCATGTTGCGTACCATGAACTCCAGCCCCAGATTTCTTTTCTTTTTCTTTCCTCACCCTACCCATGCCACTCTTCTGAATCACTTTCCCCAGAGCTGGCTCACTTATAGTGCTCTGTGAGATATTTAAACTGCAACTAACTCTGACATACCTCTAACACAACCACCACCTTGCCTCCTGCCAGGCCCAAGAGAAGATGAGTCATGTGTGCGTAGCATTCAGGAGTCACAAGGCATCCACCCAGAGGATCCCCTCGAGCAGCATCAAATCCAGCAGAAACAAGGACTAGCTCCGGATTGAACTGCAATGCAAGCAATGCAAGTAACATTAGTGAGTGTTCCATCCTCATGCTAGTCTATTTACTTCTCTTCCCACCGCTGGCCAGAGATATCAAACAGAAAGGCTGCTACCTGCAGAAGTCCATATCTTTCTAGTCTGACAGACATCTCCCTTGGTCCTTCTAGATCAAGTGAGTGAAAACCATTTTCTTCTTCGTGATCTCTGCAAATCACACAAATGGGTTATCCTGCGCCTGCGCAGCAAACTTCGGAACCTTCTTAGAGCTATTAGAGGTGTTTTGGCAGTAGCTCCATCCACTCTCCAACTGCCTTATTGGCCGATTTCCTGCCTAAACCCTCAGTTCCTTTTATCCGCCGCAGCATCAGCATCTAGAGGAACTCTTCAGAAATTCATTTTCCTGTCACACTTTAAAATTGCCTTTTGACAGGGTCAGTCTGCGCTTTGCTGGTATTTTTTTTAACATGTCGTTCATATTTTAAGAGGAGTGGTGAGAATCGCAGTCTTACATGTGACTTTAATTTCTGAGGTTAAGTTATTTCAACGACCACTGCGGTTAAAGATTTCTAAAATGGCCGCTCGCCCTTCTGGTGTGCTTGGCAAAGCTCGTTTATACCCAAAATGGAGACAATTTTCTTTCTGAGGGTACTCCTGGAGGAAAACTGTTAAAACGTCACCCGCCTCACTGGCATGCTTGGCAAAAGCTCTAAGGCCATTTTTACTGCTAGATAGATAGATAGATAGATATAAATATTTTGGCCGCTTGCCCTGCTTTGTGCTCGGCTAAGGTCCATCATACTTCTGAGAAGTTTTTATGTGGTCGCTCACCTCTATGTCATACGGCTCACTGCACCCCCAAGTCAAATGTACTGAATGGCCATTTGCCTTGGTGTAGTGCTTGGCAAAGGCTCAGCCTTCTGAGGACTTGAGGTTACTCTCCCTCCCCAGGGTCAAACTGACTGGCTTGGAGCCCTACATGGATCATCATTGGTCCCTGACTCTCCGGGGTCAAACCGACTGGCTTGGAGCCTTACATAGATCATCATCAGTCCTTGACTTTCTGGGGTCAAACCGGCTGGCTTGGAGCCTTACATGGATCATCATCGGTCCCTGACTCTCCGGGAGCCTGACTTCAATCCTTGTTGGTCCCTGACTCCTCGGGGTTAAGCCGATTGGCTTGGAGCCTGACTTCGATCCTCATCGGTCCCTGACTACTGGGGTCAAACTGATCAGCTTGGAGCCCGACTTTGATCATCGTCAGTCCCTGACCCAGGGTCAAACCGATCAGCTTGCAGCTCGACTTCGATATTCCTTGGTCCCTGACTCTCCGGGGTCAAACCCATTGGCTTGCACCCCAACTTCAATCCTCGTCAGTCCCTGACTCTCTGGGGTCAAACTGATTGTCTTGCAGCCCGACTTCAATCCTCGTCAGTCCCTGACTCTCTGAGGTCAAACTGATTGTCTTGCAGCCCTGTATCGATCTTCATTGGTCCCTGACTCCCCGGAGTCAAACCGATTGGCTTCGAGCCCTGCATGGATCCTCATCGGTCCCTGACCCTATAGAGTCTAATCCAGGGTAGGCAACCTAAGGCCCGGGGGCCGAATGCAGCCCCCCGAGGCCTTTGGACCGGCTCCAGGCTGGTCCTGCCGCCGCCGCCCCCTGCCATGATGATATTGATTATTGTTATTACTTGTTCTTGGGGTTTTCTTCGCAAAATCTCCACAGGGGTTTTGCCATGGCTTTTCTGGGGGTGAGAGTGTGCCTGCATATTTTTTAATTTTTTAAAATTTATTTATTTATTTATTTATTTTTGGTGCTTCGGCCCCCCAATTGTCTTGAGGGACAGCAACCCAGCCCCCAGCTCAAAAAGGTTTCCTACCCCTGGTCTAACCGATTGGCTTGCAGCCGCGCATCAATCCTCATTGGTCCCTGAATCTCCAGAATTAAACCAATTTGCTTGCAGTCCTATATCAACCCTTATCACTCCCCGACTCTTCGGGATCCTACCGATTGACCCACGACCCGACTGCGATCTTTGTCAGTCCCTGACTCTCTGAGATCAAACGGATTGGCCTGCAAGTGGTCTTATATGGTACCTTCCCCAACCATCGGGTGGTAACCATGTTGGCATCATGATGTTGCCACAATCTGGTTTGGATTGGATTGGGAGCTATGGTTGCTCCCTCCATACTGAGGTCAACTACCACCAAGCTTTCGATTTGAACCATGATTATTCCCTCTATACCGAGGTGCAATACTGGCTCACGCTCTCCCTGATTTGGGACCATAGCATTTCCCTCTGTACCGAGGGCCACTACTCTTTCAAATTCGGAGCCATGCTTGTCCCTCTCTTTCGAGGTCCATTGCAGCTCCTACAATTCATCCCTCGGGATGCTGCCAGTAATCACTCATTCAGCTCCGACCTATGGTCACCCTGACACACACACAGTCAGATTCGAGGCTGGGATTATTACCTCTATACCGAAGTCTACAAGTGCATGCCTCATTCTGCCTCCCATTCATTCGAATTCAAGCCAGGTTTAGGGTTCCTCCCTTGATAACAAGGGATGGCAGAGTCAGGCAGATATGCAGTGTCAAATTTGCCTCCATGTCAAGACCTAATATCATGGCTATCCTTATATAGCTGATTCGAAATACGGGGTGCTTCCTCCATGCTGAAGGAGGGCACCACCATTCCCATGTTATATTCTTATGAGGACGTGCATTTGTCTCTGTTCACCATAGCACTCTCGATACGAACAGTCCTCCACTCATCACAGGACTGGAGGATCAAATTCAACAATTGGTTTGCTCCCTCTATACCTAGGGACACTACCATTATGCGCTTGGTACGAGCATGATTGGAATCGTCTTGTTCCCCTCATGAGGGCTTTGGTACCATCGCTCATCCTCTAACACCAAGCTATATTCTTGTATCACTCACTTGATACAGATATATTCTGGGATGTGCTTGATCTCCCTGTACTGGGACCAATACAGTTATTTCCTTAGACTGCCAAATCGAAGAAATGGTTGCGTTTCCATGCTGAGGGCCATTACCTTTCCAGGTTTGCCATGACTGTTACTGGGGTAGTCATACCCCCTTTTTTCAGACTGGCATTAATGCCTTCGTTCCTCCCTATTGGTAGCTTTCAGAATGTGTCAAGAGGAATGTTTTCACTTCCCCTGTGCAAGTGTCAGTGAATGCAATTGGTGTCTTCTTTCCAAGGGCCACTGCATATAACGAGGAATACAAGTCTACACCCCATATGCACACCCCTTCGGTGCCACTCATATCTATGAAACGTGACAAACTACTGTTTGGTCTCTACCTGGGATGAGCTCATTTCATATACTGACCACCAATTTCTGTGCAATCTTCTTGGGCCTCATTCAGATGGGAACTGCGTCAGTTCTTTCCCATCTGCCGCCCTGGGCAGGAACACCCTCTGGGGACATCCCTCCAATTCAAGCCTCCATTTCACAGATTTGTCTACTCCTATGGACACTTCATGATCTTGGGACATGCATACTTGTCCCGTTTCTCCAGGCTGACTAATGTCATAACATCTGGTTCTTCCGGGCCTCAGTCTCAGGGTGTCATTCTGGTGAGGTGGTGACATTTCAGGTCTCCACCTGCAATCCTGCCAAGGCTAACTATGCACTGCAAACGTCCTGGGTCTTCTCCGTACAGGGAAGCCTGTGCTCCCCCCATTATTGTGTCCTATCACAGTGCACCTCATGTTTCATCAAGCACCCCATATCTATACGATAAAGGGTTTCACTCCTGGCTAGGAGCTGGACTGGTGGCTCTTAAGGTCTTCCAGCTCCTCTGTTCTAAAATTCTTCTCTCATGACCCATTCATGACAAGTCGACACCATTCCTGCCAAGTCATGCTATCATTGATACAACCTCTGCAGGACATCACGGGATGGGATAACATTCTCACAGAGATCTCTTTCTATTTACAGTGTGAAACCCCTTTACTTTTATAATGCTATGACTAGTCTTCTAGTCATCACACCAGCCACTATTATTTTCTCTGGAATTTTGACCAAGAACTGCATGTTTCATGCTGATATCCTGAAGCATTACATTCAAACACAGCACGTCTGGTGGGTCACAACAATTGGATATTGTGATATTCTCACTGTCCCTGTTGTCAGTGGCTTTGTTATGACTGGATGAGATACTATTCCTCTTCTCTGATGTTCACCACTATTCCAGAAATTGTTACTGGACCTTCTCCAGTTCGTTACCATTAGACTCTCTCTATACAAATGGACTATCCAGACGTCCTACTGCCCATTTGTGGTGCAGGCACTTGTTTCTGCAGCTTTTGCTGGTGATGCCCAACCATCTTATTGCTGAGCACAGATGGTCTATTTCACATTCTATGTGAATACTTAGCCCTAGATTATTTAGCATTCTAGGCGTTGTCTGTCAATGCCATAATCTTCAAACAATGGCTTATCAGGTCACTGCCCCTTTTTTCATTTGAAAGATTCCCTTTGACACATCTTTAAATCTGAGGGTTTGGTAAACCCCCATTTTCTTGATTGCCAATGTCACGACCTGGGCAGCCTCACATTGTTGCAAGTCTGTTGCCCTTCCCACTGGTTTCCATTCATCTCCTGGATCAGACAGAGTCTATATTCCTTCCTTCTTGTTGCGATATTTGTCTACTATTCCTTATCCACTTGAAGTAGTGAACATCTTTCGCTACCTACTGGATAGCTTAGGCATAATTTCCATTGCTAACAAACCTGCGCTGTCTAGGTCAGAGATTCTCCCTTGACCTTAGCCATACATCTGCCTTGTTATCACAGAGCATCAAGGTCTGTCAACAGACTGTGCAACATATGGATTAACTGGCAAGCCTATTTTTTCTGCCACTGGGCATGTTCTCATCTTCATTGGTGACTGTTTCCACTATGTCTTGGTACTGGAATTTTAGACTCATGTAGAGTCATATTAGTGGGACTGTTTGCCCCTGTATTTACATGCCTGGGGCTCAAACTCGCAAAGGGTGATTTTGTTTGAGGCAATGTGCCGTCTTATGTGGCATGGCACTCTCTCCTCCACTGACTTTAGCTTGCTAGTCTGAGTAACCCATTTGTGTGATTCGCAGAGACCACGAAGAAGGAGGACAGGTTGCTTACCTGTAACAGTATTTCTTCGAGTGGACATCTGCGAATTTACACAAATCCCACCCATCCTCGCCTCAGAGTGGTGTCCTGCCTCTCCTTCGATCCTGGGCTGCTGCTTTGGAGTCCATGGAACTGAGGGTTTAGGCGGGAAACTGGCCAATAAGGTAGTTGGAGAGTGGGCAGGGCTACCGCCAAAACACTTCTAATAGCTCGAAGAAGGTTCCGAAGTTTGCTGCGCAGGCGCAGAATAATCCATTTGTGTGAATTCGCAGATGACAACTCGAACAAATACTGTTACAGGTAAGCAATCTGTCCTTCTGTTACACAGCCACCCATTGCCAGTGAGCAGATTGGTCCTTCTCTTTCTCTCTCTTGACTGAGGGCTGCCCAGTGGTGCCACTAACTATGGTTTCACCCGGTGAGGGAAGGGTGAGTGTGTGTTCCATGGAGGGGAAGCCCAGGGATGGAGCAGCCGGCAGGGTATGCATGCACCCCTCCTGCACCAAACAGGGGCACTAAATGGGTATTACACCTCTTCTGGGTGTCATGTGGTGTGGTCCGCACCCCCCGCTCCCCCCAGTGATACCACCAGGGGCCCCATGGGGAGGATGCACTGCTCTGGCCAGGGGCCTTTGAGAAGGAACAGTACTTTAATGAAGGCACTTCATTATGTGAGTGTGAGCGTTCTGGGAACTACTAAGAGAACGCTCACACTCACAGCTGATTCTCTGGCACATCACGGCAATTAAACCAATGGAATGTTACTCAACATTTGTCACACAGATGGAGCCTCATGGCTACTAGCAGCTGGAGTCTGCACAGGATCAATTCTATCCTCACCTACCTCATAACCGACAGGCATGACAATCTGGTGGAAGGCAGCCAGGTACTCAGGGTCTCCCATTCGGGGGCAGTTCCAAGGCACATTAAGGGTGAAGCCCTTGCCGGGCCCCAAGCCCACCTGGTCGTAGTTGGCATCATCAGAGGTGGGGAAGAAAGTTCCATTGTCATAGCGGTGGATGGAGACATACAGGACACTAGATTGGAAGTGGAAGGTGATAAGAGAAGGGAAGCAATGAATGTCTTGCTTGTCCACACTCACTGAGCATTTGCTAAACAGGATGCCTAGAAACTGCACAGCCATCATTGTACAGAATACACTTACCAAGCATGCCTTTCCCAACAGACACCTTGTTTCTAAAAGGTCAAAGACCATGGGGAGCTTCATGATCTTACACAGCCAGGGCAAGGGTGCAGAGGCTTCAAGCTTGCTAAATGACTTTATTTTTGTTTATTTTTTAGTTATTTAATTTATATGTTGCCTTTCTCCCAGAGTGGGACCCAAGGCAGCTTACAAAAGGAAATAAATTAAAATCTACCAGTGCAATTTTAAAAACGATTACAACAATCACAGTTAAAACAATATAAATTTAGTTTTAAAACATATAGAAGTTTAAAAATAAAACATCTCCCAATAAAAGAAGACTTTTTGACTTTGTTTTTCTCTGTGATGGTGAAAAATAATGGTTAAGAAAATGGCAAAGGTGGATAAGATGGAGGACATACACTTCAGAGGATGAAACTTGGTGCTTCTGAACCCATTTCAAGCCCAGGAATCTGTTTTCAGCACCAGAACTGAACTGATCTCACACTCTGGATGGCCCTTGGGGTCTATTCCAACTCTATGATTCTTTTGATACAAAAGCCCATTCCTGGTTTTCCCTCAAGCTTATTTCAGCAGCCAACCAGAGGTAGTAAAAGTCCTCTAGCTGCTGCTACTTCTAAAGAATTAGGAGCCAGAACTCTCTGCCAATCTGCTGCAAATCACTTTGTGATCTATAGGTAGAGCCTAATCTTCCTTCTGGAGAGCCAGCATGGTGTAGTGGTTTGAGTACTGGACTAGGACTCTGGAGATCAGGGTTTGATTCCCTGCTCAGCCAAACCTACTGGGTGACCTTGGGCAAGTCACACTCTCTCAGCCTCAGGGGGAGGCAATGGCAAATCTCATCTGAACAAAATTTGCCACAAAAACCCCATGATAGGGTCAGGTCACCTTATGGTTGTCATAAATCAGAAACGACTTGAAGGCACACAACAGCAATGTTGTCCTACCTGTTCACCCCTATGCTAGCATTGCCACACCCCTAGTGATCCTTCCAGATGAAGTTTTTATTGTGCAACTGCCCATCCCCATTCACAGAATTTTACAGAAATGGTGGAGGGGGAGGAGACAACATTGTCTTTCATTTTATAATCCTTCATCTTTCTCCATCCATTAAGGAATGAAAATCAGAACAGTGGCACTGGGCTTTTGGACCAGCTGATCTAGAAGTCATTTGTTTCAAGGTACCATATTTTCCGGTGTATAAGACGACTGGGCGTATAAGACGACCCCCAACTTTTCCAGTTAAAATACAGAGTTTGGGATATACTCGCCGTATAAGATGACCCCTCTTCCAATGCACACCAAATAAAATTTTTAAAAACATCAGATTTGATTTCAATATGGTACATTTAATTCAAATGCTTATGACATGCAGGTACTTAGCAGAAAAACTGTCACTTATAAACACAACAAACTACAGCTCCCACGTGTTCCCTAACATTTATTTCTGCAGTGTATTTTAGACCTTACTTTTTCAAAAATAGTCCTGATTTACCATAAATGCTGCTTTAAAAATTATTTCCATCTCCCAGCTATGAGATGGATGGGGGGAAATGAGAAAGTTTTGGGGGAAGGACTGCCAATATAGTAGGTGATGCATTCTGGGGTATGTACAATTTGCAGCCAAGTAAGTGAACCTAGCCATGTCACACACTCTCAGCCTCAGAGGATGGTAATGGCTACCCCCATTTGAAGAAACATGCCAAGAAAACCCCATGATAAGGTTAAAAGTTACCATTTTGACCATTAAAACCTCCTCCATTTTGAGCATGGCTAAGAAGCATGGATTTACATTTATATGAGTGTTTTTAGCTTTCTCTACCTTTTTTTCTTGTATGTCCTACATTTTTTGTAGTGACTTGTCCTCCTTTGCATTGAAGACATTTGGTCACCCTGCCTGAGTATCAGAGTATGACTCTAGAAACCAGGGTTCGAATCCTGGCTCAGCCATGGAATCCCCCTGAGTGACCTCAGGCAAGTCACACTCTCTCAGACTCAGGAGATGGCAATGGCAAACTCCCCTCTGAAGAAACCTTGCCAAGCAAACACTATGAGCCTTAGGTTTGCTGTAAGTCAGAAATGACTCAAAGGCATACAACAACAACAACAATCTTAGATGTTACACTCTCTCAGCCCCAGAGGGTGGCAAAGGCAAACCCTGTCTGAAAAAACACATAGGAAAGAAATGATAGGTTCATGATAGGTTTGCCTTAGTGTCATCATCAGTTGGAAACGACTTGAAGATGCACAGTATTGAAAGTCACACTCTCTCAGCCTCAGGGAAAAGCAAAGGCAAACCCTTTCTGAACAAACCTTGTGAAGGAAACCCCAGGATAACTTCATCTTTGAGTTGCCAAAAGTCAGGAAGGACTTGAAGGCATACAACAACAGTCTTGAAAGTCACTCTCTCAGCCTCAGGGAAAAGCAATGGAAAACCCCTTCTGAACAAGCCTTGCAAAGGAAACCCCAGGATAGGTTCATCTTTGAGTTGCCAAAAGTCAGAAACGACTTGAAGGCAGACAACAACAGTCTTGAAAGTCACACTCTCTCAGCGTCAGGGACAAGCAATGGAAAACCCTTTCTGAACAGGAGGACAGGAGGAAAGGTGGGAGGAGGGGGGGAAAGGGGGGAAAAGGCAGGGAGAGAAAATGGAGGACCAGTAGGACAAAGAGGGAAGGTGGGAAGAAGGGGGGGAAAGGCAGGGAGAGAAAATGGAGGACCAGTAGGACAAAGAGGGAAGGTGGGAAGGAGGGGGAAAAGGCAGGAGAAAGAAGAAGTACCTCCTCTTCCTCCTCCTTTTCTCCCAGGCTTTTTTCCCAGCCTCAGAGCAGTCTTCCTGCTCCTCTTCCTCCTTCTCTCCCGAGGGGGCTCCTTCCTTCCCTCCTCCCACCTCTGTGGGAGGAGTCTTTCTCAACCTCCTCCTTCTTATACCCGGCGTATAAGATGACCCCAAGCTTTAACTCCAGGTTTTCCTGGTTAGAAAGTCGTCTTATACACCGGAAAATACGGTATCCCACATCTCTTCTCATGGCCTATTTCCTAATACAGCTGACTTGTGAACCATTATTTTCTGCTCCTCATTATTCCCAGGATCCAACTTAAGCATATAATCATTGATCTTAAAAATTAAAAAAATTAATGCTAGCATTTTAAAGTTTACCTCTTACTACATTTATGGTAATTCCTGCCTCATTTTTTAAAGCTATCCTGAGCCTATCTGATGGACACATGGCATTAAAAAAAAACAAATGAAGAAATGGTCCCATAATTAGCAGTATTTATGCTAAATGGCTAAGGATAGGGTTTCCAACTGCAGAACTTTAAGTCTTTTGTCCCTGGTGGGAAACTATCACTGGAAAGGAAGAAAAACTATTCATCACAAAACTGAAGTACAGCCCAAGTTAAGCAAATACAGTTTTTTAAAAAAAGGAAAGGAAAGAAACAATAAACCCAACTCCAAGGGAAAATAGTTACAGAGTTTCTTTAGAAATGCAGGTGAAAAATTCAGAAAGATACCTGGGATCATTTTCGAACATGTGCTGTGTCCCATTGCCATGGTGAACATCCCAGTCTAGTATCATCACCCTAAGGAATGAAACCAAAATTGACAGGTACCTATTTCCAAATTATAAACAGTTAAAGGCATCCTAACTAGCATAATATCTCCCTTTAGCCATTGTTTAGGCTTGTCAGCAGAACTATGACTACTAGGAATCCTGCTACAGAACAAACCACAGGAGCTAAACCTGCTTACATTTCTGGAAGCAGATGTGCTCCATGACTCCTGGTGCTAGAGCCACCTCACCTCATAGGCCGCCCAGCCAGGCGCTGTGCGTATCGAGCGGCCAAGGCCACAGAGTTGAAGAAGCAGAAGCCACAAGCGGTGTCTGATTCAGCATGGTGTCCAGGTGGTCGGACGATGGCCACAGCATTTTGGACCTGATACCCCAAAAAAGGAAAAGCTACTTGGATCACTGTTAGCAGAACTGCAGCATAGCATTGCAGAACTCGAGTCAAGAATCCATCTCCAATTTGACAGAAAAGGCAGTTTCCCAACCATGGTGGGTGTTTTTTTTCTCACAGGCAACAGAAAACCTATTTATTTACCAAGCACTTTCCTGTTCACTAACTTCATTATTTTATTATGGGTTCACTCTGTATTTAGTTGGTTTTACTGAAAATTCTTCATTTTTCATACTGTAACATGCTCTGATTTAGATTGGTTTTTAAAACTGAAGGCTGCTAGGAAGTGCCAGCCTTTCCCAGAAGCCTTGATGACAGCTTGACATCAATACCATCCCTATGAAGCTGTGGCCCAAAGAGACCTCAGAGATCACTGTAGCTCTCAGTCTATCAAATGGGCTCTCCCTCAAAATTTTACAGGCCCAATTTATTTATTTCATTTGTATGCCAGCTTTCTCCCAGGGTTTTATCACACCAGGCTGCTAAGACACCACAGTCGTAAAAAAAATAATAAAAAAATGGCTAGGTCTGCCAGTTCATTTTAAAATGGCAAAAGATTCTCCATGTCTTGCTTTTGTGCCTCAAAATGGGCAAAACCTTCCCCCCACCGTTGCTGGAGCTCACCTCCTGAGAGAGTACAGCCTCAACTGCACTGAAGGCGGAACCAGCTGCCAGCCGGGCACATTCATAGGAGCTGGTGCAGATGTAGATGGAATTGTACTGGTCACCCTGGCGATGCAGGTCACGGGGCTTCATGGTGGCAGTTGACTTCACTGTCTCTACATAGGCCAAGCTGGAGAGAGGAGGAGAGGTAAGAAGGGATTGTATCTCAGGAAGAGTTGGGATGCATACACTTTCAGAAGGCACTGAACCAAACTGCACCCAAAGTCTGGCACCTTCCGAACTCGCCACATACCTCTCAGAAGAATCAAGGCTGTATGTAAACAGGAACCTGTCATACCTGTGGCACATTCGCAACTCCTCTTCAGAGGCAAGCCGAGCTGGGAGCCGACGGCATCGTTCTGTGAGACGTAGCTCCCCATGGCGCTGGAAAATCCGAGAAACTCTCTGAGGCAGCTCTGGATGTTGACTGAGGGGGGGAAAGAGGACACTAAGAGAGGCAGAGAGTCAAGGGAAGTGTAGATGAAATTCAAGGGGTAATGGAAATACACTACTTTTTAGCCTTTTTGTCAAGGGACTCTGGAAGGATGAAGAGTCACACACAAAAAAGTCACCAGAGGGCCACATTTAGCCTAGGGGCCACACTTTGTCCAGCTCTGTTTTAAAGGAATTGGAACAACACCCCCTTTCAAAAATAAACCTTCACAGCCTCCACCCCCCCACCTGGCTGAATACCCTGAACTATATCCTGAAAAATACTGTACCTTGAAAAACACCCTTTATTAAACCTAGCCAAGTGCCTACCTCAGTTAACTCCAAAGAGATCCTCAATGCAGAGTCCACGTTGAACTGGATATGAGCAGTCTTCTTTGCAAATTCATCACGTACTTAGAAATATGGGTGAGCATCTGTCCCAGTTAACATGTACAGCAGGGGTGAGGAAACTTTGGCCCTCCATATGTTTTGGCCTACAACTACCATCATCCCCATGCAGCACAGCTAGTGGTAAGAAAGTCTGTGAGTAGTCCTCTAAGGTGAGCCACTGTCTTCATCCCCCACTGTATTTATATGGAAAGGGGAGCCCACACATCAATTTCATGGCAACATTTCAATTGGGTGGTCCTACTTCACAGTCCTCCCCATGTGTCTATTTTATGCTATTCTACACTAGAATGGTTCTAAAAATGAACAACAAGAGAGAGGACATAAGGTTATAATGGGATATAAAAAACCCATTAAACTCATCTTACCACTGAAAGAAATAAATCCTTACCTGTCCCACATATTGTAATGCTCTGTCATCTTCTCATCATAGACCAGCCCTGTGCGTGAAGGTGGCAGGGGTTGCATCAGTTCAGCTGCTGACTTGGACAGGATCTCACTTACTGATGGGGGGCGGGCTGGCTGCAAAGCTTCACTTAGTTCTCCTCCATTCTCCTGAGGCACATCAGCACCTGTGGCATTTATTAGTTACTTTCCAGTGGAGCTCAAGATGATATACAATCAACCTGTGAGGTAGTCAGGCTGAGAGGGACTGGTTCCAAATGAATGAAGAGTCTCAAAGAGAATCTGACTCCCCTAGATCCCAGCCCAAAATTCTCACCACTACACCACACTATTAGAGAGGGAAGGAAGAAAAGACCAGAAACATGTAGAGGTTTTAAGGGTTTTGAATTTCCTAGAAGGAACTGCAGCCCACTGAGTAGAAAGGGATGGCTTATTGCTCATAGAAGGGGGGGGGGGGGGAGAGAGAGCTCAGCTCAGGCACTTACTGATCCTCCTCAGGTTCTTCCAGTACTTGCTGTGAACCGCAAGTGTCTGGGACACAGAGTGGAGGGCACTGCCAAGAAAGAAAAGATTTAGAAAGTGCTTGGGGGATGGGGGTGGCACCTAAGGAAAATAAATATTCTCTCACCTGCTGCATGGTGTGAGGGGCGATTCCAGCAGAGGGCAGGGGTCTCCTAGAAGAGCCTTCAGGACTGTGCAGGTTCCTTCTGCCAGGGACTGGAGATTGTATCCACCCTGAGGAGGAGAAGGAAGAGGAGAAGGACACACTCTATCTTCATTGGAGTCCTTCTCCCAAAAAGTGGCTAGTAGCCCCACCAACATGGAGACAGAAAAGGCAAATCACTCACCTCCAGGGATAGAACCAACTTGCCTCCAGAGAGAAGCATCAGCAGATGTGTCAAATGAGCAAAGCATCCTGGAGTGGTGGACATTTCCCCCTACAGTACAAGGAAGGGACCATGTCACTCTCTGGCCTTATTCTTGAGGGATAGCCAACTACACTGCAGCAACCTCTCAGAAGCATCTCAGGAACTGAGATGAGACCTTAAGGGCCATCCAATCCAACCAGCTCCCATGCAGGATATCTCAAAGGCTCTAACAGCCACACTTCAGGCAGATCACTGTTAGGACTGAGAAAATATTCTCTTGGCCCTTAAGTGTGAGGAAGCTGCTTTCACATTGTCATCTTGCAATTCAAGCAAGCCTTACATCAGAGCCTAGGAAACTTTTCTTCAGACTCCTCCTCACATCAGCTGGCATAACAACAGGCCAAGCTGGCTATAAAGATTCTAGAAACATAGAATTGCTGAGTTCTGCCTTAAATCTAGGTAAGTAGCAGGGGTAGAAGGGCTGCAGAATGAGGAGAAAGGTTCTTGCCTTCCTGTGACTATCATTTGTAGCCCTTCACTCAAATCATTGTCACCAATGTGAGAACAAGGAAAGAGGTACAGTCCCTCATTTTCAGTCTGCCAACTGTGTGTGAGCAGAAGATTGACAAGTGAACAAGCACATTTTCTCACCTCCTCCTCTTCTGTCACCAACTATTGAAGATAGAGTCAAAAACCTAATGTCATCCTCTCATGGGTGCCTGCATGGTCAGCAGGTGTAAAATGATCAGAGATCATATTGTCTCTTACTGATCATGAACTGAAAGGGGTTCTTTTTTATTATTTGATGTCCTCTTTTCTACACAGAGTACATTACATATGTTTTTGATATGACAGGTAACAAGCTAGGTACCAAACTTACTTAAAGGCTTAGTGCGGGCAATACGACAGGCAGAAGAGGACAACTACATTAGGCTAGCAGGTTCTAGGTCACAGACAGCATTCTTGTGACTCTAGAACAGGGCTAGGCAACCTTTTTGAGCTAGGGGCCGGGTTACTGTCCCTCAGACAATTGGGGGGGCCGAAGCACCAGAAATAAATAAATAAATAAATAAATAAATAAATAAAATTTTTAAAAAAGCATGCACACTCTCTCAGCCCCAGAAAAGCCATGGCAAAACCCCTGTGGAGATTTTGCCAAGAAAATAACAACAATAATCAATATCATCATGGTGGGTGGCGGGGGACGGTGGCGGCAGCAGCGGCAGCAGAACTGGCCTGGGGCTGGTCCAAAGGCCTCAGGGGGGCATATCCAGCCCCCAGGCCTTAGGCTGCCTACCCCTGCTCTAGAACATACTCCCAGATCCCTTTTTTGGGTGTGCAGGGGGGAGACAGCACAGGTCCTTGACAAGAGATCTATGTTCCCTTCAGAGAGAAGTCAGAAAAATCCTGAGAATTACCTTGCAGAGAGAAAAGATATATTTTCATACCTTGGGATCACCAATTACAGAGTCAAAACCAGCAGCAACCAGTACCAGCTGGGGCTGGAACTGAAATAAAACAAAAGACAAGACACTGAATTAACTTAAGCTGCAAATCCCACCAACCACCTCACTGGTCAACCAGTTCTATCCCTCACGCTCCTAGGCTGGTTATTGTAAAGCCTCCTAAAAGGGCTCTCAAAGTTGAGAAGGCCCCTTGGCCAAGGGAGAACAGCAGGACTGAAATAACTGCCTGGTGAAAAGAACAGACATTAAACAATGAATGTGAGACCCTTTTATATGTCATTTCCAGTGGATTCTAAGAATAAGACTAGGGGAGCAATGATTGTCACAGGAAGGCTCCTAGTGGTTGGCTGCTTATGCAACAATATGCACTTATATTATAATAATAATAATAATAATAATAATAATAATAATAATAATAATAATAATAAATTTTATTTATATACCGCCCTCTGGCGAACCAATCCGGGCGGTGAACATAATAAAATAAAATATACAATAATGCAATCTAAAACACACCATTCCCCCCTCCCCCCTTTAAAAAACTATTAAATCAATCTAATTAAAAAACAGAATACAACTAATATATTTATAAAAATTCATACCAACCAGTTGCCCTGCTAAAGGGAATTTAACAAGTGTTTTTGAGAACAGTCGGTCGCAAGTCTCAAGGTCTCAAGGCCGGGTTATTTAATCTGGAAAGGCCTGCCGGAAGAGATCCGTCTTGACAGCCCTTTTAAAGCTATCCAAAGATGTTAATTGACGGATCTCATCCGGCAGGCCGTTCCAGAGTCTGGGAGCGACAACAGAGAAAGCCCTCTGGGAAGTCCCCGCCAGCCTAGTTTTTTGAAGCTGCAGCAGGTTCCTCCCTAAGGATCGGAGAGCGCGGGGAGGATTGTATGGGAGAAGGCGGTCCCTGATATAGCTTGGACCCAAGCCATTTAGGGCTTTAAAGGTGATAACCAACACCTTGTACTGAGCCCGGAAACCAATAGGCAGCCAGACTGCCTATTTGACAAACAGGCATCTGCAGTGCAAAGCCAGAGCCTTACACTTCTGTGGAGGGTCAATAAAAAGGGGAAAGGAATGCTAGCTCCACAGAAATTCCAACCCACAAAACTCTGCAGAGCAGAAGTGGGCAATGTGTAAATTTCCAGATGTTGCTGGACAGCCCCAGCCAGCACTGCCAATGATGAGATATGATGGGAGAGGCAGTTCAACATCACATGCAGGGGTAGACACTGCTCTCCCCTGCCACAGAGATCTGAATAGACCTTCAAGTCTCTTTGGATGATGGCACTATCATCCCCAAACCTGTCATGTGCACTGAAATTTGGAACAGGGTGTAGTTTCCAAGAACACACAGATAAAAAGCTCTCTGTGAGTATCTCGCCACAATAATCTAACAACAAATGAAGAACAGCACTTACAAACACTTAATAATTACATTGTTCTCGTTTTAAAGAATGATATATACCATCCCGCAAGGACACAAATGGTGTAACTAATCTTTTTTTAGTTCATATATAATTATTACAAAAAATACAAAGTTAGTGGAACGTCTAGCATTTCTGTTATTTTATACTTTCTGAAGAATGAGAATCCCCCAATTATTTTTACGGATTTGATAAAGACTCATGGTTGAAAAAGACTTTTACTAGTAGGCAATTTATAATACTCATGTGTTGACCATTTGTAACATGTACATTATTGGGATTTTTAAAGTGTGTCAACCTTTTGCAACAGTACAACATCAGTAAAAACTGTATATACCCCAAAATTCTGTCATGCTCCCAATTATATAAAACTGGTTTATTTAATTGTTGTGAGAAGGTAACTCCCAGTACCACAATCTAGAGCCCACTTAAAGCAAGGAGATAACTCAAGGCATGTATGGCAGTTTGAGAGAGCTTGAATCTAAATAACAGCAGCAGTCGCATTTCCAGACTCTGATTTCATGTATAGCAAGGTAGGCAGGATGACCCTGGAAGAGGATAGGAACTCACAATCTGCTCCTGAACAATGAAGCATTCACAGTTGGGTGGAAGGAGGGGACAATAATTTTGCAAATAGGCTTTAAATAGAAAGCGATTGTCTTAATGGTTAAGAAGCTACTATACATCAGCTGCCCTAGCTTTCAGCAAAAGAAGAGCCTAAGAAATGAAGCTGAGTTTGCCCCCAAGCTGCTGTAGGAGAGGGGAATTAGCCACCCACTCCATACATTACTCCCACATGCCGAATGACTGTACACCTACTGTTCTGGGACACTAGGCAACCCAACACTCTCAAGTCTCCCTATCCCTTCCAAATAATGTCCTGTTGGATTTCTTACCTCCAAGGCCACAGGTAGCAGAATGTGCAAAAAGGCAGAGAGGTAGTCAGCATCTCGCATTCCTATCTAGAGAGAAAGACAGAAAGATGGCAGCTCATGATCTGAACATGCAACAGGGCCTTAAATCACAACAAAGTGGCCATTATTGTCTTCTAAAGGCTTTGAGGGGCACTACTGGCAAAAGATTTTTTTGATTCCCCCAAAATTGAATGTGTGTTAGAAGGGTACAGGGAGGGAATGCAGGCACAGCCTTCCAGGGTCCTGCATGAAGGACAATGTAGACTGTCTCTTAATCCTTGGCAGTTTCCCCCCCACCCCCGCTCTAAGATCACCCCATCTGTCAGACTTCCCTACCTGATTCCAGGGCACATTAATATTGTACCCCTCTCCCCGACCTCTGCCCACAGCATGACAGTCAGATTCCACAAGGTGTGGCCAGAAGTTGCCCCCTTCATAACGATGGATGGAGAAATAAAGGACACTAAGAAAAGAGATTACAAGAGAAACAGTGATAAAGGGAAATACAGCCAAGCCCCAGCAAACTTAACCCAGTTCAGCTGCACTACATTTTCAGCCCTACACTTGGCTGGCCCTTCCTTCCTTTGCTAACTCTTGTGTTCCAGCATGGCAACCTCCTCAGCCCCACCTTTAAACCTCCCTTCCATCCCATGCTACCCTTGACCCAAGGCCATCCTTTCATTTCACACCTGGGATTGTCTTCAAATAGATACTGGGTGCCTTGTCCATGATGCACATCCCAGTCAACAATAAGCACTCTGGAAAGGGAAAGGGAAACAAAGATGATGGATGAAAGAGATAAATGCATATCAACCCTCACTGTTAACATTATCCTTCCTAGATGCTCTGGAAGCTGTAGTCTTACAAGAGGGCTGGGATCCTAAACAGAGATATCTCAGCAGGACTACTGAATTACATTATCCTTCTGGAAGCTGTAGTCTTAAAAGAGGGCTGGGATCCTAAACAGAAATATCTCAGCAGGACTACTGAATTGCAATTCCTAATATCCTGGGTAAAAGTATAATCATATCTTATATGTATCCTTGCAAGTGTTGATGTGCTCTTAGTCCAGGGATGAATTAGACCAGCCCTACAGATGTTGTTGGGACTGCAGCTTTGATCAGCCCCAGCCACCAGAAGGATGACTAGAGTTTCAACACAACAACATCTAGAGGTGCCACAAGTTCCCTCACTTTGTCTTTGATAGAGTTCTAGGGGCAGTATTTAAATCCAGCTATTTAGTAAAACTCAGCAATTCTTTAACAAGAAATTGAAATGGATTGCAAATGGATAATTATATTAAGGAGACATTCTCAAATGGGCTTTTACTTCAATATTTGACATCTGATCCAATATCTAAATCCTAGCATTTACAACACCTTTCAGGTGTTCAGAATGCACTACTCCAATAGTGATCTAACAGTGCTGTAGGCAAAGCCAGCATTATTGCACCCACAGTTTTTATGAAGTCAAACTGAGATAATATCAGTTTCCTTTGGGCTACCTCATGAGCATCTCTGACTTGTCTCCTACTACTCACCGCTCTATCCCTAATTTCTGCCTGGAGTATTGGGCTGCAATGCCTATACTATTGAACATGCAGTAGCCATCCATCTTGTTGTTCTGAGCATGGTGTCCAGGTGGTCTGAAAGAGAAAAAGGGAAACATGGGCTAACCACAGAACTAAAGTCATGAGCTGATTGTCAGGAATACAAAGCACCCAGACTTAAACACTGTGTTCGCATGATCCTCTGCTCTTATATGTCCAAATAGGACTTCATCACAAGCGACTTTCAAACTGCCATATATGTTCAATAATAGAGCCTTTGGCCATACTTATCACATGACACCCTCTCACTGAAGCCTTTACTTTCAATCATTGTTAACCTGCACGTTGCCATTGATGGAGATCACCTGTTAATAAACTCCCAATCATGCTAGTTATCAAGTGTGGTATATTAGTAGTTCCGGAATTGTGCAGTCACATGGTGTCAGTGTCTCCTCCTCCCTCCTTTTCCCCATCAATATTCCAGAACAATTAAGGTACTTTTAAAAAAATAACAACTTTCTTTTATTTTTTTAAAACCACAGAATTTAAAACCACAGAGTTAGCACAAGTATGGAATTATGTGAAGAAAAACAAAAAATACATGCATACAAACACAAGGCACAGTGGGTAGGGCATAGGACTATGAAGTGGGGTTGAGGATGAGCACAGAACAGAGTGCGAGGGGCCAGCAATAGCCTGATTACATTAATGGAGGGTGTAAGGTAGGGAGTGCTCCTAAACCAGTAGGTATACGCTTCCCTTCATTAATGCGGTCACAGCCAGAATGGAGGTGGTGTGATAAAGTCCTCAGATGTCTAGACAGATACACACAGAAGGCTCCGGACAGGATATACAAAATAAAATCAGAAACATTTATCATATTAAGACAGTAACAACTTTTTCGGCAAGGTGTCCAATGACTCCGCCGATGTAGTTATACTGGATCAGCTTCAATCTGTGAGTACCGAGGACGTGGACAAGCTGCTCGGTAAGGTGAGGAAGACAACCTGTCCACTCGACCCTTGCCCATCATGGCTGGCTGTCCAGGGGGAGGGATGCATTGAGGAGATTCCTTACGGATATCATCGGTGCATCCTTCAGGGAAGGACATGTTCCATCTTGTTTAAAGGAAGCGGCTGTTAGGCCGCTTCTGAAAAAACCTTCCCTGGACCCCCTGGATATGACTAATTACAGGCCTGTATCTTTGCTGCCATTCTTGGGCAAGGTGATCGAGAGGGCGGTTGCTCTTCAGCTCCAAGCGGTCTTGGATGAAACCGATTATCTAGACCCATTTCAAACTGGCTTCAGGACAGGCTTTGGGGATGAGACTGCCATGGTTGCATTGACCGACAATCTGTGTCTGAGCATCGACAGGGGTAGCGTGACCTTGTTGGTGCTCCTAGACCTCTCAGCGGCTTTTGATACAATAGACCACGGCATCCTCTTGGGCTGCCTGAGAAGGTTAGGTATTGGGGGCACTACTTTGCAGTGGTTCCGGTCCTTCCTCTCGGGTAGGTCCCAGAGGGTGCTGCTCGGGGACTGTAGTTCCAGTAAGAGGGAACCCACTTGTGGGGTCCCTCAGGGAGCTATTTTGTCCCCGATGTTATTTAACATCTATATGAAGCCGCTGGGTGAGATAATACGGAGTTATGGTGCTGGGTGTTATCAGTACGCTGATGACACTCAAATCTATTTCTCCGTGTCTCGTTCGTCGGCCTCAAACTCCAATGGCATCTCTTCTCTCAATGAATGTCTTCAGGCGGTAATGGGCTGGATGAGGAAAAGCAGATTGAGACTGAATCCAGACAAGACGGAGGTGTTCACGGTAGCGGCCCTGAAACCAAGAATTGGGTTGCAACCTCCAGTCCTGGATGGGGTCACGCTCTCCTCCAGTGACTGTGTTCGCAGTCTGGGGGTGCTCCTTGACTCGTCGCTCCTGATGACAAATCAGGTAAATGCGATGGTCAGGAGTGCCTATTATCAGCTTCGGCTGATTCGCCAGCTGCGCCCTTTTCTGGAAGAAAGGGATCTCGAGACCGTTGTGCACGCATTGGTAACCTCCCGCCTCGACTTCTGTAATGTGCTCTACATGGGGCTACCCTTGTGCTTGATTCAGAAGCTACAGTTAGTTCAAAATATGGCAGCCAGGCTTGTCTCAGGAACATCCAGGAGGGACCACATCACTCCAGTTTTGAGGTTCCTCCACTGGCTGCCTATCCGCTTCCGGACCCAGTACAAGGTATTGGTTATTACCTTTAAAGCCTTAAATGGCTTGGGTCCAAGCTGTATCAGAGACCGCCTCCTCCAGTACAATCCTCCCCGCGCGCTCCGATCTTCTGGGAGAAACTTTTTAGAGCCTCAAAGATCTAGGCCAGGAGTAGGCAACCTAAGGCCTCGGGGGGCCGGATGCAGCCCCCCGAGGCCTTTGGACCGGCCCCAGACCAGTCCTGCCGCTGCCGCTGCCGCTGCCACCGCCGCCCCCCGCCATGATGATATTGATTATTCTTGTTATTACTTGTTCTTGGGGTTTTCTTGGCAAAATCTCCACAGGGGTTTTGCCATGGCTTTTCTGGGGCTGAGAGAGTGTGCATGCATATTTTAAATTTTTTTTTATTTTTATTTTTATTTTAAAAAATATTTATTTATTTATTTATTTATTTATGGTGCTTTGGCCCCCCCAATTGTCTGAGGGACAGCAACCCGGCCCCCGGCTCAAAAAGGTTGCCTACTCCTGATCTAGGCTGTCCACGACCTCCCAGAGGGCTTTTTCTGTTGTTGCCCCCAGACTCTGGAACGACCTGCCGGACGAGATCCATCAATTAACATCTTTGGACAGTTTCAAAAAGTCTGTCAAGACGGATCTCTTCCGGCAGGCCTTTCCAGACTAAATTACCCGGCCCTGGGCAGTTCCCTCCTTATTTAAATCTGGTTCCCTTGTAAAGTAGCAATGAGATCATACGCTACGGTTTGTTAAAAAAAAATTTTTAACTGTTGTATATTGTTTGATTTTTAATTATATTGTTATTTAATACTGTTTTAAGGGGGGGAGGGATATCTTGTCATTGTAACCGTTTTAATTTGTAAACCGCCCGGATTGGGTCACCATTGGGCGGTATAGAAATATTATTATTATTATTATTCCACCTCCATTAATGATCATTCCACTCCTCTAAGAAATTTATCACATGGGGAATATTGGAAGTTTAAACAGGTCAGAACCCGCAGTTATCCAGGGTATTAGGCTCAATTGCGGGAATGGTTTTCACAAAACATTGCATAAAACTGCTTGGGATCCGATAGGAAAGTGACATGAACCAGCAAATAGGCATTTTCAGGAAAATACTATAAATTCATTTCCGTTTCATTCACGAATTTGCTTTTTTGCACAACTGCTCTAATGTGAAAGCCATTTGCTCAGGGAAAACAGGGACACTGGTTGCCAAGAGGGACGCAGACTTTTATGCTGTTTTTCTACCTTTCTTAATGTTTTGTTCTTTTTACTTATGTTGGATACCATTTCTTGAAAAGTAAGGGACAGTACAGTATATATTTTATAACGGAAATTGTGTAAAATAAAATTGAAAATTAGGGATAGTACAGGGATTCTGTTGGTATACCGTCCACCACGTTGCTTAACAGACTCCCTAACCGAGCTGACACAGCTGGTCTCAGAGTTGCTGTTGCAGTCACCCAGACTTTTAGTTCTGGATGACTTCAACATCTCACTCGAGACCAGTTTAATAGGTGTGGCTCAGCAGTTCATGGATTCCATGACAAACATGGGCCTATCCCAATTGGTTTCCAGGCCAACGCATTCTGCGGGTCATACCCTCAATGCAGTCTTTAGTACGGAACAGGCATATCCGTGGGCGGACATAATAAATACCACTGCACTGTCATGGATGGATCATTTCCTGGTCAAGGTTGGACTAAGAGCCACAGTCCACCCCATGGGGGTGGAGGACCTATTAGAGTGGTCCACCCTCAGAGGCTAATAGAGCCAATTGGACTCCAGAAAGCCTTGGAGGGTTCCTTGGTTGGCAATGCTAACGATTCTGTTGAAGCCCTGGTTAATACCTGGAACATCGATCTTACCAGGGCTATCGACACGACTGCTCCCAAGCGTCCTTTCCAACCTGCTCCAAATCATCAACCCTGGTTCACAGATGAACTTAGTAAGATGAAGCAGATAGAACAATGACTAGAGCACACCTGGCGGAAAACTCGACTCTTATCTGACAAGACTCATCATAGGAAATTTCTTCGTTCCTATCGAGAGGCAATACGTGCAGCGAGGAAATCTTTCTCCTCTGCACGTCTTGCGTCTGTGGAATCCCGTCCAACAGAACTGTTTAGGGTAGTGAGGAGCTGACACATGTTCCCCCTGTGCAGAACCCTTTACTTAACCAGACAACAGCCTGTTGTGATATTTTAACAACTATTGCACAGATAAAATCTCTCAGATAAGAGCGGACTTGGATGCCAGGATTACAGCAGAATTGACTGATGAGGTGTCCAGTAAACCCATTTTTGAGATTAAACTGGATCAGTTCGAGCCGGTGAGTACCGATGACGTGGACAAGATCCTTGGAAAAGTGAAGACGACGACGTGCTCCCTCGACCCCTGCCCATCTTGGCTGGTCGTCCAGGGGGGCGATGCCTTGATGGCTTTTCTTAAAAAGGTCATCAATGCATCCCTTAGGGAAGGAATTGTTCCAACATGTTTAAAGGAAGTGTGCTCCTGAAGAAACCTTCCCTGGACCTCCTGGATCTGAAAAATTATAGAAAGGTTTCTCATCTACCATTTTTGAGCAAGGTGATCGAGCGAGCTGGTGCCTTTCAACTTCAAGTGATCTTGGATGAAACTGATTTTCTAGATCCATTTCAAACTGGCTTCAGACTGAGATATGGGGTGAAGACTGCCATGGTTGCTCTGGCAGATGACCTACGCCTAAGCATTGACAGGGGAAGCATGACCCAGTTGGTGCTTTTGGACCTCTCAGCGACTTTTGATACGATAATCCATGACATCCTCTTGGAATGCCTGAGAGAGTTAGGAATGGGAGGCACTGTACTTCAGTGGTTCCGTTCCTTCCTCTCGGGCAGATTCCAGAGGGTGTCGCTCGGGGACAGTTGCTCTTCAAAAACAGAGCTTAAATGTGGCGTCCCTCAGGGTGCCATCCTGTCCCCGATGCTGTTTAATATCTATGTGAAGCCGCTGGGGGAGATCCTCCGTAGACATGGGGCGGGGTGTTATCAATATGCTGATGACACCCAAATATATTTCATCATGTCTCAGTCAGCAGCCGTGACGGCAGATGGCAGTTCTTCCCTCAATCAATGTCTTGTCGCGGTAATGGACTGGATGAGGAAAAACCAACTCAAGCTGAATCCAGATAACACGGAGGTACTCACAGTAGGGGCCCCCAAACCAGGTATTGGGTCACAACCTCCAGTCCTGAACGGGGTCATGCTCTCTGCTAAAGATTGTGTTCGCAGTTTGGGGGTGCTCCTAGACTCATCACTTCACATGACAGATCAGGTGAATGCGACAGTCAGGAGCACCAGTTATCAGCTTCGGCTGATACGCCAGCTGTGCCCTTTCCTGGAAGTAAGAGAGCTAGAAACTGTGGTGCATATGCTGGTAACCTCATGACTCGACTTCTGCAACACACTCTACATGGGCTATCCTTATACCTAGTCCAGAAACTACAATTAGTACAAAACATGGCGGCCAGATTGATCACTGGGAAATCTAAGAGTGATCATATTACACCTGTTCTGAAATCTTTTACTGGCTGCCTATTGCTTTCCGAGCACAGTATAAGGTGTTGGTGATGACCTTTAAAGCCCTACATGGCTTGGGTCCAACCTATCTAAGGGATCGCCTTTTTCCATATAATCCGCCTCGCACCCTCAAGTCCTCTGGGAGGAATTTACTGCAACCAATAAAAACTAGATTAGCAGTAACCTCCCAGAGGACGTTTTCTAACGCCGCTACAGACTGTGGAACGCCTTGCCAGAAGAGATCCATCAAATAATCCAATTTGGATAGTTTTAAAAAGGCTATCAAGACGGATCTCTTCCGGCAGGCCTTCCTGGAATAGACTACTCCACGTGAACTGTGCTTCTCCCAGATATACATCTGTTATACACTCCAATTGGTGTCCAAGAACATATGTTGTTATAATCTTTATGCTTTTATTATTGTATTTAGTTTTAAGGGGGGTATTGTGTTACGGTTTTATGGCATGTATGTTTTTAATCTGTGTTTGTGTCTTGTAAGCCGCCTTAATTGCCAAGGCAAAAGGTGGAGTATAAGAAATAATAATAATAATAATAATAATAATAAATTTATTTTTTATTTGGTGATTTCTGGTGACGCTACTACTGTGCACACATGCAAAAAAAGTGATTCCCAAACCATTGGGATTTACACACATCTGTGTGAAAACCAAATGCGTGTTTTACCCTCTTTCTCGCTTTAGTAATGAGGTTCTAACGCAGGGGTAGGCAACCTGCGGCCCGGGGGCCGGATGCGGCCCCATGAGGCCTTTGAACCGGCCCCAGGCCGGTCCTGCCCCCCCGCCATGATGATATTGATTATTGTTGTTATTACTTGTTCTTGGGGTTTTCTTGGCAAAATCTCCACAGGGGTTTTGCCATCGTGGCTTTTCTGGGGCTGAGAGAGTGTGCATGCATATTTTTAAATTTTATTTTATTTTATTTTTATTATTTTTATTATTTTATTATTTTGCTTCGGCCCGCCAATTGTCTGAGGGACAGCAACCTGGCCCCGAGCTCAAAAAGGTTGCCTACCCCTGTTCTAACGCATTATTGTGTTCTGCGTGTGAAAATCATTCATGCATTGCTCGCTTTTGCGGGATGCGGCTGCTTTAATCATTATCGAGATGGAGGTACATATGGTCCCTGTGATATTGGAATCTGTATGTAGATCATGAAACCCACTGAGCAAGTCATATCCTTTCACCCTCAGGAGAAGGCAAAACCTCCTTTGAACAAATCTTGCCAAGAAAATCCCATGGCTTGAGTGCACTAGAGATGGAATGAAAACTAATCAATCTCCTGACTGGGCTCAAATTTGGACTTCCAAACTCAAGAACCATGCAAGGGGGGTTCCTGGAATGCTGAAAGTTCCTACAACTTTGCAGAAACTGTTTTTGTGTTTGTGGCACGACACAAATGACACAGCTTTCAAAAACTGCACAAGAGTTTAAGAAACTGTGCAGTGTGCAGGTTTTTTTACTATGCACGATGCACAGAAAAGAGTTCAACATTGTGGCTGTAGCCTTTGCCAATTTGAATGTTGGGCAATTTCCAGGGGACAAGGAGAATATGTTCATCCCCCCATCTGTCCAGAACCCTATTAGAAAGACATGTTCATGTAATGTCCCGATGGAGCTGCAGTACCATATTTAAAACAAAACACTTTTACAAAAGCAGGAAGAGCATTCCTGGGTTTTTCCCTACCTGACCACAGCAAGCCCGTTACGGAGCTCCCCAGACAACACCTTCTTCACGAGTTGCAGGATGGATCCAGCAGCAAGACAGGCAGAGTGGTAGGAATTCTTGAGTGGGGAAGAGAATCAGTTTACAAACCATGTCCCAGCAACAGCTCTCACCCACTCCAGAAGATGAAATGGAACTTTCTCGTTTGACAGATTGCTCTTAGGTCTTATGAGTTGTATCCAATGGTGTCATTCCACTTGCACAAAGCTTGTTTCTCACAGAAAACTCATTTTAATTCCTGCACAAATATCAAATGCAGCACTCTGATTCTGCCTGTACAAGGTGTTTGCTAATTCATTATTAACTTCATTCCATTAGCACAAGTGAGAATTGGGCAGCCCTCCATAGGTTGTTGGACTACAATTCCCAGCAGTCCTCACTATTGGCTATGTTAGATAAAGGTAAAGGGAACTGCAGTCCAGCAACAGCCTGAGGGACACATTATTCTCAATCTCAGGAGAGGTACTGTGCATATGTATGCAAATGCTACAAGACCCTAAAACCTCTCAGTGATTTAAATGGAAACAGAACAAACAAAACACAAAACTGAACAAGAATACTGATTCTTATACCAATGCAATACAGGTTGTATTTTTAAAATAAATTATGCAAGTCAGGCACAGGCATATTTCCAATAATTATAATTTCTCAAAGAATTGGATTTTTCGTGTGGGTTTTTTTGTGCGTGTGCATTGGTTCTGCTAGAACAAGGGTGAGAATCACACAATCCTCAAGATGTTGCTGAACTGCAACTCCCATTATTCTTCACCATTGGCTATGCTGGCTAGGGCTGCTGGAAACTCCAGCCCAATATTATATGGAGGTGTACTTTTTCTGGAGAAGACTTGTTCTCTCAGGTAAAAAAAAGTTTTTTGTGTTTTTTTCTACATTTATGGGGATCTTGTGCCCCTTAATCCCAGTGAATGTGGGGGCCCCACTATATGTTCTGATTGGGAGTATTTTTCTTAGTTGATGAAACCTTTTAAATTAAATTAATCAATTAAAGTGGCAACAATAGTTTAAATAATAAAACAGAACTCTAGTTCCTTGGTAGTGTTCTCTGAACCTCCAACAATTTTTCAGTTTGTTGGTAGCCTTGTTTTAATGCTATTGATACTGATACCATTGTACAAGATCCTGAGTTGGATCCAGATTTGTTGTACTTGGGCCTCATTAAGATCATGAATCGTTACTGAGCTAAGTCCCATTTCTTTCAGTAGAAGCTGAATAAACTAATATAGCCTGGATCCAAACCAGTGTTAATGCCACTTTTGGCACACTGTGAATAAATAGGTTTGCTTATTGTCTGTTCACAGTGGGGTGAATGACTAACATGAGATCTGTTTTATTACTACTCTTAATGCCTTTAAAAAAGCAGTGAAGACGGATCTCTTCCAACAGGCCTTCCCGGAATAGCTTCTGTCCTAAGGAGATGAGTTTTTATTTTATCTGTCCCTAATGCTGCTCATTTTTTCTTTCATTGTTTTATTGTTTTTATTGCATTGTTGCATTTTAATCTCTCTTAAATTTAATTCTGTTTAAGGGGATGGGAGGGTTGGATTGTGGGTTGCAGGAATGTTTTAACTTTGTCTGTTTTAAATGCTGTAACCCGCCCCGATTGCCACGCAGAGGGGCGGGCTATAAATAAATTATTGTTGTTGTTGTTGTTGTTGTTGCCGCCACAGGGGAGAAAGGAGGATCCACAAAAAGCCTTGAAATATCAGCCCCTCAATACTGAGATCCCCTGCTCAAGAGCCTCCTGAATTCTGGAAATTTTCTGAAGATATACACACAAATTCTCAAGGGATTCTCTGCAATAGGATGCCAGCCTCTTAACAGGAGATCGCAATTTGTTGCTTTAACACAGGGGTTGGGATCCTGCAGTCATCCAGGCAAAGATGGCCTACGAGACTTACGGTACTACATCATTCCACACCATCCTTCAGGGTAGCTGGAGCTAATGAGAATCAGAGTTCAAAAACGTCTGGTGGACAAAAGATTCCACAGTCCTGTTTTTACATTTTTTTATCCCTGGTACCACACATACCTATTTGCTCTCATTTTCCTCTCCTGTACTCAAATTGTGCCATACATAGTACATGCACAGCTGCAGCATCAGAGAGAAAAGATGAAGCTCCCAAATATTGTGTTAGGGCCTTCAGGTCAAGAAATTTACAGAGCCACCACAGAGGTACCAACCCTGCATCAGGTACCAGTAACTTAAACTGCAAGAGCAAAAAAAGATAGGTTGCATACCTGTAACTGTAGTTCTTTGAGTGGTCATCTGTGAACTCACACAACTGGGTTACCCTGCACCTGCCAGTTGTGTGAGTCACAGAGAGCACGAAGGAGGACAGGTTGTATACCTGTAGAATTTAAAGATATAGCCATGTTAGTCTGTATAATCAGTATGTAGAGAGATCTTGTAAGCACCTTTAAGACTAACTGAAAGAAAGTAAGAAGTTGGCAGCATGAGTTTTTATAGACTTCAGTCTACTTCTTCAGATGCTGTTGGTGGAATGGAAGCCAGGGACAGACAGGAGGGCAGGAGTTTAATGGAAGAAATCTGAAAAAGAATGTTGGCTCCTGCAGACCCAGTTAGCATAAGGAGAACCCATGAGTAGTGGATTGATGAGTGTAGACTGGAAAGAGAAACAGAACTGAAGTTCATCCAAAAACTACAGTCCCTCAACAATGGATTGAACAAGGACAATGGCTTCCTGACCCACTACACACATTCAACTCTATCTGATTCCATCCTCGGGGGGGGGGGTGTCCTATACTCATCATGCTAACTGGGCCTGTAGGAGCCAACATTCTTTTTCAAATTTTCTCTGTTAAACTCCTGCCCTCCTGTCTGTCACTGATTTCCACTCCACCAATAGCATCTGAAGAAGTAGACTGAAGTCTATGAAAGCTCATGCTGCCAACTTCTTTCTTTCAGTTAGTCTTAAAGGTGCTACAAGATCTTTCTACAGGTTGCATACCTGTAACTGTAGTTTTTCGAGCGGTCATCTGTGAATTCACACAATTCACAGGTGCAGGGTAACCCAGGTGTGTGAGTCACAGAGACCATGAAGAAGAACCTCCTTTTTCCAATTAAAAAAATCTACAGACCCCTTGTTTCACCAGCTTATACACTGAACATATACAATTTTACGAATACTCACTGGATGCAGATAGACTGAATCATATGTGTCTGAAAGAGATCTTAGTTCAGCCTCGCTCATTGTTTCAGTTGATTTCATCAGTGCCAGGTACTCCTGACTATTAAAAACATATAAACATGTATCAGCAGATTAGACATTCAGATATCTAATCTGCCCTTCAAATTAATCTCTCCCGCAACTCCAAGATCTGCTTTCACCTGTGAGCCAAGAGAATCTCTTCCT
Source organism: Phrynosoma blainvillii (assembly GCA_026167975.1). NCBI lineage: Eukaryota > Metazoa > Chordata > Lepidosauria > Squamata > Phrynosomatidae > Phrynosoma > Phrynosoma blainvillii. Next base: position 182,935,514 of record JANUYF010000002.1, read on the forward strand.
CAGAAATTTCTTGAGCCTGTAAAAAAAAGAGGGACGTGAATACCTGCAGAAGGAAACCAGATTTTCTCCACTACTATTACTCCCCCCCCCAACCCTTCCTCCAAAGTATTAAATATGGTTCTCTCCTTTCCCGCACCTTTACCGTAACAATGCTGTAAGGTAGGTAACTGTTACAGTAAGAGCAAGAGACAGTATGCCCTTTCACACTACACAGTTATAGCACTATGATTCCATCTTTCATGCCACCTAAGGAATCCTAGGATTTGCAGTTCAGGGAGGCATTTAGAATGTTAGCTAGAGAACTCCTCTAGTGCTTCTGACCAAACGATAAACCCTAGAATTCCAGAGGCAGTTAGTGGGCTCAGAATGCTGCAATTAGATAATGTGACGGGCATCCAGCTTAAGGTCACTTAGCAAGCTTCATGGGTGAATGGAATTTGAGCCAAGTTCTTCCCAGTCTTAGGCCAACAATCTATCCATCACGCCACACTGGCTCTCAATGGCAGAGCTTGGAAGTATTCAAAAACATGTTGGTGAGGTCATTAGAAGGGACTCCTTATTTATATATTTATTTAAAAATCCTAGGAACGTAATAGTAAAGTACTAGCATGGCACTCCCATATAACATTAACAAGGTATAAAATGCTAAAGTAACTCTAAGGTTCTGGTGTAAGTTTCCAAGCTCTTTCTAACAGCCAGATCTTCTAAACTATGAACCTTCCACTCATTCTCAAATTCCTGCTTGCTTCTGGTCAGTCCATCTCACCAGCACTGAGACACAACGCTCCATCAGTCCACATTGCAGCAGTTTGTCTTGGATGGCCACCAACCGCTCTGGACACTCTGGAAAACTGAAGAAAAGGAAACAAAGAGGACAAATCAAACATACATCAAGTAGGGAGGATAGAAAGTCTTGGGGAGGGAGAAATAAATAGAAATAGGAAAGGGGTACAAATCCCATCCTGAGGAGAAAAGACAGAACAACATCCATCCAAAACAAAATATGCATAGACAGACCTGATCATTCTTGGACCAAGGCAAGATTTGATGGCGTCTGATTAGAGGCAGGTTGGTAATCTTTCTCAAGACCCCAATCCTTTAATCTGACAAATTAAGATTACAGCAAAACAAGCAAGGTTGGGTAAGAAGACATAAGAGAAGGTTGCATCAGGGAACAGATTGGGCTTTTAAAGGCACTTTACAATTCCATGCTCACCAATGCAAAAGCAGGATTCAAGAAGACAGTGACAGAGATGCAGGAGGGATTGGAATTCAAGTGAAAAGAGGGGGAGATACTGTGGTTGAAAATGATGGTCCATTAAGGCAAATGAAGCAATCGCCTCAGGAGGCAGTTGCTGGAGAAGGGGTAGTAATGGCAGCCTCCTCGGTGTTCCTCCTGAATAAAGACTGTTCCTCTTTGTTGGATGACAGTTCTATATTTAACATACAAGTCATTTTCTGCTCAGCTCCCCTAAACAACCTTATCACTTCACAGTTGGTGGAGGATATTATCTCATGACTAGTGTTGAAGTAAAAGATTCAACTACCAATGTAGTCAGCTTCTGTATGTGCACTGCAGGGGCAGGGGGAATAGCATTACCAGAGTGAAAACTGGAGAGGGCTCCTATGCCTTTAATGATTGCATAGAAGTAGGAATTCCAGCACAGGCCACTGCTGGAGTAGTCCCTCCAATTATTCTGAGATGTCCTCACAGCAGCCGGGAGTGTAGGTCTTTGAATCTACATAACCCAACTATCATTCTAAATTTCATGTTTACAGCCAAATCGAGCTCATGCATGTAGAAATGTTTGAACAAAGGAACTGATGAAGTAGCAGAATCTGCACCCCATCCCATTCAGAATTTCAGACCCCTGGTCAAATGGAACCTGCCCTCTAAGTTCTTCCTCAAAAGCCATAACCTATTTTCTAGTCACTGCTAAAATAACAATAATAATACAACTGCCTCAAAAGGCTTTGTTTTCCCTCCATAAACACCATCTTAAAAACAGATGTCATATTAAGTGTACTGTTATTGCTGCAAAATTGGCAAATTAGCTAAGCATTCAGAATTAACATCAACATGGACCTCTTCTTCATACTGACTTAAAAAAAAGTGGATACAATGTTTTTGAGGTAGACTTCTTAAGAAGGCAATTAAATGCAAGGCTTGGAAATACTATATCACAGAAAGGAACTGAATTAAAACAGGCAGTTCTATATATGCCCACTCACAGGCAAATCCAGTGAGTTCAATGAAGCTTACCTCCAAGCTAACTTTTCATGAGATCACAGCCTCAGTATTTCTCAGATAATTCTCTAGTAATTCAATAATTCTATTAATTGTATTTCAAATGTGCATTCCACCACACAAATATAGGACTGTGATTATATTTTTGAATATTCCTAACTGAAAAACAAACACTTCAGAATCCCTGCATATAGAAAAAGATCACTTCACAGAGATCTGCTGAACTTTCCCTCTTCCTAAGATGTCAGGTTTCTAAATGCAGGGGGGTTCTTTTTTTGCTTTCCCCTTCTTATTTGGTTTTGCACTAGGGGAACATTCAAAGTTGAAACAAAACCAGATACTCTCCCTACCTGCACCCTGAAATGGAGAAAATGGGGGGGGGGATTAAACAGCTGTTTTGTTTTGATAATTTTACAGAATTTCTACTGAAATGGGAACCACTCTGGCATGGCTGAATCCTGTGCTGCTCCAAAAACTGAGAAGAAAAAATTTCTTCCTAGATCACAGGGTTCTCACAGAGTTTTCTTGAATTCTCCCATAATCAGCTGGCAATTTATGAAATAGCCAACATGGCATGGTAAGAGGGTTTGCACAAAGTCTATTCAACTATCTAATCAGAGATTCTAGGAAAAGAAAGGGGTTCCCCATTCAGCCACAATCTTCTTCAGCAGGCCCTGTCCCTTTCTGCTATAATATTTGCTGATCCAAAGTAAGAACTAGGAAGTGATCACAGATCAGAAGATCAGAGTGTTGGACTATGATCTTGGACAGCAAGATTCTATTCCCTGTCAGCCACAAAACCCACTGGGTCACCTTGGGAAGTCACATTATCTCAACCTCAGGGGAAGGCCATGGTAAACCTCTTCTGAAGAAATCTTGCAAGAAAACTCTGTGATAGGGTTGCCATAACTCAGAAACGACTTGAAGGCACACAACAACGACAACAAAAACTTTAAATATATCTGAAGTTGAAAGAGCTGGGAATTTACACTTCTGGATAGATATGCACAGAACCAGGCTGTGGTTTACATGCCTCAAACCTGTGATGTGGGGGCTTTACCCTGAGATTTGAACTTTGTTTTGTATGTCTGCTGGGAAAGTGTCCAAGTTGGTTAGAATTCTATCTAACCATATTCACTTTGCTTTATCCCACTAATTATTCACAGATGGCCCCTTGCCAGTCAGTTAAGTCAACTTTTCAAATTGGATTTTGACTCCTGGACAGAGGGAAAAAGACTCCCTCTCTCTCTTTAGGTACTAATGGTGAGAAAACTTCACTAACAGCATCATTCTATGCAGGTTTACTCAGAAGTTTCCATGTGATCAATGGAGGTTGCTTTCAAGTAACAGTAGGCACAGCATTCAAGTCTCCATTATGAGACTGCAAGCATTTCTTGAATGTTTGAGAAATGTTGCATGAGATAAAAGGAAGATGTTTCAGGAATTAAAACCTTCAAAGGAACAGATGTCAAGGAAACAGTGGCAGGGTCAGAATTAGAAGGAATCAAGACAATTGAGAAATACAGGATTGTGGTCACCGTATGAAAAGTGTATGATGGGGCTGTGTTGACTACACTGGAAGAGTGAGCCAAGTGGGATGAAATCAAAACCACCATAGATTTACAGGCATCACAGAAGGGGATAAGATCAGGATTATATATTTACCCACATCCAAACCAAGGGTACTTTTCCCCCCCTGCCAGGAAAAAAATAATCAATGGTTTTGGAATTAGGAAACATACATTAGACTTCCCAGCTACTTACATAGAGCATGTAATGGGAAATGTAGTCCAGCAAGCTCTGAGGGCTACAACATCCATCTCCACCTTAGCATGCATTTTCAAAACAATCAATTTCCCTCCCTGCCTTCCCTTTCTTTTAAGGCAGGGGTAGGCAACCTTTTTGAGCTGGGGGCCGGGTTGCTGTCCCTCAGACAATTGGGGGGCCGAAGCACCAAAAAATAAAAAATAAATAAATAAATAAAAATAAAAAAATGCATGCACACTCTCTCAGCTCCAGAAAAGCCATGGCAAAACCCCTGTGGAGATTTTGCCAACAAAACCCCAAGAACAAGTAATAACAACAATAATCAATATTATCATGGTGGGCGGCGGCGGCAGCAGGACCGGCCTGGGGCCAGTCCAAAGGCCTTGGGGGGCCGCATCCGGGCCCCGGGCCTTAGGTTGCCTACCCCTGTTTTAAGGCATTCAAACTTTGGTAGAACCAACTGCAAAAACTCATCCTTTATATACAGGAAGCTAAAACCTGGAAGGCATGCTATGGACAAACACTCACGCATAGTATTGTGGTCAGGCATACAACTGTCCTCCCAGAATTAAGGGATGAGGAAGGCAGGAGACCCGTTCTACTAGTTTTCTGTACAAGCTAGCAGCTCAAGCTGCTGATTAGGTGGTACCTGGAACATCACCAATCCATTTGGCAACACACACATCTCAGCTCCAGTTTTTAGGGATGCCTGTGTAGACTCCATGTTACATTAAGATTGCTCATGTAATCACAGAAGAGAAACTGAGGTTACATGCAATCAGAAACTACATGATCTGAGCACAGTGGAGGAAACTAAGAATACAACTGGCTCAAGCTGGACATTTCAGAGTTGATCATCTCTGATTTTAGAAGAAAAGCACAGGTCTATCTAAATCAGAGATAGGGAATATATGGCTCTCCACATGTTGCTTGACTGCAACTTCAATCATCCCTCACCACAGTTTATGCTGGCTAGGGTGAATGGGAGTTGTTGTCCAACAACATCTGGAGAACCATGTGTTATCCAGCTCTGACCTACACACAGACTATTAAAGTGTTTGCTTAAAGATAATCACCAGGCCCCCTCATTATTCACCTTTCAAAAAGTAGGGAGGACAATCTTCTTCCACCCAGCATATATTGGGATAGATCAAGATTTTGTCAGACTCACAGGAGACCTATCAAAATCTATTACTAACCTAACCACCATCAATTCCAACGGGCCCACTGTTACTGAATCTGGATCAATTTTTAAATAACACTAAGTTTTTACAATTCTTGATCACAGAATCCCCATTCATTGTTTTTAAACTTGTTATGTTTTAAACTTGAAACAGAATGCAGTTTCAGAGTAAGAAAACTTAGATGGGCCAATACATCCATCATAAGTGACGTGATCTAGAAAAGTTGGTCAAAATTACATGCAAGTTAAGGTCATGATCAATTCCATCCTAAACATGCTGATTCAAATAGAACTAAATTTCTACTGAGTTCAATGTCAGCAGATCCCAATAGGTCAGGTCCAGATCATGTCTCCAACAGTGACATATCAGACATTCACAACTTTCCCTTTACTTGTGCTTCAAACATCTGTTCTCTCAAGACATGGTTTTTCTATTTATGCTTCCATGGCTGAAGACAAATGATAAATAGGTCTGCCATCAATTCATCTAATAATCCCTTTTTAAAGCAGTCTGCATCAGCTAAATATGTATGCCAGAGCACCAAAACAAAAGACCACCCCTCATGAAACACTTTTAATGTGGAACTCTGCTATATAAACATTTCAACCTACTTTTAACCTCTGATGTATTTATTATTTAGGTATTTAACTTGGCTTATTTAAAAAACAAATGGTGGCTTGCAATCTGAAGTTTCTAACATTCTTAAAAACCTCTTACTACTTGATCACAAGGATGGACAATATTTTATGATACTCATTTAGAAAATAATGAGGGCAAGGGGGGAGTACAGAGATGGGGTGAAATTAGAATTTATAGTTTATGAAACTTGCTTTAAGCCATTTGAATAAGTATAAATGCATTAATCTTTCTAGTAACTCAGCCTTATACCCTTGAACAGTGTGCAGTCCCAATGAATCATGGGGACCATAGTTATTTATGTGGATTGTGAATTTCCCATGGTTTTCAAAAGCCCCACTCATTTACAGTCCTCAAAGATCCTCAGAGAAACTCCTAAAAGTTAAGCCACTTTTAATTTCAAAGGTACAACCCCACTATTTGATTCAAGGCTCAAAAACCCATTCCTTCATCCCAAATACCTCTCATCCCATGGGCAGTAAAACTCTGTCATCCGCTCATCCAATACCAGGCCTGTCCCTACTGGCACTGTGCATTCTGTAGTGAGATCCTGGTTAGAAGGAACAACATTGAACAATCACGTAAGTAGGAAAAGAATCTCTTCTTGCTCTAACCTTCCTTCTCTAATGGATCTATTTAAACTCATTCATTTGAGGTTGCATGTCTCTTTCTCTCTCAAATAGCAAGATATTCTATATACTAACAGTACACCTGTAGGACACACTAAGACAACTAATTTTCTGAGTGTAATTGCTTATGTAGCAAAATGGCACCTTCCATCATGCAGAAAAGCGTGTATAAGAAGAAAAAGGAACTGTCCTCATGGGACAGGAATACAGAAAGCCAGAATGAGAGGAAATGAAACAGCAAAGGGCACCCACTGGCTGTAATTCTGAACAGGTACGCTCTGCACAACAACATTTTGTTACAGGGCAGAATAAAGAAAGGTACTTCTCTGCATACGTACTGTATACCTTTTCATTACCACTGAGCAAAAGGACTCATATAATAACTTCAACTCTTGACACTACCTTAACTCTTTAAGCAAAATTTAGCTAACTAACACTTCTCTTGAAAACACAGCTTCCAAAACGGTTGGAAACTTTTAAGAGTGCCACACACAGTGCCACTAACATTGCCACTGGAAGAATTACTTACACTGCCAATGGAAAAATATTTTTGGACATTTCCCAGAAGCCCTCAGGCATCATGACCACTAACCATGCTGGATGGGTGATTCTGGAAGTTAGCTTTTCCAGTTCCTGCATTCCACTTACTTTCTACTCTCTTTTACAGTCAAGGAAGAGCCCAAGGCTGCTTTCCCAGCCCAGAGCTTAGGTTCAAGTGCTTAACCTACCAATCGCTGCATGCTCGCAAGCAGTTCCTCTGCATCTTTGTTCTGCCGCTTGGCCCGTCCTTTCCTCTTAGCCTCCGGCAAACCTCCTTTCCTATTAGCTTTTTTCTGGAGAAGCAGAGAGAGATGGTAGAGGCTGTCAGTTTGATACATATCCACATAATCCAGGCAGCAAGGCCCCAGCCCCAGCCACCCGCGTGCATGAAGTAGGAAGGGCAGTTGCTTCTCTCACCCAACCCTGGCTCACAATGGACTAGCCACTGCCTCCCATTGCTGCCATCATCATCATAAGTTACTTTACCAGTGGTGCCCTAGGCTCCAAATGGGACACAGGTGGAGGATCCAATATGGAGGCATTTCCCAAATCTGAAGCCATTATGGGGGCAACAGATGCCCCCTTATTCCGGTCCTGTGGAAGAGAAGAGCACAAACATGCCTTGTTACAGATGGATTCTGGAACTTATACAGACATCCAAACACTCGATTCCAGTCAACACCACAGATCTAAACACCTGACTAGCTTCAATCTAGTTAATCACTCATAAAGGGAGACCTGGGAGATTGAAGTTCTAACCTTCAATGAGCCATAGCATGTCATCAAGTTGCTTCCAACTTATTATAGCAACCCTAATGCAGCCCTTTCATAGGGTTTTCATGCCAAGATTTGTCCAGAGGGGGTTTGCCCTTTCCTCTGAGGCTGAGAATATATGATTTGCCCACGGTCACTCAATGGTTTTAATGGCTGAGCAAGAATTTGAACCCTGGTCTCCCAAAATCCTAGTGCAAGGTTCAAAACACTTCACCACACTAGCTCCCATCCTGGGCCAATCTCTCTCTTTGAATGAACTAGCTCAAGGAGTTGTTGCAGGGATAAAGTGGGGAGGAAAAGAGCCTTGTATACCCCCTGCACTGGAAAAATGCAGGATATAAACATAATTAACAAATAAATTTAAAAATATAAGAGAAATCACTCATATGGAAAAAATACCTAGATCCCATTGAGTAGTCTCTCCAACACCAACAAATTAAGCCCTACTACCCCTTCAATTTTGGGATTATTATGGAACAAGTGCCCCCAGAAGAGAAAATCTCCCTCTGCTCTAGAATTAGTCTGTCAGTTCCTATTATCTGGGGTCCACTGCTGTCAGGCTAGAGAATGTCTGTAAGGTAATAAAGGAAATAGTGTAATAAGACTCATTGGATAGAGGGAGGGAGAGGGAAGAAGGGAAAAGAGACAAAGGAAAGAATGCTTAATGTGTTAGAGAGATGGAATTACACCCATATTATGCAGACATAAAAGCAATAATGTGGGTTTTCAGAAAAGGTAGAACAGGAAAAATTTCCAGGAAATTTCTTTTTAAAAATTCCAATGTTCTAAGTAATATGACCTGATTTAGCACATTTTCAATATCTGGTGTAACTATTATATTCAAAGCTTTATATGACATTCAAAGAAAATTATTTATTTATTTATTTATTTATTGAATATTTGCAATAATGTAAGAGAACACCATATCCTTCCTTTACATTTAGCAAAAAGCTACACCTGAAAAAACACTATTTTTTAAGGACAAATATCCCAAGATACATCTTATATCAACAGCTTACCTTTCTTTCAGAGGTATAACTATAGTACCTTCAGCTTAACTCACTCATTCTCTGTATGACTGCTCCATTTCCACTTGAGGAAAAAAACCTGATTCAGTACAACTAGTTGCACATTTTATTTCACTAAAGGATATATGTGAATCTGTGGGCACAGGCAACTTATCACATTTTGTCTCGACGATTTATGACTGATTAAGAAGCAAGAGGTTTTGCAAAAGAGAAATAAGCTTAACAGCACATTCATTTGTTAGTCTATTCCTCCGGATTTCTCGATGTTTGTTTCTTTGGAAGAATAACTAGAACTTCAAATTCTGTATATAGCCCATCTAACGTGACTGCAGACAAGAGTTCAGATAACTATGGATATTTGTGTGTGTGGTGTGAAAGATTCTCCACAGAAAAGTTTACCATCAGAAAATGTTCCATTTTGGAAAAATATACCATTTGCAGAAGATTTTCCACCCCACACCTGTGCGTGAAATTGCTGTTGCCAAATCCAAGATGCATTATTATTTCAAAATGTATACACTGATTGAATTGGCCCCTGTCAAAATCTTGAAGCACTTTATAACAAGAATCACTAGTAAAGCCCATTCAAAAACACAATCTAGCACATGCACACACAAATCCTTAAACCCAAATGCTTGTGCAAACAGCTGGAAATTAATGTCTTTCGAATTCTAAATAATAAAACCTTCACACGTCTTCTGAATGTTAGAAGATGTTTAACTAGATATGCCCTGGCCCCCGTTAGAAGATAATGTAATCCCCGAGATGGAGAGACACAACAGAGGAGCCCTGCACAACCTGGCCAACAAAGAAAAATCAAAACTAGGTAGGACCCTTTCCTATAATATGGAACCTTTCTACATGGATCTCTGTACAGAGGAACATTCAGTTATCTGCTACAATTCAAAATAAGGCTGGGCTGCAGTCCTACAACACTCATTTGGGACAGAGATCCACAGGAAACAATGATGCTTGCTTCTGAGTGTGTGTGTGTGTGTGTGTGTGTGTGTATATATATATATATATATATATATTACGTGTCCCCTGAGTTCCTCATCTAATGTTTGTGAGAACATTCCTCTAACAATGACAGCACATGATACAGCATGACTGGAAATTTAAATTTTACATTTTCTTTTGGCTAAAATGAAAACTACACAAATTTCTGGAATATTGAAGAACCAGTGAGTGGACAGCTAAAAATGTCCTCCTTGTAAAATACATCTACTCACAACTGACACCCAAAACAGGCTACAAGGTTGAAATGTGATTGCAGATCCACCAGTTCAGACATTATCTTGCTTTCCAAGTCCCCAAATAAGTCATTTTAAAGCTATGTTTCTTCCACGCCAAAATGCAACAGAGAGGCTCAAACACAGCTTAAGCAGCAGATGCGGAATCTGTCACATCCTCTTACCAACACCTATGGAAAAGCTATGCTCTTTCTCCCACTGCCAGCCTACTCCTTCTGGTTTCTATGTCCCTACCTACCCCACCTCTTAAAGCCTTTCTTTCCCTATTTGCATTGTCTCCATTGTGTGCTGTCGATTCTCGCATACCCCTCATCTTCCATTCATCTCAATACCAACGCCTCCCCCCTTTCTCTCTTTCTAAACAGAAGAAGCCAAGGCTGCAGTCCAGTGTACAGTTACCAGACAGAAAACATGCCACTGACCAGAACGGGGATTTACTTCCAAGTAGACAAAGCATGAGATGGCACTACTGGAACTGGAACCTTTTGCATGAAAGCACTGGGCTCTGCCATCCCTCCATCCCCACTTTCTTCAGAGTAAGGCATTTAACCCATTGCATTGACAGATGCTGCAAGAAAAAGGGGCTGGCTCCAGAAATCTGCAGCTCTGACAAAGAACACAATGTGCTCCATAGCCCCAGATGAAATAGCTTTGTGCATGTGCTCTAGGCTATATTTCAGAAGAAGGAACTAGCAAAACCACCTCTGAATATTACTTGCCTAAGAAAACCTTATCTGTCTAAATACCCTAAAAGGCACCAGATCCTGCATGATCTTGAAAACTGAGCAGGATCAGCCCTAGAATCATAGAGTTGGAAGAGATCACAAGGGCCATCCAGTCCAACTTCCTGCCATGCAGGAACTCTCAATCAAAGCATCCCGACAGATGGCCATCCAGCCTCTGTTTAAAGACCCCCAAAGAAGGAGATTCCACCACTCTCTGAGAGACTGTCTTCCACTGTCGAACAGCTCTTACTGTCAGGAAGTTCATCCTAATGTCTAGGTGGAATCTCTTTTCCTGAAGATTGAATCCATTGCTCCAGGTTCTATTCTCTGGAGCAGCAGAAAACAAGCTTGCTCCATCCTCAATATGACATCCCTTCAAATATTTAAACATGGCTCTCAAGTCACCTCTTAACTTTCTCTTTTCTGTGGGCTAAACATACCCAGCTCCCTCAGTCTCTCCTCATAGCTCATGGTTTCCAGACCTTTCACCATTTTGGCCACCCTCCTCTGGACACACTCCAACTTCTCAACATCCCTTTTGAATTGTGGTGCCCAGAACTGGATGCAGTATTCCAAGTGAGGCATGGCCAAAGTAGAATAGAGTGGCACTGGTTAGTCCTTGGGTGGGAGACCACCAACGAACACCAGGTGGCTGTCGGCTATATTTCAGAGGAAGGAACTGGAACAACCATCCCTGAATATTCCTTGCCTCAGAAAACCCTATATGCCTAAGTACCCTAAAAGGCACCAGATCCTGTCTGAAATTGGAAGTTTAGCAGGGGTCCGTCCTGGTTGGTACTTGGATGAGAGACCACCAATAATTTTGGTCAGATCTGATTAGCCTTTGGATGGGAGACCACCAACAAATGCCAGGTGCTGTAGGCTATATTTCAGAGGAAAGAACTAGCGAAACCACCTCCGAGTGTTCCTTCCCTAAGAAAACCTTATGGCCATAACCTCTCCTTGATCTCAGGGCCGGTTCATATAGTCTGGAGAAGTGAGTGCTAAACCTTACCCTAAAGGCTTTAGATCCTATTTCATCTTGGAAATTAAGCAGGATCAGATAGTCCTCGGATGGGAGACCACCAACAGCCAGGTTGCTTACAGGAACTGTAAGGAAAGCAGACTTGGACATGGAAGAGAGAGGAGTGAAAATAAGAGGAAGAAATGTCAACAATCTGAGATATGCTGATGACACCATAATACTAGCAGAGAACCTCACAGACCTGGAGCAACTACTAAGGAAGATCAAAGAAGAAAGTGCAAAGGCAGGCTTACATAGAGTCGCCATGGGTTGAGAACAACACAAAGGCAGTTAACAAAACAAAAAAGCAAAGCAGCTTCATTTATATACCGCTTCATACTGCGCTATGCAGTGTCTACAACAACAACGACAACAATAACAACCTGGCAAAACCACCTTTGAGCATTCCTTGTCTAAGAAAACCCTATGAGATTCATGGGGTTGCCATAAGTTGGCAGGTGATTTGAAGGCACAGACATGTGAGACCTTAAAGCCCCATCCCTCTCTTTTGCTGCTAGTAACTGCAGAATTCAAAGATATAATAGCTGTGTTATTTTGTGGAACCAGTATGTAGAGAGATCTTTGAGACTCACTGAAACAAAGAAGTTGGCAGCAGGAGCTTTCCTAGTATACTTAAGTCTATCTCCACCAAATGCATCTGAGGAAGTAGACTTAAGTCTACAAAAACTCATGCTGCCAACCTCTTTCTGTCAGTTAGGTCCAAAATACACTGCAGAAACAATCCACTTTGAGACCACTCTAACTGCCCTGGCTCAGTGCTAGGGAATCCTGGGAACTGTAGTCTTGTGAGACATTGAGCCTTCTCTGTCAAAGAGCTCTGGGGCCGCAACAAGCTACGAATCCCAGGATTCCCTAGCAGTGAGCCAAAGCAGTTAAAGCAGTGTCAAACTGGATCGTTTCTGCAGTGTGTTTTGGACCTTAGTCTCCAAGGTGCTACAAGATTTGTCTACATACTGATTCTACAGATTAACACGGCTGGATCTTTGATTTCTGCTAGTGGTGCAGTGGTTTCAGCATTGGACTCTGGAGACTAGGGCTCGAATCCCCGCTCGGCCTTGAAACCCACTGGGTGACACTCTCTCAGCCTCAAAGGATGGCCATAGCAAACCCCCTCTAAAGAAACCTGCCAAGAAAACCCCATGATAGGTTCACCTTAGGGTCGCCATAAGTCGGAAACGACTTGAAGGCACCCGACAACAAAGCAATACAGTCCTATCCTCACCCACCCAACTTTAGGAACTGCCCGACCCACAAGACGCGGTGTCTTGGGGGGGTGTCCCCTCCTTACCTGGAGCCCGTGCTCACCCTAACCCCCCCCACACACACACACCCCTCTCTTTCATAGACTTGGTTCCTCCCAGGGCGCCGCCTGATGCTGTCACCGGACGCGGCCTTCAAGGAGATATTCCTCTGGGCGAGACCATTCCATACGGCGGGGGTGGGTGGGCCGGAGGAGAGACGGCGGGCTCTGGAAATAAGGCGGGGCTACTGAAGAGAGTGACAGAAAGCGGTCAGTGGGTGAAGGAGGGGGCAGGAGGGGGTTGGGCGAGACCATTTACTCCGGGGAGAGGGGTGTTCTTCAGTCACTTTCCACCACATTTTTCTAAAGATAGTAGATAAAAACTTATAATTGAATTGCAGAAATATCCCCAAAATCACAACCATGACTTCCAAGTCCTTTCAGACCAGATGTCCAAGTTGCTTCCCTTGTTAGAATATTTGGGCTGGTCCTGAAATAAAGACAGGCTCAGGCTGTGGTTGCCTCAGATGAAACGCCAAAGAGCAGCTTTTGAGTCTGAAAGACTGACGACAGGGCTCTTACTGGCTTATCTATCTGAGACTGCATCCGCATTGTAGAAATAATCCAGTTCTGACACCACTTTATCTGCCATGGCTCAATGCTATGGAATACTGGGAGTTGTAGTTTATTGTGGCACCAGAGCTCTCTGACAGAGAAGGCTAAACATGTCAGAAAACTACAGTACAATTCCCAGGATTCCATAGCATTGAGACATAGCAGTTAAAGTAGTGTCAAACTGCATTAATTCTGCAGTGTGAATGCAGCCAAAGGGAATGGGCGTCTAATCCACTTTTAATATCATCTGAATTGGAAACCAGGAGTTAGTGTACTACTCTTTGCCCAGTTTCACAGTTAGCAAACTCCACAGCTGCATTGTTGTTGTTGTTTTAAATTTATATAGTGCCATCCATTTTTGGAGGTGTAAATGTTTTCTTATTTTGTTCTCACATGTCAGAAGGAATACTTTAAAAAGTTTTCTGCCTTCAGAAAACATACATACTGTGTAAAATGTTGTGTAAACATACAATTTTACAAAATATACTGTTTTTAAAAATAAATATGTGGTGTTTTTGCAAGAAAGCCCTGAATTGCAGTTGTTGTTGTTATTTTCTTATATCCCACCTTTCTCCTAATATAGGAACTCAAGGCAGTGTGTGTGTGTGTGTGTGTGTATAAATATATATACATAAATACACATAACAATTCAAGGCTTTTTTGCAAGAAGAAAACATTACACATTTGTTTTATATATATATGTGTGTGTGTGTGTGTGTATGTATATATATATATATATATATAAACGGCTTCGTTGCAAAAAGAAAAGACATTTGTTTTAAAATAAATTGACTGTGTGTGTGTGTGTGTGTGTGTGTAGGGATTTAGAGCTTTGTTGCAAAAAAAAAATACATTTGTATGTTGTTTTAAAAATTGTATTTTGTATACATTGAGTTTAGTGCAGAAATGTAGGACTGGGCATAGAAAAACCCCTGCAAGGTTTTGGCACAAATGAAATTAAAAAAAACAACCCAGTTTTAAATGCTGCTGCTGCTGCTTCTTTTTTAAAATGTCTTGTAGGGGTTTATCATTTATTCTATCTATGGGATGTCTCAAGATATCAAGGTATTCTCCTTGTGCCGGAGCAGACAGGCAGGAAAAAGTCTCCCAAGAATATGCACAGCCTGATAGCTTGATGCCACGCCACTGGGTAATTTTTTTTTTTTTTTGGTCACTTCCTCACCATACATGTGCACCATCGCACAAACACATTGCCTGAGACCTTCAAGTACCTCCCACATCTGCTTGGATGCCATCCCATTGAATGGCTGCCCCCTTGATCGGCCACACAGTCGCATGTGCGATGCTCTGCCAGTACAGGGCATTGGTATATCAGTATGTGAGTAATACATTGGTAAAACACAATCATGGAGGGTCCCCCATACTTGTTCCCTTCACCCTTGCCCTCCTTTTGCAGTGTCTGGTTTGTGTATGTTGTAATTAGATCCATTGGAGTTGTCACAGTTTCATTTTTTTTGCTTTGCCACAGCCCCACACTCGCATCGGAGCGTTTATATGCAGCAGCAAAGATGCGCATCTTCCAAGCTAAGCCAGAGTATCCCAGGTTTTGTTTGCTCTGGTTTTTAGCCCTGGAGTGCAGCTTCATTTCAGTTTCCACCCGCTTTGGAGGCATGCGTTATCATTTTGCCCATCGGTTTCAGCCCCTTGAGAATGAGAAAATTCTTGACATCCCCAATCATTCTGGCACTTGACTAACCCTAACCCTTAAAGTGGCAGTCTGCAAAGGAAGTTCAGGTGTGCTGGAAGATAACGGTAGCTCCTGGGGGCTCAGGTAGGCTAAAATTGGTTCCCACCCCTCACACAGTTGCCCACTCTTACCTGATACCATTGAATAGAGTGGACATAATGCACCTAGGCACGTGATAAAATAGAATATATTATCTTTATTGATTAGCTGGACATTTCTTGAGCAGGTAAAATGAAAGACTAGTGATACATCTAGACCAGTGATTCTCAAAGTGGGCAGTATGCCCCTCTAGGGGCAATGAAAAGATCCAGATGGGCAGTGAGGGGAAAACGGGATAGCAGGAAGACTTTTAATCAAAGTATCGGCACGCAAGAAAGACAAAGGTTGCTGAGCAGACTGACAGAAAAAACTAGGCTGATACCGGTTTTTCTAAAAGCGGGTGGAAGCCCCACTGTCCACACGGCCAGCTCCAAAGGCAAGCCAAACACCCACAAGATGTCCGCACCATGTGGTGTCAAGCTGCACCACTGGGTTATTTCCTCCCCCCCTCCCCACCATGCATGTGCACCATCACACAAATACACCGCCTGTGACCACCAATTACCTCCCAGTGGACACTCCCTGTGACTGGTCACACAGTTGGACATCGCCGCCTGTACAGTGCATCAGTGTGCCCAGTGACACACTGCCAAATGGAGGCCCCTCATACATGCCCCCTTCACCCCATGCCCCCCGTTGGACCATCTGGTTTGTGTGTGGTGTAATTAAATCCATTGCATTATTGGCAACCTACTGGGTTTATTGTACTTTCGTATTTTTGCTTTCCCACATTCCCACTCGCTTTCCCACATTCTCACCCGCTTTTGTGGTGTGTGACACATAACTGGCATCATGCTGTTTATATGCAGGTGTGATGATGCACATTTTCCATATTCAGACAGAGTATCAGAGTATCAGTATTTATTTTTTTTGCTCTGGTTTTTGCCCCACAGTTCGGCTTCATGTCATTTTCCACTGAGTTTCACACTGCATGTCATCTAAATAGCTTAGCTTTTAGTCAATGTGAAGCCACTTATTTTGCCAGTGCAGACAACCCGTTAAGAGAGATCATTTTAAAATCTGGAGTGGATGTAATATTCACTACCATGGGCATCACCAGCCTGAGCTTAATGCAGTGGTTCTCAAATAGTGGGGCGGGCCCCCCAGGGGGGGCGCGAGGCTCCATAAAGGGGGGCCCGTTACGGCTGGAGAGAGGTAGATTGTCCCAGCACAGCCCCAGTAGCTCTATCCTGATTGGCCAAACCCGCCCATGTGATCGCGCAGGGGGGCGCGAAATGTTTTCTTCTTTCCTGGGGGGGTGTGACAGAAAATAATGGAGAAACACTGGCTTAATGTGACTTTTGTGGCTCCTCAGCCTAAGGACAACCCCTCATACTCTGTTCTTAATTTCCATCACAGTGCACTGGAGACCAAGCAATAAATTCTCCATCTAGGATGGGACAATAGGGATTATAACTGGGACACTTTTGTTCTTCAGCTGACAAGTGGTCATCAGCAGCCCAGAGAGCAAACAGCCTGGTTTTCATTTCCAACATAGCATGCAGCACGGAGAACTTTATAAGACAACCCATCCCCTCATCTTCAACAGCTACAAGGCATTGTATAAGGCAGGGGTAGGCAACCTAAGGCCCGGGGGCCGGATGCGGCCCCCCGAGGCCTTTGGACCGGCCCCAGGCCGGTCTTGCCGCCGCCGCCACCACCCGCCATGATGATATTGATTATTGTTGTTATTACTTGTTCTTGGGGTTTTCTTGGCAAAATCTCCAGGGGTTTTGCCATGGCTTTTCTGGGGCTGAGAGAGTGCGTGTGTATATATATTATTTATTTATTTATTTATTTTTGGTGCTTCGGCCCCCCAGTTGTCTGAGGGACAGCAACCCGGCCCCCGGCTCAAAAAGGTTGCCTACCCCTGGTATAAGGAATGGTTCTACCACCTGATTTGGGCCAGTGCAGACGGATGAGAATTTTGTTTGGTTCTGAGAACTTCTTAAGTGTTCTTAAAATTCTCAAGTGTGTTAAACAGTGAGACAGACAGAATGTGAGATGAGCATATAAACAAAATCAAACATGGGAGAAAGCAAAACTAACTGATTCACCCATGGCTCATCTTCAATGGAGGATTGCATCTGCACTATTGTTCATGCATAGGTACTTAGGTGGATGGTCTCTGGAGACAGCACACTTTAAATTCTATTAGAACAGACTCATCCCAACCTGGTACTCTCCAGATGTGTTGGATTACAGCTCCCTATAGGATTATGGGAGAGGTTGTCCAGCACACCTGAAGGACACAGGATTGGGGAAGGCTGCATGGGGGCCAAAACCTGGAGAATGACAATTCTTGCATCTCACACACTAATAAGGTATTTAAAAGGCATCCTAACATCAAAGGCAATAAGATAGGGGTGGGCAAAGTGCAACCCCCAAAGCTCCCAGACCACCGCATTTTAAAAATAAAATTGGGGCGTTGATTTTTGGTTTGTCCCCAAACCTCCCAAAATGGCTCAAAATGCTGCAAAATGAATAGGACTAAGAGAATTGGCACACAATGGTTGATCTCAAAATAGGATCTGCCCCAAGACCATTGGCATGTTGTTTATGGCCCTGGGGCTCCCCACTGCCACAATTGTCAGCATATCCCCTTCCTATATATATTACACTGTGTGTCTTTTGCCTATTTATGTGTGAGCGCGTCTGGGGCATTTCGAGTCCTTAATCTTCATAGAGAAAACATGATAATGCATTGAGAACTCAGGAGGGATAGTGAAGAGAGAAAGCCTATAGCCTATCTCTGTGATACACCTATGTTGTGTGTAGAAAGTCTGAAATTCAACCCTTGGATCCCCTAAAAACCTCTCTCCCCACAAGAGCTAGTGCCAGTCAGAGTCAACAATATTAGGCTAGATCAGGGGTCGGCAACCTATGGCTCGCAGGCCGGTTCCGGTCCGTGGACCGCCACTTACCGGCCCCTGCCGACCCCTGCCACCACCACCACTGCCTGCCATCGGCGCCGCACGTTTTGGTGGGCACACGTTGCGTCCACCATTTTGGGAAACAAAATGGCGGCTGTGACTCATTTGCACATGTGCAGTACTTCTGCACATGCGCAAACGAGCCGTGGCCGCCATTTTAGAAAACAAAATGGTGGCCGCGCCACACGCAGAGTCGGTGGCGGTGGGGGCGCGCGCGGCGGTGAGGTGCGAGTGCATGCATGAGCGCGCATGCACCACCATTCCCCCCCCCTGGCCCACCGGAAGGGACCGCCAGAAGGGACCAGCCCCAGGTAAAAAAAGGTTGCCGACCCCTGGGCTAGATGGACCAACGCCTCCATATAAATCAGCTTCCTGTCTTCCTATAATTTAATCTTTTGTTTCCTGGTCCAGAATATGGGCTTCTTTGGTGCAAAATCTTAATTTTCCAATTTGCCCTCTGTGCAGTCTTGGCTGGATCTAAGTAGACCATGTTCACACAAGATGCCTGTGGCTGAAAGCAGGGAAATGAAACCAATTTTATCAAGAGCATCTTACACAGTGAGAGCATCCATCTGTGATCTCAGGTCTTCCGACTGCTCTCACAAACTAGCTTTCTTTTTATCCCCTGGAGAGCTCTGTTTCTCCTTAGGTCAACGTGGTACCCGCTGCTTCTGGATGAAGTACCCCAGGAGCCCTTCAGCCAACCCGCATCTCTTCCTGCCTTTTGCAAACTTTCAACATTTGTTCCCAGCACTGGTGCCAGCTCCTTATCTGAGACAGCGGGACTGCGTGGGGAACAATGATCTCATTTTGCTGGCCTCCAAGAGCTAGGCCTTGATGCACATGATAAAGTCCCCGCTGCCTCCTTTGATGGCTCTATAGAAGGATGTAGGAAAGGGGGAGGAAGAGATCTCAGGCGATAAGGCACCCACCACCAGCACTACAAGGAAGATCAAAACTGGGTGGCCACCACCACACTTGGAGGGATTCTCCTCTTAGATTCTGCTAACTGCTCTGGGAAAGAAATCAAAATGTGTGGGACAAGATGAGAGTTCAAGATTCCTAGTCAGGAATGGATTGTTTTACTCATCCCAGCTAGGAAGATGGTGCTCATTTTAAACAAGTGCAATAGTAGAAACATGGCAAAACACTCCTGTGGAGTGTCTCTGTCATTACTCACATGTTTCCCATCTTAGAAACAGTGCCACCCATTTCTTTCTTACCGTCCCTAATAGAATTCCCTCCCAGAACATATTTATATAGTGTGACATCCCTCCCCCCTCCACATACACACATTTCTTTCAAATTCCTCCTCAAAAAGCACCTGCTCTATGAATTAATTATTCCTTTAGACTGAAAGGAAGCTTAAGTACACATATCTGCTTTCATACATATCCGTCCTCTGTGACCTCTGCCTTTCTCCCCCATTTTCATCCACATCCATTGTCAAAATGTAGAATGTAAGTTGCTCGGGGCAAGGACCCAAACTCTTTGCTTATGTTATCCTATAAAACACCATGTGCACTACATAATGATGCTACATAATTCTTTCTCCTCCAAAACCTCTTCTCTTAAGAGCCTTCAATAACTTTTGAGATCTGAAGAAATTGTAGACTAGCAGTTAAAATGATTTTTTACTACTTTAAAAAAAACTTTAAAGGTTAATTCCTATAACCAAATGTTAAGTACTCCCCACTTTTTTCTTCTTCTGTGAGGACAGTACATTTCTAGGTTTTATTTCAGAATCAACTATTTCCCTTTTTTGTAAAATTGTAGAGAAAGTAAGGTTATAAAATGAGGCATTTTGGGGATGGCCTGGCATCCTTCCTTTGATTTAAATCACTCTCTCTCTTACCAGTGTGCAATGCAAAGGAAAAAAAGACTTAATGAGGGGAGAGTTAGACATGTATATAACATTTGGTATTACATATCATTCCCTCTAAATGTAAAAACCATCACTACTCTTCCCAACTGCTATTTTTAACAAAGTAAATAAATTGTCAGATATATAGCTACAACTAATCAGTGGCTGAAATGAAGACAACTTGGGACATGCTCAGAGAACTCTTTCTTATTACATCTCACCTCACTGCATTCAAAATAGGCCCCAGGACTCAGTTCTGGCCTTACTGAAGGAGTGGGGAATCAGTGTTGTGTGGTATAACTAGAAGATCTGTGTAGCCCATATCCAGCACAAAGCTATATTAACTAGGATAGGTGATATATGACAATCTAGGTGCTGTCCCCAACATTAAAAGATAAACTGAGATCTAGGAGATTTAAATGTGGCAGCCAGGATGCCTAGACATTTCCATCTCAGCTCCCAACAACCACTGGGTACTGTTAATAAATTGTTGGCATTATATACCTTTCATTTTAGACCTGCACAAATTGGATTGTGCCCCCACATCAATTATCACATGTTTGAGGAGCCATTTGGCTAAAGGCACCAGAATACCTACCACAGTGAGCAGCTTGAACTCAGAGGCTGAGGAATCAGTTGAGCCAAACCAGGTCCAACCACCAGAGCCAGAATGCCAAGATTGAGATATTGATGATGCTTAACATTTGAAGAGCTTGAACTGGTCTTGCTGATCTCTGAGCATAGCTCAAGCATTGGGATGACGTTGCCCGAGTTGTGCCATTCCTAGAGCATGCCCACTATGATCATGTGGAGAGACAGATTAATGCTAAGATCTCACATTCTCCAACATCCTTAAGCTTATCGCACGGCACTTAAGGAACAGGAACGGAACGGAACAGAACGCAAGGGAACGAAACAGAGCAAAAATGCATTTTACTGCACGGGAGAACGCCACCGATGCCGCCGGGAGTTCCCGATCCATTCCCCAGCCGTTACGGCTGGGGAACGGATCAGGGACTCCCGGCGGCATCGGTGGCGTTCTCCCGTGCAGTAAAATGCGTTTTTGCTCTGTTCTGTTCCCTTGCGTTCCGTTCCGGTTCTTCGAAGTGCCACGCAATAAGCTTACCTGATTTGGCAGGAACAATCTTGATTAGTTCTCTGCCATCTGTCTTTTTCAGCTGCTTTTAAAATGTCTCAGTTTCTCTCTTCTCCTCCCACATTCTTCCTTTGTCTTTGGTTTACATCAGTTGGTGCAAACAGTGTTTAAGTGCAAAAGTAGTTTGCATTCAGTTAACTCAGCAGAGGGAGAGGGGAAGAAGAGGCAGAATCTTTCTCTTCCAAGTAGTTCTCAGACAAAACCAAACTATTGCAACCTCTCCTAGATTGTGTATTCTTCCTCATTTATAACTTTTGCTCTCTTGAGCACACTCTCATGTTGTTTGGCCAGAGTTTTTATCTGTGAAATGTTTAAGGCAATGGAATCCATGTCAAGGACTATTCAAGGCTTCCCACTCTATAAGAAGGTGTGGAGCTTGAGAGCAATAGTCCTCTACTAAGGGGATTATAAAAGGCCTCTGTTGAGCTTCAGGTCTTCTCGGTTTCTGACTTAACACTCTCCTAGACATCATATCCAGTTTGTCCTGTGCCCTGGCTACTGGCTTGTAAACATCAGGGTGCCACTGACTTTATGTCAAGAGGAAAAACCTTCTCTTTTCCTTGCAAAACTGTATTTAAATAAGGGATGGAGAAACTCTGAGCCTCCAGATGTTTTGGACTACAACTCCCACAATCCTTTACCACTGGTCATGTAGACTGAGGCACCTGGGAGCTGTAGGTTAAACACCCAAAGGGCCCCACCTCAATCTAAACCTTGCTTGTAATTAAATAAATGACACAGGAGAACTGTTCTCTTACAGCCCAAGAAATACCATAACTGAGATGCATAGAAAAACAAGTCACCCTCATTCCTCTGTTATGAACACAAAGCAGCATGTATGTGTGTGTGTTTATATATTTTCTAACAGCCTCAAATTTTGGTCCCCAATAACAGGGCATCAATGGAAGCTCAGCAGCAAATGTACAAAGCCAGCAAAGAAGCCACAGTAAGCGAAGTATATCATATAGTACCTCTGTTCAGAGACAATACGATTCACCTCCCCTCCCTCCTGCTGTGGTACTTTAAAAGTGAAGTGGAGGCATTAAGTCATCAGGTTCAGTGGGAGAATGAACTTGTATCACACCAGCCTGTTGTCCTACCACAAATGAGCTAGTTTAAGAATGGAAGCATCATTTCTTATCACGCTTTTGCCCATAACAGTGCTTTAGTAATCTAGGGTGACTTGATCTGTTTTCCACACTGCCAAACACTGTCTTCCATGAAAAGAGGGGAGAGGACAAGCTATCACAGCAGCCAACTGCCTCCCTGGAAGTTGGTAACTTCACACTCCTTGCTGTGCACATTCACACCCCCTGCTGTGAATGTACACACAGCAGCTGGCTACTAGGTGACTTGCAGTCACAATTATTCCTCTCTCCCCCTCCAGAAATGTGGAGCTGCTGTGTACACATTTACGCAGAAGCCCCACACAAGCAATCGTGACCACCAACTGCCTCTTGAAGCTGGCTGCTGTAGAAATGTGCACACATCAGCCAGCTTAAGGAAGCTGTTGATGGCCACAATTGCTACGAGGGGGAAAGGAGCAGAATCATGCCCACTCACACTATGTGACTGCCTGAGAAGCGGAACTGCAGCAGAAGGGACCTATCGCATGAAGGCAGTCATGAAATACCAATGATATTGTGAGCCTATTGATGGGTTTCCCCCTCAATGAAATGCATCTGCACTACAGTAATGAATAGAATGCAAGGCAGCAGCATGATGGACACAACATTGTGTGATAAGTACCAACCAAAGACACGTTTATCCTGTTAAAATTCCACTTTTCTAGCTGATGTGATAAAGTCCAATGTGTGAGAGGTAGGGGAAGAAAAAACAGGTTAATTTGGCCTGGATTATAATGGAAGAGAAAACAGATGGATAAGAAGAATGGATGATTTGAGAGATATTTATAAAGAAAAGAAGTGGGTAGAAGGTAGAGTGAATTCCACTGGTGGCCCATTGGCTCACCCTGTGCTGGCTGATTGTTGTGATTCTTGCAAATAATGGTGAAATAGGTGTACTTTGTCTAATCCAGCAAAGCATCACTTATGCTTTCAAGCAAGAGGGTATGGATCTGTAATCTGTCTAGGATCTGTGGAGGAAGTGGGACACAAATGGAGTAAGTATTGATATAGAATAGTTATGCTTTGATATTAAGAAATCCTTAACTGTTATGCATACTTGCTTTTTTGGCATTTAAAACACATTGGTGGACTTAGAAAAGTGGGGGAGGGGAGGGCATGCAAGATAGGACTCAGCCTCTCCCTTCATAAAGAATATGTACAAGTTGTCCTGGTCAGAAACTAATGTTGAACAGGGGCCATATTTTGAACTGGAAGGGGCTAAAGGACAAATAGCGCTGAGTCAAGACACAACAGGCAAAGGACTTTTGAACTCCTTCTCCTCCAATGGGAATAGTGTGTCAGAGTCCTTCCTTTATCATGCCCTTCGGTTACTCCCTTCCTCCTGATTCTAGACAAAGAGCCAGTTTATGAAGTTAGCAGTATACATTACACAGTTATAGTACTATTATTTCACTTTAACATTCATGGTTCCATCCTATGGTACCCTGGGATCTGTACTTTGGTGAAGCGCTAGAGTTCTCTGGCTGAGAAGTCTAAATGCCCCTTGCTAAACTGCAAATCCCAGGATTCTGAAGGGTGGAATCATGGCAGTTAAAGTAGGATCATAGCACTATAATTGTGTGGTATGAATGGATTGGAGGAGTAATTGGTAATGCATTTCCTGGGCTGAACCACTTCACGGGTTGCATATGGGAAGATAGCACGTATAGAGCTGAGTGGAAAGAGGTTATTTATAAATGAATGGAGAAAGCTGGATGATGGCATAATAGGATACTCCAGTCTAATGGCCTAGTTTACACCAAGAACAAATGAGATTGTGCAATAAAACAGCAAAACTGTGCCTGGACTCTGCTGCTCTGGGCAGCAAGTGGACAGCAGGATAATGCACCTTCATACACACAGACACACATACCATACATAGCAAACTAGATGTCAAGAAGGTTTCTAGACTAGCCTTTCCCCTCCTATACTATTTTTTTTACAAAGACAGTGATAGTTTCCCATCATGGAGAAGAATCCAACCACACCATTGTCCACCTGCAGCCTGAAATGGTACAGTTTGGAAACATGTACCCATCTATCACCACCTTATCTGCTGCTTACATGAATTACCTCATACTAGATCCCTGTCCTCTCAGGTGAGGGTTCATAGTACCCTCCCAGTGTTGTTCTTTTTGGCTGTCATTTCAAGGGGCAGTGAACAGATATAGCTGCTTCAAAAAGTTACCGGGGGGAGATGCTTCTTCCTCAGTCATATCCCAGAGTCTCTGTACATGAATGTGGGGATTGTACATCACAAGGCTCTTTATCCCAGTGCAGAGACAACACCAGGAGAGCTATGTGGGGCAGAAGAAGCCTGTGAAGGAAAGCCTGGTGGAGATCCTAGAAGGTGTGGATTGGGTCCAAAAGGGAGAAGGTGTCCTGGCAGCATCATGGGGCTCAGAGTATAGAGGGCAGCGGCTTCATCCCCCATCAGAGGAGGCGACATCATCTCCAAAGGGGCGGTTGTGGCTATAGCTGCTTCCCCCGAATTTCCCTTGCGCTTTTTGGACTTGGCAGAGGAGACCTTGCGGTTCCGTGTCTGGATCCCATCCTTGCGCATGGCCAAGGGACGATTCACCTGCAGGAAATAAGTGGGGGTAACAATTAAATATGAGCACAGTGTCACCAAGAGGTCAAGAGAACCAATACAGGTTGAGTCTCTTTTATCTGAAATGCTTGGGACCAGAAGTGTTTTGAATTTTGGAATATTTGCCAATACATAATGAGATATCTTGGAGGTGGGAACCATATGTACACATGAGATTCATGTATGTTTTGTATACACCTTACATACATAGCCTGAAGACAATTTTATACACAGTATTTTAAATACTGTGTATAAACATCAGAAATCAAAGCTGTCATTATCTCAACCACCCATGTGGACAATTTTGGATTTTGGAATATTTTACATTTTGGAATTCAAGAAAAGGGAGACTCAACCTGTAATTGGTATTGAACTAAGGATAAGAAGGTCAAAATGCAGAACCATGGAAAAATCATAATGTACAGGATACACTACTAGATTGCAGGGATGAATATCTCTGAATTTTCAACAGCCATAAAGGCTGCTATTGGCAGAGTGGGAACACAGGGCTGGAGAAACTTCAGCCCTTCAGATGGTTTGGCCTACAACTCCCACAGTCCCTTACCTTTGGCCATGCTTGGGTAGGGGTGATGGGAGATATAGGCCAAAACATCTGAAGCATCCACATTTCCCCAGCTATGGTGTTGTAAACAGAGGGTCTGGGCTAGGCAAACTGAACAAAGCTGATCAAATGCCTTGGACAGAAAACTACTGCCTTTTAGAGGAGTCATACAAGGGCAGCTAAATGGCTTCTTCATAGTCCAGAGAATGTAGGAAATAGGGTTCCAGGTGTTCCTTCGTATAAAGTGTCTCTTCTTACAAGGGATGTCCCCTATTTGTGGGCTGGAAAGCTTTTCCTTTTACATAGATTAAATGAGATGTCAAAAACTCTTGTATTTGGAGCATGGGGTCCCAATGTATTAGGGGATGTGGACCAAAAATACAATTCCTGCATTTGGGGTGTGGACCAGAAATGTGTGCATAATGTCTTTTATAAATGTGGGGAATATGTTAACTTTACAGAGAAATATTTTTATAAATGTGGGGAATATGTTAACTTTACAGAGAAATATTTTTATAAATGTGGGGAATATGTTAACTTTACAGAGAAATATTTGGCTAAGTTAACTGAAACCAATACTTGCATTTGGTTTCTAGATTGAACACAAACTTGTTAAGAGCTGCTTCCAGATTGTCATTGATGCATGTTATCAATTCTTACTGTCCTTTATTGCTATTTTGAAAACCTAGTAGGAACAGAAGCAGTTCTATCTAGGACTGGGAACACACCTGCAATGGTTATGAGGACCAATTTTCTGCCCCTGTATTGGGAGGGGGGGAACATACAGACTGGTTTTGTAAAATGGATATGTTTTAAGGCTAAATAATAAATCCTTTGGGGATCCATTAAATAGAGCAGTCGAGGAGGTTTAAAGGAGTCAAGGGTTATAAAAACAGCCAAAAAATCCAAGTGGCAGAGAACTGGCCCCTGAATTCACTGTAGTTGTCCACTCAGAAAGTGCCACCAGGTATGAAAACAGGTACAAGGTGTAGCTTGGCAAAAAGGCTTGTTCAAACCTGCTGCATGAATTCATGGCAATGCTGTGGTGTGAACGGCTGACTTCCCATTCTGAAATGCATGTAGTCTTAACCACAACACTGTATCAGCTCCTGAAATCCTAGCTGCCTTGTGCATATCTGATTAACTTCCCAGTGTACTTCAAAGTATTACCATATTTTCCAGCGTATAGGATGACTTTTTAACCCTGGAAAAGGGTCTCAAAAGTCGGGGGTTGTCTTATACGCCGGGTAGAGAAGGAAGACAATGAGGACAAGGGGAGAAAGAGGAGGAAGCCAGGAGAGAGGAGGAGGAGGAGGAGGAGAGCGAAGGGAGAAAGAGAATGGAGCCAGGCGAGAGGAGGAGAAGGAGGAATCCAGTTCTACAGTATGGATGCAGTCTGAATCTGCACTGCAGAAATAATGCAGTTTGACACCGCTTTAACTGCCATGGCTCCATCCTATGGACTCCTAGGATCTGCAGTTTGCTTTGTGGTACCAGACCTCTCTGACAGAAAAGGCTAAATACCTCACAAAACTGCAAATCCCAGAATTCCATAGTCTTGAGCCAGAGCAGTTAAAGCGGTGTCAAACTGCTTTAATAAATTTCTGCAATTGCATATGCAGCCAAAGTTAATGTGTTGCTCAGGCATGGGTTCTTTAACAAATAATTCTGCACAGTGAGAGAGAGAGAGAGTGTGTGTATCTTTGAAGATTTATCTAAAGAAGAACCAAGTTCCTTAACTTGGAGGTTATATGTGTATGCTGTGTGCCTTCAAATTGTTCCTGACTTATGGTAATCATGGGGTTTTCTTGGCACGATGCACTCAGAGGAGGTTTGCCACTGCCTTCCCCTGAGGCTGAGAGTGTGTGACTTGTCCAAGTTCACCCAGTGGGTTTCATGGAAGAGTGGGGAATCAAACCCAGGTCTCCAGAGTGGTAGTCCAAAACTCAAACCACTACACCATGCTGGCTCCTATTCCCACGTACTACCTATGAAACAGTTGCAGACTTTTTTGTTGTTCTTGTGTGTCTTCAAGTCCTTTCCGACTTATGGCAACCCTAAGGCAATCTTATCATGAGCTTTTCTTGGCATGTTTCTTCAAATGGGGGTTGCCATTACCATCCTCTGAGGCTGAGAGTGTGTGACATGCCCAGGGTCACTTACTTAACCACAAATTGTACATACCCCAGAATGCATCACCTAGTATATTGGCAGTCCTTCCCCCAACACTTTCTCATTTCCCCCCAATCATCTCATAACTGGGAGATGGAAATAATTTTTAAAGCAGCATTTAAACCTGGACTATTTTTAAAAAAGTAAGGTCCAAACCAAACACACTGCAGAAACAAATGTTAGGGAACATGGGAGCTGTAGTTTGATGTGTTTATAAGTGACAGTTTTCCTGCTAAGTACCTGCATTTCATAAGCATTTGAATTAAAATTACCATATTGAAATCAAATCTGATTTTTAAATTTTTTTTATTTGGTGTGCGTTGGAAGAGGGGTAGTCTTATATGGCGAGTATATCCCAAACTCTATATTTTAACTGGAAAAGTTGGGGGTCATCTTATACACCCAGTCATCTTATACGCCGGAAAATATGGTAATTCTGAATGTGTTAACATTAGGAGTGTGGTGGACAATTATACTATGATTTTCTCCTTTCTAGAAAAATGTTTGTCTGAAACTTGTCAACAATTCTCTGGTGGGGCATGATCTGCCATCAAGCCCAAATGAAAGTGATTTATTTGTTGCTGTCTCTATGTACTTGATTGAAAAACTAGTGTTTCCAGAGTAAAAACTGGAGAGGACTCATGTACATTTATGCAAAAGAGGGAATTTCATCAGGTAACAAGCAACACCTGCTGAAATTCCCTCTTTTATACAGTCATTACAGGGACAGGAGATGTCTCACGTTTTCACTCTGACAACCCACTCAGCCATGGAAACCCACTAGGTGACCTTGGGCAAGTCACAAGCTCTCAGCTTCAGAGGATGGCAATGGCAACCCCCCTCTGAAGAAACTTGCCGACATACAGGCACATACAGAGAAGGGAGAGAAGGAGGGAGAGATGTTTCTGTTCTACTCATTTACTGAGACTGGAGAACTTTTACTTTTTTGGACCACAGTTCCCAGAGTCCTCCAGCCTGCATAGCCATACTGACTGGGGAATTTGGAGAGATGCAATAACTTTGCCCAAACTATGGAACGCTCATCCCACCATCTCACTCCCTCGACTTACATTGTGGAGCTTGAAGTAGAGGCCGCAGGCATTACATACGGGTTCTCCATTCACGTTGCGGCGCCAGAGGGTGGTGGTGGTAGTTTGGCAGTTGCTGCACTGGGTTCCAGCTCGCTTGCTGACAATCTGTAATTATTGTTTTAATGCAACAATAATTAATTATAACATGTATTCTTTGTACAGTCACAACATGCAGGGCTGCAAATGTGGAAGTGCAGGTATGGAACTGTTATAAGCCCAGGTACTACTGTACTCCCTCAGAGGGACATCCCAGGCCCAGATGACCTTGTTGCTGTAGCCCCTGAAACCATAAACTCCTTTGCAATTCTGATTTAATTCATCTGCACGGCAATTCTGTAAAGGTGTGACTCTTAACCATTTTAGAGTCCCAGATTCCTTTGAGAAACTAATGAAAGCATTGGACCCTTCCTCATAACATGGCAATGATAATGATTTCTACCTTACCTGGCATCCCATCCCATTCTCCACTTGTTTGGATGGTGGTGGGGGGGGAACCAACATAACAACATAATTTGAACTTTTAAAATCACATAGTTTGAAATTTTAGAAGATTTTTTTAGAAGAAAATAGTTGGCATTCTGTTAGTGTGTTAGTGACATAGGATGGCGAACATCCAGCTAATACAACGTAAGCCTTTTTTGGCTGTTGATGAGGTTGGAATTTTCTATCAACCTCACACAATGATCAAATTGCCCCCTCAAGCCCACCATTTAGCTTCAGGAGCCCCTTCTTGTCACCAATGGAGAAAAAGGACCCTAAGAGCCTTATCACCTTATTAAACAAACCTGGCAGGCAAATGAAAAGATGTATTTTTCCCTCCTTCCGCATGATGTTGTTCTTCTTTGTTCTCTTCTGGTTGTAAAACTGTGGGAGACGGTCATAAAAGTATCCCATTTGCCAAGCTGAAATAATCTGTTTGGCAAAACAGCTTTTACAATGCTCTCCCACACTCTTACAACCTGAAGAGAATGAGAGTCATGCGGAGGGAGGAAAAAAACCACATCTTTTCATTTGCCTGCCAGGTTTATTTAATAATGTGATAATGCTCTCAGAGAAACATCTGGCTATGCCCCTATTGCATGATCTTCCAAGACCTCTGGAGGACATAGTAGACAGACTCTTCTCCAATGCCCTCTATTCTCCATCAGCCACTAAATGACTGTGGAGGGGGAATAAAAGAGAGACATAGGATATGTCCACATGGAAAACTTCTACACTTAGTCGGTTGCCACACTGCAGAAATAGAGCAGTCTGACACCACTAACTTCCATGACTTCACTGCTATGGAATTTGGGAATTTGTAGTTTTGTAGATACTTAGCCTTCCCTATCAGAGAGTGCCGGTGCCCCACCAAACTACACATCCTAGAATTCCATAGCATTGGACCCCTTCTCCATGGCCATTTTGTAACCAATGGAGAGCAGGGAGCCTAGGAGAAGCATCTGGCTATGCCCCTACAATATGATTTTCCAAGTCCTCTGGAGGACATAGACTTCTCCAATGCCCCCTACTCTCCACCAGCCACTAAAGGTTTGTGGAGGGGAAATTCATACAGGTGTGTTGGTGGGGATGGGATAGGAGACATATCACATGCAGAACATCTACACTTAGGCTGCCGCCACACTGCGGAGATAAAACATTTGACACCACTAACTTCCACGACTTCAATGCTATGAAATTCTGAGATTTGTACTTCTGTGAGATATTTAGACTTCACTGACAGAGAGCTCTGGTGCACGACCAAATTACACATCCCAGAATCCCATGGCATTGAGCCATGGAAGTTAAAGTGGTGTCAAACTGCTTTATTTCTGCAGTGTTGATAGCAGGCCAAGTCCTTTCAATGCAGGATCTCGGCCAATATTTAAAGTAACAGGAAGGACACAAGTTCCCCAGTCCCCTGAAAACCATCTATGCAGCCCTGAGGAGTACATAGGCCATAGGTTAAGAAGAGCCCCCACTGTTGAACTGCATTTTCCAAGGGTCTGAACCCCAGTTGATTGAAACCAGTACTACTGCGTCCCAGTAGTTCAGCCTTGGGAACAGTCATTCAACAGTAGAAACCACTGGAGCAGTAGCCAGTCTAAACAATAGCATTGCTCACAATGGATGCCAGTTGAATTATGTTCCAAAATTCTTAGAGAAACAGCAAAATGGTAACTAATATTTGAAAAAGGAAGTTTTCTGAGCATTTGGGCATGTGATGTCTTTTACAGATTCCTGTGTTCTGCTTTCTTCCAGAGGTCTCAAAAATGTAAGCTAAAGCTTGTGAACATTTGATCTCCACATGTTTTGGGCTACAACTCCCATTAGTTCAATCCAGCATGGCCAATTGTATGGACTGCAATGGTAAGGGACCGATTTCCCCACCCTTCCCATAATTCTTTAGTGAACTTTAATTAAAGGAAACTATGGAATATTCTTGTCATATTCCATTGAGAGTGAATGCAGAATACTTTATAGAAGCCGAAAAAGTTAAATCTCCAAGTTTCCAAATAGTACCTGAAAACCCAAGGTCATCTCAGACTCTCAAAGAAGCATCCTGTAAGAGTCACTTGTTCTTGTCAAGTTATTCAGAAACCTTTAAACTTAAACACCAGACCCACCAGGTGTTTAGCAATGTTGATTTAAAGTATGGCATCTTTAAAAGTAAACCAGAGATGTGTGGATAGTGTTAGAATATAGTTTAGTCAGTAGGTGGCACTAGAATTAATTGCATCTGGATAGATTCAGCAGTTTTGTGTTTCTGTTCTGTTCCTGTTGGGGGGAGAAGATAAAGTTCTTGTCTAGTTGCATGATTGATAAGACTTCTAAACTTTCTGTGGGAATACCTGATATCTGTATGCTTTAGACCGGTGCTTTAAGAGAGCCCTGATATATTCTTTAGGCATCACTGGTCTCATCTCTGCTGCTCCTGTCACCATATGCCAATGCCAATCCTTAGAACTTGGAATTAACTAATTATAAATAGCAAGTTACCTGCCATTAGTTCCCTTTCCAGTAGTGAAGCCATAACTACATTACGTCACAACTTGTAATTTAGGAATAACATCAGAGTTGGGGTTTTTGTGTGGGAGTTTGTTTTGCAGTGTAATGGTAGTATTTACTTGTGTGGTTACAGAGGGGTATCCTCACTAAACAGTGGAGGAGAAATATAAGGTTCAGGTGTTGGCTTGTGGTGTGTCTCATGTTCCCACCTCATGCTCTGTTGTTGGTGCAGTGGTGAAAATGCAAATAGGGAGAGAATGTGTTTTGTACTGCAGGGCGATGCTTGTAGCATTCAGATTCCTCCCCCTCAACACACCCACCTACCAAATACCTAAAAGTAACAAGCCACTGTGGCACAGTGGTTTGAATGTTGGACTACAACTCAGGAGACCAGGGGTCGATTCCGTGCTCGGCCATGAAACCCACTGAGTGACTTTGTGCAAGTCACACTCTCTCAGGGGGGTTGCAGACTGCCAGAAATAGTGCAAATTGAGTCCACTGTTAGGGTTAGGGTTAGGGAATCATGGGAACTGTATTTTATTGTGGCACCAGAGCTCTCTGACAGAGAAGGCTCAATGTCTCAGAAAAAAATACAATTCCCATGATTCCCTAGCACTAACCCTAACCCTTAAAGTGGACTCAATTTGCACTATTTCTGGCAGTCTGCAACCCCCTTCAGTCTCAGTGGAAGACAATGGCAAACATCCTCTGAACAAATCATGCTAAGAA
This sequence comes from Phrynosoma blainvillii, assembly GCA_026167975.1. Lineage (NCBI taxonomy): Eukaryota > Metazoa > Chordata > Lepidosauria > Squamata > Phrynosomatidae > Phrynosoma > Phrynosoma blainvillii. Next base: position 182,968,217 of record JANUYF010000002.1, read on the forward strand.
AACCCCATGATAGGTTTGCCTTATGGCCGTGATGGCAAACCTATAGCACGCATGCCACAGGTAGCATGCAATGCCATTTTGCCCAGCACATCACAGGGAAAAGGAGGAACAGGTGTGCCAATACCTGTTGCTCCTCCTCCCTGCCTTCTCACGGCTTCCAGCTGTCTCTCCAAGATAGCTGGAAGCCGGAAAAGGGGGAGAGAAGTCCTGCCACCATCCTCGGGTAGAACCCGGTGCCAGAAAAACTTTCAGTTGGGGCACACGGCCCCAAAAAGGTTCGCCCTCACTGCCTTAGGGTCTTCATAAGTCGGAAACAGTTTGAAGACACACAACACACACACACACAACATTTAGTTACTAATTACTACTTTGGGTTTTAAACTATGGTCAAAATCCATAATGCTCCGTCGTTTGTGCGTTCTACATTTATAGATTATCCAGCTATAGGAAAACTACATAGAAAACTAATGCAGGTGGCAAGCTTCTGTGCTGTTGAAATTTTGTTCCGACGCAATGTGGTATTTTATTTTGTATTATTTTGTATAATTCTGTACTATCTTGTACAATTCCTTTCTACTATGTATAACATCGCTTTGTTTTATAATGGTTTTTCTTCTTCTTCCTTTGCTGGTCATTGACCGCAATAATAAATTTCATTTCATAATGCTCCACTGATGCAATTCTGTCTGGACTACTGCTGCTTGGCAAGTCAGATGCATTCTCCTTCAGTCATTTTGTGCCCAGGGAGAATTTAGGATTATTCAAACAATGAAAATAATCCCAGTAGAATGTGGGTTGAATCTTTGTTGTTCACATACATTTTGAATGCATCTGAGTAAGTTTGCAGGGAGGGGCTGCCAAAAAAAACACAATAATCGACATCGGGGTTTTCCCCCGAGTTTTCCTAAAAGATTCACATCGTCAGCTATGTGAATAACCTATGTGAATAAATCTGGGATAAACTGGGATAAAATTCTGCATGCCTTGAACATGTTTTGAATACATCCACATCATTGAGTCCATCTTTATTTGCAGTGCTGACACTTCTGAGCAACAGAACATGCAGAGATGCACAGAGATGTGGTTCCAATTAAAAAAAAGTGTGAACAACAAAACCGGCATGCATGAGTGAGATTATTCAAATAGTAATGCTAAAAAAAAAACAATGTCTGAATAAACTCTTTTATAGCCAGAAGCAAATAGCAGCTGTCCCTCTCCTGAAGTACAGCAGAAATTCAGCAGGGAGACAGCTGTTATTTCCTTCCAACTATAGGAGACTCCTTCCCAGGTGTCCCCCCAAACACCCCAGACATTAAATGGACACCCTCTGACACTAGATAGCAGAGGGAGCATGCTCCTTCTCTCTGCTGTAGGCTTATGGGTAGAGCAGTGGTTCCCAAACTTTGGTCCTCCAGATGTTTTGGATTTCATCTCCCAGAATTCCATTGACCAAGCTGGCTGGGGCTTCTGGGAGCTAAAGTCCAAAACACGTGGGGGGCCAAAATTTGGCAATCACTGGGGTAGAGGAAGACATTTAGCAAGGAGCAACTGGACATAGTTTTTTGTGGGTTTTTCGGGCTGTGTGGCCATGTTCTAGAAGAGTTTCTTTCTGACGTTTTGCCAGCATCTGTGGCTGGCATCTTCAGAGAAAACTGGAATGGAAGAGAATGGGTCTATATATACTGTGAGACAGACCCATTCTCTTCCATTCCAGTTTTCTCTGAAGATACCAGCCACAGATGCTGGCAAAACGTCAGAAAGAAACTCTTCTAGAACATGGCCACACAGCCCGAAAAACCCACAAAAAACTATGGATGCCGGCCATGAAAGCCTACGACTTCACATAGCAACTGGACAGTCCTTGCTCAATGGCTGCAAAAGAACATACATGAACCTAACCCTGAACAAGATCCTGAAGTGTAAAAATAAATCATTAAATACTAAAGTTAAGATTGCCCGTGCCATCATATTACCCATTTCTATGTATGGTTGTGAAAGCTGGAAAGAGAAGAATGTTGATAGCAAAAAAATCAACTTATTTAATACCGTGGACTACTGAAAAGACAAATGGATCGGTCCAAGAGCAAATCAGGCCCAAACTCTTCCTAGAAGCAAAGGTGACTGAACTGAGGTTGTCATATTTTGGCTATATCATGAGGAGAAAAGACTCACTACAAAATACTATAATGCTTAGTAAAGTTGAGGACATTGAGAGCCAGCATGGTGTAATGGTTTGGGTGTTGGACTATGACTCTGGATACCATGGTTCAATTCTCCACTAAGCCATGAAACTCACTGGGTGACTTGGCAAGTCACATGCTCTGAGCCTCGGGGAAGGCAATGGCAAACCTCCTGTCAACAAATCTTGCCAAGAAAACCATATGATAGGGTTGCCATAAGTCGGGAAATACTTGAGGGCACACAACAACTACAAAGTTAAGGACAGTAGGAAAAGAGGAAGACCACATTGCAGATGGATAGATGGAACCAGAGAAACTACAGCCATGAATGTGCAGGAGATGAGCAGGGCAGTTGAGGATAGGGAGATTTGTTGGAGGTCTTTCATTCATAGGGTCGCCATTGGTCAATGTCAACTTGTAGGCTGTTAACAACAACAACATCACTAAGAGATACTATAGTTGATTACTTTTTTTAAGTACAGCTGCCCCTCCCAATTCATGGGGGATCCATTCCAGATCTCCCTGAGAATTGGGAAAATCAGCAATATTGGAGCCCCATTGATTTCAATGGGGGTGTACTCCTGTACGCGGCATAGCATGCCACCTCGGGCACACATACCATTTTGTCCCTCACAGCTTGCTGTCTGCAAAAGAGCGAGGACGCAAACGGCAAGACCACGAACGACGAGTGTAATTTTCCCAGTAACCACAGCCTTTATATTTATTATAATCTGATGTAATTGACCGAGGTTAGAATTGGTATGGATCCTTTTGTTTGTTTTACTTCCATATACCACCAATTCTGAATTTTAATTTGACATTTCAGTTCCATTATTTCTTTATAGCAATAGCAATAGCAAGTACATTTCTATACCACTTATCAGTGCATCTAAGCACTCCCTAAGCGGTTTACAATGTGTAAGCTAACTGTCCCCAACAAACTGAGTACTGATTTTAGCAATCTACGGAAGGATACCAGGCTGAGCCGACTATGAGCCGCTACCTGGTACTGAACTCACAACCTTATGGTTTGTCAGTGGGTGGCTGCAGTACAGGCATTTAACCACTGCACCACCAGGGCTCTTTAAAATCCTTCAGTGGCTTCCAGGATTTTCTTGGCAAAATAATGGGAAAATGGGATTATCCTATCTGAAAAGGAGTACCAGTAGTTAATAAAGGAGTAGAGAAAGCTGAAATAAATAACTGAACACAACAAGAGAAGAAATGGAGTTTATTTTTTGACTTCCTATAACATATAAATGAAATGTGTCCATGGGAAATAGGAACAAACATTGTATTCTTATTACAATCAGCCCTCCGTTTTTGCAGGGGATCTGTTCCAGACTGCCGCCCCTCAGCAAATCGGAGACTCACTGATATTCAAGCCCCATAAACTTGAATGGGGCGTGCCCCATTGATCTTAATGGAGGTTGCCCCTCTGTGAATATTCAAAACCGTGGATCTCAGGTCCGTAAGAACGGAGGGGCGACTGTACATGGACGGACTTTCTGTATTGTCCCACAGCTTTTTTAGAAAAACAAAATAAAATTTATCATAATTTCCCAACCTGATACTGTTGTGATATCATTTAATTGTAGCTGTGTCATCTGCTTTAGGGAGCATAGCTTTTTAAAAATTGGAATACCACTTAATTGGAATATCACTTAAAACTGGAATACCACTTTTTAAAAATTGGAATATCACTTAATTCCAAGTCTAATTAATAGGCAGGCAACTGCAAATCTGGGGAGGGGGATTTAAAAGGGGAGGGGTCACAGATGTGATGGGAGACTTACCAGGCGCTTCTTGGGCCGGATAAGGGGCCGGTTCTGTCCATTCATTTTGTGGTAGAGTCCACAGGCGTTGCAGAGATAGTGTCCGGTGCCATCCCTTCGCCACAGAGGTGTGGCAGTGGCTCCACAGTTCACACACTCACGTGCCTCTGAGAGGATAAATTGTGGAAGACATTAGGTTTTAAGGATTAAACAAGAGTTAATATTGTAAGTCTATTTGAATCTCAGTTTGATTGAAATATTTAAGATAGAATCAAAAATCATCTGCATTGGATAAGGAACAGTACAAATAAGTTGCATACAAGCATAGATAGTGTAGGAAGATGAGAAGGAAAAATACTATACGAAGAGAAGGAAAAGCAACTTTTATTACATGGTGTGATATATTGGTTTATTAATTTTCTTTTTAATAATAATAATAATATATTTATATTTCCCGTCTCTCCCTAAGGATCGAGGCGGTAGTACAAAGATAAAATGTACAAAATGTACAGCAGTACAATAAAAAAAACATAATAAAACCACAACAGTAATAAAAAGAACAATAATAAAAACAATAAACCCAACAGTAAAAACAATAAAATAACAGCAATAATTAATACAATAATAAAATTACAATACAGGTCTATGCCGCGAGTGATATAATCTTTTTCTCTTTTATCTCTTGTTTGACCTATTTTATATATGCTCTTTTTACTTTAAGTGAGATTATGTTATGTTTAGATATATGAATTATAGGTATGATAAATTTTATATAATTAAAAAATTTGGAAGACATTCAAGAGAGAACTTGCAAAATAAACTCAGAAGGAGAACAGGATGAGGCCTTTCATTCTAACCCGCTTTCCCATCAACGAATTGGCAAACATAACCCATCCCTCCTACTTCATTCTCACAGCAATCCAGGCTGTATCTACACTGCAGAATTAATGCAGTTTGATACCACCTTAACTGCATGGCACCATGGAATTCTGGGATTTGTAGATGTGTGAGATATTTATTCTTCTCTATCAGAACACTTTGGTGCCTCAGCAAACTACAAATCCCAGGATTCCACAGGATACAGCCATGACAGTTAAAGTGGTGTCAATCAGCATTAATTCTGCAGTGTGGCAGCAGTCCCAATAAGACAGGTAACGCTGACAGGCGAAGTCACCCAGTGAGTCTCACAGTTCAATGGTGACTTGTACATGAATCTGCCAAGTCTCAGTGCCAGCAATCTAACCACTACACCACACTGATTCTAGCAAATGTTGCCCTCATCTCTGATGTAATGCTTTGTGGAGAAGTCTTGAGAAGAAACAAGATAGCAGCCAAGACACAATTTGTACAGTAACTCATTGGAACCTAAGAAGTGGAATATTAATTATTTTAATATAATGTAAAACCCACTGGGTGACCTTGGGCAAGTCACACTCTCTCAGCTCCAGTGGATGGCAATGGCAACCCCCCTCTGAAGATACATGCCAAGAAAACCCCAGGGTAGGGTCACCTTAGGGTCGCCATAAGTCGGAAACCATCAACAAATATAATAATCCCTTTAGCGTGACCTTTTAAAATGATTGGAACATGTTCAAAAATGAAAAGATATGCTCAGTTAAATGAGGAACTCACAAAGCTGCTTTATACTGAACAATCTAGTATATTGTCAGCACTGGCCATAACAAGAGACAGATGTAAATCTTCAGCTACCAGATTGAGTATCCCTTATCCAAAATGTTTGGAACCTGAAGTGTTCTGATTTCAAATTTTTATGCTTGCATATACATAATGAGACATAAGGAAGCTGGAGAGAGACTGAAGGTCTGTGAAATGGTAAGAATCCAAGCCTAGTGCCTGGCACGATTCTACACCTCCCGCCATTTCATAGATCCTTGTGTCTCTCTCCCACCTTGCAAATATAGTACAGGTACTATACTACACTACTTGTGTTGTAGCTCAAAACGTTTTGGATTTTGGAGTACCTCAGATTCTGGAATTCCGGATAAAGGATACTCAACCTATATTTCATTCTGATATGCATGATTAATAATTTCTGTAGTTTTCTCCCTGCTGTAGATGAAAGTAAATATTTCTGCACAATTTTTATTCATTATTCACACATCCCAAAATATCTCAGGAAATTATTCTGTGCAGAAATACTTATGGTTTTTTTTGTGCAACAACAACATTATTATGATCATCATCATCACCACCACCACCACCACCACCATCCTTTTGTCTTTTTCCCATTTGGAATTCAAGGCAGCTTACAACAAATTAAATAAAAAAGTTTAAAATTCACAAAATACAAAAGTTAAAAAGTTATTATTTTTAAAAAATCAAAATTATTTAAAAACATAAACCATAAAAACACAAAATAATGCAACAAATATAACAAATAGGAAACCCACCACTTATTAATAAAATTGTGTTTCTGAGAAAGGTGTTTTTGTGCAAAAAGTGGTATTTAAGTAAAATAAATAAATCAGGTACAGTCAGCCCTCCTTATCCACAGATTTTTTTTATCCATGGATTCAAGAATCCACAGCTTGAAAATACTTTAAAAATATATGAATTCCAGAAATCAAACCTTAATTTTGCCATTTTATATGCCATTGTATTGAATGGGACTAGAGCATCCATGGATTTTGGCATCCATGGGGGTTCCTGGAACCAAACCCCAGCGGATAACAAGGGCTCACTGTATTTCTGTCTACAATAAGTTCCCATAACACTATAGGATGTTCAAATACCATGCAAAAACTTAAATTCTCATCTGTGTTATTTTTCCCAGCCAGGTTTATGAAATGCTGGGAAACTAGTTTTTTGGTCAGAAAAAAATAATCTTCCAATTCCTATAACACATTTTTCAGATGGGCTTTCCTAGCTCTATTTTGAGATGCTCAGGATTGAACCTGGGATCTTTTTGCATGCCACCTGTATCTCTCACTGCCTGCAGCCCTCCCTAAAGGAGGCCTTTTCCACTCCCTCTTCTTCATGGTTATGCCATACTCATACCACGAGGTACCCACACATCTATAGTGCAGCAAGTGTACTGCCATTCTGTGTTGTGTACAGCTGATTTGGTTTGCATGGAGAGCTAAACTCAATAACAAGTTTTATCAACTTTTTTTCTATAGATGCTCTCTCATATTATGCATATAGCATCCTGTTTTGTGACTGATCATTGGAAATCATTGTTATCTGCCCTCAAGTCAACTCATGGTGACTTTGTGGATGAGACATCTCCAAGACCCCTTGTCCTCCACTGTTTTGCTTAGGTCCTATAAATTCATTCTTGTGACCTCCCTGATTGAGTCTATCCATCTGGCATGTAGTCTTCGTCTGTTTCTACTTTCCTCCACTTTTCCTAGCATCATTATCTTTTCTAGTGAATCGTGCCTTCTTATGATGTGGCCAAAGTACAACAGTCTCAATTTGATTATCTTGGCTTCCAGGGAGAGTTCAGGCTTGATCTGTTCAAAGACCCATTTAACATGTACTTAATATGAAAATCTGCTTGTTGAGGCACACATCTCGGGAGAATTCTTATTGTGGGATAGGAAATAGGTTAATGTCCCTCTAAACCAGGGGTCCCAAAACCTTTTTGACTCACAGAGCCCTTATTTCCAAGAGGGAGCCCCTAAGAGGCCTACCCTATGTCTTACAAGCTAATGATGTTTAGGAGTATATATAAGAATATATTCTTATTCTTTAATTTCATTCAATTCTTTTTCCTTTTCCTTTTCCTGGAGCTGCCGCAGAGCACCTGGGAAGTGCATATGGAGCCCTAAGGTCTCCTTGGAGCACAGGTTGGGAATCACTGCTCCAAACTAGCTTGACTGCTAGTACAGAAGCACCCACCTCAGAAGCAGGTCTAAAAACTGAGGTTGCTGCCACACTGCAAAAATAAAGCAGTTTGACATCACTTTAACCTTCATGGCTCAGTGCTATGGAATACTGGGGTTTGTAGTTTGGTGGGGCACCAGAGCACTGTGACAGGGAAGGCTAAATATTTCACAAAACTGCAAATCCCAGAATTCCATAGCATTGAGTCGTGGCAGTTAAAGTGGTGTCAAACTGCTTTATTTTTTCAATGTGGCTCCAACACACACAAATATGCTGTGCCTCTCCACATTCCCTTCATCACAGATTAACCACAGCCAGCAACAAACTGTTATTCCGCTACTTCTTTCTGCTTCACAGATAGAGAGTGAGCCTTCATGGTGAATCTTATTTATCTCAAGTCATCCTTCACCAGACTGTATAGGGTAAAATATGCAACTACATATCTCAAACACCAATGAAGACCTTGGGCTATGCATGTAACAGAGTGTGGTAGTAGAACGGACCAAACCAGAGCTGACCACAGTAGAAGTGTAATATCTTGGATTATAGTGACAACCCAAGGCAAATTCCAAAATGCAGGAAGGTGTGTGGATCTGTTTATGTGTGTATATGTGCGTGTATCTTTTTGTATTCTTAACTGTTTCAATATGTACTATTTTGAGTGCTTTTATCTTTTAAATTGCATTTAATTCTTTTAATAACTGATGTGTTTTGATATCATGCTAGTTTCATTTAATTTTAATGCCCACTTTTGTATGTTTTTAATTGTATTTTTTTTAATTTGTAAGCCACTTTGTGTCCCATTGTGGGGGGAAAGGTGGGATAAAAATAAATATTATAACAATAACAACAACAAGACATAGCTACTATGAAGACTGCAGCTAAGCTCAGTGGGAACTGAGACTCTCCATGAAGGCAGAAGGCTATGTCATTGTCCCTTCTAATCAATAAATCTCAGTGCTTCAGCCCTTCAACCTTGGTTCCTCTACAACAGGGGTAGGCAACCTTTTTCATGCGTGGGCCAGTCCCCCGAAGTCCTCACGTCCGCTGGGCTGAGGGGGGGGAATGGTGGTGCGCGCGCGTATGCGCGCATGCACCCTGCCACAGCGCGTGACCATGCACACGCACGCTGCTGCCGCCGCCACTGCCACTGCCGCCGCCGCGCCGCACGCAGCCGCCACCACATCCGCGCATGTTGCAGCCACCATTTTGATTTTCAAAATGGCAGCCATGCCGTGCGCAGCCACACAGAGGAAAAAACGCACCGCAGCGGAGGCGTGCAGCGACGGCGGCGGCGGCAGGGATCGACCTGGGTTGGTAAGTCCGGTGACCTGGGCCGGAACCAGCCCAGGGGCCGTAGGTTGCCGACCCCTGCTCTACAACACAAGATTACAATTTTGTATGCTTCCTGACTTTCTTTTAATACCCTCTGTCAATACAATTTTTTTCTTGCCAATAGATGGAGTTTAAAATTCCTCCTGATGTCTTCCCTTTGCATGGATGTTTGAATTTGGGGAAGCATTTAAAATTGGAATCCACCACCAACCCTTCCATCTGCAATTTGAAATGTTTTAGTCCATTTTGTCACCTCATTCCCTCAGTTTTATTCTCTGGCTTCTGCAGTACCCAGCAGAAAAATCTCACCATTGGGCGAAAGCTGTGCTCCTCCTCGCACTTTGGGGGAGTATCTGGCTGTCAGAGGACTCCCGGTCTGCTGGAAGTATCCATACTCCTGCCCCACAGCATAAGGGCTGTGGGCCGTCGATCCAGTTGAGGTCCCCAGCGTTAGTAGTTCAGCATGAGGTGGGCTGGTTCGTTCCATCTTCAGCATCTCTAGGTATCTGGGGCTCCCCTTGTTGTCCTCAGGGGTAAGGTCCTTGGGTGAGGGAGGTGCTTGGAGGGTCTGATATGAGGCGGTTGAAGAGGATGTATAGATTGGGAGTCCAGCGTGGGGCTTTCCAGAAGCCCAAGCTGCTGTGCTGTAAGGGTGTCCGTCCACCCATTGCAAACCATTGAGCAGAGGGTACAACTGTCGCACTGTTGGGAAAAGACCAGGGGAGACCCCAAAATATTAATTATGCATTGGCAGTTATGGCAGCAGTAAGACTGAGTGCCCTGGAGTGAACAGAAGTTAGATCTCAGACTCCTGGCAGATTGCTCAGTGATTTGCAGTAGATCAGCAAGGATTTCTTATCCCTAGCACCAAAAAATAATTCTTTGCCTTCCCTACAATAAATTTCACATATAGTTGTAAAAAAGAGCTTCTTTGACAAAGACCTTGTTAACAGAAATATGCCTGTTTATCCCTCAAATGAAAAGAACCTGGCTCCAGTAACCAGGAACAGGTTTTTGTGGGGAAAGACAGTGAACTCCTTTAAGTTCTGGTACTAGGATCATGTTCCTAGGCTCAGAATGCTTCAGCTTTTTAAGAATATCTTCTTGCACTAGGCTCTGGTTGTTGGATTTGAGGGTTCTAGGAAAAACCCAACAACACAAGGACAACCAGTTTGTGATTTAAAGGATGAATATCTAGTGGTGTAGCCATACTACATTAAAAAAAAAAAAAGCAATTTGACCCAACTTTAACTACCATGACTCTATCCTGTGGAATCCTGGGATTTGCAGTTTGGGGGCACACTGGAGCTCTCTGACAGTGTAGGCTGAATACCTAACCAAACTACAAATCCCAGGATTCCACAGGATAGTGTCATAACAGTTAAAGTGGTGTCAAACTGATTTATTTCTGCAGTGTGGCTACATATAAGAACATACATGAAATATAGAGACCAACTAATAGTAGCCTCAGTAAATTAGTGTATATCGCCTACCTTGTATTCACAGAATACATACCTGGTGAGTGTCTGTAGGATTCAGATGCCCGGGAAAAATATGTGGGCAGTGACCCAGTGTCAGCACCCTCTGAACCAGGAAAAAAGAGGTCTGAGTCATCACTTGCTTGTAAATGGGCAGATTCCAAATAATGGGGGGCAGGATCCTGACCCCCCACAGTAGAGTAATCCATTGTTGACTCTTGCTTAGAGTTTTGCTCCACAAATGATGAAGCCTGTCAAGAGAAGGTAGAGGATGTTACAGAGGAGCCAGGAGCTAGAACTTAATGCTTAGAATTGCCCTGAGTCCTATTTAGGGGAGAAAGAAATGATATAAATCCAACAAGCAAACAAACAGGGAGTGTAAGGATGATAGGAACCAGAACTTATGGGTTTTATTTACTGATTGACATATAAAAACATTTGACTATCAAGGGTTTTCCCTTCATTCATAGGATTGTCAGCTGAAATAAAGGACAGCTCCTGTACTTTTAAGAGTTGAATTTAAAAAAAAGGAATTTCAGTAGGTGGTGGCTGCATGATGCCCTGTACCTTATTTCACCTGGCAACCCTATTCCAGACTCACTACAGACCAGAAAGGCCTGAGCAAAGGGAATCAAGATTCATATGTCCCTCTGCAGTATTATTTATACTTATTCATATGTCCCTCTGCAGTATTATTTATACTTTTTCCAGTAGGAATTAGGCTTTTTCTGTAGAACAGGGATTTTCAATTTACCTTCAGGAAGCATTTCCAATTTGATTGATTTAGATGCTGGCTCATTTGCCAAGGAAAATCTAGAAATCCACCATAGAGAAGAACTTGAATACACTGCAGACGTTTCAGGGGATATTTTCTAGAGTGTGTACCCATTCCATATAGGAGATCAGCACATATTCTCCAACTGTCCCAATTTAGCAAAGAGAAGCCCACCTAGTCCTCTGATGTCCCATTCTTTCAGCTTTTAAAATGTCCCGTGTCTCTTTTTCCTCCTCCTACTTTCACCTTTTGTCCTCAGCTTACCTCAGTTGCTGCAAACTGAGTTCAAAGTGCAAAAGTAATTTTCACTCAGTTAATTCAGAAGGGGTGAGAGGAGAGGAGGGGGCAGAATCTTGCTCTTCCTAGTAGGCTCAGGAAAGAGCAAACTACTGCAGCCTCTCCTATCTTGTCTGTTTTTCAGGGGTATCATTAGGGGAATACAGGGAGAATGGATCTTACTGGTGACACCTCGGGGCGGGGGGTGTTACCCAGTGAACTGGTTGGAAGAGGTGCTGAAGTTCCAGGTCTAGTGGATTTGCTGGCTCAATGGTAAAGCCAATCTCTTCCCTTTCTCACCTGGCCAACAGCTTTGCCAGACCACGAAAGGTTGCAAGGTTGGCAGCAATGGCCCATTCCCGTCAGCAGCCACTGGTGGGAAGCGATGCTGAATTCCTGGGTCTGGAAGCTTTGCTAACCAGGCAAGAAAATGAGTCTCCACCCTTTCCCACCTGGCCAGCAGCTCCACCAGACCTGAAAGAGACTATTGAAGAGAGGAGGGAAGTATTAAAAATCATCTCCACCCGGTGTCAAATATGCTAGTTAAGCCACTGCCGTTCTTCCTCAGTAATAGCTTTTTCCATCTTGACCATGCTTTGATGTTACATGGCCACATGTGTCCTAACTTTTCTCTGTGAAATGTTGGAAGGTATGTCATCATTGGCCTGAGTAAACTAATAGTGAAAATTAAAAAAAATACTCAGCCCTTCTCTATTATGTTTCAGTCTGTGCATTGCATGGGAAGTACAGAAGTGATAATCAGTCACTAGTGGTGGTGAGCCATTTCTCGGAGGCCATATGCTCCATCGCTTATCATTTATCACTAAAGAGCCCGTGGTAAACTTCCTTTCAAGGGGAACCCAGACTTCCCCACATCATCCACCCACCGAGAGCAGTTTGAAAATGATTGCCCTAAATCTGAAGTCCATCAATGTGTCTCAGCAGGTCCACAAACCAGATGTAAAAGTGCTTTTAAAAATTATTTCCATCTTATTACTTTGAATTTTTCCTCTCATACAGAATTTTAAATTAAAATTTGAGTCTTTTCAAACATTCATTGTTCATTTTGTTGTTGTTGTCCCACATTAGTCCACGTGAAGGAAATCACATCACAGCGTTTAGACAGAGATTATCCCTATCCTTGTTACACCATCCCTGACAAGTAGGTGGCCATCCAGTCAGAGCTTAGAAACTTCTGATAAAGGGGAGTTCCAAGATGATTTGTTCCACTATCCATTTTTGTGACTCCTGGCCTCTAGGACAGGAGTGAGAATCATGTGGCCCTCCAGATATTATTGTACTGTAACTCCAAGCATCCTTCATCAATGACAACACTGGCTAGGAGGACTGGGAATTGCAGTCCAACCACATCTGAAGGACCACATGATTTCCACTGCTGTTCTAGAGAAACAAAAAATAAAGTCTGCTTCAGCTATGTAATAGTTGATCAAGTTCTTGAAGGGGCATATCCTGCTTTATCAGGTCTTAATAATCTCTTCCTCAAGGCTAAACATACTCCATCTCCTTCAACTTTCCTCAAAATGAGGAGATTCAATGCCAGAAGGGCAGCACACATTTGTCTGAGGGGTACAGAGAAATCCAGGGCTTACTAGTGATTTCCATCACACCTTTCTCTAGAGACAAACTTGGTAACCTCAGTTCACACAGACACCTCCTTTATCTCTGTTTGATCAGTCTCCCTTTCTTAGAACTGATGTATTTGCTCCGGGACCTTTTTTCCTCTCTGATATCAGCTTCCAGATCTGATGATGCATCAGAAAATGGGGCCTCCTTCAATCTGTGTATGTGTGTGTAGAATTTAAGGTTGTTTCTTATATGAATACCACACTATTGAGTGCCTTCTGTCCCTATTCTGTTTATTGTAGCTGTGTTACAGAAACAAACCATAGTTGTGGTTTACACACTACTATAAGCAAATCACAGATGGAAAGCCCATGGTTTGTTTAGCCATTCCCACTTGCAGGAGGAGCCAAGCAGAAATGATAAGGTATAAATAATCAGAATGCAGCTGGTGTGTCAGATTAGGATTGGGAAAACATCTTCTTGGTTTTTAAAAAAGGAATCACTGAATGAGACAGGATGAATCATATCATATCATAGAATCATAGAGCTGGAAGGGACCACAAGGGTTATCCAGTCCAACCCCTTGCCATACAGGAACTCACAATCAAAGCACCCCCGACAAATGGCCATCAGCCTCTGTTTAAAAACCTTCAAAGAAGGAGACTCCACCACTCTCCAAGGGAGAGTGTTTCACCGTCGAACAACTCTCATCATCTGGAAGTTCTTCCTAATGTTTATGTGGAATCTCTTTCCACCCTGAGTAAACTAAAAAGTAACTTAAAAGAAGGTGTTTAACAAACAAACAAAAAACCTTCCTGACTACCTTGTGTTCTACTGTTAAGTAAAGAAATCTCCCCACATGAAGATATTTTCACTATCTTACTCTTTTGTAAAAGTTCCTCCCTCTCCATGGTCAAATCATGGCTCTGAAGACATTTGATCCAGCCCTGCTACAAAGAATGGCCTCATATTTCTATATAAATCATAATAATTTATTCTAAAGGTGCATCTATAATAAATAAGCAGAGGCAAAAAATCTAAATTATACTTTGGCTTCTTCTTTGCTGATGCATTCCCTCCTGTATGGCAGTGCATCATGATAGATGTCATGACCAACTTACACACTGAAAGTACCTTTAAGAGGACTCACATTATCAAAAAAGGAAGACAAAAGGGAATGCCAGTTTGCCTAAAACGGCATATACTGATATGTATCAACAGATGGAAAAGGAGATATGATTTGTATGATGTAAGCCAAATTATAATAGATAAATGGCAAAGCTTGTAACCAGATGAGTTGGGATTAATATATGCATGGCTGAAAATGCAGTGTAGTCCTGGTTCTAATCCTCATATAGTACACAGTGTTTGCTCCAACACAGAGCAATTCCAAATCTTGTTACAGCCTGAGAGTTATATCTCAAGATAAAAATAACCAGTATGCCTGAGAATTATTATATCTCAAGATAAAATTATTAGTATGTTGGAGAGTTACTATAACTCAAGATAAAATCAGTAGTATGCCTTTGTTGCTGTTGTGTGCCTTCAAGTCATTTCTGACTTATATTATTCAAAGGAGGTTTACCATTGCCTTCCCTTAAGGCTGAGAGCATGTGATTTGTCCAAGGTCACCCAGTGGGTTTCATGGCCAAACAGAAAATCGAACCCTAGTCTCCAAAGTCATAGTCCAACACTCAAACCACTATGCCATGCTAGCTCCCACTAGCATTTTATAGTGTTGTGTTTTATCATCCGTTTTTGAACATGATGATATATTTATAACACACAGAGAGAGTGAGAGAGCGACCAGAGACCAAAACAGATATAGCACAAAAGATTTAGTATCACATCCTATCCCCTCTTTAAAAAAATACCCCAAAAAACTTTAGCCACAAGCAGTTAAAATTTACTAGGTGCTCAGTTCTAGAGCAGCAGTGCAATGCTTGGAAAGTTCAGCTTTAGATTACAGCTCCCATAATCCTCTAACTGGATAGCCACTGAAGGAATTCTGACAGTTGTAGTCCCCAAAAGCAACTTTTCCAAGCTTTTAATGTTTGACCCTTTCCCTATTCACCATGTCCACTGTAAGAAAAATTGCAGATACCTGTATTGTGTCTCGTTTTTTCTTGTTTTCCTCTATGGAGCAAATGCTGCCATGCTATGTCTGTTTTGGTTCCTGGTGTGTGTGTGTTATAAATATATCCTCATGTTCAATTACTATTAACCTTGACAAGTTTGCAGTTCTGTATCCATTTACCTGGGAACAAGCCCAAGTGAACCCAATGACACTTTCCTCTGAGTAGAAATATGGAGCGTTGGCGGGGGGGGGGTAAGATAAGTCAGAAGGAAAGAATTAAATACCCCCTTTACCAGTTCTGTTGTGGATGACAAAATCCCATACCTTCCAACATTTCACAGATGAAAGCCAGGACACGTGTGCCCAAGCAAACCCAGAGTGTGTTCAAGATGGCTAAAGGTATGAATGAGGAAGGGCACACAAGCCAGGAGAGGCTGCAGCAGTGTGATTTTGCCTGAACCTACTGGGAAGAGAGTCCTTTACACTCTTCTCCTAACTCCTGAGTTTTTTTTGTTGTTTTTTTTTTGTTTTTTGTTTTTTTTTTGTTTTTGTTTTTTGTTTTTTGTTTTTTTTTTTTGTTGTTGTTGTGTGCCTTCGTCGTCCCCGACTCATGGTGACCCTTTCACAGGTTTTTCTTGGCAAGATTTCTTCAGAGGAGGTTTGCCATGGCCTTTCCCTGAGGCTGAGAGAGTGTGACGTGCCCAGGATTATCCAGTGGATTTCATGGCTGAGAGGGAATCAAATCCTGGTCTTCTAGTCCAACACTCAAACCACTACACCCCTCTGGCTTCTCAGTTAACTCAGTTTGGAGCAACTGAAGTAAGCTGAGGATAGGGGAAAGTGGGAAGAGGAGGGACAAAATAGGAAATTTTCAAGGCAGCTGAAAAAGTGGGATGACAGAGGACAGGTCAGTTGAAAGGTATAAAATCTGAGTTTGCGATTGCACTAAATGTTTGCGTTGTTGTTCCTGGCCAAGAACTACGTTACAGTCTATATTTCATAACCACAAATTCGTAGCTGTGTTGCAAAGAGTCATCATAGTGTAGTGGTTTGACTATGACTCTGGAAACCAGGTTTGAATCCCTGCTTAGCCATGGAAACCCACTGGCTGAGTCTGTGCAAATCACACTCTCCGCTTCAGGGGAAGGCAAGGCAAACCTGCTCTGAACAAAACTTGCCAGGAAAACTGCATGATAGGTTCACCTTAGGCTCAGCATCAGTCAGAAATGACTTGGAGGCACACAGCACAATAAAAAGCTATGTTGCAGAAACACAAGAAGACCCCATTAGTGAATTGTGAAGATTCACATCTGGGTACTGGCAGGGGTGCTCTAATGAATATGGGCCACTCCTATTGTGCCCCAGCCCTTCCTAGCCTAGCTAGTGCCTCTTGTGCATTCAGCCATGGTGCGTCATCACCCCACCATTGTATAACAAACACCTGTACATTGTGATGTCACACAACCCCTAGGTAAATATGGATGTTGCAAAAATACTCAATTTAATTTTACATACATGTAAGGCCACTTACGAAGACACAAGTCCCAAGCAGAATGCTGGGCGTTGTTTTTAAACTGAGACATTCAGTCACAGAGTGTCTCTGTCATATCTGCTTGGTCCTGAGATAGTGCCAATCACTCAGGACCCTTTCACGCTACGTAGTTATAGCACTATAATTCTGCTTTTACTGCCATGGCTGTATCCTATGGCATCCGGGGGGGTGGGGGTGTTGGTCAGAGGCACCAGAAGAGAAGCTACTTGGTTGATGAGTCTAAATGTCCCTCCCTAAACTGCCAATCCCAGGATGTTGCAGGATGTTACCATGTCAGTTAGAGTGGAATCATACTGCTATAACTGTGTAATATGAAAGGACACAAAGCCTTGTGACAGTGAAGATTTGAGGGCTTTCTCCCTCTGGCAAGCAATTGTAGCTTCTAGGAGCCCTCTCTGCATTAACCTACCATCCCCAATAGGCAATTGCCTTTCAAGGGTTTGTGCTTCCCTGGCTGTCATGTTGTTTTGGCTTCCCTTTCTCCATCCTTTTAGGATCCCGTTCCCCCCTCACAAATGACAGTTGGATCAGCTGCCAGGCCTTATCGTCCCATCTTTGCAGTGTGTTCAGGCATGGAGCGGGGGTACGAAAGGAAGCTTTTGAAATCAACCTTGAAAAGATGCCAAGTTCCTCTGAACGTGGGCCTGGTGACGCTCTTGTGCTCTGATTCACTTCCTCCCCTTTTCCCACCTCTGGGGCCTTTAAAGGACCTCCTTGATCCCATTCTCAGATGTGGGAAGGCACTGGGAGAAGGGAGAACCAAATTATGGGGCCGGACTGGGATTCCATCCACCCATCTTATATTTATTTATTTATTTGTCTTGTTTTATTTTAACATTTCTATTCCACTTTGTAGCCCCAGAGGAGGTAGTTGAGGCAGTTTATAAATCATCTCATAATTAAGCAACAAAATTGCAAGAAGTTAATACAACTTTAAAAAATAACCCTGGAGAGCCCACTAAAAACACAAACTGGTTATCTTTAGACTTTAACAGCATCTTCAGCAGCAAATCTGAGAATTCACATCTGTTCAAACATTCATATCCATCAGCTTTCTGAACAAAACTGAAGAGAGCGTATCTGGGTCCCTCAGGACTTTGAAAGACCAGATGCGGTGGAGACAGACAAACAGAGGTGACCATTTTCTTCGAACCCTGTTTGTGATCTTCCAGAGATGTTTGTCTGACTACAGAAAGGCAGAATGGATGGATTATACACACCAAAGAGTTTCATCTGGCATTCCTAAGTCACAGACTGGGCAACCCTGGTTCATCATGGGTACCATTTAAGTATGATTCTTGATATTTTAATATGGCTGCCAGAATTTACTTTTTCATGCAAGTGGCAGTATTGGCAGTGGAGATTAAGATAAAATAGAGGGAAAGGATTAAGTACTCTCTTTACCAGTACTATTGTGCCAGGAAAAAATCTCATACCTTTCAACATTTCACAGATGAAAACTAGGACATGTGTGGCCAAGCGACCTCAAAGTGTGGTCGCAAAGGCAAAAGTTATGAATGAGGAAGAACAGAAAAGCTAGCAGAGACTGCAGCAGTTTGTCTTTGCCTGAGCGTCCTGGGAAGGGCAAAACACTGTCCTCTACTTTCTTCTTCCAATTTCTTGAGCTAACTGAGAACAAACTACTTTTGCACATTGAACTTAGTTTGGAGCAAATGAATTAAGTTGAGGACAATGGAGGAAAGTCAGGGGGAAAGGAGAGAAAGAGTGTGACCAAGCAACCTCAGAGTGTGGTCAAGATGGCAAAAATGATTAATGAGGAAGGGCATACAAGCTAAAAGATGGTGCAGAAGTTTGCCTGTGCCTGAGCCTACTGGGAAGGACATGATTCTGTCCTTCATTCACTTCCAGTTCTTGAGTTAAATGAGTGCAAATTACTTTGCATTTTGAATCCCATTCTGGAGAAAAGCAGAATAATAAATAAATAAATAATGCAAAATGAGAGCATTGTCCTGCCCATAAGAATTCTGCTCCCCAAATGAAATTTTAATTCACTTCTCAAAATTTTAGCATTGCAGTATGAACAATTTTCAATGTTTCACTGTGTGCAATGCTCAAAAGTTGGAGACTGAAGAAAAAAAAATCATTGGAGGAACAGTTCTTATTTAGTGCAATGCCCTGATTCCCCATTGTAGCTACATGCCTGTCATGCTCTCCAGTCCCCAGAGATCATGAACCTCCTAGCAATTTTTTAAAGAGTTTCTTCATGAAGGGAGGGGAGACTAGAATACTTCTTTAAAAATATTAGTATTGTTTTCTCACCATAGCACTACTTTTCTGTGGTGTGGGGATTAGGTGCTCTTATGAGGACCTCCCATCTTTTGCTGAGGACAGCAGCAGTATTGTGTGTTTGTGTGCCACTGGCAGAGGATTTCTCAGAGACGCCAGTGGCATCACAGCTAACGCTTGTTAGTACTGTGCAGAGGGAGGCACATGAACCGTTTTGAATGTATTTTACCTATGGGTTTACTGAAAACCTATGATGAGACAATCCAAAACGAAGCAAGAGATGTAGTGTCAGAAGAAGAGACTCTCAGGTCAGACTCCCTGTTGGCAAGCAGGGAAATAGCAGAAGACAACTACACTGTTGTGGTTAAATAAGGCAACTAAACTCAAGCCGAAAGGATGTTTAGCTGTTGACATGATCAGAGGTGAAAGGAAAGTCTGAAGCTGTACAATACATATTATAGGAACATGAAATGTAAGAAGGGAATCAAGGGAAGCTCGACATTGTAAACAAGAAATGGAAAATATAAACATTGCGATACTTGGGTGAGCGAGCTAAAATGGATAGGAATGGGCCATTTTCAGACAGATAATCTCACAATGTTTGAAATAGTTCAAGATTTCCATACCTTGGATCTGTCATTAATCAGAATAGAAACTGCAGTCAAGAAATCAGAAGAAGACTAAGGAGTTTATCACATGGGGGAAATTTCGTGCATAAATGGGGTTTTAAATTGAAAAAAACCCACAAAAGCAGGCAGATTTTCAGACGACATCACTGTAAAAATGGGATTAACCCGAACAGAAAGTAGTCACAAACTGCTTCTTTTTAACTTTCGAAAAATCCCAAAAGTAAAAAGAAGCAGTTTCTGACTACTTTCCGTTCAGGTTAACCCCATTTTAACAGCGATGTGTGTGAAAATCTGTCACTTTTGCGGGTTTCC
This sequence comes from Phrynosoma blainvillii, assembly GCA_026167975.1. Taxonomy (NCBI): domain Eukaryota; kingdom Metazoa; phylum Chordata; class Lepidosauria; order Squamata; family Phrynosomatidae; genus Phrynosoma; species Phrynosoma blainvillii. Next base: position 182,988,286 of record JANUYF010000002.1, read on the forward strand.
CCTACCTTTTAAATCCTGTTTCTGCACAGGATTTCCCCTGTGTGATAAACTAGTTGGACTTGGAAGGGCAGCTATGAAGGAACTAGACAAGATCTTGAAGTGTCAAGTTATATCACTGAATAGTTAGGATTATCCATGCTATTGTATTTCCAGTTTCTATGGATGGTTGTGAAACTGGGCAGCAGAAAAGCTGGTGGGAAGAAAATCAATTCGTTTGAAATCTGGTGCTGGAGAAGAGTTCTGTGGATATCCTGGACTGCTAAAAAGACAAATAAATGGGTCCTAGAGCAGATGAAGCCTACATTTTCTTCACAAGTATTCAAAACAAAGTCAACCTCACCTAGCTCTAGGACTTCACAGTAGCACCATGTAGACCAGGGGTCGGCAACTTTTTTTGCTGGGGGGCTGGGGGGGGGGAATGGCACTGGGGCCGGGCGGGTGGGTGCGTGCTTGGGTGGGTGCGCGCGCACTTGTGTGCGCATGCGCCTAATGCCCATGTCGTGCGCATGTGCGTGCGCGTGGGGGCGCCATTTTGGAACAGCCCCGCTGGGCCTTCCCAATGTACACGGTGCACAGCGCTGTTGGGCCTTCCCAAATGGCGCTCCACCATTTGCACAGCGCCGGCACTGTTGGGCCTTCCAAAATGGTGGCCACCGCCATGTGCATGTGTGTGCAAGCACGGGCGCCATTTTGGATGCCAAAATGGGGCCCACGCTCATGTGCGGCACGGTGGCAGCAGCGGCGGCACGCACGCGGCAGCACCACTGGCAGGACTGGCCACAGGCCGGTCCCAAGGCCTCCGCGGGCCGCACCCGGCCCACGGGCCCTAGGTTGCCAACCCCTGATGTAGACTATCTATACATCTGACATTAAAGGAAAGGAGAGCAAGGGCACATATGCCTCCTCATTGCCACCATCCTTGGGTTGAGACCAAACTGGGATTTTTGTCTTTAAATCCATGGCATCTCCCAGCATGAAGCAGGAAAACACTAGAAAATCTGGACACTGAATCCCTTGGGGATCCTCCATGGATGCCACAAGCTTTTGTTGTTGTTGTTAACTGCCCTTGAGTTGATCTTGACCCATGGCAAACCTATGGATGAGACATCTCCAAGACCTCCTATCCTCCACTGCTCTGCTTAAATCCTGCAATGCCTTAATACCCATGACCTCCTTAATATAGTCCATCCATCTGGCATGTGGCCTTCCTCTCTTCCTCCTTCTCTCCATCTTTCCCAGCATTATTTTCTTTTCCAAAGAGTCCTCCATTCTCATGATGTGTCCAAAATACAACAGCCTCAGTTTGATCATCTTGGCTTCCAGGGAGGTTTCTGGCTTGATCTGCTCTAGGACCCATTTGTTTGTCTTTTTGGCTGTCCATGGGATCCTCAGCACTCTTCTCCAGCACCACATTATCTCAAATGCATTGGTTTTCTTCCTATCATCTTTCTTAACTGTCCAGCTCTCAAGCTCCTTGTGTGGAATTAGTGTGATCATACTCAGTCTCCTTCCCAGTATGCTGGCTAAGCATAGGGCTACAATTTGTGAAACTTTGGTCCAGATTCTGGCTGGTTTTGAGACTGAAACAACTTTGTTCATCTTGACGTATGAGATACACTGGGAGCTAGACGGAAGGAGGTGTATCCTTGTTGGTTCTCCTGCTGGATCTCACAAACACTTTCAATATAATCAATCATGATAAGGCTGGGAGAAGAGCTAGTGTGAAATTAAAGATACAGCCTTATCCTGGCTGACCCTGCACTCCCCTTGAAGGACTGAATTCATAGTTTGAGGATGTTCTTAGACCCAACTTTGATCCTGGCTAATCAGATGGCAGTTGTGACTAATAGTAATGATTTTGCACTATTTCTTTTGGTGCATCAGCTACACATCTTCATAGAGAAAGCAGTTCTTAACACCGTCCATATGTGCCTTGATCACAGTTAGATTAGATTTCTATAAAATGCTCTGGGAGGGGCAGACAAAGTGTCTGGAAGCTTTACCTAGAAGCCCCCCCCCAAAAAAAAGTTAATTACTCCGACTGCTTAATCTGCCCTGGCTCCCAGTTTTTCCTAGGCTTGGCAAAATATGCTGGTTATTGGTATCTATAAAGCATTAAATGGTTTGAGATCAAGGTTTTGTTTGGTTTTGTTTTTTGCTTTATTTTGAAGGATATCCTTCTCCCACATGAGCTTGTTGCTACCTTGCATTTTTCATTAGAGACCTTGCTCCCTGATGCATTGCCAGCAGGGGCTTATTTAGTAAGGATTCAGGCCAGTATGGTCTAGTGCAGAGGTAGGCAACCTTTTTGAGCTGAGGGACGGGTTGCTGTCCCTCAGACAACTGGGGGGGCCGAAGCATCATAAATAAATAAATAAATAAATATAAAAATATTTTTTTAAAAAAATTAAAAAATTTAAAAAATATGCATGCACACTCTCTCAGCCCCAGAACAGCCATGGCAAAACCCCTGTGGAGATTTTGCCAAGAAAACCCCAAGAACAAGTAATAACAATAATAAATATCATCATGGTGGGCGGCGGGGGGGGGGGGAGGCGGCAGCGGCAGCAGCAGCAGCAGAACCGGCCTGGGGCCGATCCAAAGGCCTCGGGGGGGTGCATCCGGCCCCCGGGCCTTAGGTTGCCAACCCCTGGTTTAGTGGTTTGAGCATTGGACTTGACTCTATGACTCTGGAGACCAGGGTTCAAATCCTGGTTCTGCCATATAAACGCACTGGGTGACTTTGGGCAAATAACACTTTCTCAGTCTTAGAGGATGACAATGGCAAACCCCCTCTGGAGAAACGTGCCAAGAAAACCCTGTGATAAGTTCAGCTTAGGGTCGCCATAAATCAGAAAATGACTTGAAGACACACAACAAGAACAACAAGCAGAACGAGGCTTTTTAAGGTGGTCCAAGAACTGTAGAACATCTTTCTCTGGGAGACTCCAGTGGCTTGGTCCTTAATAGCCTTTAGCCACAAGTCAGAAATGATTTGAAGGCCCACAGAGAGAGAGAGATGTATGTAGGTCTGAGATGGTCTGAGCTGAGCTGAGAAACATTCCTCCTTTTTTCTCTGGACTGCAATTCTCAAAATTACTACCAGCTTCAGTATGGCCAGTGCATATTTCTGACAGCTATGGTTAAAAAGAAAAAAAGATCTGTTCCATGATCTGCAATCAAAGTCACCCCAAAACAACATATATACTTTGGACTTTAGACATCTCCATACATGTCCCCTCCCCATAATACCTCAAAGCAACAACATGGCCACAGACATCAGAAACATCACCTTATCTCTGCCCCAAGCATACAAATACCAGTCCTTATCAGCCGGAATTACATTTCCTTTTGAATATTTTCATTTCAACTCAAATTACAGTTGCTGTTGTACCAGTTATCTATCCTATTCTGTGCTAAAATATGTAGATATTATTGTATAGAGTCTTATCACTAGCGCCTATGTCTTCAAATAATGATCTATGGGGTATATTTGTTATCAGGGCACCCAAGCTGTGGAATTGGAGGCAGCAATGTTAAGCCACCCTGAAACAGACCAGAGGCAGCTCCTGCCATGAGACCAACTTGCCTTTCAACTCTTGCTTCCCTCGCCAGCTATATTGCAAGAACATGGAGACTTCCAAAGGACCCAAGTGTCCAAGAGCCTAGGCAGAAGGTAAACTAGATATTGCAGAAAGAAGGACTTGGGGGAGTCCCTGACTTGATCCTTCCCAGGAGATATCCTATCCTCTTGGAATCCCATCCAGAGAAAATGAAAAATGCAGCCCATTCCTCCTGTTTATTAAATCCCGTTTTCCATCCACAATTCCAGCATGTCCCATTTCGGTCCATATCAGGACAAAAACTGAACCTGTGTCAAATGCATTTGTCTCTGGGATCTGAAATTAGTGGGAACTGGAGAGGAAAGAAAGAATAAGGATTTGCAGAAGGCCACCAGATCCTGCACTCTTAAATTTAATTCTGCTTTTGTTATCTGTTAGGAAAGATCCTCTCTGTCTACCTATGCCTTATTTCTTACTGTTCACCTATCCATTTCCTTTTTTGCAGGGTTTTGTTTCTTGAGATATGTTTGTCCTGTTTTGCCATGCCTTTTAAAAACCCATTTATAGCTACCTTCCCCACCAACTTTCACATTTGCTATTTCTTTGTTTTACAGAATTCTTTCTTTGTGTGTGTGAGTGTGTAGCAATGCTTCCATATTTTGTGTCCTCTAGCTGCAAAAAAAGTGTGAGTGAGCTGGAAAGTCCCTAATTCAAATGTTGCCTCTCTATCATGAACTCACTTAGGGCCTTTGCAGACTGCCAGAAATAGTGCAAATCAAGTCCACTTTAACTGCCCTGACTCAGTGCTAGGGAACCATGGGAAATGTAGTTTATTGTGGCACCAGAACTCTCTGACAGAGAAGGCTCAATGTCTCAGAAAAAAAATCAGTTCCCATGATTCCCTAGCACTGAGCCTGGGCAGTTAAAGTGGACTCAATTTGCACTATTTCTAGCAGTCTGCAAAGACCCTTAGTAATTTTTAGTGAAGTATTGTACTTTCTCTCAGCTTCATCTGCTGACCTTATCCCTTCTGCAATATGGGTATAAAATACCAGTTTTCCTTTTAATGTTGTAAGGACTAAGCTTTATTCCAACACGATCTAGCCCAGTTTTCCTCAACTGGCTGTCCTTACAATTTACATCATTCCCAGCTAACATGATAATCTAGGGGATCTGGATTAGGGAAAGCCATCATACTCCATTTCATTAGATATTTTAAGTGCCACCTTAATTTTACAAGGGCATGTATGTGTGCACACACATGCATATTCACACACACAAACAGCATCTATGAGCGGAAATGGGTTCCAGTAGCAATTAAATAAGTGCTAAGAATTAATAATTGACCTCCCTACCTGTAATTCTGACAATGCAATTCTAGGCATGTTTTCTTACAGAAAAAGTTCCATAGAGCCAAAGTGCTTATTAGTACATGAGTTTAGACTTGAGGTGCTACTGCTCTCATTTCACAGGCAAGAAACTGAGGCAGAGCTAGTATTTAGGGGGGAAGCAGATGGCTAAAAGGGCCGTTTTGGGGGCAAGGAAGGGGAGGGGCAGCCGCACGGTGGGCGCCCCAACCCCTTCCCGAAGGCATTGTCGGAGCGCCGGCCCCTCCGCACGGCCGGGGCTCCAACGATGCCTTCCCGCCTCAGCGTTTGCACACGCTGCGGCGGAAGAGTCGCCAAAAGTGCGCCGCCAGCCTTTTGTGGCGCACCTTCGGCGACTTGTGGAAGGAGCTCTATTTTAACGCTTCTTCCAGGGGCAGCGAAGCTGCGCCGTGGGGCCAAGGTGTGCGGATACCTCAGCCCCGCGGCGCAGCTTCCCGGGGCGGCCCACGGCCACCCGTCTGTTTCCCCCCTTAATCTAAAATTTGAATCCAAGTTCCCTGTTCTATGCTTTCCTTCTCCTCCCCATCTAGGAGATTGCGTAGCTCCATTCTCAATAATAATTCTTGGGTCATTGTTTTCCATGAGAGATTTAACATTAAAACTTGTTCATAACTTTGATGTTGTTATGTTCCTTCAAGTCATTTCTGACTTATGGCAACCCTAAGGCGACCCTATTGTGGGGCTTTCTTGGCAAGATTTTTCAGAGGAGGTTTGCCATTGCCTTCCCCTGAGGCTGAGAGAGTGTGACTTGCCCAAGGTCACTCAGTGGGTTTATGGTCAAGCTGGGAATCGAAACCTGGTCTCCAGAATCGTAGCCCAACACTCAGACCACTACACCATGCTGGTTCTCTCAAAACCTTGGCCAATAATCTAATAGGACTTTTAAATCAACCAAGTTTATCTGTTGGTTTATCTGTGAATACTGGTGCCAGAGTAGGACTTATTGAGCTGACTTCCTCACAAGTAGCTACATTTAGGATTGCTGACGGACCATTTTGCTTTACCTTTTACAGTACTATAAATGCAAAATGCCCATTAGCTATGTGACATGGCAGACTCAAACATGCTTTTTGATGCACTTATGTGAAGAAAGCTGAAATATATTGCCCCTACTGCATAATGATGCGCTTGGGCTCTGTCACTATCTATTTACATTTTCTGTTTCCTCTACAGATGACACTGTGGTTTTTCTGTACATTTAAGAACTATGTTATTATGTCTCCTTTCCACTCCATGTATAATGCTGATCTTTCTGTCGACTGATCTTCCAGCCCTGCCTTTCTCCTTTTTCCCCTCTCTCAGGCAATGCACATCCTTTGCCATCTGGTTCCCACTGGGTGCATTTCTTAATGACTTCCAAAGAGGCAAAAACAACCAATTCTTACAACCTAAAGAAAAGATTACTGTATGAGCTTTCATGGATTATAGCCCACATCATGATCTCATGAACTGTTACTCAGCATCTCAGGTGTATATATGAAACCCACCATGATGTTGTGGTTTGAGAATGGACTAGGACTCTGTGGGACTGGGCTTCAAATCACTGCTGGGCTATGGAAACCCACTGGGTGACCTTGGGCAAGTCACGCTCTCTCAGCTTCAGAGGAAGATCATGGCAAATCTATTCTGAATAAATCTTGTGAAGAAAACCTCCCTGATGCATCCTCCTTAGGGTTGCCATGAATCAGAAACAACCTAGAGTCCAACCATTTATACTGTTTCTTCTTCTTCTTCTTCTTCTGTGTGTGCTTTCAAGTTGTTTCTGACTTACAGTAGATATATCATGGGATTTTCTTGTCAGATATATCATGGGGTTTTCTTGTCAAGCTTCTTCAAAGGGGGGGTTGTCATTGCCATCCTCTGCAGCTGAGAGAGTGTGACTTGCTCAAGGTCACCAGTGGGTTTACATGGCCGAGCCGCGATTTAAATCCTGGTGTCCAGAGTCATAGTCCAAACCACTACAGCTTGCTGACAGAATATCTAAACACCTGTAAATTTGGATAACACATTCCATGCCTATGTTGAATTAGGCTACAGTCTGCAATAGCTTGTGCTATAATACATTTATTAAGTATATCTAGGGGTAGCCTGGATATACTTAAGGTGCTGTAAGACATTTGGTTGGTTTTCCATTTTTGAATAGGTTGCCAGCCGCCTGTCAGCCTTTCTACTTTTCATATACTCTGCCAAACCGTTTTCCATGTACTCCAATGCTCTTCAGACCCCATCACTTTCAAACTTATCTTACCAATTCTCACTTCCTTCTTTCTCCAAAATAAATAGGATTTAACTTTTTGGAAGTTAGCGTTCACGCTGCCCAAAGATAGCATGAGGAGCAGTCTCATCTCCCCTGTTTGGGGATGGTTTGCTTTACTTTTTCAGCATCAGTGTGAGTAACAAAACCAAAGGGCACTTTGCTCAATCTTTTTAACTCAATAGTAAGTCCCATAAAACTGTAGGAAATAAGTGTTGTATAAAGCACTGTAATATTAATCCTATCCCAATGTTCCCATAATGATATGGTCCCTGAGGTGATTCTCTGTCTTCAGAACTTTGATTGACCTTCTAACAGAACTTTAAAATCAGCCAAGTTTCGCTAGCAGAGTCATCTATTAATCTATTCAACCCCACCTCTCATTTAAAACAATTACATTGGGCCCTTGGTATCCGCTAGGGTTTGGTATCAGGACCCTCTGTAGATACCTAAATCCATGGATGCTCAAGTCCCATTAAATACAATGACATAGTGAAATGGTGTCCCTTATATAAAATGGCAATATCAAGGTTTGCTTTGGGAATTTATATTATTTTTCAGTATTTTCAAACCATGGATGGTTGAATCCGTGAATAAAAAATCTGTGGATACAGAGAGTCAACTGTATTTATGGTCATATTTATTCATTTAGATTTTTACAAATTGTTTTCTTGCCCTCAAAAGATCCCCCAAAATGATACTTTTAGACACTAGATTTTTAAAAATCTACAGCATAAAGATAAACAGTTTTTCATGCAACTCAAAAATGGAAGCCTACCCTGCTCATCCCTTGATCACTTGATGTCTAGCCGTTGGAAACTAGTCAACCCTCTGGATGCATTTGAGCTGGACACCATAGTCAGAGCTTAGTCTTGGAAGTCGTAATGTTGAAGGTCAGTCTTAAACCATACAAAATAATAACTAAGAGAAGGATGCTTCTACCCATGCACAGAGTGCATTTCCCACATAAGCAACAATAGCCAGATCCAACAACACAACAGCATTGAGAAGGACATCCAGAGTAGAGGATGTAACTTTCAAGCAGATGGGCTCCAGTGTTTCTCTTTTTCAGCACTTCTCCTGACCAGCCATGGCATAATCTCATATTTCTACTTACCCTTTTTCAAAAATTTCTCTACAACAGAATTCCGATTTCTCTCTTGCCATGTCTCGACTACCATTCTTAGCACCTCCTGTCCAAGAGACTTACGTCCATAACCCAAAAACAAGTTAACAGTTATAACCTTCAGCCCACTGGCTTTTGGCTGTGCATTGGATCAAACTGACCTGATACTGAGCCCAAAGTTTAGTAACTTTCTGGATGATTCTTGGTCCTCAGCACCTAGAGATCAATCAGGGAAAGGGCTGAGATGGCTGTTGAGAAAGTGTTCCCACTTCTGTCTGTTGATCTGTCTCTCAGCTGAGTCCTCCACACAAGGTCCCAGGCTTGATGGCAGAGAGAGAGAGGGAGAGAGAAACAAACAAGGAGGGGACTGACAGCCAAAAAAGAAAAAAAAAATGACATAGCAATCGCCCAAGTCCTGTCTCCGCCTCCACCAAAAAGGACTAGCAAGGAGGATGAAGGATGAAAAGAGGGAATCAGAAGGAAAAGCATACGGTCCCTGTATGAACCCAATAAAAGCAGTTCCTTGGTTGGAAAGCTCTTATGTATGGATTAGGAAAGAAAACACAGACTAAAAGTTCTGAAGTTTGTACCCAGGTCTGGAAAAGTATGCTGTCTTTGGAAGGCATGGTGGCAGCCATGGAAGGCAGAATTCTTAGATCGCATCCCAAAGTATAGAAAGAATGGCAGGGGCCTAGGCTTGTTCAAGTATTAAAAACAAAAAGGTGGAAGTTGTCGACCTAAGTAGTATCTTTTGCATTCTTATCTCTTGCTAGTACAGTTCCTGAATACAAGATATCTTTTAAGCAGCCTTTCATGCAGTGCGAGGGGTGTTGTTCTAGCTACATATATTTTATTTTATTTTATTTTGATGGCCATCAGATTTTATATTGCTGGTGGCGACAAGAAGAGGTCATACAGGATTTGCATAGAGGTTGGACGGAAAACCTTAACCATTCCTTACCTACCTCTATGCCTTCCTTCCCATTCTCCCTTCTTTGTTTGCAGACTTAAAATGACAGTAAATAGTCTGATGCTGAATTTAAAGGCCTATTACTGAGTGATTTGCAACTGAGAATATTTCTACAGAATTTATAACAGGGTTGTTGTGCATCAGGATCTCTGTCCTGAAAGTCATGCCAAATAGTGGGCAGACAGAACAAATTGGTGACTACCTTTGCTTCCCCTGTTGTGTTCTGATATACTACAACTTTCCCTGATTTAACAAAAATGTTCCATCTTCATCTGTCTGAGGAAGTTAGTTGCCAAAGCTGCTGTTTTTCAAGTCTCATCTACCCAACCTTCCTTCTCAGCTCTCTGGAATAGCCAAACTAGTGTCTCCTAGATATAGTGCAATAGAGCTTCTACTATCGCCAGACAAAATGATGAGAACTGTAGCCCAAACACATGGGAAGCAGCCTTACACCATAACAGTTTTACTACCCCAAGCCTGTCACTTCCAATTTATTAGGAAAAAATGTAGTTTGTCAGGTCTGGGATTTCGAAAATGGGATGGATGTGCCCCTCACTTCTTGCATTGTTGCTGTTCTTGTTGTGCACCTTCAAGTCATTTTCTGACTTATGGAGACTCCATGGCAAACCTATCATGGGTTTTCTTGGCAAGTTTCTTTAGAGAGAGTTTTCCATTGCCATCCTCTGAGGCTGAGAGAGTGTGACTTACTCAGGGTCACTCAGTGGGTTTCATGGCCAAGTGGGGATTTGAACCTTGTTCTCCAGATTCATAATCCAACTTTCAAACACTACACCATGCTGGCTCTCATATTGTCCAACATTTCACAGATTAAAAGTGGGACATGTGTGGCCAAGTAATATCAGAGTGTGGTCAAGATGAGAAAAGTTGTTAATGAGAAGGAACCGATAAGCAAAGAGAGGCTGTGGCAGTTTGATTTTGCCTGAATCTACTGGGAAGGGCAAGATTTCACTCCTCTGTCCTCTTCCCCCACTGAGTTAATTGAGTGAAAATGACTTTTGCACTTTGTACTCTATCTGCAGCAATTGAAGTTAGCTGAGAACAAAGAGGGAAAGTGGAAGGAGGAGAGAAAAACTGAGCCATATTTAAAGCAGCTGAAAAAATAGGACAGCAGAGGATTAATCAAGATTGTCCTGACCAAATTGGGACAGTTTGAGAGTATGCCCACTTTTGCTACCCATCCTTGTTTTAGAATATACATCTCTGACGGAATGGATGCATTTTGTCATGAGATCACATGCATGTCGAGGCACATGCACATGAATTCAAGATGACAAAGCAGCCCACCCCACCCTGCAAATGACCACCATAGCAGTAAATCTTGTGGGATTATGTTTGAACACTAGCTGATTGATAACTGCAGTTTGGTTAATTTTGAAGGAAACTGTTGCAGTTAGCTTACAAATGTAGCCTTACTTAAGAACAAGTGACACACTGGACAGGCTGTTTTTTGCCCTGTGAGTGCCCTATGTACAATTATATTTTATTTTTCTTTTGGGCAATACATGTTTGCTGTTGTTGATGTTGTTGAACAAGACAGTCTTTTGACGTTGCCAGACTGATGCCTTATTTCCCAAGTGTGGACATGATGTGCTCACTTGTTGCTCTGCAGTGAGGAGGAGTTAACATGCAAAAGATAAACTGGGGCAAGACGCTGCCTGATTATAGAAAAAGACCCTAAGAGACCTTTACCCTCCTCCAACCCTTTTTTGACCTTTCTTTGAATGCTATATTCACTCACAGGCACCATAAATAAGTAGATTCTCCTATTTTCATATCCTCCAACATTTCACAGATGAAAACTGGGACAGATGTGGAGCACCTATGAAGAGCGGCTTAGGGAGTGGAAGAAGAGAAAGTTAAAAGGTGACATGATTGGCATGTTTAAATATTTGAAAGGATGTTATATTGAAGATGGATCAAGCTTGTTTTCTGCTGCTCCAAAGACTAGGACACAGATCAATGGATTCAAGCTACAGAAAAACAGATTCCATATAAACATTAGGAAGAACTTTCTCACAGTAAGAGCTGTTCAATAGTAGAATACGCTGCCTGGGATTGTGGTGGAGTCTCTGTCTTTGGAGTTTTTTAAACAGAGTCTGGATTACCATCCCTCGAAAATGCTTTGAATGTGTCTTCCTGCATGGCATGGGGTAGACCGGATGGCTCTTGGGGTCTCTTCCAGCTCTTTGATTCTATAAACAGCTGGCGTAATACACTATGACTTTTTAAATTCAAAACTAGCTATTTCATTAGGCAGAGTGCAGCAACCACCTCCAGGGCCATATGGTAGAGGGTAGCATTGGCAGCCACTGAACCTTTCCTCCTGAGTCACCTGGCCATTCCTCTCTCTTCAACATCAGAGCAGTATGTGCCATATGGCCAGGCCTCCACCACCTAAATGCCATACCCTCCTGAACATATCTGGGCCCATTTACACCACACAGTTATTGCTCTGTGGTTCCACTTTAATTGCCACAGCAACATCCTGTGGATCCTGGGAATGGCAGTGGAGGAAGGGACCTTTACAATCCACAGCCAGAACATACCTCCTTCAGTGCCTCTGATCAAACTGCAGATCCCAGGATTCCATATGATGCAACCATGGCAGTGAAAGGAGAATCATAGTGCTGTAATTCTGTAGTATCATCTCATCTGATTGTGGAAGCTAAGCAGGGTCAGGCCTAGTTAATTCTTGGAGGGAAGACCACCAGTGAATACTAGGAATCTCCATCAATGACTAGAAAAGGATCCTGCCTGCAATCCTGGGGTGTCACTGCCAGAGAGTTGGGCTAGATGTACCAATGGTCTGACTCAGTAGACAGTAGCTTCATAGTTTTACATTTCTAGCCTGCCTTTGTCAGATCTGACAGAAGACCCTAACATTCGACAGCCAGAGTAGTTAGCTTCTGTACTTGAAACTGTAGGAGTGGGGAGCCACCTTGTGCTTTACCTCAGGCAGCAAAACATCTTGGACTGGCCCTGGTGCTCCTGCCAACAGCCATTTAGATGGCACTGAGGGTGTCAATGTGGCTGTATGTATTCAGAGAGGTGTTCACAGAAAGCACGAAGAGAGAAGAAGCAATTCTAAATGTGGATGTGACATATCATCCTTCCCACCATCCCCTGCAACACCATTGAATAGGGCTAGAGAACCCGTGATTTTTAAGATATGTTTGGACTCCAATCCCCATCTTCCCCTGACATCCTGGACAGTGGTGAAGAATGATGGGAGTAGTATCTCCCAAACTACTAAACTAGAACTTCTTCAGCCCTGCTTTGGGGGCTCTGGGGGGATAGCTGTTAAATTGCATAGCATTGCTGCATGGGCTCATAGACAGTCATGGGCCAGCCCCAGATGAATACATTTCATATTCTATGTCATTTTAGGCTAAAGGGTTTTAAATATTCATCAGATCCACAGATGCAATGATGGCTTGTACCCAAGAGGGTCCAGAAAAGGTTCTGCAGACTAGTTCCTTTCCTGGGCCTCTTGAACTGCTTGAGCTGTGCACCATGTAGCAGCACTCTGCTGCCAGACTACTTTTGGGGTGGTGCTGAAACTGCAGCCAGTCAGTTTTGAGCTAGCAGTGCTGGACAGCTCTGATAAGGCCTTATCAGATGTCAGCACTGACAGTTTGGGCAATGTGGGTGACAAGGCAGAGCTGAAAGGCAGAGCATCAAGGGGAAGAGCATCCTTCGTATGGGTGCCTGGGGGGGTGGGGGGAATCAGACAATGTGTGAAGCCTCAAAGCAAGAACAAGAGTTGAGTATCCTGCAAGAATCCTGGAGAGGGATGCTTGGGAGACAGATGGAAGACAAGCCTGGAATAAAACCCATTGCCTGGAGGCAGCTGACTATGCCTCATCTGAAAGACAGAACCATGAGTCAATTTGAAGTTTCTAGTCCTCACATCCAAAGCTCCCTCTTCACACATAAGAATGGAGAAACACATGTACACTCAGCCCTTCATATCCACAGATTTCTTTTATCCACAGATTCAAGCATCCACAGCTTGAAAATATTTTAAAATTATATACATTCCAAAAAGCAAACCTTGATTCTGCCATTTTATATAAGGGACACCACTTTGCCATGTATTCAATGGGACCTGTGCTTAACCTGTGCTCTTACCTTCTTTTATCCTATATCCCCTTTTTATCTTGTTGGTCTATGACTGCAATAAAGATTTGTCTTCTTCCTGAACATCCACAGATTTTCGTATCCATGGGGGGGTCCTGGAACCAAACCCCAGTTGATACCAAGGGCCCACTGTGTTACCGAGTGTTCCTAAATTTATTTGCTTCTCCCATGTACATTTTATTTTTTCTTCATTCCACTTGTTCTGCCCAAGGGCTTCATTGTTATTCCCCTTTGCTTCCTTCTCTGTGGAGAAACACAAAGCAAAACACATTGCTCTCAATTTTTCATTGCTCCCCAGGCCTAGAACAACCTCCCTCTTCTTGGTTTGTGAAACCGGGCTTCTCCCCACAATTCCTCAAAGTCAAAAGCATAAAAATCCACTTTTAAAATATCTGCCTGAACTGTTCATAACTGATCTTCATTAAAATGGGATGGCAGAAAAAGGGGATACTGTGGCTATAAAACTCTACCCTCTGAGGATAAAACATGTAACGTTAAGAATTTTTGTGCCTGAGTTTTCTTCATTTGCTTTCCCCTCCTCCTCCTGTTTCCTTTTGGGTCATGTCTTTTTCATTTGTAAACCCAAAAGGAAGAACTGTATTGCCTTTATTGGTAGACAGTTTGTCCCAAAGGGCTGGGCAACAGTAAGGTATAAGTGCCATTAGACAGACAGACAGACAACAAAGATTTGAAATTTATTTTGAGTTATGATTTTAGATTTTAAAAAATTATAAGATGATGTGTAGAGCCAGTGTGGTGTAGTGGGCTGAGTGTTGGACGATGACTCCAAGAGCCAGAGTTTGAATCCTGGCTCAGCCATGTAAATCCTAGGTAACCTTGGGCAAGTCACATACTCTCAGCCTCAAAGGATAGCAGTGGCAAGCTCCCTCTGAAAAAACTTGCCAAGAAAACCCTGTGATACAATCACCTTAGGGTCGCCATAAGTTGGAAACTACTTGAAGGCACGCGACAACAACAACAATAGATGGTATTTAGCACTGGAAAGATTATCAAAAAAATTCTACAAAAGCTCAAATAAATGTTGGAAGTGTAAACAGAAGATAGGGACTTTTTACCACACGTGGTTGACTTGTGCTGAAGCACAGAAGTATTGGACTCAAATACACTCAATGTTTGAAGATATTTTTTAAAAATGAAAATACAGTTGAAACCAGACATTTTTTCTTTTGGGAAGAAATACAGAAGGATGTTAGAATATAGTCGTCCCTCCCGATTCGTGGGGATCCGTTCCAGACCCCCCATTGATAAAACCACAAATATCCAAGCCCCATTGAATATAATGGCCGTGCGCTCTGGTGTGTGGCCCCATGCAGGTGCCATGGGCATGCATGCCATTTTGTCCCTCCTGGCTTCCCATCCATGGAAATTCAAGACCGCTAACAGGAGTCCATGAACTAGGAGGGACTGTATATGATTACTGCAGCAACAATAGTTTATGCCCAGAAGTGGAAACATGATGCTATTCCAACAAAAGAAGACAATTTAACTTGCAAAATGGACAAATTGACAATGTTGATTATGGAAAAAATAACTGAATAATTTTAAAAAATATTGAGAATTGCTTATTACTTTTTTACAGACTCACTGGGGCCATATATCAGTTTGAAGTTTTGGAAGTTAAACAGAGCTTGTATTAAGTAGAAGCATAAATATACTATCATTTAACAAAGGAAATATAGAAAATCCTGGAATATATTCATCAGTTAGGCCAGGGGATGGGAAGTCAGTAGTGTGGGTATTATTTGTTTAGTAGTGTTTAGAGTTTTGTTATTGTTTGTGTTTCTGTGTTTTAGCTATACAGATAAAACGTGTATATGGTTGTTGTTTTTATGTTTAATAAAATAATTTTTTAAAGTTTTTTTTAAAGACAGAGAAGTGGACAGATATCCTCTACCACCACAGCCATAATGGCTAGAAAACAGATGTTACGTTGAAGTGTGAATCATGCATAGCTGTATGTATAGAAGACATAATGTAGCAGACTGGTGTTAAAACTTCTCTAGCTTTGTAGCAATGGTAAAAACAAGGGGAGGAGGAGGAGAGTCACTTTTCCTCTGATGTAAAATTCAAGTGAATGCAACAGTCAGTTCTCTGAAAAGCGCCTTATCTCTGGGGCCAGATAATGTGACGAAGAACCCCAGACAGTCAGGGATGATGAGTACATCACAACCATTTTGATCACCACTTCTTCTGATGGTCACTAGAACTGCATGGACTGAGCTTAGTTAAGATGTAACACAGTTTTTCCCAAAGGCAAAAGAGCTCACCAAGGGCCCTGCTTTGCCATCTCCCACCAGTCAGAGTACTAGGAGTTGTATAAACAAAAATATACAGTACATGAGAGAATACACTTTCTGGATCAACCATTTGCAAAAATATATTGTCAGCTTTCTCTCCATCAGTGCGCATAGTGCTTTGTGGGGCACAACAGGAGAGATCCTTGCCCTGAGAGTCTTACAGATCTAAAATCCAGCTCAGGGAAAACAGCAGAAGAAAGAAAGAAAAGGCAGGGATGAAGGGGGAGAACGTGGGGCTGATTTCAGTCCCATGTACTTTAGCCTGACTGCAGGGCTGGGAGCTTTTGGTGTACAATTCTTGCAATCCCTTATCATTCACAATGCTGGGGGGAGTTTTAGGCCAAAACATCTAGAAGCCAAGAAGTTTGTTCTTTCATCTCTGTTCTAGACTTGACACCACACTGGATTTTTTAGATAGGGATATGTCTTCTGTCAACAGAGATAAAAAGCGATGACTAGAATCCTGTATCAGCTAGTTAATTAAGTAGTTAAGTAGCTAACTATTAAGTAGTTGAGTAGTTACATTCATTAACAGCTAATTAAGTATACTTAACTTTATACGTAACCTCTCCTGACATAACCCCACCCCAAACCTGATGGAAATATTGTTCACTTGTGCACCAGTCTCTAGCAGAGCAGACCTCGTTCTCCACTTGCAATTAACTGGATTATTTTAATTGGGTTTTTAAAATTGTTTTTAAGGTGTTTTTATCTTGTGAGCCACTTTGAGCCCCTTTTTTGGGAGAAAGGCAGCATAAAAATTAAATCAATCAATCAATGACTAGTAAAGTAGGTTTGGGGGAAGTTAGAATTGTGGCAATAGTGTCACAATCATGACTCGGGAGTGATTGTGAATATGAAACAGTTACCAGATGTACTCATCTATAACTGTTGTGTATTCACAATCACTACTGAGTCACATTTTTGACATTATAGCCACAATTACTGTATAACTCACACACACACACACACACACACACACACACTTTATTGAGCATCAGCTACATGGGAGAAGGAGGTCCATTCTGCCAGTGACTGGAGTACAGCTGAGTGATGTTTCCATCAGGTTTGAATCAGAGCCAGGAGAGATTACCTAGTATACTTAACAACTTTATATATTCATGTATAAGTTTATAATTTTTAGTTAAAAATTTGACTCCAAAAACCAGAATCGACTTATCCACAGGTCAATGTAAGCACTGTAGTTTAACTCTTATTTTAAAAGGAACCATCCCCTGGTGAAAAGCAAGAGTGTAATCTGTCCTGGAAGGACCAAGCCCTACTCTGATCTCTCATCCATTCAGCCTTTAATGTAAACACAAACATTTATGCCTGCTGAAATTTTCTAAGTTTTTTGATTTGATTTTCCTTTGCTTCATCCTTTAGATCCTTTGTTCCATGCCCCTAAGTTTTACCCTCAACTTATCCACGGATCATGTCAAAATCCATAATTTTGGCCCCCAAACCTGCCCTTGACTTATACATGAGGTTGACTTATAATCAAGTATATACAGGGTAAGTAGCCGATACAGGATTCTGGCCAATGTCTCCATACAGGACTACTTATTAAGTGTACTGAACAAAAGCAAAGCTCAGTCAAAGGATGTTATCACACGGGGTCTAAAGCAGTCCCATCCCCGTCGCATCCCCGTCCCAATCTGCTTCCTTTTCCCCTGTGTTCACACGACGTCGCAGAGAAACCCCGCCCATCCCCGTCGCATCCCCGTCCCAATCCGCTTCCTTTCCCCGTGTCTTCACACGACGTCACACCCATCCTCGTCGCATCCCTGTCGCATCCCCGTCCCCTTGCGGCATCACCCGGCATCATCCCCGTTCTTTTGAATGCCGGTTTCTTTGGGAATTACATTTTGCCGCGACCAGAATGATGCTGCTTTCTGTATGCCGGTAAGTTCTGGATTGAAAAGGAATCTCAATGGGACGGGGATGTGACGGGGATGGGACTGCTTTAGGCCCCGTGTGATAACGTCCAAAGTCAGGTCCATCTCCTTCTGTCTGCCTTCCCTCCTTGGGACTGATGAGCTCAGTTTCTTCCTTCCTGCTTATTTTAGACCTTCCTCCTTGTAAGATCATTAGGTTCTTTCCTACTCCTTTATCATGACAAATGTTTAAAATAAACATCTCCACAATTAGTGGGTGCTGCAAGTTGGAGGTCTCATATTGCTACCAATGTGAAGGCATTATGTAGCTATTCTGACCTTAACAGATTTTTCTGTATGTAGAAATGGAAAGTGGGAAAACATGGGCAAGTTACAAATGGGAGCAAGAGCCAGCATGGCATAGTGGTTTGAGTGTTGGACTATGACTCTGGAGACCAGGGTTTGAATCCCTGCTCAGCCATGGAAACCCACTGTGACTTAACCTTGGGCAAGTCACACTCTCTCAAACTCAGAGGATGGCAATGGCAAACCCCTTCTGTAGAAACTTGCCAAGAAAGCCCTGCAATAGGTTTGCCTTAGGGTTGCCATAAGTCGGAAATGACTTGAAGGCACACAACAACAACAACAACAACAACAACAACTGGGAACAGTGATGTGGTGGTGAATTTTGAAGTGCAGGAGAACTGTTTTGGTAGCATCATCCTCACTAAGAGTCCAAAAAATGCAGTCATCTGTGTTGATTTACAACAATTTCTACAAGTTTTCATCTCTACAAGAAGCAGGCTGATGGGTCTTGCCAACTCAAGACCAAGGACAAATCTGTACTGCAGAAATAATGCAGTTTGACACCACTTTAACTGCTATGGCTTCATGCTATGGTATTCTGGGATTTGTAGATTTGTGTGATATTTAGCCTTCTCTGTGAGAGAGCCTTGGTGCTACAACAACTTACAAATCACAAAATTCCATAAGACCACTTTATTTTGTTTGTAGTTAACCGCCCCTGAGTCAGCCCCTGAGTCAACTCAGGCCTGTGATCTCCCTGGTTGAGTCCATCCATCTGGCATGTGTCTTCCTCTCTTTCTGTTGCCTTCTACCTTCCCTAGCGTTATTATCTTTTCTAGTGAGCCATGCCTTCTCATGATGTGACCAAAGTACAACAACTTCAATTCTGTCATCACACCACTCCTATTGTCTGGATCTGTTGTAAAATTCAGTCAGTGAGATGGGAGTATGTTTGTGTATAATAATAAAAAATATCACCTGGAAGCCTCCATGCCAATCAAGAAAGCACCATATCTTCAGTTGATTATTAAATGACAATACTTACGTTCTGAGAGCCAATGTGATATAATGGTTTGAGCATTGGACTATGACTCTGGAGACCAGGGTTTGAATCCCCGCTCAGCTGTGGAAAACATTGGTTGACCTTAGGCAAGTCACACACTCTCAGCCTCAGAGGAAGGCAAAGGCAACCCCCTTTTGAATAAATATTGCCAAGAAACCTCCATGATAGGGTCACCTTAGTGTAACCATAAGTCAGAAACAACTTGAAGGCACACAACAACAAATTTAAGTACCATTGATTTTAAATAGACTGGGTTCAATTGATTCTGTCTGGATAGGGACTGTGATTTTTTCCAGTCTTCTTGAGGAATGGCTGCAAGGCCTCTTTTCTAGCTGTATCATGGTTGTTTTCGTTGGTTGTTCTATGTTTTTAACAGATCAAAGCATTAACTTTCATATGACCATGGATACAAAATGTAACCATATGTATATGTCTACAAAAAAGGGGAAATGCGTTTTGGGGGGGAGGATGAAATTTGTCTCAACCATTAGATTTTCAGAAAGAGAAGTACTGGTAAACTTAACTATTTTATTTATGTAAGGGATTTATATCTCACCTTTCTCCCATAATGGGATTCAAGAAGGCTGGAAGGCACAAAACAACAAGTTCCATTGATTTCAACCAGATCTGGGTTCAATTAACTCTTTCTGGATAGGGACTGTTCATATTAACACTACAATCCTATGCTTATTTCCTCTATTAATGTTAATTGATAGTGATACCGTCATTTAAATGTTTAACTTTCCAGTATGATATAGTAGTAAGAGTCTTGGAATGAGACTGGGTTTTTATCCCCACTAAACCACAAAATTTACTCAGTGATCCTGGACCTGTATTCTCTCTCATCTTGACCTTTCACAGGGTTGTTGTGAAGATAAAGTGATCAGGGAGGATTGCCATTTATGTTACCTTAATCTCACTGGAGGAAAAGAAGATACAAATGCTATTCACTTACGACTGCACTTGGTTTTAGTTTCCAGTTTGTGACTGAGGAGGATTGCCAGGTCAGTTCTATCCCAGGCCCTGAGATTTCAGCACCAAAGCCTGAAACTTAGGGAGATCCCTTTCTGATATTGTGGCTCTAGTGATGTTCAAAGGGTGATCTTGCAAGGGACAACCTATCATTGCCATTAAGCGTGATACACGAAGCCTCAAACACAACTGCAAAGAGTTATGTAATTTGGGTGTTTTGTTTTGTTTTTTAAAAAAATAGACTAACAAATGAGAAAATGTATACACAAGCATACTTTTTGAAGCAGTATTCTCATTTTGAGATCTCCCTCCTTCACCTTGAAGACTGGAGACAAGGAGCCAGACCCTGAGATCTGGAACTTTGTGTGTATGAACCTTCAAGTTTCTTTTCACTTATGGCGACCCCATGAATTTCATAGGATTTCCTTAGGTAAGGATACTCAAGAGATGGTTTTGCCAGTTCCTTCCTCTGCTTACAGCACTCATATTCATTGGTGGTCTCCCATCCAAGTACTAACTTGACCCTGCTTAGCTTCCAAAGTCAAATGGGATCCAGTGCCTTTAGGATATTTAGGTCAGCTCTGGCGTCCAGTTGTAATCTGTATGGTAATTGTGCCCATTCTTCAGTGGGATGCACTAGGAGTGTGGACCCTCCCTCCCATGCCGCTTAATGTGAACGACAAAGTTCAAACTCAGAGCAACACAACTCTGCAACTACCAGAAAGTGATTAAATAAGATGCAAGAACTAGGCAAGAGAAAGGATGCTGCCACACTGCAGAAATAAAGCAGTTTAGCACCACTTTAACTGTCATAGCTGAATGCTATGGAATTCTGGGACTTGTAGTTTGGTGGATCACCAGAGCTCTCTGACGGGAGAGGCTACATTTCTCACAAAACTATGAATCCCAGAATTCCATAGCATTTAGTCATGGCAGTTGAAGTGGCATCAAACTGCTTTATTTTTGCAGTGTGGCAACCGCTGAAGACTCTTGGCTAACAAGAACTAGGTGCCCAAAGCAAAGCCATGAGAGACGAGATGAATGACTGCAGGCAAGAAAGAGAAACCGTCAAGGGTTGCTTTGCCTTCGCCCTCCTAATACCCCCAGCTCCACCCATTACACTGGAAATAAGCAGCTAGTCCATGATGCAGCATGATGAGCTGGAAGAGATAACAACTTATCTCCAGAGGCCAGGCACTGCAAGTGGCGGAAAGGGCTGTGGGGCCTGTTGTAGACCTGGTTTTGCATTGAAGCTCCCAAAGGCACACCAATGCCAACTGAGCATGGCCATAGCGTGGCGTTGCCCCACTTACTCCACCCTGGTCTTCTTGCTTGCTTCTCCTCCCACAAATAAAACTGAAACTTTTAGTTTTTAGTTTGCAGCTTGCCTATCTTATATATATGCTGTATACATATATAGATACACACACACACACACATATATATATATATATACACTTACATACCCAAAGTTTGGAAACATTTTAGACTACATTTCCTATACTTGAAGTAAATTCTTACTCTCTTACTGGCTACATAAAAGCTAAGTAGTCATATTCAATGTGTTTTTTATTGATAATGAAAGTTTAAATAACTTGGGACCAGGAAATCTGGCAAACCACAGTCCTTTTTAATCTGACAGTCAACTCTGTTAATTAATTAACATTCTGCTTCTCTGTCAACACACAATCCAAGGTGGCACACAACATTTTAAAAGTGCTATACAATTTAAAAACTGTTAATGTTGAAAAATTCTATGGTGCATGAGTCATTCACAGAGAAATGGTTTCCGTTTTTAGATTACATTCATAACAATAATTCTTGTATATTGTCAACCCATTGACCCATCGTTTAGAACTTTGAAAAGATGTGTAAGAGACCGTAATGCAATTTAAAGCATCATTACAGTCCTTTGTTGCAGAATTCATCCCTATAATCCTGTCAGCATCCTTACTCCTTTTTTCATTTTACTTTCTACTTCATTATGTGCAATTCATGTTTATGCAATTCTGGTTACCTTGTTACATATTAGTTTGTAATATTTCATGTGAAACTAATAAATATAAATATTTTTTTAAACTGTTAAAACAGAAGTTACAAAATTCCCCAGCCATTAAGGCCAGTGCAATTCTAGGAGATAAAGTCCATAAAGATCATTTTCCCAAGCTCTCAGTATACAGATTCTGATGCTTCCTTTCACACCTGTGCCTTATTTCTTTTTGTTACATTTCATTCTCCCTTTTTTGCAGTTATAAATGAGTCTGCATAGCACTGATGTCTCAGATGAATTTTTGCTGCTTCAGTTAAATGAAGTTTGTTTCTAAAATGTCAAATATGACCGCCTTCTAAGATCAAATCATCGAACCACATTCTTTCGTGTAACTTGTACAACTTCCCCCACTCCCATCCCTGCTTAAGGTAAACTGGCAGATGTTACCTTAACTGGCTTGAGAAAGGGTGGGTTTTCACCTCCAGTAAAACTGGCAATAACAATCCCATCCCAAGCCTCGTAGGGACAGAAGACAACAGAGAATTGTTTAGAACAGCATTCTCATTAACACGGAGTCACACATATGGGAATAACTGTAAGCTCAAGATGAGGACTGACATCCTATTCAGCAGTTAATTTTGCCTTTTTCCCCTCTGGGAGGATTTTTGGAAGTTCTTGCAGCTGCTCCTAAAGGTTCCCAAAGGCAAAAAATGGTCCTCTTCCCAGACTGCAGTTACCCAACCCATCTTAGTGCCCCCAGAATACAATCTTGTAAAAATTACGGTATCTTCAGACAAATCTTTCATGTGCAATTGTCTAGCCTCAAAGATGGCATTTTCCTGCAGAAACGGGTACCATCTTCCATTTGTATTCTTCTTGTCTTTGCCCACTGCTTCTTCCAACCATTTTTCTTACCACCACTACCACTCCCCCCCAAAAAAAAAATTCTAAGGAGAAAAAGATGGAATAGTTGCACAAAGTGTTTGGAGAAATATTACTATGAGGCTTTTGCCTGGAAGCACCTCAAGTTCTTAATATTGCTTAGTTTAATACTGTTTTATGGGGGGGGGTTGGGGGGTTTAGGGAATGATTGTTTGGATGTTTTTAATGTTGTAAGCCACTCTGATTGTGTTGCAAAGGGGCGGGATAAAATTATTATTATTATTATTATTATTATTATTATTATTATTATTATGTATATTTTGCTTTCATCTAGTTTGTTTAAAAGGCACCATTGGCATAATTACATAAATTTATTTATGCTTTTTGATTGTTTAGAGATCCTGTACCTGAGATGTCTTGCTATGGACATTTGAAGAAAGCAGATTCTAATCAAGCAAAGCAGCAAGCGACACTTATTTATCTTTGTAAAGGTGGGCCGAGCAAAACTAAAGAATCCTTGAAAAGGGGTGTAATAGAAAAAATCTGCACTGAGGGAGCAGAGCTTGGAAAAGTTACTTTAAAGGGCATGCTGGCTAGAAGTTTCTGGGAGTTGTAATTTAGAAGAGCAATTTTCCCAAGCTCTTTGGGGAAGGCAAATCACTGCACAATTTCTATTAACCAACAGCTCAAAGAGGTATAGCCAACCAAAAGGTGTACAGATTCCATGCTGAGGTTGAAGTTCAGCAATTCTCTTGTACCACCTTAGGCTTCTAGGATCTACTTAGAAAAACAACTACCACAGTCAACCCTTGAACAACCCATCTTTTGCTGTGAGGAAGCCAAAGAGCAGAGAGGACTGGTTTCTCTTTCATCCCACAAAGGGCACAATTTGGAATTAAGCCATGATTTTGCATTACCAATTGTGAACCTAGAATGGGACTAGTAAGGACACAGTTATCTCTCTACCCCTCTTTCTAGAGTGAGACAACAATATTTACCCCTCCTTCCCTCTTCATTTATCCCTGTCCCTTCCTCACCACAAGATCTCTGCCCCATCAGCAGCAGAGCCAATGCTCTGGCTGCCATCAGCCTGGTCCCTCCACTCTAAGGGCTCCCTTGGACCAAGAGATCTGGCCAGTCATGCTCTCTGAGGAGGAGAAAGGGTCACCACAACTCTGCAGAGAGCTGCCCAGGATGAGGTCCTTCCTCAGAGTGTGGCAATATGGGAGAGGCAGCCACAAGAGGAGAGCAGGACTGGTGGAACAGCCATCATTGGGCCCCTCCTAAGGTGGCCACCCTCCAGGACTTTGTGGCAGGGGGCTCAATTCACCATCCTTTCCATTCTGCTACCCAAGGGATCCTAAGGGATTCCCATTCTGCTACCTAAGGGATTCTGCTACCTAATCATATCTTCATGGGAAGTCTGATTCTGGTCAGAGTTTATATACAAGGTAGGGTTTTAAACCATACCAGGACTTGAAAGCCTTAACTGTGAGATTTGATAGATCTACGATGATATACGAAAGTGCTTTTAATGACAAACATACATCCCAGCAAGCCTATCTGATACCACATCTCTAGCAAAGCCGGCATTGATCCAAAGAGTTCACAATGGTTGTTCCAAGAAAGTACAAGAATTTTGTTCAATGCTACCAAAGATTTAATTACAAAACTTTATAATGCTGCACAAAACCAGCACATTTACAAAACATCAGAACAGCAACAGAGAACTAAATAGCCCAAAAGCCCTGAAAGGTCCTTAAAAGAGTGGCAGGGGAAAGCCCCCTGGTATCCATCTGTGCTAACACTGGTTCAGTGAAATAAGGAACACGTTGGACAGAATACATTTTTCCCTCACTGTGCTGCCAAGGAGCAGACAGCATGATGAAAGGTTACCCATGCAGAGATCTGCCAAATGCCATAATGAGCAGGGTTTCTCTCTCTATGCGCCTCCCCCCGCCCATCCTCAATATTGTAGGATGGCAATTCTCATCTGTCCTAGCCAGCACAGCCAGCTGAAGATCATAGGAGTTGAAGTTCAACAGCATACAGAGGGCTGCTCATCCTCCATGTCTGCTTTACAACCTGTGTAAAGAGAGACTCAGGGCATAAGCAGCTTCTTCTGTATGTCCTGCTCCAGTAGCAACTCTACCCAACTTAAAGTTTCTTTTGTGGCCTCCTCTTCCTTGCTGTACGACCCAGTTTCTCTTTAGGTTGAACCAGCTTCCCATATGAAATAGAGCACGTCTGTGAGCAAAAAAAATCCCTTCTTCATACATCAATCACATACGGCGCAACAAGCTCCAGGTCCACGAGAGACTCTTCCAATGGCTGCTCCACGTGGAAGTCACGTTGGTGTTGGGGGCCCTGATGGGCCTTTTTGCCCCCACGCTGGGGAATGGGCAGCTCTGAGTGATGGGCGGGCAGCGGAGGAGTGAAGAAATATGGGTGCAAGAGGGCCTGGAGAAAAAAAAGGAAATAAAAATGGTCTTATTTACTCTGCCTTTCCTGTTCCACTCATTCAGGTTATTCCATCCCCAGCTTTCCTCTGACACAATATTGTGCAACACTGTGCTAACCATTAATATGTTAGGGTATGTCTGCTGCTTTGAAGTGGAGATGTCCAAATCTACCCTTTTGGATCAGTTATTGCTGTTTACCATATGCAGTGAGAGATCTTCAATCCATTCCCCATAACAATGACTGAAACAACACACTTTTTTATCCTGAAGGATGAACATAAGTTGAAGAACCACCTTCATTTGGGGGAAACTTACAAATAGTTTTAATTTGATAAATTGCTTAGCTATATTTTTAAAATAACTTATATATTTTTACTAATATTTTTGTATACATTTTAATTTGTATTGGTGTTACTATTTTATAAGCCATCTGGATTCCCAGTATTTAGAAAAAGGGAGGATAGAAATGAATAAAATACTAACAAATAAATAAAAAGTATTATTCTTCCATAGGCTAAAAGTTTTTACTGTTCTAAATCTCCAGTAATATTTTACTAACATAGAAATTTAGAATTATTTTGGCCCTTACATTTTGGGGGAATCTGGATAACTATCTTTTAAAATATGAGTGAGCAACTCATGGCCTGCAGATGTGTTTGCTCTGCAAGACCCATCATCCTTTAGAGAACAAAGGTATTGGTGGGAGAAAGTGGGAGATGTAGTCCAACATTTAGGAAGGCCCTAAAGTACCACCTCGGGTTTAAATATACGGTGGCAAGCAAGTCAATGGGAAGTGTGTCGTCTCATTCTCTCACTAGTGGAAATGCTGTTCAACTAAGGGTGCATCTACACTGTGGAAATAATGAAGTTTGACACCACTTTAAGTGCTGTATTACCATCCTATGGAATTTTAGGATTTGTAGCTTTACAAAGTCTTTAGCCTTCTCTGCCAAAGTTTGCTGGGTGCTTCCCAAAACTACAAGTCCCAGGATTCTATAAGATGGAGACATGGCAGTTAAAGCAGTGTCAAACCACATTATTTCTACAGTGTAGATGCACCCTAAAAGTCACAATATTCACCCTAAAGGCACCAGATCCTGTCTGATCTTGGAAGCCAAGCAGGGTCAACCCTGGTTAATACTTGGATGTTTTAATTGGTCTGTGCTTTTAAATCAGAAACCACTTTGAGTCCCAATTTTGAGGGAGGACTGTGGGATATTAATATTAATAATAATGATAATTGGATGTAAGATTGCCAACAAATACCAGGTTCTGTGGGCTACGATTCGGAGGAAAGAACTTACAAAACCATCTTTGAGTATTCCTTGCCTAAGAAAACCCTATGAAATTCATGGAGTCACCATAAGTCCATAGGTGACTGAAAGCACATATAAAGAAAGAGGAGAGAGAGAGAGAGAGAGAGAGAGAGAGAGAGAGAATGAAGAGTGCCCTCTGGTGGTACTTTGGAATTTTGAAGTGCTTCCTCCAGCCTTTCAACGCAATCTTGTCATCTGGCAGAATGCAGGTGTTTTAAGGAAGACAAGCCTGAATTGTGATTTTTTTTTTTTGGAAACCTGCACTCAGCAAACTCTACCAGGGTGGGTGTGATCTGTTTGTGCAAAGAAGTCTATGAGCATCTTGCCCAATGTTCCTACCATCACCTCCTTGCTTTTTGTTAAAGCACGGGAGAGGAGTGCAGGTGCCACCAAGTGGTTAGACCTAAGAGAACTGCAGGATGTGGTTCCATGTTAGGACTATTCCAGGACCAGAACTACATTTGCATCTGCCTACTTGCTGCAGTCGCTGTTTTGTGCCTTCAAGTCATTTCCAACTTATGATGACCCTAAGGCAAGTCTATCATGTCTCTTAGCAAGGTTTGTTCAGAGGCAGTTTGCCATTGCCTTCCCCTGAGACTGAGAGAGTGTGACTTGCCCAAGGTCACCCAATGCATTTCATGGTCAAGCTGGGAATTGAACCCTGGTTTCCACAGAGTCATAATCCAACACTATGCCATGCTGGTTCCTTAGCCTACAGGGGATATTTAAGGATTTACATAAAACCATTTTTCAGCCCGAAACCAATATGACTAGAAGTGATGTCACATCCTTTCTCATTTCATTTTTGGCCATGATGATGTTTGGAGATCTTGGGGGTTCCTGCAAAACTTCCATGTTTTACGTCAGTTTTAAGCCAAATTTACTTTCCTGTTTCAGAATAAAAAACTCCCTTTGAAAAGATTTTTGAAAGCTTTGGAGATTTCTCGCACTACAAAATGGGTCTCAAAGGGCCATGTACACCACATGGGGTGCACTTTCCCCATCCCTGGTTTTTGCTGCCTGCCAGGGAATGCAAAAACAAGTGATAAGCTTAGTTTAGCTATAATTAGTCAACCATTTAATCAATTCTGTAGGAATATACAGGAATAGTTGCCACCAGCATTCTGGGAGACAGAAGGTACTCACTTTGTCCAGCAGTTTCTTCCAGCGCACAATAGCCAGGATAGACTGCTGGGTGCAGCCAGTGATCAGCTGTGCATCACCTCTCATTCTGCCTTCTCCTGACAACTATGGAAAGGAGCAGCCACCATCCCCACTACTCCTTCCTCTTTTAGTGTTCAAGAGAACCTAGAATGAGTCTAAAGCTGCTGCTGTACTGCAGAAATAAAGACATTTGATACCACTCTAACTGCCATGGCTCAATACTATGGAATTCTGGGATTTGTAGTTTGATGGAACACTAGAGTGCTCTGGCAGAGGAGGCCAAATAT
Source organism: Phrynosoma blainvillii (assembly GCA_026167975.1). Lineage (NCBI taxonomy): Eukaryota > Metazoa > Chordata > Lepidosauria > Squamata > Phrynosomatidae > Phrynosoma > Phrynosoma blainvillii. The sequence goes on from JANUYF010000002.1 coordinate 183,016,385, forward strand.
TCCACAAAACTACAGTTCCCAAAGTTCTATAGCATTGAGTCATGGCAGTTAAAGTGGTTCAAACTGCTTTATTTCTGCAATGTGGTGGCGACCCAAGTGCACCGTGACAGCAGATCAATGGCCAGGGAGACAGAACTGCATCTTGCAAACCTTAGCTGTAGTGTCAGAGCCTTGCGGAAGGAGGTAATAGGTGCCTCCTACTGCAAGTCTGAAAAAAAGACACATGTAACCCCCAGTTCCATCTGTGCATATCATCGACATGATGCCCATCAATGTGCCGTATTACTTGCTTACTACAACCCTCACCCTGCAACATTCTAACATCAACGAAGCCCAGCTAGGAACCTCCGCAGGTCACACTGCATATTCTCCCTTACCTGTGCTGCCTGCACACGCTGTTTGGAAGGATAGACCAGGAACTGTTTCAGAAGCTGCACCGCTTGTGGGGAAGCATCAGGCACTACTTGCTCCAGAGGAATGGGCAACTTCTCTTTGAAGGAGATCTTGTTGTAATCAGGCAACTCAGTGATCTCCTGTCCCAACAAAAAGAACCAGGATGGAAACTGGGAAGCTTGGCTCTCACTCTCTTTCACTTTGAAAGTCCCCATCCTTCCCACAGAGAAATAGCCACCACCCCAATCCTTGTAAATCAACTGATACATGGCAGTACAGCCCTCCGCTGCTTTCAGACTGCAACTCCCTCACTACTGGCAATGCTGGCTTGGTCTGATGGGAGTTGCAATCCAGTATCTGAAGAGCTGCTTGATTCCCACCCTTGATCTAATCACAGCTAAAGCTCACCGGCCAGATCTTCTGGTTAGGTGTTCCAAGCACTCGCAGGACACAACATAGCTGCTCAATATCATTCTCTCCAGGAAAGAGTGGGGAATTGTTGAGAAGTTCAGCAAAGATGCAGCCCACGGCCCTGGTCAAAGAGAGAGAGAGTGAATTCTAGTTCTCGGGTTCAAACTAATGTAGTTTGAACTAATATAGTCCTTTTCAAGGACTTTCCAGAATATCTATATATAACAAAATACTTTAGAATCTATTCTTTTTATATTCAATGGTCCTGTTATAGAGAATATTCTCAACTCCAGAAGCAGTATTTCCACTGAACTCAAGGTATTCAGGGATATGCACATTTTCAAAACTATTTGCACTTCCAGGAGGTATGTGGGGGCACTATTAGCCTTTGAAAGGAGATATTCTGAGCTTCTTTTTCACTAACAAAAAAGAGGGGCACTGCCTTCTGTGGCTGAGTGAGTGTGACTTGCCCGAGGTCACCCACTGGGTTTCTATAGCTGAGTGGGAATTTGAATACTAGGGTGCATTGACACTACAAAATTAATACAGGTTGATATAGGTTTAACTGCCTTAGCTCGATGTTATGGAATTCTGGGATTTGTCGTTTTGTAACATATTTAGCTTTCTCTGTCAGACAACTCTGATGCCACAACAAACTACAAATCCCAGAATTTTATAGGATGGAGCCATGACAGTTAAAGTGGTGTCAAACTGCATTAATTCTGTAGTGTGGCAGCAGCCCTAGTCTCCTGGAAGCCTAGTCCAACACTCAAACCACGGCACTGCACTGGCTCTCAATGATATTGTAATCATTTTAATTTGTCAGACACCTGGAGTCCAGATAAATAACAGAAAGGAGTTGAACAAGCATTATCAGAATGCTGGCAATACCTCTATCACCCACATACTTAACTAGACATGAAATCCAAAATCATTCCCATTTCTTTGCATAACACTGCAGTTTTAATAGGGAGGGATGATCTCCCACTCTCAAGAAAGCATATCCATGAAATAACCACAGGGATGAGAGAATCAGGACCTTACAGTAAAAGGAAAGATAAAGATACTGACCACAGATCCACACCTTCATCATATTTCCGAGCTCCGTACAGGAGTTCAGGAGCCCGATACCACCTCACAGAGAGAAAAAAATCACAAATGTCATATCTCTGAGATCCAAATCTCATTCATCTCTCACACATCTTATGTCACAGCTCCCAGCATCCCCCTGTTCCAGTGCCACTAAACTCCACAGACTTCTAACATCCAGACTTCAAGATTCTTGGAACAAGAGGTGTGCTTTAGTGGGAATTGAATTTCCCCTCCTTGTCTTAATTCCCAGTCCATGCCCCGTGTCTATCCCTATTCACCTGGTGGCTACTTGATGGCTATAGAGTCTCTCCCCATCACTGGTAAATACTCTGGCCAGACCAAAATCAGCAATTTTCAGCTGTCCTGTGGAGCTGATCAGCAAATTGGCAGGTTTCAGGTCCTGCAAAGAAAAGACAAGAATTCAGAATATCTACAGATGTTAAGGAGTGATGATGGAGTAATGATGGGATGTCTGCAGATTTTAAGGAGTGATGGTGGAATCAAGAGAAGTAAGATGGGACCCTGAGGGAGAAGAAAAGTGTCAGACTAGAGAGGTTTACCCGGTGCATGATGGAGTTGACATGGCAGAAGGCCACTCCCTTGAGCAGCATAAGCATATAGCCTTTTACTTGGGCCTCGGTGAGGGGCTGTTCAGAGTTTCGGATCACCTCGGACAGGTCAGACAGCATGTACTCAAACACCAGCACAAACCCTGTGCCATGGGGAAAAACATCCTTCAGTTTCACCACCTAAGGAGAGAGAAGGAATGACCTGACAACAGTTTTGCAGACTTAAAGGTCTTATGCCAAAGAGACTAAGCTACAAATCAGGAAGCCCCAAGTTCAAATCTTGCCTCTTCTATACACAAACCAGGTGACCATAGGCAAGCCACTATCTCAGCATCAACCTTTCTACCATATCCAATATTGTGCTCTCCTACTCTGCAAAGTCATGTGTTAAGAGTATAAGAGTTTAGAGTTTGTGTAAAACACTTTTGAATAAATGTTAAGGTTTATATCTGATCCACCTTTCCAGGGTCTCATGAGCTTTGAACACAGCAATAATTTTCAGAAGAAACTCTGAAATGCTATAACTAGAATAAAATCTGCATACTGATGTGGCTGAATAGCCAGTTTGGTTTTTGATGGCTTTTCTTTGCAGAATTTGGAACTACAGAAACAGGTTCATGGCTAACTCATATGAGGATCAGGGGAAAGCAAATTCCAAATGCACACAGAAAAAACACTGCCCTCACAGAACTCCACACATGCAAGATACTCCTGTTAAGTGCTGGGGCTGAGATGATGAGCTGTTACATGTAGAAATTCAATCTCTTGAACATTACTCCATCTTGATCCTATTATCTCATATAATATGTGGGGGATAGAGAATTTTCATGTATTTTCTGTAAGACTGAAATGGATTTAAGGTTTGTGGTAGGGACACAGGAAGATTTTTTAAACCATAAGTTATTACATCCCCTTCCAATAAAATTGGAATCAAGAAGAATTTCAGAAATCCTGCCTATGTTCCCAACACTCTGACTTAATAGGGCGAAAGTAGCTGGCCAACTTCATCCTGGACCAGAGCAAACTTTGCTAGATTCATCATAATCCCTAGAAAAGTCGAGAGAGAGAGAACTAGCGCCAGTCTCACAGCCAGAGAAGCATCAGCATCCTGCTTCATATATTTTGAACAAGAACTCTGGAAACTTGCAAATACAGATTATAGCTTCTAATATGCAATTAGAAGCCATAATCCCTTAAGTTTCTAGCCCTTATGTTTACAAAGAAAGAGCTTAAAGCAAAGAAAGTCTGAATGAACATTGTACTGATGTAAAAACTGGGTATCTTTCTTTATCATTCCTCTCAGCCACTGCCTGTGAGTCCCCTCCCCTGCATTTTCCATTTCCTTTCCTAACCTATTCCTGTTACTCAAACACTTATTTCACAAAACTGGACATAAACTCCATATGATGCAACAAATATTTTGCCAAATGAAATGGGCAAACTGTAAAAAGCAGACAAACTAAGGGCCTAAGCAGACTGCCAGAAATAGTGCACATTAAATTGAGGCACTGCCCTGGCTCAGTGCTAGGGAATCATGGGAACTGTAATTTATTGTGGCACCAGAGCTGACAGAGAAGGCTCAATGTCCCAGAAAAAAATACAATTCCCATGACTCCCTAGCACTGAGCCAGGGCAGTGCCTCAACTTAATGTGCACTATTTCTGGCAGCCTGCTTAGGCCTTAAATCATATTTATGCAGATCTGCCACTTTCCATAAAGGTTATTTGCATCACATTATGCTCAGGTAAAATTCCAGAACCAATGACAAGAAAATGAAAGAAGTGCAATATCAACCCACCTCCAGCATCATATATAATTTGGTGCCATGGCTTAAAGAACACCTCATCCAAACTACACCTTCCCCCCACATGTCAGTCTAATATGGTGGTGGGTAAACAATGATCCTCAAATGCTTTGTACTTCCACTCCCAGAAGCCCCAGTCAGCATGGCCAGGGGTGAGGAATTATGGGAAGTGGAGTCCAAAACTTCTGGAGAACTGAATGCTTTACAACTAATATGCCTTCACATCTCAACAGGCTACTCACATGTTGGTTTTCTTCAATCTCCTGCAGGGCTTTGATCTCCCGAAGTGCTTGGTTGGGAATCCCATCCTCCAGCTTCCGGAGAGCCACCTTCTTCAGGGCAACTGTCTCCCCAGTCTGTCAAGAAAGAGGACACAGTAAAAAAAAACAAAAGGGTGTGTTCTTCTTTTCCACTTCCAGACTCTGAGGAAAAGGGTGCAGTCACAGTTGCAAGAGGGATTTCCACTTACTTCTATGTTCTTGGCTTTAAAAACAATGCCATGAGCCCCTTCTCCAATGCGACCCAGGATGCTATATTGGTCCATGGTGGCTCCTATGAGTGGAAAGGGGAAAGAGGTCACAGTGCCTTCTCAGTGATGTGACTCAGCTTACAGTATATGTTATTACAATAAGCTAGAACTGAACACACATTTCAGTAGTCCATTTTGCATCATTTATGTAACCCTCTTGCAAGGTCACCCACTTCTATAGCTATGTCCACACATATTAAAATCAGTTTCAAATGGGGGTAGTTGTCACAACACCCAAAAAAAGAACTGCAGTTCTGTAAAGAAATGCAAACAAGACAAAGCATCATCACAGAATTACATTTCCAACAGCCCTCACATTACATGCATACCTTTGCTTTTCCTCCAGTTAACTAAAGGGAGACTACACACCTGTTCCTTACACCAACTCTGTAGTCACAGCAACTCTGTAAGGTAGGTCAAGGTAAAAAAGAGTGACAGACCCATGGTTGCCCAGTAAGTTTTATGGCAATATTGACTCTGTAGCAGACTGCCTCTGCACATGCAGTTTCCTGTTTTAATCATAACCAATAGCTATATAGATCTGTCTTCCAGAAATATGTTTGATTTTCACTCACAGCTATCTGACTTTAAGCTAGTGTCGTCATCATCATCACAAACTGATGTAGAAAATTCCACACATGTAACTTCCTTTCTGTTTTTCTTGAGTCTACTGCTAATCAATTTTGTTGGGCAGCTCCAACCCCAGTAACAATATTGTGGGGGGGAAAGAATAATACAAGAAAATGTAATATACTTGGAAGTGTGTCAATGTCAATATATATGGAAGAAAGCATGTATGTTTGAAATATATGTGAAAGTGTGTATACACATACATATATGGATGGAAGACAATAAGGAGTCAGCATCAATATATATGGAAGCTTACATGTATGTAATATATGTGGAAGTATGTAAACATGCACACATATATGGATGGAAGAAAATAAGGTGTCGGCATCAATATATATGGCAGCATATATGTATGTAATATGTATGAAAGTATGTATGCACACACATATATAGATGGAAGAAAATAAGGTGTCAACATCAATATATATGTAAGCATATATGTATGTAATATATGTGGAAGTCTCTATACACACACACATATATGGATAGAAGAAAATAAGGTGTAAATGTCAATACATATAGAGTAAAGCATACATGTAGGTAATATATATATGGAAGTGTGCATTCACACATACACATATAGGGACAGAAGGAAATAAAGTATCAATATATATGGAAGAAAACGTGTGTGTATGTCTGTGGAAGTGTGTATACTCACATACACATATATGGATAGAAGACAATAAGGTATCAGTGTCAATCTATATACGAAAGAAAACACATATGTAGGTAATATATATGCAAGTGTGTATACACAGAGAGAGATTTATGGATGGATGGGAGACAATAAGGGATCAAGGGGCCTTTGCAGACTGCCAGAAATAATGCAAATTGAGTCCACTTTTAGGATTAGGGTTAGGGTTAGGGCTAGGGAATCATGGGAACTGTATTTTATTGTGGCACCAGAGCTCTCTGACAGAGAAGGCTCAATGTCTCAGAAAAAAAATATAATTCCCATGATTCCCTAGCACTAACCCTAACCCTAAAAGTGGACCCAATTTGCACTATTTCTGGCAGTCTGCAAAGGCCCAAGGTCAGCAGGAACCGCGCCAGCCAAAGCCCCAGTCCTTTATACCTTTTATCCCTCCACCAAAAGAGGCCCTCAGAGTCCGTCGAAGGAGGGAGCTCCCCCTCAGGGCCTGAGAAGAGGGTCCGCCGCCCCCCTTCCTCCCATTCTCAGTTTGGGACGCCTAGGAATATTGGGAACCGCAGTTATGGGGCGTAACCTAAGACAACCGCCTCCCCTCCCGCCTTCCCGTCATGCATCGCTCTCCCAGCCACCGCCTCCTCTAGAATCTAGGGCCTGAGGCTAACGGTTCTCTAACGACACTTCAGGTTCCTTATCCCAGTGTGTTGACCCATAGAAGTGGAAGGGTCCCTTGGGTCATCCAGTCTAACCCCACTCACCCACCCCTCAAGGCAGGACCGCCTTTAAAACATCCTTAGTGGGTCCAACCTCTTTTTGCATACTTCAGAACTCCTTTCATTACATTGTTACAAAACACACTGCAGAAATAATAATCCAGTTTGAGACTGCTTTGACTGGCCTGGCTCAGTGCTAGAGAATCCTGGGAGTTGTAGTTTAATTGTGGCACCAGAGCTCTCTCTGACAGAGAAGGCTAAAGGTCTCACAAAACTACACTTCCCAGAATTCCCTAGCATTGAGCCAGGGCAGTTAAAGCGGTCTCAAACTGGATTATTTCTGCAGTGTTTTGGACCATAGATTAACTTCTGGCAAAAGTTCGTTCTTGTTTTGTGTGCAGGTTTTCAGATACAGAGAATGAGTCTCCCTTATCCAAAATGCTTAGGAACAGAACTGTTTTTATTTTTTTTATTTTGGAATTCTTGTATTTGTATACATGTACACAAAAAGGATATCTTAGAGATAGGATCTAAGCCTGAACCCAACAAAAAATATGTTTTGTTTCATGTACACCTTGTACACATAGCCTGAAAGTAATTTTATATAATATTTTTAAAAATAATTTTGCTCATGAAACAAAGTTTGTGTACACCGAACTACCAGAAAGCCAAGGTGCCACTCTCTCAGCCACCATGAAGAAAAGTATTGGGTTTTGTAGTATTTTGGAATTCTAGATAAAAGAGACTCAACCTGTATATATTCTTCATAGAGTTATTAGGTTGTTAAATGCCTCATGATAAGCAATTTCTATTGCTGTGTCCGCAATACAGAAATAATCCAGTTTGAGTCTGCTTTAAGTGTCTTGGCTCAATGCTACAAAATTCTGGGATTTGTAGTTTTGTGAGACATTTAGCCTTCTCTGTCAGAGAGCACTGGTGCCACAACAAACTATAGTTTCCAGGATTCTATTGCACTGAGCCATGGTAGTTAAAGTGATACCAGTCTGGATTATTTCTGTAGTGTAGACACAGCCACAATCTTTTGCACTAAAAATGACAAACCTTGCAGCACCTCAAGGCGAGTTAGGGATCATAAATGCCCTTTAAATATTGGACTGCAACTCCCAGTAGCCCTCATCAGCATAATCTATGGTGAGGGATGCTGGGACTTGCAATCCAGCAGCATCTGGAGGCAAAGGTGGCTGATAGGTCCCATCTCAGTGAAGCAGTGAAGCAGCCCCAGATTTTGAATAATTTTAAAGGAGCTGTCCAAAGTGCTGAACCTATTTTGGGGTGATGGCTCAACATTTTAGAGACCTCCTTTAAAGTATGAAAGCCTGGAGTAGAGTCACTACTCCATTGACATGGAAGCCACTAGCCTCCACTGTCTGGTGGCCCACATGGCTCCCATTGCACCTTAAAATCTCTATATTACAATCCTCTATATTACAGGTAAGCCCCAATGAACTCCACAGAGCTTCCTTCTGAGTAGACATGCATAGGATTCAGACTAGGAATGGCTTTTGGACTCCAGCTCTAGCGACCAGGGTTCAAATGTGGTCTTCCTCTTTTCCTGCTCCCTTCTACCTGACTGAGCATTATTGTCTTTCCTAGCAATTTGCCTTATCTAGTTCTGCTTTTAACTTTTGTATGTTTTTCTCTTAATTTTATACTGCTTTAAATAGATGGTTTTAACTGTTTTTACATTTTTACTGTAAAGTTTTTAAAATGTTTTTGTCTTGTGAACCATCTTGGATCCTTTTCTGGGAGAATGGCTGCATGAAAATGAAATCAATCAATCAATAAATTGCAAGTCATGCTTTCTCATGATATGGCTAAAGTATGACAGCCTCAACAGTCCAAAACACACTGCAGAAATAATCCAGTTTAAGACCGCTTCAATTGTCCTGGCTCAATGCTAGGGAATCCTGGGAACTCTAGCTTTGTGAGACATTGAGTCTTCTCTGACAGAGAGCTCTGGCGCCACAATAAACTACAGTTCCCAGGATTCTCTAGCACTGAGCCAGGGCAGTTAAAATGGTCTCAAACTGGATTATTATTTCTGCAGTGCATTTTGGACCGATTATAGTTATACCGAGAGTGAATAAACAGCACACATGTCTTTAAATGTTCGTGACAATGAGAAATTTACTGGTTGCAAATCCAGTCCATTCAACCTCATTCCAGTTGGATAAACTCAAACAAGGAAGCCTTGGTTGCCCTGACTCTGCAAGAATTCAGCAGGTCAGTTGATAATCAAGTCTCTTGAAATTCCCTCTTTCATATGGTTGCAATAAATCAAAACCAACTTGAGGTCAAATAACAACAATAAAGGTATTACCACTATGTGCAATCGGGAGCAAAAAGATACCCCTTCGTCCAAATCTGTTCTGTTTAAACTTTCATTAAAAACAGCCTATGCTTAAAGATGTCTTCCTCATACTAATGCCTTTCTATTTTTGCCATTGTCTAATTGGAACCAAAAGTGATGGCTATCTGGGGGAACTTTATCTCTTGCTTATCAAGAGAGTGGCTTAGAAGGATTATAGGGACAAGGCCATGCAGCTGAGCTACCCAGATACATTTTGGTTTAGGATGAAGAGCCACAGGCTCCTAGGTTTACTTAGGCTGAAATCTGCGATCCTTTTCCCCCCATCAATCTTCTGGTTAAAGATTTTCCATACTTTGGACCAAATATTGATAAAGACTGCAATCAAGAAATCAGAAGACTAGGAATGGGGAGAGCAGTTATGATAGAACTGGATAAGATCCTAAAGTGTAAAGTTACACAACTTAGCACTAAAGTTAAAATCTTCCAAGCCATGGGAACTTGAACAAATGAGTCCTTGAACAGATCAGGCCCAAACTCTTGCTGGAAACCAGGATGACTAAAATGAGGCTGTCAAGGTAGGCATGATGTTGAACATTAAGAAAACAAAAATAATGACCACGGAAGAACTACAAGAATTCATCCTAGATAATAAGAAAATTGAAATAGTCAAAGAATTCTCTACCTTGGATGAGGCATTAACCAGAATGGAGACTGCAATCAAGAAATCAGAAGACTAGGAATGGGAAGGGCAGCTGTGAAAGAACTGGACAAGGTCCTAAAGTGTAAAGATATAACTCTGAACACTAAAGTGAGGGTCATCCAGGCTATCGTATTCCCTGTCAACAGGTACAGGTGTGAGAGCTGGACAGTGAGGAAAGCTGACAGAAAGAAAATCAACTCATTTGAGATGTGGTGCTGGAGAGGAGTGCTGAGGATACCATGGACAGCCAAAAGGACAAACAAATGGGTTCTAGAACAGATCAAGCCCAAACTCTCCCTGGAAACCAAGATGACTAAATTGAAGCTCATGATGTGCTTTGGCCACATCATGAGAAAGCATGAATCACTGGAAAAGACAATGATTCTGGGAAAGGTGGAAGGCAGTAGAAAGAGAGGACGACCACATGCCAGATGGTTAGACTCAATCAAAGAGACCACAGGCTTGAGTCCACAGGACCTGAGCAGAGAGATAGAGGACAGAAGATCTTGGAGATGTCTCATCCAGAGGGTCAGCATGAGTCAAGGTTGACTTGAGGACAGTTAACAACAACAACAACAACAACAACCCACATCTAGACAGGAAAAACTAAATCCACCTGGCTCAAAAGCAGTACATGTGAAATGGATCAAGGGATTTTAGCAGACCATAGGCTAAACATGAGTCAACAGTCTGATGCAGCAGCCCAAAAGGCCAATGCAGTTCTAGATTTCTACAATAGGATTGTAGTGTCCAGATCAAGGGGACTAGTACTGTCAGTATTCTGCTTTGGTCAGACCTAACCTCTAATACTGTGTCCAGTTCTCGGTATCACAATTCAAGAAGGATAGTGACAAGATGGAATGTGTCCAGAGAAAGGTAACCAAGATTAACAAAAGTCTGGAAATTAAGCTGTATGAGGAATGACTGAGGGAGCTAAGTATGTTTAGCCTGGAGAAAAGAAGACTGAGAGGTCACATTATAGCTATTTTTTAAATATCTGAAGTTATGACATGTAGAAGATGAAGTGAGCTTATTTCCTGCTGCTCCAGAGACTAGAACTTGAACCAATGGCTTCAAATTACAAGAAAAGATATTTCACCTAAATATTTGAAGAACTTCCTTACTGTAAGAACTGTTTGACAGTGGCTCAGGGAGGGGTGGACTTTCCTTTTTTGGAGGTCTTCAAACAGAGGTTGGATGGACAACTTTCAAGAGTGCTTTAGCTGAGTATTCCTGCATGGCAGAGGGTTGATGGCCCACATGGTCCATTCCAACTCTTAAGATTCTATGATTCTATACTTACGATATAATGTGTGTATTATTTGAGATGGTGCAAAGATCACCATACCACTCAGGTACTATTGTGCTTACTTTGTTTTTATGAAACATTCCTTGGATTCATGAATCCACAAATAGTGGTGTGTTTGTGTAGTCAAGTTATTCAACACTGATAGAAAAATGAATCAATTTTGTAAAAAAATAGCCCTAGAGTAAATAATGTGTGCAAACCTCAACAATTGCTTATATCCATGTAGTTTTTCATTGAATAAAGAAACTCTTCTGAAGTTACTATGTGATCCTACATATTTTAAGCGTTAGGTTCAGAAAGACTTAATGCCTTTGTAAGAATCCTTATGACTGAAGCTTAACTGCTTCAGCTTAGAAAAACCACATTTACAAGGTAGAGGGCATTTCCATTTCAAGGCAGAGTATTTTAATGAAACATGTACAGAAAAAGGAGCGCTAAGTATATATCAGTTCTAAATAGAGGTAACTGTCTCTCAACCTGTTTTGAAGCACTAGCTGCTCTGCACCATGCAAGGCTTGTGATGTTATCCCCCCCCCCTCAAAAATTTTTTGCAAGGAAATTATTATTGTTTCACAGCTCAATTTGCTTTGCTTCACCACATATTAAAGTCTGTACAAGTCAACAGCCAAAGCTCTCACATGCTAACAGAGCTTGGAAAGATGTTTTAAAAAAGCAGAATATTGTGACATGATGAAGGAGATCCAGGCAATCATAACAGACCTAATTTGTATTTGTCTCAGAGTTTCATGGCTACCCCTGTCGACTTCAGAACTATAGTACAGACAGCTGTTACTCATCTCTGGCTGACATTATTAAGAGAAATGAAATATGTACCTGCCCAGAGACATTATATTGATGATGATGATGATGATGATGATCTGGTCTATGACCATAATAAGATTAACTAGAACTCCTCCTCCTCCTCCTCCTCCTCCTAATTTCATGTGTTCAAAAACAGGTTCAGAAGAACCTTGTTTAAATTCAGATCAGGTTAAGTCAAGTCAGTGTCTACAGAGTGTTTTGAAGCCACCACAGTTGTCTATGTTTGGCTTCCACAGCGGCAAAGTATTATGGTTTTCAGCATTCAACCTGGTTTCTTCACAAAGCAAATTAAGTACTTTTGCCAATCTATCCTTGGTCTAATTAATAAACAGTGCATTCAACACACACTGTCTCAGTGTTCTCACCTCAAAATTATTTGGGCCAGAAACAAACCTGGATTCAAGGTTGGAGGACTCTATCACACATACACACTCACACCCTAGTTTTTAATTGACGTCAGAGCCTCTGCTCTGATTTACAGTTTGCTTTCCCAAAAGATGGTACTTTTAATCTAAGCAATAATGATGATCTCTTTACCTCGCCCCCCCCAAAAAAAGCTTATGATAACAAGTTATACAAATACACTCATTCCAAGTACAGAAGGTGGGTAGAGTGACAGCTTAAACTTACTTCAATACTGGTAGAAAGATGTCCTCCACTATACCTCAGCTCTGACCTCCTGCTCTCCACCTCTCAACTCTGGATATTGGCAGAACCAGCCCTGGATGGACTAAAACTGTGTTACCCAAAGAAAGGTTGGGGACTGGAGGGTGCCCACCAAGTGTGCCAGCATTACTTTAAATGTTGGGGAAATTAGCATTGCAAGAGGTTAGGTAACCTTTAGGACCATTGGCACCTGTGTAAACCAGTAATACTGAGGAGAGTTCCAGGTCTGGATGAATTAAGAAGGTTTTATTTAGAAAAATAGAGTACAATCACACAAACGCAATAGCAATTCACAAAGACACAACATTCAGAGCTGGCCAAAATAGAAATTTGGAAACTGAATACCAGAGTCTGAAGGATTTTTAAGGAGGACTATATTTTCCTATCCAAAAAGTAGACCACAGAAAATGGAGTGGCTCAGACTGAGGTCTGTGGGTAACACAGAACAAACATGGAGTGCAGCCTGGGACAACTGTATGTGCACTGTATGTGCATAGGCTAGGTTACTAGGACCTCAAAATATCCCTGAGGAATGGACTATCCAGCAAAGTAACAAAGACTTGATGTTCTTTCCCAGGAATCGAAAATGGGATTCCAGACTGGTCTATGGCTTTAACTTTAGAGTAACAAAAACAATTATTGGACCAGAACAACAGAATTTTTGAGTTGCTGGCAGAAAGAGAGCAAGGAGATGTACATCCTAGCCTTCTTTGGGAGAGAGTTCCAAAGTCTGGGAATAGCCACCAAAAAGACCCTTCCCTTGTTGCCACCAAATGAGCCAGGGATATGGGGAGCATTTTAATCACATTTGGGGGCCTTCCTGGGCCATTTTAGGTCCAAAAGAGCCCTACAGGAAATGAGTGAAAATGCCACTCCTGGACTTAAATTGGCCTAAGGCCCCCAAAATGTAGTGGAAATGCCCTAGAAAAAAATTGGGGTAAATTTGCACATTTTTTTGTTTACCAAGGGCCTCCAGTCATGGTGGAAATGCCCTCCATACCTTCTAGAGCAGCATTTAGCAAAAGCAATAGCATTTACATTTCTATATTGCTTCATAGTGAACTCAGCTCTCTCTCTAAGATGTTTACAATCTGAAAGTCAATTGCCCCCAACAAGCTGGGTACTCCTTTTACCGACCTACGAAAGGATGGAAGGCTGAGTCAACCTTGGAGCCCTGGCATCAAACTCACAACCTTGTGGCTACAGTACTGACATTTAACTACTGTGCCACCAGGTCTCCTCTAAGAGGGCATTTGGGGGAATTTTGGAACCAAAATAAAACTTTTTCAGTTTTTACAAAACTCCTAGGGGGCCACAAAAATGGCCCTGCCTCCTGCACTTTGCTCCCAGGCTGCACTTTGCTCACCCGTGAGCTAAAGTAGTCTGTAGCCGCCTCTCTCTAAAATATCATTCTAGCTGGTGCTAACATTTAGCACTTCACCCCAACGTGAGAAGCAAGGACAAAAAAAGAGTGAGTGAGCGAGCGAGTGAGAAACTGGCAAAGTTCTATCCTGGGCTGATCTCCCAGTGAGAGCAAGGTTGGGATGCCAAATCTGTAGGAGGAGGCCTTGCGTGTGGGTGTGCTAGGAGTGCTTTTGGACAGGGAGTATAAGGGAGAAGGATGAAGAGAGACAGACAGCCTGTGGATCAAACTCACTCTTGTACATGCATTCTTTTATGAGTATCAGTCAAGCTCAGAAGCTGAAGAATAACCAGATTCCAAAGCTCACACAGACACAGCAACCATCTGCTAGGTTACAGAAGGAGGGCTGGGAGCCAGGACATTGGGTTCCATCCCCAAATTTGGATGGGAAAGCAGTTTGAGTTGCTAGTTTAGAAGGGGGTTGTGATCCGGATCAAAGCTGCCAAAACTGTTCCTCTGGATCCAGGACTTTGTACTCCACTCTTCTCTCTCCCCTATACCCCTCGGCAAGGGAACAGACAGAACAAACAGGAAGATGCTGCAGGGTGCAAAGACATCCTCCATGGCTGGCAGGACTGAGAGGTAAGAGAACTTCAGCACTAAGGACAGGGTCGCAGGTGAAACTCTGTTTTGGAGTGTATGAAAAATACCAGGATCTAGGGACAGCTACTTACATTTCTCAGGAATTCTGTAGCTGAAGTCTGTAAGTGTCTTGGTATAAAGAGAAATCAAAAGCAAAAAATAATATGTATTCTTTGCTGAGATCATTTATAATTTCTCAAACGATGGAGCTATTGAAGTTAAATGAAGATGCAGTAGCATGGAATAATGGTTTGAGTTTTGGACCATGACTGGAGACGAGGATTCAATTCTCAGTTCAGCCATGAAAGCCAGTGGGTGGTCTTGGGCAAGTCACACTCTCTCAGCCTTAGGGGAAGGCAATGGCAAACCTCCTCTGAACAAATCTTGCCAAGAAAAATCCATGATAGGTTTGCCTTAGGGTTACCATAAGTCAGAAGGCACACAGCAACAACAACAGCAACAACAACACAAGTGTTCCACTATACCATGGCTTCTGACATCTGGAGCTTTCAACCTCTTGAAAGTTGAAAAACTTATCCTATGCTTTAATAAGAGATTGCATCACCTTTTCTCTATGTGTGCCTCAAATAATTTGCACTGTACTTTTTCTTAATTTGGAGTGTACAAATTTGGGGCAGAGAGAGCCAGAAAGCATACTGAGGTGGCTGAAGAGTCAGGACTGAATCCCTGATATTCTTGAGGCACAGATTAAATGCTTTCTGATTAGGACTGAGGCCACTAGTTTTCAGCCTGAACTACTTCATAAGATTGCTGAGCACAAATGAAATGAAAAGATAAAACAAGAAATAAAATATTTTTTAAAAATTTAGTATCATTTATAGCTCTTCCAATAACCTGAAGGCAGCGTACATGGCCCTCTTCTTCTCCACGGTCCCTTTGCAACAACCTGCAATGTAGATCTGGCTGAGAGATTCTGACTGCCCCAAGGTTACCCAGTGAGTTTCATGGCTCAGTTTATGTCCATCATGCTTTATAAAAAATTTTTAAAAAAAGATCTCTGTTGTGTGAACCTTGCAGTGCAAGTTTTGACACAGGATGGGGGAAACAGAAGGGGAGGAAAGATAAGGGAAAAGGACTAACAGGATATTTTAAAAAGCAGAATTTCCCCAGATGATTTTTGTTTTAGTGGTTCCTGATTCATTCTCATTCTGCAGCTGCATAAGTCAAGAACATCAAGAGCCTGACTACATCAGAGTAAACGTTTATCTAGTCCAGTATTAAGTGGCCAGAGCAAATGCTCAGATGCTCCATGGGAAGAAAGTCTACAAGTGGGGTACAAGGGCAAACAGCTTTCTCCTGCTGTTTTTCTGGAAGTGTCATGATCATGGCTCTGAAGACAATCTACAGACATCATGTCTAGTAGTCTTTAGACTTCTGCACTTCATGCAAGTAACATCTCTCTCAAAAGGCCTTCCAGAATGTAACAGAGTAAAAGAGGACATCAGATTGTGGCAGAGCTGGGATTTAATTAGTTACTGGTAACACAGTTGCTGGTAACTAGTTACTTTTTGAGGTAAAAGAGAGTAGCCAAGCCATAGATCCAATGTAATGTCATGACTAAGGGAAAAGTGACTTTATTGGAGCAACAAGCTACAGTCTCTAGTTAGGTACTTTTCAAAAGGCAATTTTCAAGGGATGATCGCCAGAATTTTTCAAACTGAATGCAATTATCTTATCAATACTTTGGATTTTTATTCTAGAAAAAAAATAACTAAATGCAAATAAAAAGCAATAAGCAGCAGAACAAACAACACAATGAGTTATAATTCTAACCCTACAATAAGTAATAGCAATGGGAACTCTAATGAGAATGAAGTGCCTTTCAAAGTAATGTTCTAAGCTCTGGGCTGTGTGCAATGGGAGTGGGCAATTGGGCAAGGAGCCTGGGACAATCTGTTTCCTCTGCACAGGTCACACTGCTCTGTCATGGCACACTACAAGTCATGTCTAATGTTTTAAAAACATGGGAAGAGGTCTGGGAGACTGCAGAAGTGAGATTCAGGGACTACACAGAACCCAGCCCTGATACATAGTAAAGATGTATGATTGTTTAGCCATTAAAAAGATTATATTCCAGCCTTGCTGTCTACCATACAATGCTCAAATCTGTGAAGTCGTAGGCTTTCATGGCCGGCATCCATAGTTTTTTTTGTGGGTTTTTTCGGGCTGTGTGGCCATGTTCTAGAAGAGTTTCTTTCTGACTTTTCGCCAGCATCTGTGGCTAGCATCTTCAGAGAAAACTGAGATGGAAAAGCATGGGTGTATATATACTGTGAGACCCTGGGTAGGGAGGAGTGGTTCCCAGGTGAACTGATTGCATATCCTGAAGCTTGCCATTAACACAGAACAATACCTATTCAACACAGAACAACACACAGTTCACCTGGGAACCACTCCTCCCTACCCAGGGTCTCACAGTATATATACACCCATGCTTTTCCATCTCAGTTTTCTCTGAAGATACTAGCCACAGATGCTGGCGAAACGTCAGAAAGAAACTCTTCTAGAACATGGCCACACGGCCCAAAAAAACCCACAAAAAAACAATGCTCAAATCCTCAAACAGCATGCTTCTTAGAGATACAAAGTATGAGTGCAAGTTGAGATCTCTTAAACCACAGCTAATCTGTGCCAAGCAACTCTAAATACATAAAGCTGTTTACCTTCAATATATCTATCTTTTCTATTTTAAAGGCTACAGGATTCAGACACATGTTCATCAACAGGAGGAAGGAAAAAAAAGGAAAGTCCTAAAATAAGTTAAGGAAAATTGTTTGTTTTTTTTTAAATAAAATTTCAATAGCCAAGTTCTTCACTGCCATATTTTAAGATCCTGAATTAATCCATACTTTTAAATCTTGAGAAACCTATACTGTTGCTTAAGAACGTAAGAAGTAGTGTATGAGTCAGAGAGGCATAAAGATTTCAGGGACTAAGGCTTATCAATAGTAAGCAATGGCAAAGTGGTCATGACACTACACTCTTGTGTTCATGATCTAAGAAGACAAGACAGTGAAAGTGTCATCTACCCTTGAGACTGGTCATGGAGCAGCTAGAAGAACAAAATTAAGGATGTTTGTCCACTGTCTTTCTAGGCGAGATTAATTTTAATTCAACAGCATTATAGTAACTTAAAACAATGAGAAAGTGGTCCTCTCTCTGATATCCTGCAAAAGCATAGGTAATCATTACTGACTTAAACTTGCCCAGCAGTTGAGCTCCCTCTTTTACTGTCCGCTAAATTCAGAGAAATTTAAAACACTTCTAACTGGCTTAGGTGCTTAGATGATCCAAAGATCTTGAGGGTGTCCACAACCAGATCTGCCCTAAAGTGTCATGGCAGAGAATGGAAGACTCACATTCTCCCACTTTGAACACTTTAGAATAGAATGTGGCATTTCAAGTTGGCTTCATAATCCATACTGAATTAGCACAAAGAAGCCTTTCTCAATCTCTCTCTCTCCTGTGTTGAGTACCAGCATGATCCCCTTGGTGTTCTGGAAACCTACGGGGCATTAGGGAAAGGTACAACACATACTGAGTGCATCTCCATTTGTACTTCATTCCTCTGCTTTCATTTCTGGGAGAGCCTTGTGTCTTGAAGGACATATAGCAATCTTAGGTGTTATACACACACATACACACACCTTATGCTCAGGCACTTATCTCATAAGGTAATATGTGTTTGTACTACTTACAAGGGTATGTATGTGTGTGTGTGTGTGTGTGTGTGTGTGTGTGTGTATATATATATATATATATATATATATAACCTTATGAGATAAGTGACTGGCCATAAGGTAGATGTGCACAATCAGCAACAATCCTTGTGATAGATAGGTGCACATTTATGTACTGCACAAGGTATGGATCCGCTGCTCCCAGGGGCAGCCCAGAAAAGAGCCGCCACCGTGGCTCAAAGGGTTGTGGCCCTGATCCTGCTTTTTGCTGCCCCCGAAAGAAAAAGGGCCACCCCTTTTGGGGTTGGCAAAAAGCCAGCCTTTGAGCCACCACCATGGCTCTTTTGTGCCCTTTTTGGCGCAGCGTGTATGGAGTCAGGGTGGAGTCAGGACAAATAAGACAACCCCTGAAAATAAGCCATACTGTGTCTTCCTGAGGAAAAATAAATATAAGAGAGTGTTTTATTTTCGGGGAAACACAGTAGGAGTTCATATATGAGAAATGGCCCTCTATTTGGCAAAATTTGAGCAGTCTTTCTTGAAGAGGCATATGCAGTTATCAGAGCAGATTTACCTATAAAGAACCCCAATCCCAGCTGTATTTTTGTGCCTTGGTAGATGAGGTTTCTCCAGTTTTCTACTTCATTGTGGTAGGAAGGTGACACTAGGCTTCTGAAGGCTGTACTAGTGAAATGTAAGCTGATAAGACTCTGAGCGAGGCCCAAGCAGCAGACTGCTATCTACCAGCTAAGAAGCAGGCTAGCAGTTTTTTAGAGAAGATCATCTTTAATTGGCATTCACAGCATGTATGGACTCAAAGATGATGGAAAATAGTTCCAACCTGCATTGGTAGGTTATCCACACTAAAAAAAAATAAAAAAAATGCAGATCATCAAGGAGATAGGTGTATTGCCATCCACCACATTTTTGCAAAAACATTTATTGTTGCTACTTTGAGAAATGGAGCACGTGACTCCCTGCAGTCCAAGACAGACCTGCCAACCTATCTGGAGAACCAGTTCAAAAATTCATGAAAATTATGTAACGCAGGCTACAAGGGACTGTTCCACTTCCAAATAAAGTTGGAGAAAAATGTATGTCCAAATACAAAAGAAAACTATTCAAAGAAAATTTACTCGAGGCCACTGCTGCAAGACATAAGAATGAGCATTACTAGGTAAATCAGTCAACCACATTTTATCCTGATGTGGTTTTCCTTCTTTCCTTCTCTCCTCTACAGATCTGCCACAATGTGCCATTCTGCTCCAATAATCTTGGTTTGCATTGCTCTGTTGTGTCAAGGTATCTGTGCTCAGCATTTCCCCATTCACAGTCAACAGCACCATCATGAGCAATACTGGTATCAGACTGCAGTGGATCAAATCCCAGTAATCAGTGAGTTGCTTCTGAGGAAAAAATTTTGGACATTCAAACAAGATAGTCATTAAGGAAGCTTAATTTAGGTATAAAGTCTATTTCACATTTGTTGTTGACACAACTGTAACACTTTAATACCACTTTACCAGAAAGCCAGTGTGGCATAATGGTTTGAGTGTTGGACAAATGACTTTGGAGACCAGAGTTCGATTCCCTGCTTGATGAAAACTCACTTGGTGAGCTTGGGCAAATGCCATGCTCTCAGCCTCAGGGGAAGGCAATGGCACACCGCCTGTGAACAAATCTTGCCAAGAAATCCCATAATAGGGTTGCCATAAGTCAGAAACAACTTAAGGGTACAACAACAACCACTTTACCTGCCATGACTCCAGCCTACAGAATTCTGGGATTTATAGTTCAGTGAGGCATTTAGAATTCTGTCAGGAAGCTCTAGTGCCTCACCAAACTACAAACCCCAGGATTCTACAGGATGGTGCTACAGCAGATAGAGTAGTATTGTTGTGTTGTGTGGATGAGAGCTAAAGTAAATACATCCATGTTAAGAAGTGATAATATGCCTGCAACAAATACGTTGACACCACTGTGTCTTGCTTAACAGTTCCAATACCAAAAGCAAACAAAAAATATATATATTTTATGCACACAGTGCCAAATAGAATTTCTAAACACTGTCTGTAGTCCTGGGTTGCAGAGCCTTTGGATTTTGGATTACAACTCTTTACAATCTCCTAATACGGAGTCCTGTGGAGCTTCTTGGAGTAGTAGGCCAAAACACCAGGGAACAAAAATTCCTTGTTGCTGCTTCAGGTCCTCTGTTTTCCAAAGTGTAAATGAGGTCTCCTCTATGCAAGAGATGTGAACATCTCCTATAGTAAATGGAAACCTTTCTTTCAGTTCCACAGGGTAGGGCATGCATGTGTTGCAACTCTTTACATAAGCACAGAAAACACAGTATTGGGAATGGAGGGACACGGCTTGGGCAAGATATGGATAGGCTCTTAGTTTGCACAAACCATTGAAGTAGCTGACGAAAGTGGAAAGTACCATTTCAAAAGAAAATACTGTATATACTCATGTATAAGTCTAGAAATGTTAAGTCAAAAAATTGACCTCAGTTTTTTTGATGAGTTGACTTATCCACAGGTCAATGTAAATACTGTGCTTTAACTCTTATTTTAAAAAGGAACCATCCCCTGGTAAAAGGTAAGAAAGTAATCTGTTGTGGAAGCACTGTCCTCTTTCTGCTCTCTCATCTATCCAGCCTTCAGCGTGAACCCACAGAGTTATGCCTGTTGGAATTTTGCATATTTTTGGCATTGTTTTCCTTTGCTTCCTCCTTCAGATCCTTTGCTACATACTTCTAGGTTTTACCCAAAACTTATCCATGGGTCACATCAAAATCCCTAAGTTTGGCCCCAAAACCTGCCCTCGACTTATACATGAGTTTGACTTGTAGTCAAGTATATAGTGTAGGTGGAGATTTCCAGAACTGTCTTCTCTCCAATCTTTTTTCTCTGCTTGGTCCCCATCTAGGTGGAGGGACCTGTAAAGTGATTGCTGTCCGTCGCTGTTGTAACCGAAATCACATTGAAGAACGGTCGCAAACCATCCAGTGTTCCTGCCTACCAGGGAAAGTGGCTGGGACAACCCGGGGCAAACCTTCTTGTGTGGATAGTAAGTGTAAGCTTGGAGCCACTGACTTTCTTCCTGCAGCCCTGGGAGAGAGAAAAACCCAAGATCACAGAACAGCTAGGGTCACTTGGATTCCTGTCAAGGGAAGGTGAATATGTGAGAAAAAGGAAAGGGTTCTAGAATGGGAATACCAAATGGAAATAGTTGTTTCCTTTCAAGGAGAAGGATCAGGATTTGGGCAAGGGTGATCATGCTATAGGATTCAGGGAAGGATGGTTTAAGAGGCTGGTAATTGTAATTCCTTTTGAAAAAATTAAGAGAATGGAGACTTTTAGTGTCTTCAATAGACAAGATATAAGGTGATGAGGAGTTGATGGGAGGGGTTGCTTATATGACCTACTGTACTTCTATAGTTTTAATAGGGGTAGGCAACAGTGTTAGACTCAGCATGACAATTTTCTAAATAAACCTCCTATGGTCATAGGGACTGCTAGAAATGCAATAAATATGTGTTTTAAAAAATCAGGAAGCCACTAGAAGTGAATTTCTAGTTTTGGATAACAGGGATTTTGATGTTGAACAGTACATGAGACAATTTGTGTGAGAGATAAAATACGCACTCCTTCAGGATTCACCTTTTTTGGGGGGGGGGTCAGAAAAAAAAGCAGTCAAAGAAGTCTGGAGGGGTCAAAGGCTACAAGAACAGCATTGAGGGTACATTTCCCCACCCCACCTCCAGGTTTAAATGATATCCTTGTGGAATTTTGATAATATGATCTACCTCAAGTCCTTAAGGGTTTTTACAGGCCAATGAAAAAGTTATGGTCCAGGTCCTTAGCCCTGCCCCTACCCTATAAATTTGGTGTCTGCATAAATGTCATGCCATGGTGTCTGCATAAAATGGAGAGGCGATCCATTTTGAGATCAGGTCAAAGACAAAGCCCCACACTGCAGAAGCATACCAATTTGGCTCAGTCATTTGACTCCCACTATGGGTCAAGCTAGAAGTGCAGTGAATACCTGCAGGGACAAGCAGTGGTGAAGACAGATTTTTCTTTCTACTTTGCAGCCTCCATTGTGACAGGAAAGTGGTGGTGCGACATGGAGCCCTGCCTGGTTGGAGAAGAATGCAAAGCATTGCCCGACAATTCAGGCTGGATGTGCTCACTAGGGAACCGTGTCAAAACTACCAAGGTACCAGTCTTCCCCATCCCTCTCAAAGGTTAACCCCCTACAAGGCACACTTGTGTACACCTTCCTTCTCCCTTTCTCAGCAGCCTACCCTTTCTTACAGGCCTATGTAGGTTTTAGCCAATTGGCCCCTAAGAACAGGGGGATGTGGGTTACTCCATCCCACCCTCTATTAATAATTTGTCCTGGTTTCTTTTTCAGATCCATCCCAGACACCGATGAAGTCTGCAACCACAAATGTGTCCTAGGACAGATGTTTGATAATGGACAAAGACTTTGCTGTGGACACTAGCTGGAAATGCAGCTCTTATTATAGCCACTAGGAAAGGCAAAAACACCATGGGAAGCATAGGAGAAAGCTGTCTTGTTGTTGGACTGCTCCAGGAAAGATCAAACAATCTTGAGAGGTCAGAAGCTGGCTTACAGATTAGACTTTGGGTGCCCTTTCAAAAGGTGTTGCTGCTCTTGGCTGTGGGCAGTGGATTCAGAGATCTCCCAGCCTTATGGAAGGAAAGTAGCAGTTTCTCATGCAGTGCACCCATCAGCTCCTTCCTCTCCCACCTCACTACCCACTCTTCCACCTACATTTTAGCAGATATCTAAGTAAAGTTCTCCAGGACTGAAGCCAAAGAGCCCATCTGTATTTACATGGCAACAGGTAATATATACATGTAATAACATATTTTTAAAAGATCCTGAAATATAAACCCAAAGACCAGGGAATTTGCAGTCTGGTTAGCATGCTGTGTCAGGCTTGATTTTATATAAAGTACATCTGTACTCTCATTTTAATGAGCATCACAGCAAACACATTTTTAAAAGAGAAGTGCATATATATATATACCCCTTGTTTGTAGCCCTCTGTATTAATGATATGGATGTGTGACCTGCTGGGGACAAGCATTATAAAAATATGGCAAACAAAACTCTTTTTGAGTATCAGAGG
Source organism: Phrynosoma blainvillii (assembly GCA_026167975.1). Classification (NCBI taxonomy): domain Eukaryota; kingdom Metazoa; phylum Chordata; class Lepidosauria; order Squamata; family Phrynosomatidae; genus Phrynosoma; species Phrynosoma blainvillii. Next base: position 183,039,877 of record JANUYF010000002.1, read on the forward strand.
CAGCTTGGACTACATATGTAGGTTCACGCCAACCTGATTTACAACTGTTTTGGATCATCTTGTATCTACATGGGTAGAAACTGCAGGCAGATATGAGCCTCTCTTTCTGTTCCTCCAAGTTATCTTGCTTAATAACTTTAAAAATGCAGGTGTACCCAACCATGTTAATGGAATATATCTTGGCTCCAAGACAGGCCTAGTCTAAACTGAAGCCTGCCAACCATGTTCTTATAGGGACCTTCCAGAATTTCCTTTTGTAAAAACTCAAGCAAAACCAGAAAGGTTACCGCGCATCATATATGGCAGCAGGGCTGCATTTGGCTTGATTATGGAGATTATCCCACTACTCAAATAACCCAGCTTACCTCTTCTGAACTGAAGTCTAATTCAGGAGGCAACTGAGTCCTATCAGAAGGATTTTGCCGCTGAAGCCACCAGGCGAATCCGGCCCGGCTGCAGCCTGAGTCCCCAGCATGCTTCAGCAGCCTTATTTCGAAACTGGGAGCTTTCTGACTTGAAAAAATGGCCACCGAAGCATGCCGGGGACCCAGGCTGCAGCCGGACCGGACTCGCCTGACAGCTTCAACGGCACAATCCTTATGATAGGACCCGCCAGGTTATCTGAGCCGTGGAATAACCTCCAAATTTAGAGATCATGGATATTGGACCAAGAGAGGTGTATGACAAGATACTTAGACTTGAGATTCTTGCTACACTGCCAGAGATACAAGCTTGCAGCAATCATTCATGCCCTTACCTTCAAGAGATGGGAAACAAAGGCACAGACTGCTCTGCCTACAGATTCTTTCAAGTCAGGGACTCTCCCATATACAGAGAAAAATGATGCATGCACACACACACCCCTACACACACAATAGGTAGCCAGAGAGACAGCCCTTTTAAAGTTCTGTTACAGTCAATGAACCATTACCACACTCCTAGGACCTACAAGATGAGAAATTATTTGGGAGTTGTTGCTGTGTAGGTTCGTGCAAGGACCTGATCTTGAGGTGTATCACTTCACTGACCCAAGATGTCACACACACCCTCCCTGAGAGGTAGATAGTTCACAGCTTAAAAATTCCCTAATCCTTCCCGCTCTTTCTCCTCCCTGAAGAATCAAATCCATCACGGGCTTTGTTTGCTTGTTTCCACTGCTGGGTGAAAGTCACAAGGCGTTTCAGGGGGGAAATTCCTATCCTGTCCCTGCAAAAATCAGAAAGATCCCTGGCTCCAAACTGCTTCACTGATAATGTCCATAGCCTGGATATCCTGCTGATGGTGATCCGTCCTTGGAAGGCAGCTGGCTGGGATCTTCTCCAAAGGGGTTGGCTGAAAAGTAAAGGAGAAGGAATTGTGAATGGTGATAGGCAAAAACATGGGGGCAATTCCTTATGAGGTAAGGCAGCTCAAGACGAGGCCTTTGGATTCAGAAAGTGATGGGAGGGTGCTAAAATGCTGCTGGGAGGAGAGAGAGAGAGAGAGAGGTGACTTTAGGTAAGGCTGACTCAGTAACAAAGAAGTGAGAAAGCCTGACTTTTGATTTTCTTGCTGCAAAAACACCTGTAGAAGGGAAGGGGAAAGGTGTCAGACGCTGTGGGAAGAAACCTCAGCTTCTATACACTTTTATATTACCACTACCAAAATGCCTGTCACTGTGAGAAGTGGGTTGGATAAGGAGGGTGTATAAATTGCACAATAGGGCAGAAGAGAAGAGCAAGCACAAATCTCATGGGTGTTCCTTCTATTCCCCCTCCCCTCATATGAAAGAATGGTAGTCTATCCCTCACAAGAGATTAAAGAAAGAGATGTAGAAGTATGAGTGAGGTGGAAGTAATTTTCTTCTCTGCCCCTGACAACATCCCTTAACTGGGTTGAGAATTGTTTTTTTCAAGATAAGTTCCAAAATTCCTCTTATTTATTTTACCCCGCAGAACTCAATGCAAGCTACTGAAAACCAAGCCCTTTCTGCACCAGACTGCCCATTAATATATACAGAAGCCAAAACAGATTGGTGTCTGGTGCAGATTCATTGCTCAATTGCAATGGAATCCTGGCAATAACTTTTAATGTAGACAAGAAAGAAAGGCCAAACACCACTGCCCCACAGCAAGTTGCTACTAACTCCTCATCCTCTATCCTACCATCAATTAATTTAATCATTACAATTCTATGATTATATTGACATTTTTTAAAAGGGTGAAAGGCTGTCTATCAGGGAAGCTTTAGCTGTGAATTCTTGTGTTGGCACAAGTTGGCTAGGTGATCCATGATGTCCTTTAGCACTGTGTGTTTCTAATCCACATATACAGTTGCCCCTCCGTTTTCGCAAACTTCAACTTTCATCCCATGCCTATCTGCAGGTGGGAAATGGAGGGGCATATAATGGGGCGTGTGCCCACGGTGTACACCCACACACACTCGCGGACATGCACCACCATTTAAGCCAATGGGGCTTAAATATCGGTGAGTTTCCATTTTCACGGGGGGGGGGGGGTCAGGAACGGATCCACTGCGAAAACGGAGGGACAATTGTAATTGTTATTTTGGGATACAGACAGCAAGAAATGATGAGGAGCTTGCTGAAAAGCTGCCTGCACTCATCAAAGAAATCCTTCAAATGCACCCTTTTAGGATACTCTGCAGTTCCTTGTTGTTCTACCCTGCTTGCATGCCATATCCCCCACATTAGGACTTACGGTTCTGGAACTGCTGGGCTGTGTACCTCGTCAGCAAAATCCCAACGCCTTCTATCAGAGCAAGCAAGATGCCTCCCATCATGGCTGACCCAACCATGGCCAGGGGCCCACCTGAGAGAAAGCACACTCTGTTACAAAGCCCCAGTTCAGATTCACGCCACAGATAATGAAGGGAAAGGGCCGAGGGGCTACATTTCCAGGGTCAAGAACCATCACTTACTGCGCGATGCTAACACAGCCCCAGTGAGTGCCCCGCTGGTGATGGAGTTCCAAGGATCCTCCTTTCCCCGCATCTTCACCAGGCCACAATCAATGGTGGAGAAGAGCCCACCCCATACGGCAAAGCTGCCTGTGAGGAGAAAGATGGAAAACATTTGGATTCAGAGCCACCCTCCAGTGGGCACCCAAAGAGATTAACACCCTGCACCACACAAAATTTTGCTTTCTATCATAAATTTGCTTTATACACATATTGAACTGTACTGAAACTAGCCAGCAGCTTGAAACACATTGGCAAAGAATTAGGTGGCATGGGGGTGGGGGGGGGTGGGGGCAGGAATATCACAGATGCACAAAGTATTTACAGGTAGGGGGAGTAGAGCCTGAGCTCCTGAAAATAAAAGCCACTGCAGAACACAGACATTTCACCCTGCTGAATAATGGACTAAACTTTAGAACAGGAATCGGCAACCTACGGCCCGTGGGCTGGGTGCAGCCCGCGGAGGCGTTGGGACCAGCCCGTGGCCGGTCCCGCTGCTGCCCCGCGCATGAGCGCGGGCACCATTTTGGCGTCCAAAATGGCATCCGCACTTGCGCATGCATGCACGCGAGCATGGGTGCCATTTTGGAAGGCCGCAGGGCACATGCACCGGGCGAATTTGCCCAGAGCAGACGCGCGGGGGCCTTCCCAAGGCCCTGGCAAGGCCACAGCACGCGTGCGCTGGGTGAATTTGCCTGGAGCAGGCACGCTGCTGCCTTTCCTGGGCCCTGGCAAGGCCCCAGCATGCTTGCACCGGGCGAATTTGCCTGGCGCACGCGTGCTGCGGCCTTCCAAAATGGTGCCCCCATTCGCGCGCATGCGTGTGCAAGTGGTGGCGCCATTTTGGAAGGCCCAACGGTGCTGTGCGCATGCACACGGCGCCGTTGGGCCTTCCAAAATGGTGCCCCCCACGCACACGCGCATGCACACGACGATGAGCGCAGTGCGCATGCATGCAGGGGGGAAGTGCGCCCGCGCCTGCCCAGCCCCCGTGCCATTCCCCCCCACCCCCGGCTCCCCAGAAACAAATGTTGTCAACCCCTGCTTTAGAAACATACGGCCTTTGCAGACTGCTAGAAATAGTGCAAATTGAATCCATTTTAAGGGTTAGGGTTAGGGTATCATGGGAACTGTATTTTATTGTGGCACCAGAGCTCTCTGACAGAGAAGGCTCGATGTCTCAGGAAAAAAAAAAAAACAATTCCCATGATTCCCTAGCACAAACCCTAACCCTTAAAGTGAACTCAATTTGCACTATTTCTGGCAGTCTGCAAAGGCCCATAGTCAAGAACAATTCTTTGTTTTTATCTACAAAGAAATCTGGCTCATAAACTCAAGTTCTGCATAGGTTCTTGGGAGTTTTAGGCAAGCAGAAGCAAATGGGGTAAAGAGTTTGCAAGCTCTGATACCCACAGAAATAGCAACATGTTCCTATCTCTGAGTTATGGAACAATCATCTCCGAAGTGCAACGCTGGGAGAATTTCAGAAGTATGCAGAGATCTTGTAGCACCTTTGAGACTAACTGAAACAAAAAGATTGGCAGCATGAGCTTTCATAGACTAAAGTCTACTTCCTCAGATTCATCAGATCTGAGGCATGCATCTGAAGAAGTAGACTGTAGTCGACAAAAGCTCATGGTGCCAACTTCTTTCTTTCAGTTAGTCTCAAAGGTGCTACAAGATCTCTCTACATACTGATTCTTAAGACTAATACAGCTATATCTTTGAATTCGACCAAAAGAAGTCCAGGAAGCACAGTTGGCTTCAGTTGCATTTTTATTTATTGGAGCTATCTACTTTTAAGGATGCAATCCATACTTACTTGGGCATTTACTGCACATCCAGTAGAGCTTACCAGGCAGTAACAATATTCTATAGGATTGCAATGTGATCCTCCAGGATGGGAACAGGCTATAAAAGTAACTATATAGGACAGACTCCAAACCAGCACTCCATCTGACATATATCTTTCTCTTTAACTCCCCCTTTCCTGGGCCAGTAGTTTATTTATTTAAATTAAAGTAAATTAATTTATACCCCACCTTTGCTAAAAAGAACACACGGTTCCCTCTAGGAAGAGAAATAAAATGATTAACTCTGATTTTATCCTCATAATAACCCAGAGAGAAAGGATGGGCTCAGGTGTGGAGGAGAATAATAATAATAATAATAATAATAATAATAATAATAAATTTATAGCCCACCTCTCCCCGAAGGATTGAGGCGGATAACAATCATAAAATATCACAATGACATTAATTAAACATAGTTCCCTGACCCCCAATTAAAATAGAAAACATCATAAAATACGATCAATTTACTAAAATCAATCTAAAATTAACCCTCGTTAAAATGTAGGGTTTTAAAGATTATTACCAACACCTTGTACTGTGCCCAGAAACTAATAGGCAGCCAGTGTAAAATTTTTAAAACTGGTGTTATGTGGTCGCCTCTAGATTTTCCAGTGACCAACCTGGCTGCCATATTTTGAATTAATTGGAGTTTCCGAGTTAGGTACAAGGGTAGTCCCTTGTACAGCATGTTACAGAAATCTAATCAAGAGGTTACCAGAGCATGTACCACTGTTTCTAGGTCTCCCAGCTCCAGATTAAGGTCGCAGTTGGCGTATCAGTCGAAGTTGATAGCAAGCGTTCCTGGCCATCGCATCTATCTGAGCTGACAACTGGAGCGACGAATCCAGAAGCACTCCCAAACACAGTCCTTTAGGGGTAGTGTGACCCCATCCAGGACCGGTAAACATATCTCCATACCCGGCTTTGGGTTTCCCACAGCAAATACCTCCGTCTTTGGATTTAATTTTAGTTGGTTTTCCCTCATCCAGTCCATTACTGCCTTAAGACATTCATTTAGAGGAGATATGCCATCCTTAGTCACTGTAGCAGTCTGAGGCATGGAGAAATATATTTGGGTGTCATCAGCATACTGATAACACCCCGCCCCATGTCTCCAGATGATCTCGCCCACCAGAGTGTCACAACTACAGTTCCCACAATTCCATAGCACTGAGCCATGGCAGTTAAAGTGGTGTCAAGCCAGGTTATTTCTGCAGTGCGGATGCAGCCATGGTCAGCCTAACTGTTGAGTGGGAATTTGAACCCAAATCTTCCTGTCTTCATCCAGCCCATTAACCTGGACCCTGCCTGTTCCATAAAAACAAAGGGCATTCCCATCCTCCCTCATCTCACAATCTGTCTGCCCATGTATAGATTCATACTGCTCCCACACATACTCTGTCCAAGGGGCTGTGACCCTTCCCTTACCTCCAATCTGTGGTGCTCTGACCCTGATAGCATTAATACTGCCTTTGAACCGATGCCTGACACCCTAGAAATGAAGAGAAAGAGAATCCACTTGATTCATGGGACTCCTTGACCTATACAGAGGGGTTAATAAACTCAAAAGGACAAAAGGGGGAAATTTCAATCAAGTGCTGAAGAATTCTAAATTTAGGATATAAAAAACTGCAAAAAAGATGGATCAGTAGGAAACCAAGACAACCCAATGTAATATCATCATGATCTCCAAGTCTTATGATGCACACCCCCATTTCCAAATATCAATGTTACTGTGGAGTATAAACCAATATTCCCAATGGGACTAGGCTGTACACTGTTCACAGCTAGTTTTCAAACCATCAATTGACCTCTGTTTCAGCTACCTAATGCAACTGCTCTCTTCCTGAGCTTCATACTAAGAATGAGTATTCTACTCCCAACTATCTCATCAAATGAAGTGTGGTAAGTTGGTAACTAATGACCAGGGACAGAACCTTCATTCCTACAGTCGTTTTGGTGGCAGATATTATTTTATTATTTTTATTTAGAGTGTTTATATTCTTTGTTAAAATATTTACATCAAAAGGTATAAGTGTAAAATGTCTAAAACAATCAGAAACTGTTTAAACTAGTGTGCAATGTAACAGAGTTCCACAACCTAGTCAGTCCATGGCACTGACTATTAGTTTATTTATTTATTGGATTTATCTCTCATCTATCTAGGAAGCACTCTCTGTAACATGGTGGTTTATACACACACACACACACACACACACACACACACACACAAATCCACAAAAATTCAGCAACATAACAACCAAAACAAATGAAGTCAATTGATCAAAAATCTAAAATATTAAGAGTTTTTTTAAAGCCAGCAATTAAACTTAATGGGCTAAATCCAGCTGTCAGCTTTGACTGGAGTAGTCCTAGTCAGTCAGTGCAAGTACATAAATTCTCACTGATTGAAGAGGTCTGTTTCCCACTGGGTCCCAAACTGGTCCCAAAAACCACAAATGACCCACTCTCCAGTAATAAGTAAAAATTAATTCCAAATAACAAGACAAGGAAACTTCAAGGCAAAAAATTTTAGCCCCTTTCCCCTCCCCTTTATGCCACAACAAGGAATGATTGTCTAAAATGTCGTGAATTAGTGACTTCCAAGACTAACTGGTATATCAGGGACCAGCTTACACCTTCCAGTTTGGCCTGAAGAACAATGAAATTTACTTTCTTTCTCACTTATAACATAAGGGGTTACTCAGTGAAATTAGGTTTAAAAAAGACAGGGGGGAAGAACTGCTTCACACAAAAGACTTAAGCTTATGAAATTTCCTGTCAAAATGATGAGGTAATAGCGGCTGCATCTGCACTGAAGAAATAATGCAGTTTGACACCACTTCAACTGCCAAGACTCAATGCTATGGAATTCTGGGATTTGTAGTTTTGTGAGATATTTAGTCTTCTCTGTCAGAGAGCTCTGATGCCACAACAAACTACAAATCCAAGGATTTCCTAAGATGGGAGTCATGGCAGTTAAAGCAGTACCAAACTGCATTAATTCTGCAGTGCAGATGCAGCTAGCAAAAGCTTGAAAAAGTAACTTCTTGGAGTACAATTCTTAAAAACCCAGACAGCATGGCAACTGGCTGTAGGATTCTGGAAGCTGTACTCTGAAGAAGAAAATCTTCCAAGGTCTGCTGTGATTCACTTAGTATTGTTTTGTCAACTTCAGTCAGCCTTGGGGCTATCACTGAGCGTGGGGCTTTCTGTTCATCTAAGCCTTTAAAAATAACTCACACAGTATGGGCTTCTCAGTTTTAATTTCATGTAGTTATTATTAACAGACTTCTAAATGTCTGTACATACAGGTCTTTCAAGGTTAAACCCTGGGTTTTTAATTTTGATGTTGCTGTGACCTTTGTTTCTTGCTATTTTTTTCTGATTGTATGGCTTTGTGTTCTTTTTTGTATCCAAACTACTGTTAAACCTGTTTATTGAAAGCTACGTTCTTTTGGGACAGCATACAAAAGCCAATAAATAAATAAATATCCTCATCCTATGTATTTAGCAAAAGGATACAAGAGTTGACAAGGATCATCTACGGCAGGCCTGCACAACATGCGGGCCCACGAAGATGTGGAACAACTTCAAGGCTCTTCTACTGCACAGCCTTCTTCTGAGGAGAAGGAAGAAGGGTGGAAGCTCGCCCTACAAAGCTCCTCTGCTGCTCTGCTTTCTCCCGAGGAAAAAGCAGGGTGGAGGAGGAGGGGCAAACCTTTCCCCGCAAGCCTTCTCTACCATCTGGCTTTCTCCTGAGGAAAAGGCCTGATGGCAGCGGCAGCAGAGGAAGATGGGTGAACACTTACCCTGAAAGGCTCCTCCGCTGCTTGGCTTTCTCTAGAGGAGAAGGTCAGGTCGGAGAGATGGACTGGCAAATGCTCACCCTGCAAGGCTCCTCCTCCACCTAACTTTCTCCTGAGGGCAGCAGAGGAGGGACTAATGCTTACCCCACATGGCTCCTCTGTTGCTTGGCCTTCTCCCAAGGAGAAATCTGGATGGAGGAAGGGAAGGACAGGCAAGCCTTCTCTGCCACTTGGCTTTCTCCTGAGGAGAGGGCCAGGCAGAGGAGGAGAAGGATGAAATTAATATTAATTATATTATTAATAATTATTAATTGATCAATTAATATTTAATTAAAACCTATCTGCGGGCCAAAAAAATTTAGCCTATTATAATTTTGACCCCTTCCTACTGCCAAGTTGTGCAGGTCTGACCTTTGGGTTTTGCAGGAAGACAGGAGTGTTATGCAGAGTAGTGAAACATACTGTGAGCCCCTGAAGTTAGGTATGCTGAGATGGCTGGCTCAGACCTTCCCACAGATTTAACAAGGAGCTATTTCAGTGGAAGTCTGAAGCTGTTTCTAACCAGGAGCACTTCCAGAGTTAGAATAAAAGACCTAGACTGGACCAAATAATCCCAAAATATTAGATCTCCTCAATTTAATCTGCAATAGCCAAGGGGAGACATAACCAACAAAAATTTGGCCATATATATATCTTGGAAATACCCAAAATATCTAAATACAACAAAAAACTTTATCATAAACACATGTGCATGTAGACAGACTGATAGATTAACAAACAGAAGCTAAAAAAGATTAAAATGAGTAAAACATGTGAGAAGTCTTGTTGGTTTGCTTTTTAATCATGTCTCTCTGTGTGTGTATGTATTACTCAGTAATCCTTTCAATAAATCAGCAAGGTCTGTCAGAATTACCATCTTCATGCTTTCCCTAAAACAGAACTGGAGAACTTTAGGCGTGCATGATCTATTTGCTTTGAGTGCTTAAAAACCCCAAGAGGTTGGAACTTGGAACTCACCACTGGAGCATTGCGGAAGCCTTTCACAGCTTGGAAGACACCCCCACCAATCATCCCCATGGTGAAGGCGCCGCCACAGTCATCCACAATCCGCCAGGGGCTGCCAGAATGAAAGAGAAGGAAAGTTAGTGTAGGCTGCTGAATAATCATATAGGAGTGGCAAAACACACTAGGACTGGTACTGTGAGAAGAAAATCCTTGGAGAGCTAACAGCAACCAATGTCATTAACACAGAGATACAACAATTCCCTAATGGTTTGGATGACTTCCTGGAATATACTGAAATCCTCAACATGGTCTATCCCAAGGGATCTAAATTTCTCTAAACCACCCTCCCCCCAGCACACTTAAGAATGTTAAAAACAAATGGAGTCCACCAGTCACAATACAGCCGTGGATAGAAGAGGTGTAAGGTAACAATTACTGTCACTTTTTCTTTTGCTATTAAACACTTCTTTGGAAATAGCTCTATTCTTTTCCACAGTGATTCCTCTGTACCAGGGAGTTCCACAAGTGTATTCGCTTATTTTGGATGTGTCTGTTTCTCTCATTTTAGGCAAAATTTACTGATGCACAATCTGTAAGGCTTTTTCATAAATACTCACATGCCTGTAGCAATATATGTACTCATCTCCTAGCATATCTTTTCTTTTTCATTTCATATTTAATTTTCATCTTTGTTATTTTGTGCATTCAAAATGCCTTCAACTTATGGTGGCCCTATTCTAAGGCGTTCTTGGCAAGACTTTTCAGAGGATGTTTGCCATTACTTTCCTCTGAGGCTGAGAATGTGTGAATTGCCCAAGGTCACTCAGTGGGTTTCCATGGTCCAGCAGATTCGAAACCTGGTATCTCAAGAACCATAGTCTGGCACTCAAAACACTACACCACAACAGCTGTCTCCATATTTCTCACATTTCACCATACTGCCTTTCAAAAACTTAGGGCCCTTGCAGACTGCTAGAAACAGTGCAAATTGAGTCCACTTTAATTGCCCTGGCTCAATGCTAGGGAATCATGGGAATTGTATTTTTTTCTGAGACATTGAGCCTTCTCTGTCAGAGAGCTCTGGTGCCACAATAAACTACAGTTCCCATGATTCCCTAGCACTGAGTCAGGGCAGTTAAAGTGGACTCAATTTGCACTATTTCTGGCAGTCTGCAAAGGCCCTTAGTTTATTTCATGACACTTCTGAGGCACATCTGGACTGGGAACCCATGGTGATCTTCAGTCCATTATCTGAGAAATATTAATCTATTCTATGCTTAATATTTTTATGTAAGTTTCTTGAAGAGTTATAGTAATTTTTGACAAACATTTGATCTATCTTTTGATATTGCTCAAAAGCATGTAGGTTGGAGTCATGGCAGGATTCCATAGGATGGAGCTACAACACTTAAAATGGTGTCAAACTGCATTATTTCTACAATGTAGATGTACCCTTGATTTCTTTTAGTGCTTTTGTACAGATTTTTGTGTTACAATCAATGAATTAGAGCAGGGACCAGCAACCTACGGCCTGGGGGTCGGTTAAGGCCCCGGGCCCCAGACTTACTGGCCCAGGCCGTAGGTTGCCACCGCCGTTCGCCGCCGTCGGGGGGCGTTTTCGGCCGCGCTTGCTGCGGCCGCCATTTTGGAAGTCAAAATGGCGGTCATGACGCGTTTGCGCATGCGCAGTACTCTTGCGCATGCGCAAACGCGTCGCGGCCGCGATTTGGACTTCCAAAATGGCGGCCACGACATGTGCCGTGATGGCTGTGGCCGCGCGTGCTACGGCGGCGGCCGCAGTAGCGGCCGTGCGCACGGGGGAGTCGCACGTGGAGGAGGGTGTGCATGCGCACCCGTGCGCACGCGCCGCCATTCCCCCCCCCCCCCTTGGCCCAGCCGAGACCTAGGTGATGGGAGACCAGCCCAGGTCTCAAAAAGGTTGCCCGTCCCTGAATTAGAATGTTCTGAAAGTCTGTTAGACAATTTTAGCCCCTTTCTTACTCTTTGCAAGATGAGTTCATGGAGTCCCATATTACAACATAGAAATGTCAATGCAAGTTGTGGAGGAAAAACTGTTAAGTGATGTAACAATCATTTTTGAAATCATTTTGAGATTTTTGGATTTAGAACACCAAATTCCTATAAAACCAGCATGTTGTTGTTATTAACTGCCTGCCAAGTCAAGGTTTCTAGGGAGAGTTCAGGACAGATCAGTTCAAGGACCCATGTGCTTGTCTTTTTGGCTATCCACAGTCTTCTCAGCATTCTTCTCTAGCACCACATCTCAAATGAGCTGATTTTCTTCCTATCTGCTTTCTTCACTGTCCAGCTCTCACATTCGTACATGGTGAGGTGGGGAATACAATGGATTGGATTATTCTGACTTGAGTAATCTTTACACTAGGATCTTGTCTAGTTCTTTCATGGCTGTCCTTCCCATTCCTAGTCTTCTTATTTCTTGATTGCAGTTTCCATTCTGATCAATGGGCTGCAGCAGATGGGCAGGAAAAAATGGCTTGATCTTGCTTTTTCCAAAAGCGGGTTGAAACCATGCTGTCCACACAGCCCCCACAGGTAGACTACATGATGTGAAGCCATGCCACTGGGTAATTTTTTGTAGTCTTCCCACCATACATGCACACCGTTACACAAACACACCACCTGCAACCTCCAAATACCTCCCAAGTCCACCCAGATGTCATCCCATTGCTGCCTCCTTCACCCCATGCCCCTTTGTTGTACCGTCTGGTTTGTGTATGTTGTAATTACAGCCGCCCCTCTGTTCTCACAGACTTGAAGTCCACGGTTTTGTATATTCACGGAGGGGTGACCTCCTCTAAAATCAATGGGATCTCCACTAAAACCTGTGGGGCTTGAATATTGGTGAATTTCCATTTTCATGGGTGGGAGGGATCCAGAATGGATCCCCTGTGAAAACGTAGGGGCGACTGTACATCCATTGGAGTTGCTGCACTTTCATTTTTTGCTTTGCCACAACTCTGTACAGGCACCAGGCCATTTATATGCAGAAGCAAAGATGCACATTTTCTGCATTAGATCAGAGTATTGGGGCTTCTTTTTGCTCCGTTTTTCAGCCCCAGCGTGCAGCTTCGTTTCAGTTACCGTTCACTTTTGCCTTGTGCGTCATCTAAACACCTTGCCTTCAAAGTGGCTGCTTTACTCTGTCTGCCTGTTTCACCCCAGTGACTGATCCAAGATATGGGAAATCCTCCACTATTTCAGTTTCCTTCTCATCTAGGACGAATTGATGTAAATCCTCCATGATCATTATTTTATTTTCTTAATATTTAGCAGTAAGCCTGCCTTTGCACTTTCATCTTTGACCTTCCTTAGTATAAAGTAAAGGTAAAGGTATTCCCTGTTTACAAGGTTGTCAAGTCGTGTCCAACCATAGGGGGTGGTGCTCATCTCTGTTACAAACCGAAGAGGCAGCGTTGTCAGAGACTACTCTGTGATCCTGTGGCCAGAATGATTGCACAGAACGCTGTTTACCTTCCCACCAAAGTGGTCCCCATCTATCTACTTGCATCTGCATGCTTTCGAACTGCTAGGTTGGCAGAAGCTGGGACAGTGACAGGAGCTCTCCCCATCATGCAGCAACCGGGTCTCAAACTGCCAACTTTCCGATCTTCAACAGAGTCAACGTCTTAACCACCTGAGCCACTGCATCCCTCTTCCTTAGTAACTGTTCCAAAAAACCAGCATACATTTGAAATTTGTATGGCCCTCAATTTGGCAACCCTGCGTAATTAATGAGTTAACAGAAGGATACCCAGCTTCCCAGGGTACATCTACATGGTAGAAATAATGCCGTTTGACACCACTTTAAGCGCCATTGCCCCATCCATCCTGCAGAATCCTGGGATTTGTAGTTTTACAAGGTCTTTAGCCTTCCCTGCTAAAGAGCGAGAGCCAGTGTGGCCTAGTGGTTTGATTGTTAGACTGTGACCAGCGGTTCAATTCTCAGCTCAGCCATGGAAACCTATGGGCAAGTCACACTCTCTCAGCCTCAGACAATGGTAAATCTCCTCTGAACAAACGCAGCCAAGAAAACCCCATCGATAGGGTCGCCATAAATCGGAAACGACTTGAAGGCACCCAACCACCACCACCTCTGAAGAAATGCTGGTGCCTCACAAAACCCTAAATCCCAGGATCCTGTAGGGCTGCGTCCGCACTGTAGAAATAAATTCTGGGAAATGTAGTTTTGTGAGATCATGTTGTGCAGTTTCACAGAGAATTTAGCCTTCTATGTGAGAGAGGCCCGGTGCCCCATCAAACTACAGTTCCCAGAATTCCATACCATTGAGTCTTGGCGGTTAAAGCGGTGTCAAACCGGATTATTTCTGCAGTACGGATGCCTCACTGGCTAAGCCCGACCAACCACCAGCACCCGCTTTATTTGCAAGGACAGGACCAAGAAAGCGCCCAACAAGAAGAGCAACAGCACCACCTCCGCCCTCTTCCCACCGTCCCCGGTTACCAGGGTTCCCGGGCATATTCCTCCATAGCTCCCAGCCGTAAGCAATGCGGGTCACGTGAGGGGAAAGCTGTCCATGATTGGCCGACAGGGAGCACGTGGGGGAAAGGAAGAGAAAGGCTCCTTTGGCCGTTGGTTCCAACCATAGAGATAGGAAAGTGTAGAGAGAGTATACAGTACATTATTTTTATTAATGGAAACTAAGACGTAGTGCAGGCAGAATCCCACTTCCTTTCTCTGAAATGGAAACGGTTGATATGTTGCTTTGGAAATTGTTGTTGTTGTGTGCCTTCAAGTCGTTTCCGACTTATGGCGACCCTTTCATGGGGTTTCCTTGGCAGGTTTCTTCAGAGGGGGTTTGCTGTTGCTGGTCTCTGAGGCGGAGGAAGTGTGACCTGCATTGGAAATTACAGGGGAGGAAAGTGGGTCTGTTTGAAAAATGAATAGCAAAGGAAGACTACAAGGAGTATGGCTCTATTCTTTTTTTTATCTCTATGAACACAACCGGCGGAGCAACTGAGGGGGGAAAAGGGAGCCATTTCTTAGATGGTGTCGAACACCTCTCCACTTCGGGAAAAGGAGCTCGTCTCTGATAGGCTAAGGAGAGCTTAAGGGGGTGGAACCACATGCGATAGAACCACTCGGGTTGGTTAATTGTTCCCCCTATCAACAAACCTCATAAGGAGGGCAAGGGTTGATGCCGCAAGTCGAGCTCTGATAGGCTGCGGTTGGGGAATGTGTCACATGTGGAGGGAGCGAGGCAGTGGAAACTCGGCGACGGTGGCTGCGTGGGATCAAAAAGTGCTGGATTTTGGGAAAGTCAGTGTTGGGTGGGCTTGACTAAGAAATAACAGGGATTCCGCTGCGGAAATCAAGAGTGGGCTTTTCCAAACGGTGAGGATTTGAGGTAGGAGGAGGGATTTTTTTTCGTGGGCTGAACAAAACAGAAGGATGGGTTAGGTGGCCGGGGTTTTCACTAAGGCTGCATCCGCACTGCAAAAATAATCCAGTTTGACACCGCTTTTAACTGCCATGGCTCCGTGCTATGGAATTCTGGGATTTGTAGTTTTGTGAGATATTTAACCTTCACTCTCTGGTGCCACAACCGAAGTACAAGGCCCAGGATTCCATAGTATGGGGCCATGGCAGTTCAGAGCGGTGTCAAACTGGATTATTTCTGTAGTGCGGATGCAGCCTAAGCCGGTGTGAACGCTACTCTTCCATAAACGAATCTATCCCTGCAGGTAGAAAGCTAGCATGTCACAGAGGCTGGTCTGGAGCCCTTCTCTTTACCTTTCTGTATCCAATGAGGGTTTGTTTTTAAAGTGAGGGAGCATCTACACTGTAGAAGTAATACAGTTTGACACCACTTTAACGCCCATGGCTGCACCCTACAGAATCCTGGGATTTGTAGTTTGGTGAGGCACCAGCACTCTTTGGTGGAGCAGGCTACAGACTTTGGAAAAACTATAAATCCCACATTTCCATAGGATGGAGCTGCAGCACGTAAAGTGCATCATTTCTACAGTGTCAGTGCAGCCTGGGGGGGGACAAGCTGGCGTTGGGAGCCCTGGAATATATATATCTCCATGGATTTCTTATCCATCCAACCATTTGCGGTTTGAAAATACTTTTAAAAGTATATAAATTCCAAAACGCAAACCTTGATTTTGGTATTTGATATAAGGGGCACCATTTTCCTATGCCACTGTATTTAACAGGCCTTGAGCATCCATGGATTTTGGTATCCATGCGGGTCCTGGAACCAAACACCAGCGGATACCAAGGGCTCACTGTAATGGAAATGTAGGTGTCAAAAATCTGGTTTTATAAGAAGAGTTTCAGTGCTTAAAGATCTACCCCCTATTTAAAAAAGGATGGGAATTACAGTTAATTTAGGATTTACTGGTAGGTATCTTCAACTAGGTTGCACATGTCTTATTATTTGTTTTTCAACACTGCCATTGAATATATATGAAGACATAAGCACAAATAAAGCACAAATTTATCTGTGAGTAATAGACTTTGGCAGTTATTATTACAGTGCGATGCGGCAGCTAAAAAAGCCAATGTGAGTCTAGGCTGCATCATTAGAAGTATAGTGTCAAGATCAAGGTAAGTTATAGAGCCACTCTATTCTGCTTTGGTCAGACCTCACCTGGAATATTATGTCCAGTTCTGGGCACCACAGTTCAAAAAGGATGTTGACAAACTGGAGTGTGCCCAAAGGAGGGTGACCAAAATGGTGAAGGGTCTGGAAACCATGCCCTATGAGGAGAGAGATAGGGGGGTTGGAGACTGCCAGAAATAGTGCAAATTGAGTCCACTTTAAGGGTTAGGGTTAGTGCTAGGGAATCATGGGAACTGTATTTTATTGTGGCACCAGAGCTCTCTGACAGAGAAGGCTCAATGTCTCAGAAAAAAACAATTCCCATGATTCCCTAGCACTAACCCTAACCCCAAAAGTGGACTCAATTTGCACTATTTCTGGCAGTCTGCCACCCCCCTTAGGGAGCTGGGTATATTCAACCTGGAGCAAAGAAGGTTAAGAGATGATATGATAGCCCTGTTTAAGTATTTGAAGGGGTGTCATATTGAGGATGGAGCAAGCTTGTTTTCTGCTGCTCCAGAGAATAGAATACAGAGCAATGGATGCAAGCTACAAGAAAAAAGATTCCACCTCAACATTAGGAAGAAATGACAGTAAGAGCTATTCAACAGTGGAACACACTCCCTTGGATAAAGTGATGGAGTCTCCTTTGGAGGCTTTTAAACAGAGGCTGGATGGTCATCTGTTGGGGGTGCTTTGATTGTGAGTTTCTACATGGCAGGGAGTTGGACTGGATGGCCCTTGGAGTCTCTTTCAGCTCTATGATTCTATGATTCAAAGTGTTGCAATATTAGTGAAGAACCTTTGAAGGCCCATACTGAACCCCTGTTAGTTTGGCAATTTATTACACTGGAATAAGTACAGTCAGCTCTTGGTATCTGCAGACTTGCCTTCCGCAGATCCAAGCAGCTGTGGACAGCAAGCCCACATTATCCATTAGGAACAGACCCTGTTGTTCTGTGGCGGGGTGTGCACATCGGCATGCCACTATTAAGTTCTGTTGTTCCCGATGGCGGTGTGACTGCAAGGACATGACAATAGCAGCGCAGCAACATATACGTGCCAACATTGTGGACAACACAGGCTTGAGTATCTATGGATTTTGTTATCCACAGGGGGTCTGGAACAGATCCCCCACGGATACCAAGGGCCGACTGTACAACCAATTTGCATCGTAAATATTCAAGTGCAGTTTCTGTTGAGAAGTTATTGGAAAATGAAACTAAGTGAAGATAACAGCTGAAGCAGAATGATAGCAGTGCGCTCAAAAACAAGATTAAACTAAGTGGCAATTTGGGTTGGAGAAAAAGAACGAGAATCCAATTTAGACTGGAAAAGAGAAAGAATGCCTTTTGTCTAAGACATGTTTATTTAAGCAGGCATTTAATGTATAATCATACCAGGGGTTTCTTTTAATGGAGTATGTGCGTTTTAGTCATGCCTTTTAACTTTGGTATATTTTCATGTAACCTTACACTGTTTTTAGATCTCTGATAATTCAAAGGGAATGGATATTTTGCGGCAGGATTTGGAAAAGGCACAAGATAGAATTATGATGATGGAGTTAAAATGAAAGAAAACATAGATTTGGTTAAGACCTGTTCCAGAAGAGTCAACTTAAATGGTTTGCTGACCTTACAAACAGTTATTTGACAAGAAGATAGAAGTAATATACTATATAGGGAAAACTCTGTGCTTGTGCATATCCAAGAGATGAGAGAATTCACTTCACGCATAAAAGTGTCAGAGATGAAATATTTAGAGCACACTTTAAGAAAAGGCTCAAAACAGTGGTTCTCAAGCTGGAGACTTTGCCTGAGAGAGGAGGAGAGCTAGTTCCTTATAAAATAGTTAAATATGAACATACCTTAATGTGTGAACGAAAATGCACACACTAAACAAACAAAATATTTTTATTCATATACTATGTCGAGGGGGAGTGATGTCCATATGTAGATATAAATGGGGGGGTCACAAGGGTAAAACGGCTGAGAACCACTGGCTTAAAATAAATGATAGTGAAATAATTATATGTAAAGAAATTTCCAATAGAATGCTGAAAAAAACAAAGGGTATAAATCCTTGGTAGAGGTGCTCAGAAAAAAGGATATAACCTTTCACTGGATAGTCCCAGAGGGTTTGATAACCACTTATGAATGTAAAAAATATACAATAAATCGAGCAAGAGGTCTGTTCAAAATGTTGAAGAAATCGACTCCAGAAGGAGACATTTAAATGGTTGAGAAGCTGTTCAGAATAAATAATAACAATAATAATATATTTAAATAAAATAGCTAAAATAAATCTGAAAATAATTTCATAGAATATAAATCAACTGAATTTGTCCCAGAAAGAGGGGGTGGGAGAATTGGCATTTTTTAAAAAATCCTAAATTTGAAATTATTTGTCTTAACTAGTAAGGGTGGTCTGTCCTGAAACTTTTCTTATTCAGAACTGAGTGATTTTCTCCATTGACTTTTGAAAATGTCAGTCCTTTCCAAAACAAGAAAGAAGTGATATTTAAAGATCACAAGAAATTCAAGTCAGTAGTCTGACACTGAGAGGGTGCCTTTGGCTAGGAATTTAATCCTTGGAGTAGTGTAGCTTCATCATGTGGATCCCAGTGAATGGTAGCTGTGATGAAGGAAAGCTTCAATATGCAGAAGGGATGTATGGCCTTTTTGCTTTGTTTTATTGCTGCGACTGCATTTAATCAATAAATCATTTTGTTGTAACTGTGGCTTTGTTTTATTTTGACAGATTCACAAGCCTGTTTAGCCTGGGACCTGAGTGGATCAAGGCCCTGGAACTGTTACAGATATTCCCCCTCCTTTGCTGAGGATCCTGTGCAGTAGAGAAAGTTCTTCATCTTCCCTAGGTTGAATTGTCCTTGATGCCATTGCCAGTGGCACTGCAGTCTCGCCTGGCTAGGCGAGGCTTGCTGAAGCATGTGGAGCCTGGTAAGTACAGAAATATCCTTTTATTGACTCCAGCACCCACCAGCCTAGCCAATAATCAGGGGTGATGGGCATATTAGATCAACCATGTCAGGGAAGCCACACCTTTAAATTTAAAAAGTAATTTTAAATTTAGATTTTAAAGCAGTTATAACCAATTTGTAGTTTGGTAGAGTAGTCCCAAAACCAGAGCATTTTAGCTCCTATATGGACTGCTATAAAGACAAAAAAATGGATCCTATAAATAAATAATAAAAAATTATTATTATTATTATTAAATCAAACCTGAACTTTCCCTAGTAACCATGATGACTAAACTGAGGCTGTCATACTTTAGCCATATGATGAGAAGACAAGGCAAGACTCACTATAAAAGACAATAATGCTTAGTAAGTTGACATACAGGAGGAAAAGAGGAACACCACATTCCAGATGGATAAACTCAGTCAAGGAAGCCACGGCTACCCTGAGTCTGCAAGACCTGAGCAGAGTGGCTGATGACAGGGGGACTTGGGGGACTCCCATGCTTAGATTCTTCATAAGTCAACAGCAGTTAACAACAACAACAACAATGGATCTTTGGTTCTCTAATAAAATTGGCAGCTATTCTGGCTCACACAATTTCATCATGTGTTGCCAATACATTTTTCTAAGCCTGACTCTGCTTCTTACTTGACCTTTTCTTCATCAGAACCAGAGGAGGAAATTATTGCAGAAGATTATGATGATGACCACATTGATTATGAAGCCACTAGGATTGAGAACCTGCCCCCAAACTGGTACAAAGTCATCGATCCTGTCTGGTAAGAACAGAGAGGCTGTGTGAAGTTCAGTATCTCCTTCTTCAAATTACTGTTTTGTTTTGTTTTTATCAGGATGCTTATGGTTTGTGTTTATAAGGCTGGTGCTAGCGTTCAGCAAAATGAGGGTATTACCAGAGCTTGGAACAGTTACTTATTATACTTCCCAGAATCCCCCAGCCAGGGTGGCCAGCAGTTGTCCTGGGGGAGGGGGGGGGGATTCTGGAAATTATAATCCAAAAAAGTGACTGTTCCAAACTCTTAATGATAGTGACTTGTAATGGGCCTCTGTTTCTGGGAGGAGTGGTAGTTCTCTGCTTCATTCACACAGTCCAAAGAACAAAACCTTAGTAACTAGTAAGAAATTATCATTAACACTCTGGATCAGAGCTGGGGCACATGTGGTCCTCCAGATGTTAATGGACTCCTCCCATCATCCCTTCCAATAAGCCAGTCTGTCGGAGCCAAATGGGAAATGAAGTCCAACAAAGACCACAAATTCCCCAGCCACACATTGTTGAATGACATTTCTAGGGCTGGGGAGTAGGACTAAGGAGTAAAAGAGTAAGAGGTTTTTACAGGAGTAGGCGTAACATTAAGAAAAAGTATCTTACTCTGGAGTAGGACAAGGAGTAACCCCAAAACCACCACTACTTCCTAGCCCTGGAAATTTCAGTGTGTTTTTTAATTGTTTCCCACAGAGTGACATTCTGGAGTGTGTTTGTGTGTGAAAGGGAATGAGTGTGCACATGTGCTGAAATATTTTGAGTTGTGCTGAATCTCTTGATGGAATTCAGCAGTTACATAAGCACTTTGATTATGTTATGCTGGGGTAGTTTTGTGCTCCTTCTCACACCTGTATCCCAGCCATCCTCCATTCCAGCGCCTGTGAAAAGGATTTCTTAGTTTATCCTCTCAGCAGCCTTGTGAGGTAAGGTTACCGTACCTAGAGAGGTTTGTGACTGAACAGGGATTTAAACTTGTCTCTTCCTGGTCCAAGCCCAATACAGTAACAGTGATATCATACTATACTTTTAATGATGTCATCTTATTGATGTATGGAGTTCTGAATTACGTTTCCAGCTTTGGGTCATGTGTGTGAATCTGTGTTTGCTTTGTCACTATATGATTTTGCCGTATTTTTCGCCATATGATGCACTTTTTCTTCCCCAAAAAGTGGGTGGGGAAGTTGGTGCGTCTTATAAGGCGAATATACAGGACCGGCCGAGGCCGTGGCTAAAAGGAGGCCTCCTTCCAGCCGCGGCCTCGGTTGTTGAATGGGCTGGTGCTGGGATCGGAGCGATCCCAGGAGCAGCCCATTAAACTGAAGCCGCGGCCTCAGTTGTTGAATGGGCTGGTCCTGGGATCGCTCCGATCCCAGCACCAGCCCATTGAACAACTGAGGCCGCGGCTGGAAGGAGGCCTCCTTCCAGCCGCAGCTTCAGTTGTTCAATGGGCTGGTGCTGGGATCGGAGAAGTCCTCCGATCCCAGGACCAGCCCATTGAACAACCGGCCGCGGCTAAAGGGAGGAATCTTTTTTTCCTGGATTTTCCTCCTTTAAAATTGGGCGGAGCTAGAATGGATTTCCAGTCCAAAAAAAAATTTATTTACTTCCTCAGTTCTGACCATCCCATTTTTGGCTGGAAATGGAAGGTTCCTTTCCTAGAGTTGCCTCTATCCCCAGTGGTAGCTGGAATGGAACCTGGAATGTTTCACTGTTCTCAAAAGACAAGAAAGCTCTTGATTTTTAGAAATGCTGGTGTGAACCTGTGGCTTCAGATGCATGAATCCCTCTTCTCCCCATAGCGGCCTCCCTTACTACTGGAACATAGAGAATGATCTGGTTTCATGGCTTTCACCCAATGATCCCAGCTCTGTGGTGACCAAAGCAGCCAAGAAACTGAAGAACAATTTGGGTGAGTTTTTCTGTCTTTGCTTTTGGATGGCATGCGCCAATTTGAGTGAGATGGCATGCGGGTGTTGGGAACCAGGTTAAGGGAGCAGGATTGACTTCTTCAAGGGACAGAAGACTGGGTTCTAATTCAGGAGTAGGAGCTATATGGTCCTTTAGTTATGCTGGCTAGGGCTGATAGGAGTTGCAGTCTAAACATATTTGGAGAGCCACAGGTTCCCCAGCCTTGCTGTAACTGAGCTGACCTATGATGGTTGAAATGAACACTTAAGCTATCAAGCGTATATTACTTTACTGTTATCTGCATAAGGAACCACAGGGATAATATGAGGCATGGCTTTTTTCTGATGGAGGATGAATGGAAAAGTGGGTCTGTCATTTATTTTTGCCTACTTTCCTGGTAATTGCACAGCTGTAAGGTATCATTTTGCATTTTAAAACAAATATTTGGCTGTTGTTTCCCTTGTAAGATGATGATATGCTCAAGTTGTACTGTGCTATTGGGGCAAATTATTCAGACTTGATTGTTGCTTGAGGAATGAGATAACTAGAGCCACAAATTATAGACTCTGGACCAAGAGTGGGGAATGTGGGGCCCTTATATTGGAATGCAACTCCTACCACCCTTCAGCATTTGCTATGGTGGCTAAAGCTGTGGCAGGCTGCAATCCAACAGCATCTGGAAGACCAAATATATATGGCATCTGATAAAACAGAAGGCTATTGTAATACTGCAGTTCCTTATCTGCTTTTGAGAGGGAAGAGCACTATAAACTGCCTGCTGAAGGATCATGGGAACTATAGTGTGACAACACCTAGAGGGTCACATTTACCTAGAGATTTACATGATGAAATTCTCAAGTAAAGCTTGGACTGTTAGACTAATATTAAATGGCAGCTCAGCACATACCCGCTTAACCCATTTTAAAGATTCCTAAAGTGTGGCAAATAACAACCTGCCAACACACTGGGTGATTTTCAAGACCATTGACAAACATCAATTTGCAATCTCACCACGTTTATGAAGAAAGGGGGGGTATAAGAATCTGCTTCAAGTCTTTAAGGTCAAGAGGAGGTGAAAGCTGACAATCTGGGACCTAAAATGCAAACCACATGACTCTCTTGCAGATGCTGAGGAAAAAATAGAGCGCTCCCATGAGAAGGTGGAACGGGAAGAGGTGAAGGAACGTCGGTACCACCGACGGGAGGAGCTGGCTCCTTACCCCAAGAGTAAGAAATGTAAGTGCATCTGCCTTCTTGTGATGAGATGCAGCCAACAAACTCCAAGCCATTGTTTGGCCATGCCTGGCCCTTTAAGGTAGGGTTTCTGGGGGCCCTTTGTCCTTGAAAACCTGCTAAGACAAAGGTGGAGAACCTTCTGAGGTTTAGGACATCAGCTCTTATCAGCCCCACTGACTGATTGATTGATCATGGCAAGGGACTGAGGGATTTGAAGTCCAAAACATCGGGGGGGGGGGTCAAAGCTTCCCCCACCTTGCAATAGGGTAGAGGGGAAAAGTTGGAAGTGATTATTGATGTCTTGCATTTCTCGTCTGACCTCTACAGCAAACCGGAAAGATGAAGAACTTGACCCCATGGACCCCAGCGCATACTCTGATGCTCCTCGGTAAGTCAGCACCACAGATTCATGCTGCCTCATTTGAACTTAGTGTCCCAGTGGAAAAAGTAATAGAGGATAAGCTAGAACAGGGGTCGGCAAGCTACGGCCCCCGGGCCGGTTCCGGCCCGGGACGCCGGACTTGCAGGCCCAGGCGGACCCCTGCCGCCGCGGCACCTCCGCCTCCTCCTCCTCCTCCGTCACCGCCACCTCTGCCTCCTCGTCCGCCGCCGCCTCTGCCTCCTCCTCCGCGACCGCCGCTTCCGCTACTGCCGCTGAGCCCGCTTTTGGCAGAGCAGGGCGCGCCCGGCATTTTGGTATCCAAAATGTCGGTCACGTCGCGTTTGCGCACGCGCAAATCCTGCGCATGCGCAAACGCGACGCGACCGGCATTTTGGATACCAAAATGCCGGGCGCGTCCCGCTCTGCCAAAAGCGGGCTCAGCGGCAGTAGCGGAAGCAGCGGTCGCGGAGGAGGAGGAGGAGGATGAGGAGCCAGCGGAGGAGGAGGCGGCGGAGGAGGAGGAGGAGCCAGAGGCGGCGGCAGCGGCAGGGGTCCGCCTGGCTCGGTAAGGTAAGGGGACTTGTGGGGGGCGCGCACGTTAGCGGAGTGGGTGTGCGCGCGCGCAAACGCGCTGCCATCCCCCCCCCCCCTTTGGCCCAGTCGAGACCTGGGCTAGTGGAGACCGGCCCAGGTCTCAAAAAGGTTGCCGGTCCCTGAGCTAGAAGAACACACACAAGCACATATGTGTCCTAGTGTATCCAGCTCAGGAATAGGAGCCTATACTTTGATTGCATTGGAGATCTCAGGTTCAGCCAATGGCACCTTCTGATAACGACTATCCACTAACACAAAAGACCCTTCCCTATTAGTCTTGAAGATAAACTGTATACCATATCAAAATTTATATGGAGATAAATAGTGTATTGCAGCTACATATGTTCATACTGTTAGCATGTCACATACTTTTTACAGTGGAATGTGTTCAGGCACCTGAGACTCTCACCAGGTTCAGCAGGTCTTCTCAGATTTTAACAAGCATTGTCATTACAGTTTCAGTGTGTCTTTACAACCAGTAGGTGCTAGAAACATGCTTTTTTAAATGAAAACTCATAATCTCAGTGAGTTGAATTCTGCCATGGATATCATATTACATAAAATTGCACCTGTCCATGCATGCACCATTATTGCTGAGTGCTTCTCTTTTTTCCTTTTTTTTTTTTTTTTTTTTTGCACTGTTCATAGAATTTTGAGTGTCTCATGCCTATTCAAGAAGTCTTCAAACTCTATGAACCTAGAAACTAAAGGACAGAGACACTGCCATCTCAAGCAGGAAAGGTCAAGAGAGACTTGGACCAAAGGGTTGTGATGTTAGAATAGAAAACAGGCAAGAGAGAGGGTCCGGTAGGGTCCACATATTGTTTCTAACTTCCTTTTTCTCTCTCACTCAAGGGGAACTTGGTCCACTGGGCTGCCCAAGCGAAATGAGGCCAAGACTGGGGCAGATACCACTGCAGCTGGACCACTATTCCAGCAGCGTCCCTATCCAAGCCCTGGTGCTGTCTTGCGGGCAAATGCTGAAGCTTCCCGGGCCAAGCAGCAGGATTGAAATACCCATTCCCTCATCTTCCCTAATATATTTTATAATAAAGCTATAGGAAAATCATGTCTGGGGTAGAGTCATTATATGCTGCAAGAATTTATTACAAAGATCGGAGAGGCTCTATGACAGTGATAGACAGTTGGCTTCCCAGTTGCTGGGGCTGCTGGGAGTTGCAGTCTAACAACATCAGGAAGGTCCCATCATTCCCACCCCTGCTCTGCACTAACATACCTGCCTCTTCCAAGCTGGGCCTGCAGGAGGTACTGCTGCAAGACAGAGTGGGATGGATTAGGACTGTTTCAGGGTTCTGCCAATCTCACTGATTTCTTGAATTAACAGGCACCCCAAAAGGTCCCTCTATTTCTATCTGTAATTCTTGTCTTCTTTTTCCCACCTCACTTATAATTTTTAAAAGCAGCCCAGTGGTGGGAGTTGTTGGAATGTAGTGTGATGCTGACTGGGAACCAGAAGAGAAATGTGATAAACTGGCCAAAAGAGTCCTCTTGAGGTTGGGGTGTTACCTAGCATTAAAATCTGTTAGTATGCCAGGAAACAATTGTGTCTGTTCAACCCACTATCAATAAGATGAGTTTGTGGATATATTCCAATTCTGCTGTTTCTCTTCCTAATCTTCCTTTGTATTTTTTGTTGTGGTTGCTCAAAGACTGCTGTTTTGAGGTCTGAGATGTAGTGCCCAGGATGATTGAAGAGTTCTGCTATTGATTTTTGTGTATTCCCATTCTTAATGTCTGATTTATGTTTGACTATGGAGTAGTTATACATCTGTAACTCTGTTATTAATCCGTAACTGTAATACAGAATGCCAACCAATGTAGGGGTTGTATCTAGGGGTGTAGGGGCTACCACACATGAACTGATTCATGATGCCCACCCAAACTCCCTATAGTTGAGCATCATGACCACTGATGTATAAGTAAAAGGGTTTCTACTGGCTCCTGGCTTTGTTGAAGGGGAGAAGGTCCAAGCCACAGTCAACTTCAGATATTTAGGTACCATTAGAAATTATCCACAACCATAAAGTGACCACTCCACAGTCAGCCTGTTTGCTTACAAAGCTGTATTAGTTTCTACCAAAATAAAATGTGGAACAAGCAAGTATCATGAGCATCGAAAATAGAATAGGCTTGCTTCAAAGCATAGAATTCATTAAGTACCTTCTTCATAAGAAAATTAATATTAAGCATGATGCTATAGTCCTGCAGTGATGGCAGGGGAAGGGGCAAGCTAGGAGTGCAAGTCCTACTTAATGCATAATATGGTTCCTCCCTCTTCATAAGAGGTAAGGAGGCAAATATGCCCACACAATGAGCTAGGGATGGTGAGGTAAAAGAAGCAAGGCTTTTAGTGTGCTGAGGCCACAGACAGCTGCTCAAAAGCCCTTACTCCCCTTCCATCTCCCCTCTGGCACACAAGGCCTGAAACCTTTTGAACCTAAACAATGTATAGAACCCATGTTTTTAAATGAGAGAAAGCTGTCAAAACCCAAGTAGTGCTACTAAGGCAGGGATGAGGAAATGCCCAACCATTATTGGGCTACATTTTCCATCAGCCATAGTTGCAGTCTAGCAACATCTTGAGGGGCACACATTTCTCATCCTTGGGTCAGGGTTTGGTTAATCTCTTGATCTCAGCAGAGCAAAACACAAAGGCTTTGGCACGTATTAGACATTGGTTTTGACCTTAGAGCTGCAATGGAGTTCCTTCCAATTGGAAATTAATCCCCATTCATAGGTGCAAAAAGCATACAGCAGAGCCTAGGGTAAGAATTTTGGCCTTCTCAATATGCAACTCCCAGCATTCCTCACCATTTTTGATACTGGCTAAGACTGTTGGGAATTGTAGTTTAACAACCTCTGGCTATCCACAAGATTCCCAGGTTGTGGTGGGCAGAACATTCAAGTCCTCACAAACACAGTACTATCTGGTGGACATTTGCGTCACAAACTACCTGGTGTATTTCTTAGCCATCTTGCTGTGACTGGCATGAGGGAACTGACGCCACTGAAAATCATTTGTCTGAGGTGGTTTGAAAGTCTTGTCTCTGTCATTAAAGCTGTGACACCCTCCTCCTCAAATTGATCCATTATAATTTTTTTTTTAAAAAAAAAAACCAACCTGCTAAAATCCATTATCAGAACTGCCCAAAATTTCTCAAAACTGAGTTCTTTGCAAGTAGCCTTTACCATGCTCAGCAAAATGGAGGGTGGGGAAAAGCCTCTGGCATTGTATAAAATGCTGTGGCTTGTAAGAGTGTTTTAAGATGGAGTGCAGGATTTCTGCAAATGTAAACTAAGGTGCAAGTAAATGCAAGGTACAAGTCAGAGTTCAGGGTGTGCCCAGGATGACGGACTGAGAAGCTGCCTCCATTAAAAAAAAATGAACACCAAATTTGATAGTCCTTCAGTGATGGCCTAAAAATCACAAATGAAAAGCCATTGCTTGGTGTCATTTGCTGCTTAGCATGAATTGTGCTGGTGAGAGCCAGGCCTTAAAGAAAAGCTAGTCTGAATGGAAAGCGCATGGCTTCATCCTGAATAAGCCAGGCCACTGATGAGGCACAGCCAAAGAGAGATCTCACTGTTGTTGTAAACAAGAAAAGCTTCCTAGGAAGCACAGGCCAGATCTTTAATCCGGATTTCTTCAGAGATGAACCACCACTGAGGTCTCGCAGGTTGTTTCCATTGATGCTTTAAGATCCTTTTTCTTTAGACGAAATCCTAGGAGAAAGCAGGTAAGCAAATAATTATTAAGGTACAACAATAATGAGATTTACTGGTTGGTTGCCCCTACCCTAATGGGTTACATACCAAGAGACATTTTTGGAATTAAAATGGAGCCTCTCTGACTTGGGCATAACTGTTCACAATGGAACCTTTGGACTGAAATGTGGGTAACACAGTATCCCCCATTCCTGAGGAGCCAGTTTTGGTGAGACCTGGACCAATCACTTTCAGCCTAACCTACCTTTCAGGGGTACTGTGTGAGAAAAACAGGGAGCAGGGAATTATTTGCATTGTCTTTGATCTTTCTGGAAGAGAGGTGACAGATCAATTATTCTTATTCTTATAAAAACAGACTTGTTCTGGAACACCAAGCTGTTGGGACTTCTGCCTGTCATGTACAGCGAGAAAAAGGCAGATCTTCATCTTTAGGGAGATCTCTGAGAGGTCCCATTGTCTGGGATCTGCAGTAGATGAGTAAGGATTTCTGATTCCCAGTTTGCTACTGATAGCAATTACACAGTTATGTATAGATATGTCTTTCTTTTTTTACTGGATTTTATTGTGGTTTTTCTCTGTTGGAGTTGTAATGGCTTTTAGTCAAATACAATAAATGATGGACTGACTGAAATTACACACCCCACCCTCCAATGCCCTTTGTCCTTCCAGCTGTTTTGGATGTAAACTTCCATCAGTCTCAAACAGCCTGGCCAGTGGTTAGGGATTCTGGGAGCTAGCATTCAAGAATCTGGAGGCCCAAGAACTCCTCATCCTGGCCTGAAAAATTGTAATACTGAAATGAAAATCAATTAGAATAAATTAGAAGGAGGTGGGGGTTGTGTGGAAGGACTCTTGACTAACATTCAGGGTTTTTTTAAAATGTCTGGGCTTATTGTTCATAAAAGTATGTCTTTTTCACCAGGTTCTGTTTGTTGGATTGTCAGTGTCTAGCAAAACCCAGCACTACCAAAGCTAATCCCATAAACCTGAAATCTGTCCACGCTAACACTGACTTCACTTTCAAAAATCAGGAATTAAAGTAATGAAATTTCATACAGTTAATTGTGTAATGGATTCAATGCCTGGCCCACTTGATCCCAGTTTCATCAAACCTGTTGGTTAAGAATTCTTAATCTACAACTATGAGTATATCTGCAATACCTCATTATAGCAGTTTGATGCCACTTTAACCAACATGGTTTGAGTTAAAGCAGGGGTGGGCAACTGTGGAAGACTAAGGGGCTGAACCCACACATGTTCCCACAAAAAAAAGAATAAAATTTTGCCCAAATCTCACTCTCGGGGACCTGAGGACATGTATTTGGGCTTTCCTCAGGCTCTAGAGGGTATTTTGGGGTTGGGGGGAATCTTATAAAATTTCATTATAACCCAGGGAGTGGGTCCAGGAGGGCTCCAAATGTTGTGGAAATGTTCTGCACACATTTGCAAGAGCTCATTTTCAGGGGGTATTTTGGAGCAAAATAAAACCTTTTTGACCTCTGGGCAGCCCCCCAAGTTTCAGAAATAGTTCTGGGGGTCATATGCAGCCCATGGCTTCACTTTGTCCATCCCTGATCTAAAGAAATCCTGGGATTTGCAGTTCCTTGGTGTACTTTAAAAAATTTCTGCAACAGTTGTAGTCCACATTCCTGTAAATTCAAGCATATATAATTCTAAACACCTCACCATAATACAAATCCCAGAATTCCATTGGACAGAGCCATGGCAGTTAAAGTGGCATGAAATAGCTATAACTAGGTCACACAGATCCTTTCTAATCAAGCACAGACTGAATAGAACAATTCTTGCTGTTTTGTCATTCCTGAACTATTGGTTCCTAGACTTGGATCTTCAGCTCCCAGAATTCCTGACTGTTGTCCCAGATGGTTGAGGCTTCTGGGAGGATCAAAGTTAAAACATCTGGAGGACCAAAGTTTTGGAACCACTGGGCATGGTGACAGTATTTTAAGAGGTCTCATCTCTTTGTCACAGGGTGTTGGGTATGTGCCTAAACAAAAGTAGGGCTGCATGGAGCTCCATGATTGTGGAATCTGGCACTGGGGCAGAATTCAGTACTCTCAACAATTCAGATTTCATTAAACAAGCAAACTGATGAACCAAATGCCCTTTGCTCTTACAGCTGCAAGGATAGACTCAATGTGTGGACATTGAGTGAAATCTCCAGTGCAATAATAGGCACCAAGCAAGATTTCCAGCAGTCAAGGGTGGAGTTTCAGTCTTGGGTAACGGCTCATGTCTTCCCATGGCTACAAGATACAAACCACATTCAGCATGGTGTTTATTTCGTGTGCAACCAAACCCTTGTTCACAGGTTAATCAGTCACTTGCTGCCTGAACTACTTTATAAATAAAATATAGATGACCTCAGCTTTTTGGAGGGGGCTGCAAAATGTGATGAGTTACTATCCTCCAATATTCCACAGGTGGAAACAGACAAGTGTGGCCAAACAGTATCAGTGTGGTCAAGAATAAAATGCCAAAAACCATGAGAGAGGAAGAATATATATGCTGGGAGAGGCTGCAGCAGTTGACTTTTGCCTGAGCTTGCTGGGAAAGCAAGGTGTTTTCCCTCCTCTCCTCTCCCCCTGCTGAGTTGAGTGCAAACTACAATGGACTGTTGGTATCTGCTGGGGTTTAGTTCCAGGTCCCTCCATGAATACCAAAATCTGTGGCTGCTCAAGTCCCATTAAATACAGCGGCATAGTAAAATGGCTTCCCTTATATAAAATAGCAAAATCAAGGTTTGCTTATTAGAATTTATATATTTTAAAATATTTTAAAGTCATGGATGTTTGAATCTGTGGATACGGAAGGCTGATTGTACTTGAACTCAGTTTGCAGCAACTGAAGTAAGCTGAGGATCAAAGGGGAAAGTGGGAGGCAACAGAGTCTGGGATATTTTAAAAGCGGTGGAAAATGTAGGCCAACAAAAGATTATTTGGTACTATCCTTGCCAATTCAGGACTCCAAGGTCTGGCTTGGATAACACAAGTAGACAGAGACCAGTCTTTTCACCGTAATATGGCTTAGGCCACACCAAGTGCAAATAAACTGGTAGCCCTCATTTGAGAGTTTATTATTATACAGATGGTTGCTTCATCTTTCTTGCTTTGATAGCAACTTGTTTCAATTTGTAATTTTGACATGCCTTAGGAAAGAGGGCATGAAAGGCTGAATAGACTATCTTGGTAACCACAGTTCACAGATAGTTCCGCTGAACTTGGGAGGGTTGTATGGTTGCAATCCATGCTACTTTTTAAAACCATTATGTACAAAACAAGTGTGCAAGAACATGAGAAGCTGCTCTATATTATCACTGAGTTTCCAGGACTGTACTGTCTGTGCAGACAGCAGCTCATTCTTTCCCAGTTCTTCAGGCAGACCCAGGGCACTCAACCTGGGCTTTTATGCATGAAAAACAGGTGCTTTGTGAATGCGCTAATCCTTCCCTGTCAGAAAACTAGACCAGACCTTTCTGAATCTCACTTCCTAGTTGAAGGGAGTTTGCTGTATGGATGCTCAGTTCAATCATGTGCCCATCTGCAGTCTACAGTGGTATGGTCCAGAGCCTGGAATTGCCTTGCTTTGGACGATACCTCTCAGAATCCAGCCAGCCAGCACACGGTTGTGCTTTTCCAAGCTTCAGCACAGTCGGGAGTGCAACTAAATTGTGTCATCCATGTTCGAAAAAGTATTCTGTACTCTGTTGATATGACAAGAGCCATCTCATGAACTTTGACTTGGACACTGTATTAGCATTCCCTTCCTTTCCAATATTTCAAAGTTGTAGGAGAGGCATCTTTTGTAACTCTAGTCTGATTTTACACCAAAGTCTAGTTCCCTTTTATACTCTCCTCTTCACTCCCTCACCTGACTTCCAAATTAACAATGCTGAAATCTTTAACTAGAACTTGGAAAATTTACTCTTTTTGGATTATAACTCCCAGAATCTCCCAGCTGGCACAGCCTGCATGTGAACCTTCAAGTCACCATGAACAACCAATCGGAGTTTAGAAAATGCATGGTAGGAAATACTGAAATCTGAAAAAGATTATTAGCTCTACACACTGCAAAAAAGGGCATCTCAAAAATCTCTTCCATGGATAACATAAGGTCAAGATAGCACCCAAAAATAGATTCCATCTTAATAAAAAGAAACTTTTGGAGCATCTAAAGCTACTTACACCCCATCTTTCTAGGTCTGGCCCTTGATGCTGTAGCAGTTTCCACTGAAGATGTGGCCCATGGCTCTGGGCTGTCATTGAATGCTCCTAAATCTTAATATTTTAAATAAAGAGTTGCGGAAGTCAGATCCTCTACCCCAAGAATGGCAATATTTTTTCTAATAACCTCTTCATAAAGAGTGTCTCCAATTAATCAAGCAGAATTTGAATGGTTTCATCTCAGAAGAGCAGTGGGGTGGGTGGGGTGAGGGGTAAAATGAAGGATTCTCCAAGAGGAATCTACCCCCTCCCCTTGAAATTTTCCTTCAGTCCCCAAATTTTAAGAACAGTAAGTAAAAAAAACCTCAGTTGAGCATTTGGAAATACGGTTTAGGCATCTAAAGAAAAGGGGTCAGTAACGTGACCAAGGGAATGAAAACACAGTACATATAAGACTTCTAGGTGTGAATGATTTTCCATGTCTCTCTCTCTCTGCAATGCTATAAATTTGAGGACTGAAGGAAAAGTTATCTGGACTCATTTTGCCCCTATAGCTACACCCCTGCAGAAGAGGCTTCCGACTAGTTTAGAGTTTATATTAACTGAGCAAACTACAAACCCAGATTTATTTAACCAGCAGGCTACCCTATTTAATCCTTGTCTCAATGCTAGGTCTGGCTGTGAGTATTCCATCAGAAAAGCAAAAAGTCACCCAAAGCAAGTCAACAGTGACCAGGCTCTCTCTTATTTTTTGTGTGTTTAAAAAAGAAAACCTTGCATGGACAGCAGGTTTTTGAGCCAGGACCTTGGAGGGCCCTGCCTCAAAAACCAACCCATTCTTCTTGCCTCTCGTGATGCTTGACCCTGAACCCAAACACCCCCTTCCCACCATCCCAGCCCCTTCCCAGTGTTAATAGGGTTAGACATGCAGTGAGTGAGACCAAAGACCTGCCCCTTTCAAGGCTTCCTCAATCATTCAGCAAAAAGGCTAAATAAATACACTCTCTTTATTCGTCTGTGATTTATGTACATTGGCAAACAGTACAGGCTCTTTAGTTTTTATTTCCTTAAAAAAGCAGGATTTATAGAAAACAATCAACAGTTTAAAAAAACCCACCCTATTTATGAACTCCGTGTTACTTTTGATTATCTTCTCACCACACGCCAGCATACAAAACCCGACCTGCACTGCTGATACCAAACCATCCCCTGGTCCTGTAAGGGTTAGTGCTCCCCATCCTGCCACCACCACCCAACATACAGCCCCCGTCAGTAGCGAATACATAATGATTTAGAATATGGCAGGCCAACGCCCCCAGTAATCCTCACCCTGCCATTAACAGAGCTGGGAAACTGAGGTACCTTAGGGGGTACGGCCTGCCAGGAGCCTGACCTGCTTGCTCTTCAATTGCAAAGCTTGAGGCTTGAACCCACAAAATGGCTGACACTTGGCAGCCTACAAGGGCTCCTGTGCCAGCTATGTAGATGTTCAAAGCTGAGGACATATGGAAGTCACAGAGACATGGCTGCCTTCAGTTTAGTGGCTCCTCTACAGAGCTCAAGGACATTACTATTTTGGACTACTACTCACAGAATCTCAGTGGCATACTGGCTAAAGAATTCTGGGAACCATAGTCCCAGAAAAATGACCTGTCCAAACTGCAGTCAGACACATGGCATGGCTGTCAGCTGGCTAGGAGTCCTGGTTGCAATTTACAGACACACTCAAACCTCATTTTATGAAACTGATGAGTACTGACACTTTGGCCATACAATCACCCCACAGATGTCCTTTAGTTCCAGAGGGACCAGTGTTCAAGTTTCTTTTTCTGAATATATCCACTCAGTAGCAGCAAAGATGCGATCTGAAGGTTTTCTGTCTGACTCAGCTCTCCAGTGGATGGAAGTCTGTCTTCCCCCCTGGCAACCCTGTGCGGACCAGCCAGTTTTCTCAGATCTTTTGCAAGCTACTTTAAGTCAAATGTCTCAATGAGACAAACCACTTGTCTTTCATCCAATGTGAAATATCAATTAATAACTAGTGATTCATGCTCCCCCACTCCACTCCAAGTGACCATCAAATGCTTATGGACACCAAACACATGCTGAAGGCAGGAAAGAATTAAGGCTGCCTCAAATTCAGCTTACAGTCCACTATAAATCAACATATCCTACTACCCATCCAGAGCTGGAGACTAGACTGAACCAAGTCTTCCAGCTGCCTTATTACCAGTTTCCCTATGCAACACGCACAACCCATCCACCTTGCCTTTTCTGCCTTATTTACATAAGCCTGGTTCTATCTCACTCTCTGCACTCAAAACCCTTCTCAATTAATTCTATCTGCCACAGATGATAAAACTGACAAATTCCCAGTGACTTGCTTTAAGCAATGGATTTCCCACCACTTCCAAAGACATGGTATTTAAACACCCACCCACCCTGTACAGAATATTGATATACTCAAAATGGCAGATGTGACCTCCTTCCACCTTCTTTTCCTTAAGTATAGCTGAGTACATTCAAGGAAAGAATGATATTCTCCTCCCCGCACCTTCCACTCACATTGTAACTGTACTTGATCCTTCAATTCAAAGCATTCATATAAAAATACATCTCTTTGTAAATGTGCCCCCTGCGAACAAGAGGGATAACTTTGAAAGTTTTAAGATAAAGGCTGTGGGTGATCCCACAGCCATCATAGCTGCTTCTGCTTGGGCAGACAGCACTTTCAAATAGGGATAATGGGGAAACAAGACATAAAGTGTAAGGAGCCAATAAAGTTGGATAGCTTCAGTTGGGCAACAACAGAAGAAGCCAGTAGAGGGGATGTGCAAATGAATGATACACAATAGGACCAGTAAATGAGAGACCAGTTAACAGGCCTAGCAAAGGGGCAGCTGGGGAAAGGAAAGCACAAGGTCAAAGATTGGAAGGGGAAGCATAAGATGACAGAAAGAGAAAGGAGCAGAATGAGAGGGAGGGAGGAATCAGAGATGGGAATAATAGGAGAGTGGTATGGGGTGGACCAGTGTTGTGAAAACTTCATAAGAAACCAAAGACAAGTATGCAGGATGTGATCTGCTCTTCTCAATTGACCAGCACTGACTTGGTCAGGAAGCCATCTGTCGTCACGGAAGGAAGTTCCTTGCTTTGTGCTGGGTTGCCCTGCTGTTGTGCAGCCATCCCCATTAAGGACCGGCTGGCCAAAGGTCCCTTGGGCAAGCTGTACAGATAGACAGCCCCTATGACCAACCCTGCTCCTAGAGCAAAGGGCAAATTGAGATGGAAGTCAAAGAGGTAGATGGAAGCCACGGTGGACACCACGATGGAGAAGGAGGTGGCAAAGCCTTTGAGGATATTGTCTGCATATTTCACAACTAATGCCACCAGAAGACCTCCAAAGGCCTGGTTCAGGATCACTCCCCACACTAGTGGGGTATAGCCAAAGAAGAATCCACGCTCAGCCACGGCTGTTCCATCCGTGGACCACATGCCCAACAGCCCCAGCAAGGTCCCGAAGATGCCCAGTTGGACGTTACGTAGCCAGACAGAGGCTGCACTGCCTTTGAGGATTTTTTCAAAATAGACCCCAGCAAAGCCGGACGAGAGGCACGACACCACCACGGCCATCAGCCCCACAATGTAGCTCTGCTGCTGTTGTACTCCCTGGCCCCCAGGGGTTCCTTTGCCCCCCGCCTGCTGTTGCTCCACCTGGACAATGGCTACACCGGCAAAAAGCAGCACAAGGGACAGCCACTGGAGACGGGACAGGCTCTTGCGGAGCATCAGCACCGAGAAGACAGCTGTGGTGAGGATCTTCAGTTGGTAGGTGACCTGAGAAAGGCAGTGCAGTTTAGTAGGCACCCTGACATGCCAAGAGACAGGACAGCTGCCAGCCAGGGCAGGAGTATGGCTATGCTCTAGCCTCAAAACTCTAGATAGCTACAGAAATTCAGACTCTGAGATCAGGTGAATGCATTGGATTGTGTAATCTAGCATCCTAACTCTATTCAGATCACATCTCATTATCTATGTGACACATTAAACCTGGTTGGCAACCCTTCCCTTACCTGGGGCCGGTCCCTTGCAGAGGGCCCTTCCAGCGGGCCGGGGGGGAATGGCGGCGCACGCGCTCACACATGCGCGTGCTGCCACACACTCTGCCGCCGCCACCTCCGCGCACGTCGCAGCCACCATTTTGTTTGCCAAAATGGCGGTGGCAATGCGCGTGGCCGTGTGGCAGCCAAAACGCGCAGCGGTGGCAGGGGTGGCAGCAGGGGTCAGCGGGGGCCGGTAAGCAGGGGTGCACGGGCCGATTGCGACCCACAGGCCATATGTTGCCGGCCCCTGCATTAAACTCTCAAAGAGGCTTGCACTGATTTAACAAAGACATTAACACACCTAGTTTAACCCCTTAATCTCATGGGAGGGGAGGGAGAGACTGTTGAACTGAATGAGGAACAGAAATACATATGCAGGACTGTGCTTATATCCATACATTCAAAAAGATAGCTATGTCAGCCTGTTTTAAAATAAAAAGACTTAAGGGGACCCAGTAGCACATTTGAGACTAACTGGGAAAAGGAAATTTCTAGCATAAACTGTAATGACCTTACTCCACTTGCATCTGATGAAATGGACTGAGTCTGCAAAAGCTTTTTTCTAGAAATATCTTCCCAGTTAGTCACAAAGGCACTAATGGATTCCTTTAAATCTGTTATGTTCGAAATACAAAATACATAATGGGAGGGGGAGCAATTCCACTACTGACCATATCTGCATTCACTGCAATAAAGGAAACTAGTTTCTAGCGCTAATGCTTGCCTAATCATATGCTTGAGAATAAAAGGACAATACTGGCACAGATGGCAATTCTTTCCAACTGACAAAACTAGAATAAATTATGCAAAATGGTTTCCAGCATTGCAGAATCATGCATAGTAATTCAGATTTTTTAAAAACTGATTTATTAGATTTACATAATTTATAAAACCACATACATTAGTCTTTCTGAGTGTAGAATACACTGTCCATCCATATATCCTGCCCCCAAGAAAGTATGTTCCTGCTATAGAACTGGGTTTTTAAAAAGATATACATAACAGCATGAAGTCCTTTGCAGGATATCTCTATACACACTGTAAAAAAAGGGTGACTACTTCTTCTCTAATGAATACTTTCTTTGGCAAATATTTCCACAACGTAGGTAGGGATTGAGTGTATAGTCAATGAAGACTTTTGGAGTTAAGTACAGAAACACACAACAGAGGACATTTCTGGCTACCTCCTCATGACTCTACTGACAGTTACTACACGGGGTTTAAAGAATTAAAGGACCACAATTCATGAAATCCAGTATTCAACATGGGGGTGAGGGACTGAGGAATGACTCATGTGTACAACGTGAGTGAAGAAAACTGAAGCAGATATTCATGAATAACTTGCATCAGAGTATAAAAGGCCCATGCCTGGGTAAACACTACCATACAAGTACAGTTCTAGAGCCAATGTCTCACCTGGAAGGTGGCTGCAGGCAGGTTGGAAATAGCCACATATTGGAGGTTGTTCTGAAGGGTGTAAATGAGAGAAGGCACTGCTAGTTTGAGTGTGTCCATGTACTGCACCACAATGGAGTCATACAAGGAGATGGCAAACTGTTTCAAGTTAC
The DNA here is from genome assembly GCA_026167975.1 of Phrynosoma blainvillii. Classification (NCBI taxonomy): domain Eukaryota; kingdom Metazoa; phylum Chordata; class Lepidosauria; order Squamata; family Phrynosomatidae; genus Phrynosoma; species Phrynosoma blainvillii. The sequence goes on from JANUYF010000002.1 coordinate 183,077,600, forward strand.
CTGGAGGAGGAGAAGCACAGAGAGAATTTGGTTGACAACAAACTTTTAACAAGGGCCAAGGAAAGTCTGGAAGGCCAGCAACACTGGCTCAGTAATGCACCCAGTGACCTTTCATATATACAAGATAAAAAGAGTTCTTTAATCTCATTCTATCCTGAACACCAGTGGTGGTACACAGAGGCCCATTTCACTGATCCACAACGCACCTGCTTAATCCTATCTACCTATGTTTTGGTGAACACACAGCAATAAGTAGCTGAGGTGTAGATGGTAGAGCCAGTGCTACAGCTCATACAGTGAAAAAGGGTCCTTTTACCAATGTCTTGCCTCCAAGTCATGTAAAGTTCATAACAAGAGGGGGAAGCCTCTTGAGGTGGTTGTGCCAAAGACCAGAGGAGAAGATCCTGTATCCCAGATAGTTCTGTGGAGCCACAGGCCATTAGTCCAGATTCCCACACCTGATCAAGCCAAACTATTTGTCTGTCAAATTTCAGGGAAGTTCACAAGTAGCTTATACCTATGCCATGGTGCCAATCCCCTTCCATGAGGAAAGACATGATACCGCTGAAATAAAATGTTATGTTGTTGACTATTGTAACTAATAGTTAGAGGTATCTTCCATGCTATCCCTTTTAAAAGGAATTTATGTTAGTGAAGATCACAAATTTCAGTTCTACAGATTACTATAAAGATTTTCATTTGTTTTAAACTGGAGACTTACTTGTTTGAGTAGATAATGAATTTTATATTGCGACAGAGGTAAGATATACAGTACAGTCGCTCCTCCTTTTTTGCGGGGGATCCGTTCTGGACTTCTCCACGGAAAAGGGAAAACACAAATAATCAAGCCCTATTGGCTTGAATGGAGGCGCGTGCTCGCAGGGGCGAGTAAGTGCGCACCTATTTTATGTCCCTCCATTCATACCCCATGGATAAGAAAGGGTCGCTGCCTTCAAGTCCGCAAAAACGGAGGGACAACTGTATATTATTATTTATTACACAGAGGAAGAGAGCACCATCACACCACTATCATTAAAATCATAACAGGCCAACTCCAGATGTAATAATAATATATCTAAATGATTAAATTTGAAAAAATATTCTGGTTTTTCATGTAAGCCACAAGACTAAGAAGGCAAAAGCTCAAAAGAAATACTGTTGACTATGCAACAAGAAACTGAGTATAGAATGCTTCTTGCACAGCCTGTGACCTGAGGCACAAGACACTTACCTTGCTTTTGAATGAAGATGAGAAGCAGGCAGGTGACTCCCTTAAGGACTTCAGCCATGACCACTGCTGATGTGGCAAAGAATCGGTCCCCAGGCAGCGTGCGTACATAGCGAATGCTGAGGATGAGAGAAGCATTCTGCACCACCAAGACAGCTAAACTGATGTACTTCAGTTGCCGGTTACCTGAGAGAGAGAAAGCAGAAATCATCTCAGTATCTCTCTCTTCTGAGGCAGGTAGCAACCACCATAGCCCAAACTTGAACAGTCGTAAGTCAGAGAGGATAACTTCCAGCAAAAGGAGTGGGGACAACTGAGGAAGATCATGTAAAACTCTACAATGGGAACAGAATTTTTACAGAATTCTACATGCCAGAAGCCACTAAGATGAGCATCAGTAATGGGATTAATTTGAACAGTCCATCCATTATTTGGAATTGGCAACTCACCCCAACTCTATAGCCTCCAAAGATGGAGAAGATTGTTCCCACCAATCTCCATCTCCTCTGAAGTGGTTTGCTCCTAAAATGAGTTGTTGATCAGCATTCTATGGAAGTAGCATAGCAAGGCTTTGTTTGAATCAAGCCAGGCATTGGTAAATTCAAAATGTGACACCAAGTGCCAAGACTTTTAGGATGCAGCCAAGATCAGAATTTATGAGAGGTAATATTTTTGTACATCAACTGCTACTACAGACACATCAAGTGGCCTGACCACCTGAGGTCAAGTCAAATAATAAGAATTCTTCCTAATTTAATTGGAAAATAAAATTACTACAATAGTAGATTAAGGGGGGTTGCAGACTGCCAGAAATAGTGTGAATTCAGTCCACTTTTAGGGTTAGGGTTAGAGTTAGGGAACCATGGGAACTGTATTTTATTGTGGCATCAGAGTTGTCTGACAGAGAAGGCTCAATGTCTCAGAAAAATAACAGTTCCCATGATTCCCTAGCACTAACCCTAACCCTAAAAGTGGACTGAATTCACACTATTTCTGGCAGTCTGCAACCCCCCTAAGATGGCTCAGTCTGCCCGATCATGCATAGAGAACAAAATCCCCATGCATTCATTCCCATCAGGTAACTTGGGTTCCAGTAATATGATAAAAGTCAAGGTCAAAGGTTTCCATCCTGCTTTCCTGACGCTTAAACCGGATCGTAGAAAGAGCTGGCATCCTGCTCCATGTGACTTTGTAAACAGTATCTTGCACCTGCCAGAGCAGACATACACCTAACAGGAAATAGGAACAGAGAAATGGCACAGCCACATCTTGTGAAACAACATTCCATTCCTAGGAACAGTAGCCATCACCTACTTCCTGGAATAGAATGGAGCCTAAAGCAAAATGAGGACTTGCTTAGCAGTAAAGGGCTGGGCAGGCATTCAACAATTTAGAACCATAATTCAACATCTGTCACTGAGGTTCTAACTGGTGTCTTCTCCATACCAATTCTGAGGTTCATCTATCTTGGACTGCAACAGTAGCATTAAGATAAACACTCTTACTATCTCATACCAATTTATCCCAGCACCTCACCACTCATTATGGCAAACTTTATGCTCATGAAGCAGATATAATGATGATTGTGATCTCTTCAGGTTTATCCACAGCATCTAGTAGTCAAAACATATTGGCACTGAACATAGAGGCTACAAACACAGATGACTTATCTTCTAGGTTTTTAAAAACCGAAAGAGGGGCTATCACTTCTACCAGTGATGAGTTCTGCACAGCAACCATTGGTCATATTGGTGAATATAACCAACATGGGAGTAAAATACCCACCATTGACTGGTTCACCAAAGCTTAAGATTTGACCGTAACAGCTTGTTCATCTTTAGCCAATAAATAAATAAATGAAAAGGAAGGTGCAGGGCAGATATATTGTGGAGAAGACTGACATTCAAAATCACGTTACCACTTCAGCAATGTTCCTGCATGGTAGGGGTTGGACTGGATGGCCAATGTGGTCTCTTCCAACTCTATGATTATATGTCAACTGAAAGGATTTAAAATCTTTCCCCATCTGCTAAATGCATAACCATGACACACTTTTTGCCACACAGAAGAATGAATGTAGTTTGACACCAATTTAAGTGTCCTGGCCCATCAAATGGAATCCTGAGAGTTGTAGTTTCTATTGGCACCAGAACTCTCTTGACAGAGAAGACTAAATATCTTACAAAACAACAAATCCCAGAATCTCATAGGATGGAGCCATGCCAGTTAAAGCAATGTCAAACTGCATTCATTCTGCAGTACAGATGCAGCCATGGTTGATCAAGCTTTCTAATACATAAAATGTTTCACAGTATAATATAATAAGCTTCATGCAAAGGAATCTTGGAACACCCTTGAGAATAACTTAAACATAGAAGTTGGTAGCATGAGCTTGTGTAGGCTTGAACCTGCTTCCTCAGATAAATGTGGTGGAGCATTTCGCTCATGCTACCAACTCCTCTCTTTCAGTTAGTCTCAAAGGTGCTGCAAGACCCCTTTCTGTGTTATGTGCCTTCAAGTTGTTTGTCTTTTTTGGCCATCCTCTATCCTCAGCACTCTTCTCCAGCACCACGTCTCAATGAATTATTTTCTTCCTATCCACTTTTTTCACTGTCCAGCTCTAAATAATCTAAATAAATAAAATGCTCACAATCCTCTCTATTTGCATTACTGTACTAGCTGGGGATTATGGGAGCTGTGGACAAAATACAAGCTCGGCTTCCCATAGTAACTGCTATGTTACTATAGTAACAGATTTAGTGGGCTGAGTCCCCAAAACTTTATGCTGGACAGTTCTTTTTCCCAGTTATCTTCAGAGGTGCTACTACTGGATTCCTTGATATCTTTTATGGCTAAAACAGAGGAGTAACTAGGTTATCTCTTTGTTATTGTTGTTAACTGCCCTCGAGTCAACCCTCTGATTCACAGCGACTCTGTGAATGAGGCATCTCTAAGACACCCTATTCGCCACTGCTCTGCTCAGGTCCTGCAAATTCATGCCTGTGACCTCCGTGACTGAGTCCATCCATCTGGTGTGTGATCTTTCTCTCTATTGTTTTCTACCATTCCTAAACTTATTGTCTTTTCTAATGTGTTGTGCCTTCTCATGATGTGTCCAAAGTAGAACAGCCTCAGTTTTGTCATCTTGGCTTCCAGGGAGATTTCAGGGTTGATCTCTTCAAGGAACTATTTGTTTGTCTTTTTTCCTGTCCATGGTCTCCTCAGCACTCTTCTCCAGCACCACACCTCAAATGAGTTTATCTTCTTCCTATCCACTTTTTTCACTGTCCAGCTCTCACATCTGTACATGCTGATGGGGAACACAACGGCTCATGATTCTGACTTTTGTGCTTAGTTGTATCTCTCTGCTCTTGAGGACCTTTTCTAGTTCTTTTATAGCTGCCCTCCCCATTCTTAGTCTTCTTTTTATCTCTTAACTGCAGACCCCATTCTGATCAATATTTGATTCTAGGTACAGGAACTCTTAACTATTTTGATTTCCTAATTGTCTAGTTTGAACGTATGCAGATCTCTGTGGTCATTATTTTTGTTTTCTTTATATTCAACAGTAATCTTGCCTTTGCATTTTCTTCTTTGCCTTTCCTTATTAATTGTTCCAAAACTATGGTGTTTTCTGCTAGTAGCATGGTGTCATCTGCACACCTTAGATTGTCAATGTTACTTCTTTCTGTCGTCACTCCTCCTTCTTTTGAGTCTAGACTCGCTCTTCGTATGTTGTTTTCTGCATACAAGTTGAACAAGTACTGGGGACAAGATTCGTTCATAGGGAGTCTGCCATTGCCTTCCTCTGAGGCTGAGACAGGCAGCATCAGGGGAGCAATGTAAGCAAAACCTCCATATGCAGTATCCATTCTGATCAATATTCTTTCTGTCAGCTTTCTTGACTGTCCAATTCTCATATCCATTCATGGTAATAGGGAAATACAGTGGCTTGGACAATTCTAACTTTTGTGCTCAGTGTGTATCTTTACATTTTAGGATATTTTCTAATTTTTTCATGGCTGCCCTTCCCATTCCTAGTCTTCTTACTATTTATTTATTTAGGAGTATTTATTCCCGGCTCTTCAGCCCCAAAGGCTCTCAGAGCAGTTTACAAATGGTTAATGAGACATGTCCCTGCCTTGAGTGCCGTCCCCACTCCGAACAATTGATCCTAGGGGTACGGGAACTCTGTTACTATTTCTATTTCCTCATTGTCTAGGTTGGATTTATGCATTTCTTCCATGGTCGTTATCTTTGTCTTCTTTATGCTGAGCAGTAAGCCTTCTTCTGGTTTTTTGACTGCCGTCTCCGCTCTGATCAATGTCTGATCCAAGGTACGGGAAATCTGCCCTCGGAGGCAGAGAAGAAGGCCTGGTCCCCTTCCCACCGCCATTCCCTTCTCCTGTTCTGTCATGGCTGTTCAGACTGGACGCCTGAGGACAGGGACATGTCTAATGAACCGTTTGACAGCCGCTCTGGGAGCCTTTGGGGCAGAAGAGCGGGGTATAAATACTCCAAATAAATAAAACTATTTCGATTTCCTCTATTAGGCAGCATTTATGTATTCTTTCCGTGGCCCTTATCTTTCTTTTTTATTTTCTTTTTTTACCGCCGGCGAAGTGTTCAGAAACCCCCGAAGGCTCTCCTTTCCCAGCAGGAAGGGCCCCCAGCCCCGGCCTCCCCGCTCCCTTCCGGCCCTCACCTCCGGAGGCCACCACTGCCGCCGGGCTCCCTCCTCCGCCGCCACCTCCGCTCCCGGGGCCCCCAGCCGCTGCCATGGTGGCAACCGCCGGGTAACCGAGCGACCCCGCCGTAGCCGGCACTTCCGCATCCCCCGTCAGCCACCTACTTCCGCTTCCGGAGAAGGGGCGGAAAAGCCATAGAGCCAAAGTCCTAGAGGGGACAGCTGTGCGAACCTAACCCAATAGGGAACTAAGCCCCGTTCCATAGAGGACGTATTTTCTAGAGCACCAGGCGTACCGTGAGATCACCAAAGACTTACGAAAGGTGAAGAGTGACACGCGCGGTCCAACTTTCAGGTTGATTCGGACCCTTGGTTGGCTGGTTTTCCAAAAGAGGCACAGTCCGGCTTGGTGCAATTCAAAGGAAACAAAATAATGATTAAGTTTTAAATAACAAGCTTAAAAGAACTGTGAAATTATTATTATTATTATTATTATTATTATTTAGTGAAAGAACAACATTCAGATTAGCATAAGGAAGAACTTACTAACATTAATTAGAAGGGAACAATTTGACATAAATTGTGTTTTTGCACTACCAGTTGTTGGGAAAGGTTGAAAAAATGGTTTCCTTGGTAAGATAATATTTCTGCTTCTTGCAGGCCTTGACCTTAACACTTCTGAAGGAGAAACTCATGATGCATCTGCACTATAAAAATAATGCAGTTTGACACCACTTTGACTGTCATGGCTCCATCCTCCTACAGAATCCTGGGATGTGTAGTTTTGTGCAACATTATTAAAGAAGGTCAAGGAAGAAAGTGCAAAGGCAGCCTTGCGGCTGAACATAAAGAAAACAAAAATAGTGACCATGGAGGATCTACATGCATTCAACCTAGGCAATGAGGAAATTAAAAAAGTAATCGTTCCTATACCTTGGATCAAACATTGATGAGAACAGAGACTGCAGTCAAGAAAGAAGAAGACTAGGAATGGGAAGGGCAGTTATGAAAGAACTAGACAAGATCCTAAACAGTAAAGATATACAACTGAGCACTAAAGTTAGAATCATCCAAGCCACTGTATTCCCCATCACTGTGTAAGGATTTGAGACTTGGACAGTGAAGAAAGTGGATAAGAAGAAAATCAACTCATTTGAAATGTGATGCATGAGAAGAGTGCTGAGGATGGAAGGTCTGGAAACCATGCCCTACAAAGGGAGACTTAGGGAGCTTGGCATGTTTAGCCTGGAGAAGAGAAGGTTAAGAGGAAATATGATAGCTCTGTTTAAATATTTGAAGGGTTGTCATATTGAGGAGGGAGCAAGCTTGTTTCCTGCAGCTCCAGAGAATAGGCCACAGAACAATGGATTCAAACTACAGGAAAAGAGATTCCACCTCAACATTAGGAAGAATTTCCTGACAGTAAGGGCTATTCGACAGTGGAAGACACTCCCCCAGTGTCTGATGGAGTCTCCTTCTTTAGAGGTCATTAAACAGAGGCTGGATGGCCATCAGTTGTGGGTGCGTTGATTGAGAGTTCCTGCATGGCAGAATGGGGTTGGACTGAGGGGCCCTTGAAGTCTCTTCCAACTCTGTGATTCTATTATTCTACCATGGACGGCCAAGAAGACAAAAAATTGGGTTCTAGAATAAATCAAACCTGATCTTTCCCTGGAAGCCAAGATGACCAAACTGAGGCTGTCGTACTTTGGACACATCATGAGAAGGGAGGACTCTTTGGAAAAGACAATAATGCTGGGGAAGATGGAGGGAAGTTGGAAGAGAGGAAGGCTACATGCCAGATGGATGGACTCTATGGAGGAGGTCACTAAGGGGCTGCAGGAACTAAGCAGAGCAGTGGAGGACAGGGGGTCTTGGAGATGTCTCATCTAGAGGGTCATCATGAGTCGGGACCAATTTGTTTCTGAATACTGTAACTTCCAAAGGTTTAATAGAGTAAGGTTGTTAGCATGCTTTGTTATTAGCAAAATAATCTGGGGTCAGGGGAGAGACTTTAGATTCCACATCTAAATTTGCAAACGTCCTTTGTTCTATGAACATTACCACCACTGCATATCTTCCAGCATTTCACAGATGAAAACCAGGACATATATGAACAGGTAACATCAGAGTATGGTCAGAATGGCAAAAGTTATGAATGAGAACACACAAGCTTGGGCTGCATCTATACTGCACAATTAATGCAGTTTGACACTGCTTTGACTGTCATGGCTCCAATACTATGGAATTCTGGGATTTGTAGATTTTTAAAGCTATTTAGCCTTCTCTCTAGGAGAGAGATCTTGTGCCACAATAAACTACAAACCCTATAATTCCATAGAATGAAGCCACGACAGTTAAAGTGGTATCAAACTGCATTAATTCTGCAATGTAGCAGCAGCCTGGAAAGACTGCAGCAGTTTGCTTTTGACTGTGCCTGCTGGGAAGGACCCCTCCTCTCCTCCCGCTTATAGAACATTGAGTTATTAGAGTGCAAACTACTTTTGCATTTTGAACTCATTTTGCCACTACTGAAGCAAGCAAAAGACAAAGGTGGAAAGTGGGAGAAGGATGGAGAAACTGGGACCTTTTAAAAGCAGTTGAAAAGTGAGATGACAGAGGACATGTAATAGACCTGTGTGTACTGGCTTTGAGACAGGAGTGCTTCTGAGGATAAAATTTTAAATAGACTGAGCTTCATTGCAACCTGACATGTATTTGCAGGTGGCTATGGCTGAAACTGCCCCTGCGTCTGCACTTGCTCCCCCCGCCAGTGCTGCTTGGTGATCTCCCTCTCATATTTCCTTTAAACACACACACATGTACACCAGGAGACTGAGGATAAACCCTGGACTAAAAGTGCAGGATTATTGTAAAACAGTCTTATGCTTAAGGCTTCAATGGTAACTGGTCTCCATTACACTGTTACTATGTGCCACTGTTTCTCAACCAGTGCCCCTATTTCTAATATGCAATGTGAGAGCAATTTCATTGTTTTCACCCTTTCTAATAAGAAAAAAAATGTCAAAATAAGCAGAAGAGCTAACCTCCAGATGTGTTACAGATACTAACATCTGCTTTATTCTTTCTCATTTAGAAAATACTTTGTTTCAATGTATTTGTGTTATTATAAAAACTTCTAGCACAGCCCAATACTTGGCTACTGAGATGTCTATCCCTTTCCAAGTTCACACACCAATGGAGTTAGTTGAAAGCATGACTTCCATGATGTTGTTGGATTGCAGCTCCCAGCATTCCTCACCACTGGCTCTGCCACATAAGTCTGATGGAAGCCACACATTTGGACTGTGGCACTGTGTCCATCCCTGCTATATACTCAAATGTAGAAGTAGGTTCCATTTAAAGAGTAGAGAGGCTACTTTGCTAGGTGCATGAAAACTTAGGAGTTTATCACACGGGGGAAATCCCGTGCAGAAACGGGGTTTTAAATTGAAAAAAAGCCCGCAAAAGCAGGCAGATTTTCAGACAACGTCACTGTTAAAATGGGGTTAACCCGAACGGAAAGTAATCAGAAACTGCTTCTTTTTACTTTCGGAAAATCCCGAAAGTAAAAAGAAAGCAGTTTTTGACTACTTTCCATTCGGGTTAACCCCATTTTAACAGCAATGTGTGTGAAAATCTGCCTGCTTTTGCGGGTTTCCCCCACCTTTTAAATCCCGTTTCTGCACGGGATTTCCTCCGTGTGATAAATTCCATATGCCGCTATGTGTACAGCTGTCTTAAAAGGGGCATGGTTGTTTTTACTGCAACTGGTTAACATATTACCATTCTAGAATCAGCTAATGTTGATAATTAGCATTTATATAATATTTGTTCAGAATTTGTTCAGATGTATAATGGATGTGAGCTATTATACAAATGCTAATACATTATTCCAGTGGTGCTGTACAGCCTTGTAATTTGCAACACCATTCAAGGTATTAATTAAATTTATGCCATGACTTTCTGCCACAAAAGGCACTCAAACATGTTCATACTCTCCAACTCTTCCAATTTGGCAGGAAGTATCCTGATTAATTCTCTGTCATCCCACTTGTCAGTTGCTTTTTAAATGTCCTAGTTTTTCTCTCCTACTCCCACTTTTTGTCCTCAGCTTACTTCAGTTGCTGCAAACTGAGTTCAAAGTGCAGAAGCAGACTGTTGTTGCTAATGCCTTCAAGTTATTTCTGACTTATGGTGACCTTAAGGCAAACCTGTCACAGTGTTTTCTTGCCTAGAAGAAAATCTGTATAATGTATGTGAGGTATTACACATATGTTAATTATCAACATTAGTAGATTCCAGAAGGATGCTGACAAGCTGGAGCTTGTCCAGAAGAGGGCAACCAAAAATAGTGAAAGATCTGGAAGCCATGCCTAATGAGGAGCATCTTAGGGAGCTGGGTAAGTTTAGCCTGAAGAAGAGAAGCTTAAGAGGTGACATGATAGCCATGTTTAAATATTTGAAGGGATGTCATATTGAAAAAGGAGCGACCTTATTTTCTGCTGCTCCAGAGACTAGGACATGGAGCAATGGATTCAAACTACAGGAAAATAAATTCTGTCTAAACATTAGGAAGAATTTCCTGACAGAGCTGTTCAACAGTGGAAAATGCTGCCTCGGAGTGTGGTGGAGCCTCTGTTTTTAAAGGATGATAATCTGTAAGGAGTGCTTTAATTGTGCCTATATGGCAGGGTGTTAGACTGGATGGCTCTTGTGGTCTCTTCCAACTCTATGATTCTATGATTCCACTAAGGCTGAGAGAGTGTGACTTGCCCAAGGTCACTCAGTGGGTTTTCATGGCAGAGTGGGGATTTGAACCCTGGTCTCCCAAGGTCCTAATCCAACACTCAAAAGACTACACTATGCTGGCTCTCAACAAGTAGTTTGTACTTGATTAACTCAGCAGGGAGGACAGAAGAAGAGGGGACATGCCTTTACAGACTGCCAGAAATAGTGCAAATTGAGTCCACTTTAACTGCCCTGACTCAGTGCTAAGGAATCATGGGAACTATAGTTTATTGTGGTACCAGTTAAGGCTCAATGTCTCAGAAAAAAATACAATTCCCATGATTCCCTAGCACTGAGCCAGGGCAGTTAAAGTGGACTCAATATGCACTATTTCTAGCAATCTGCAAAGGCCCATAGTCTTGAACTTCCCTGTAGTTTCGAGCAAAAGCGAAAGCAAACAGCCTCTCCTAGCTTCCTCTTGATCACATTCTGATGTTGCTTGGCCACATGTGTGGCAGTTTCATCTGTGAAATGTTGGAAGCTGTGCATGTTTATTTAGAAAACCTTCTAAGCTCAGTGAGGCTGGTTCCCAGGTATGTAAGCACAGGGTTGCAGTCAATATCATGCTCACATTACATGTGGGATGGCAATGGATCCTGAGAGATACAGGACCATAAAACAACCTTAAATCATTTGTAAGGAAAAGGAGCTGTCAGGCTCTGATTTAAAGCACTGTGCATAAATCTGCAAAATATTGCCTTCCTGATGGCTTAAGCTACAGTTCCCATCATCCCCAGACAGAACTGGTTGCGAATGTTGAGGGGGGGGGGGAGCCCAGTATATCTGGAGGACATCAAAGGTTGAGGAAGCCTAGTGTTCGCTGCTTTCATGCCATTTCTGACTTATGGCAACCCTAAGGTGAACATATCATGGGGTTTTCTTGGCAAAATATATTAGAGGGGGTTTGCTGTTGCCTCCCTCTGAGGCTGAGAGAATGTGACTTGCCCAGGGTCACCCAGTGAGTTTCTGTGGCTGAGCAGGGATTTGAACCCCAGTCTCCAGAGTCGTCATCCAACGCTCAAACCACTACACCACACTGGCTCTCTAGTGTACATTTATAATCTTGTAATAATAGATCAGTGGTTGTCAGTCACCTCTCCCTCATTTGGCTTTGTGACAGAGTCTCTTCCTCGAACCCTGAATTCCTACCTCTTCCAAAGCCTCCTGTGACCCATTTTCCTGTCCCTGCTACTAATTTCTAGGCCTGCAACCTCTGAGAGGATGTTGCAACAGGAAAGGGCCAAGGAAACACACAGAACACTCATGCAGGAGACATGCAGGTGGATGGCACAGGTGTGGCAGGGCAATGTGTACTTGAGCGGGCAAGTAAATACTAGAGTGACGCCAGGCTGCTGTGGTGCGTCACTTCTTGATCCTGCTTGGCATTCCCGGACCGACACCCCGGGAGGAGGGGATTTATGGGAAACTCTCCTCTTGTGAGCACTCTGCCTGGAAGTGTTCTGAGTCCCACCCAGGGAGTGGCACGCTTGCGAACAGCAGGTGAGAAGCGAGGCAAGAGACTCGAAGGAAGGGCTTCCCTCTAGATTTCAATGAATCGTATGCCCAAGACTCAGTGCCTTCTTGGGATGGAAAACCTGTGGCTTTCCAGGTGTTGTTGGAGTGCACCTCCCAACACACATGCTGGGATAAGGAATGATGGGAGCTGCTGTCCAGAAATATCTGAAAGCTGCCCATTCCTGTTCTGGCGTCTAGAAGGAATTGAGTTTAGTGTCAACATTTTTTTATGTGAATGGGATATGAAGACAGGATAAAATTGCAAATGTCAAAGCACTAAAGACACCTCTAATGGAAATGGAGAACAAGTGGAACAAGCCTTATCCAAAATTTGCTTCATTCATTCATTCATTCATTCATAAATACACACTCACTCACTCTGCACATGCTAGATCCCTAGTAACAATCTATAAGTAATATATTAGCATAGATTATAAGTGATGTTTAACTGTGTCCTTTGAGCACATGCAGATTATATTTTGCACCAGTGAGAGAGAATGATAGGCAGATACATCTCCTAGCAATTGTCATAAACCTAAGAGGTTTAAGGGACTTATGTGATCAGGTGGACTACCAGTTGAGACTCAGGCTGCTGCTACATTGCAGAAATAATGCAGTTTGACACCACTAACTGTCATGGCTCCATCCCTATGGAATGCTGGGCTTTGTAGTTTATTGTGGCACCTGAGCACTCTTAAGAGAGAAAGCAAAATATCTCACAAAACTAAAAAACCCAGAATTCCACAGCATTGAGCCATGGCAGTTAAAGCGGTGTCAAACTGCATTAGTTCTGTGGTGTAGATGCAGCCTAAGAGACCTTTACTACTACAGAATTATAGCACTTTAATTGCCATTCTGTAACTGATGGAATTCTGGGGTTTGTAGTTTGGTGAGGGACTGGCTATTTTACTCTCTGCTGAACTGCAGTTCTCAGGATTCCACAGGATGAAACCAAGAGTTAAAGTGGGATAACAGGACCAAAACACACTGCAGAAATAATGCAGTTTGAGACCACTTTAACTGCCCTGACTCAATGCTAGGGAATTCTGGGAACTGGCGTTTTGTGAGACATATATAGTCTTCTCTGTCAGAGAGCTGTAGTGCCACAATAAACTACAATTCCTAGGATTCCCCAGCACTGAGCCAAGGGGTCAGTGAATGATTTCTGCAGTGTGTTTTGGACCATACTGCTATAATTATGTGGTGAAAGGGGGAAGACTGGAGAGAAGCTCTTACTTATAGTATATATGTCTACTCCAAAGTAGGTCCTACTGATTCCATTGCTCTCAGGTAAGTGGGTAAACGATTGCAGCTACATAATACCTGAACTTCAAACAGACAGAGGAAGACTGGGATGTCTTTCTCCTGGGGTCTTCAACCTGAAGATTGAACTTACACTGCTTTTCCATTTCGAAACAACAAGAAAAACTAAGGTACCTTGCAATGAACGTATAACATACATTGCAGAATCAGCACCATTCACACTTCAGGTTAGAAAACCAATGCCAGCTACAATGCCAGCACTTTGAGGCCTGACAGAAATAAAAAACAAAAGACGCAACAGTGTGAATCTCAATGAGTTTAGAATTCCCCCCGGTTCCTAAAAGAAAGGCTAGTTTATCTAATACTACAAAGCAACAAATCCAGTTTTGTTGCCAAGAATGTACCAAACAGGGAATTTTAACATATCAGCTTTCTAATATGTGCAACTGCCTAAATTTTAAAGTAGCAAACAACTTAAAGATGAACGCCTTCGAGCCATTTCTCACTTATGGTGACCCTAAGGCAAACTTATGGGGTTTTCTTGGCATGTTTCTTCAGAGGGGGTTTGCCATTGCCATCCTCTGAGGCTGAGAGAGTGTGACTTGCCCAGGGTCACCCAGTGGGCTTCCATGGCCAATCAAGGATTCGAACCCTGGTCTCCAGAATCATATGCAACAGTCAAACCACTACAGTACACTGCCTCCATCTTCCTAGTGTTGTTTATTTTCAATCATCAACCCTGCGTAAGTAGGAAACAGAAATCCTTTGGTTTAAAACCAGGGTGGGCAAAGTGCATCGCTCCAGATACTGTTGAACTGCACCTCCCAGCATTCCTTACAACTGGCTATGCTGGCTAGGGCTGATGGGAGTTGCAGTTTAACAACATCTGGAATAACACTTTGACCACTTCTTATTTAAAGCATCATCTGGTAAAGTATGCCCCTCCAGTTATTTTTGGCCAGCCACTCTCATGATCCCACATCAGTTGTTAGGCTGGCTGTGGGTGATGGAAATTGCAGTTCTGCAATGGCTGAAGCACCATAAACTGCTTGCTAGATTAAAAGGAATATTAGGATGCTTAACTGATGTATGTCTGTATAGATAAGCATGGAGATTGGAAAGTATGGCACTTAGGCATAACATCTACATCCTTCAAGCAACCAACATGTTCTACAGATATCTATGAGAGAGAGCCAGCGTGGATTGAGTGTTAGATTATGACTCTGGAGACTAGGGTTTGATTCACTGCTCAGCCATTAAATCCACTAGGTGAATTTAGCAAGTCACACACTCTCAGCCTTAGAGGAAGGTAAAGGCAAACCCGCTCTGAACAATTTTGCCAAGAAACCCCTGTGATAGGTTTGCTTTAGAGTCACTGTAAGTCACAAACAATGTGAAGGCACACAACAACAATAACGATAAAGATATGTATGTGCATGTGCCTTCAAGTCACCTGTCTCCTTAGGGCAACCTCATGAATTTTCATAGGCTTGCCTTAGGCAAGGAATACTCAAGAAGTGGTTCTGGCAGTTCCTTCCTCTGAAATATAGCCTACAACCCCTGACTCACTTACAATTTAAGTATTTCAATCTCAGTGATTTTATTTTTTTTGTAGACAAATGCAGGAATGCTGACGGTCAGGGCCCTTTGAGGTCAGTGGCCAGGTAACTACACAGAGACTCTCTGCATTCATTTGGGTTCTAGAAAGGAAGATTGCTTTTTTTCTTCAGCACTGTGTTACTGAGCAGAATGTACAACTTTAAGATGTTGTTGTTATGGTTGTTGTGTGCCTTCAGCTTACGGTGATCCGAAGGTGAACCCATCACAGAGTTTTCTTGGCAATATTTGTTCAGAGGGGGTTTGCCATTTCCTTCCTCTGAGGCTGAGAGAGTGTGACCTACCCAAGGTCACCTAGTGGGTTTCCATGGCCGAGCAGTGGTAATCCAATGCTCAAACTACTACACAAGGGTGGCTCAACATGATGCTAGCAGTCAATTCTCCCTCCCCCTACTTTCTATCTACCATCCCACCCCAAGGCCCCAAATACTCAACAGTCTATCTATCATCATTCAATATGCAAGGCCTCAGAGAGATATTTAGGAGAAATTCCTCCTTGGGGAAGGCAGGAGGAAAAATGTTGCCTAAGGCCGGGATGGGTGGATGATCATATGGATGATGGAGGGAGTTTGGGAATG
This sequence comes from Phrynosoma blainvillii, assembly GCA_026167975.1. NCBI lineage: Eukaryota > Metazoa > Chordata > Lepidosauria > Squamata > Phrynosomatidae > Phrynosoma > Phrynosoma blainvillii. The sequence goes on from JANUYF010000002.1 coordinate 183,093,279, forward strand.
TGGTTCCCAGGCTGCACACACCACATTCCCAAACTCCCTCCACCATTCATATGATCATCCACCCATCCTGGCCTCAAGCAACATCTTTCTTCCTACTTTTGTCAGGCAAGGACCATAGTTAAAACTGAACTTGTCACCTCATCACGCTATCCACAAATTTTGCATTTCTATGGCTATTAATTCAGACCTTCTCGGTCTCCAGTTTACTCCATGCATCTGAGGAAGTAAGTCTACAAAAACTGATGCTACAAGTTTTGTCACACAGTTAGTCTCAAAGGTGCTACAAGATCCCTTCACATATTTTAATTTCATTTTTATTAAAGGTATGGTGCTGCAACCAGACACCAAAAGTCAACATCTTCCCAATGTTGATGCTGCTAAAAAAAAAAAAAAACACCAACAACCCCAGCTACAAGGAGGAAAAAGGATGCTGGGTGGTATAAAAAGACTTTAGCTGAATCTGCACTTAGAAATAATGCATTTTGACAGTGCTTTAATTGTCATGGCTCAGTGCAATGGAATACTAGGATTTGTAGTTTTGTGATATACGAGTTAACCTCTGTCAAAGTTCTCTGGTGCCACAACAAACTACAAATCCCAGGATTCCATAGCGTTGAGCCATGACAATCAAAGCAGTGTCGAACTGCATTATTTCTAAAGTACAGATTCAGCCTTTGCAAAAATGTCCTTTGCTAGAGTGAACTTAGGCAAGCCTGTATAAAATGGCTTGTGTTAATAGTGGCAGTCCCTATGAGCAAAGAGAAAGTTGGGAGAGAATTGCAGGGGGAATAGATGGGGGGCATTGGAGCTGCTGGTATCAGTAGAAAGGGACAAGTCAGCAACATGTGCATAGGGACTGCTAACATGACATAGAAGTCTAGGCCTTTAAATCAAGGCTTGTGAGATCTAGTTTGTTCATTTTACTAGAACACTGAAGACCATACAGTTGAAGCCAGGTGCAAAACTGCAGCTCAGGTAGGCATTTAGCAAACAGGTTGCCTCTGAGCACACGCTCAAGCTAGGAATTTCTGATCAATACCACAATCAGATCCCGTCTGATCTTGGAAGCTAAGCAGGGTCAGCCCTGGATGGGAGACCACCAAAGAATACCAGGTGCTGCAAGCTATATCCCAAAGGAAGGAAGTGGCAAAACCATCTCTGAGTATTCCTTGTCTAAGGAAGCCCTATGAAAAATTAATAAGGTTACAATAATTCAATAGGCAACTTGAAGGCGCACAGATACACATAAACCACAAACAAGTTAACCAAAAAACCCTCCTGTATTATTTTACCTCAATATTCCTTTCTCTTTTAATCTTTCAGCATTTGCATGGAATTATTTAATGTATTTTAAACTTTTGTTTAAAATAGTTGTTTAGTGTTTTTAAAACGTCTGTATCAAAAAGATTTTAGCTGTTCTTTGTTTTAATTTGTTGTAAGTGACCTTGGATCCCCAACCAGAAGAAAGGGAGACTATACATTAAATACATGAGTAAGTTTTCCACAACCCCATAGAGAAGGGAGCTTTTTACACATATCTTCCAACCATCCAGATTTGGCAAGGACAGTCATCGCTGTCACTTTTTCAGCTGCTTTTGCAATATCCCAGTGTCTCTCTTCTCTTCTCTTCTCTTCTCTTCTCACTTTCTCCCTTTATTTCCAGCTTACTTCAGTTGCTGCAAACTTGAATTTAAAGTGCAAATAAAGCTTGCACTCAGTTAACTCAGCAAGGAGGAAAAGAGAAGAGAGTGTGAAAGTGTGCCCTTCCTTCCCAGCAGGATCAGGCTAAAGCAAACTGCTGTAGCCTCTAGCTTGTGTGTTCTCATTAATAAATATTGCCATCCTGACCACGCTCTGATGTTTGGCTACACATGTCTTGTTTTCATATACAAAATGTTGAAAAGTATGCTTTTATCTGTATGCAGTGGCACGGCTGAACAACTAAGAATCAGGCATGTGTGATCTAGTTGCAGATATCTACCAGTAAATCCTGAATTAACAGCAATCCCCATCGTTTTTTCAAGTGTAAGCACTTAAACTCTTCTTATAAAACCAGATTTTTGACACCTAAATTTCCATTACAGCGGGCCCTTGGTATCGGCTGGGGTTTGGTCCCAGGACCCACATGGATACCAAAATCCATGGAAGCTCAAGTCCCATTATATACAATGGGATAGCAAAGTGGTGACCCTTATACGAAATGGTAAAAATCAAGGTTTGCTTTTTGGAATTTATATACCTTTTTGAATATTTTCAAGCCGTGGATGGTTGAATCCATGGATTAAAAAAACTGTGGATACGGAATATTATGATGTGGTTATCAAGAGCAATTTAATAGTTGTGTGTGCATATGTGTGTATAGGGCTTCCATTTTCCTCTTTTTACAAGAGTTTCTCCTTCCCATTGTTAATGTTTCCCCATCACCACTACCCTGTCTTTTTATAAAGCTATTTCCCCTTGATAATACACTCCTGTCCTTTCTTTTCCAGATTACTTACTTATAGCAACAGCAGCTGCAAGCCTCCACTCAACTTGCTTGGCAGCCATTTTTCCCTCTCTTTTTAAAGCACCAAGGAATGAAACATTTCACAACCACATGGAGAGAACAGATCTCAACACACAACAGATTGGAAAAGCATGACCGTCTCAGCCATCTCAAGCTATCAAAGTGGGAAAGAAAAGCCTTAAAATACATTATTAGGGGCAGGTCCACCCATGTCAAGGAAGAAATTGCAAAAGCAGGTGTACAGCTGAACATTGTAGTTGTTGTTGTGTGCCTTCAAGTCATTTCCAACTTTTGGTGACCCAAAGGTGAACCTATCATGGGTTTTTTTCTTGGCAAGTTTCTTCAGAGGGGATTTGCCATTCCCATCCTCTGAGGCTGAGAGTGTGTGACTCGCCCAAAATCACCCAGTGGGTTTCCATGGATGAGTTAGGATTCGAACCCTGGTGTCTAGTCATAGACCAACACTGAAGCTGCTACACCATGCTGGCTGAACATTAAGAAAACAAAAATAATGACCACTGATGATCTACATTACTTGAAAGTAGTCAATGAAGACAATGAAATAGTTCAAGTTTTTCCATACCTTGGCTCAGTCCTTAGTTACAATGGAGACTGCAGTCAAGAAATCATAAGATGACTAAGACTTGGAAAGGCAGCTATGAAAGAACAAGACAAGATCTTAGGCTGTAAAGATCCATCGTTGAATACTAAAATTAGGATTGTTCATGCCATTGTATTTCCCATTTCTATGTATGATTGTAAAAGCTGGACAGTGAAGAAAGCAGATAGGAAAATCAACTCATTTTAAATACTCGAAGATATGGCCGTGTAGAATTAATATAGAGATTTTGTAGCACCTTTGAGACTCACTGAAGGAAAGAAGTTGGCAGCATAAGCCTTCGTAGACTTCAGTCTGCTTCCTCAGATGCATTTGGTGGAGTGGGAAGCCAGGGACAGACATATATATGCCCTTGCTGTGTGAGAATGTCAATTCAAATTCAAAATCCTTTGTATATGGACATGAAGTTGCAGGTTTCCCATGCCTTTGTGCACTAACGCCCATCGTTAAAACTGGACTTGCAACTTCATTTCCATACACAAAGGATTTTGAATTTGAATTTACATTCTAGCACCCCAAGGGCATATATATGTCTGTACCTCCACTCCACCAAATGCATCTGAAGAAGGGGATGGATGTCTATGAAGGCTCATACGGCCAATTTCTTTCTGTTTAGTATCAAAGATGCTACAGGATCTCTCTACACACTTGTTTGAAATATGGTGCTGGAGAAGAGACTGTGGACTGTGAAAAAGACCATGAATGAATCCTAGAGCAAATCAGGCTTGAACTCTCCCAAGAGGCCATAACTAAGCTGAGACTGTCATACTTTATACCATGAGAAGCAATGACTCACTAAGAAAAAATAGTTATGCTTGGTAAGATAGAACACAGTAGGAAAAGAGGAAGACCATATCCCAGATGGATAGACTGGCATGGTGTAGTGGTTTAAGTGCTGGACTACGACTCTTGAGACCAGAGTTCAAAAACCATGGAAACCCACTGGGTGACCTTGGGCAAGTCACACTTTCTCTCAGCCTCAAAGGAAGGCAATGACAAGCCTCCTCGGAACAAATCTTGCCAAGAAAACCCCATGATAGGCTCATCTTAGCGTCTCTGTAAGACATGACCTGAAGGTACACAACAACAATAAGACTCAAACAAGGCTGCCCTGGGTCTGCAAGACCTGAGTGAGGATGCTGATGACAGGGTGACTTGGACATCTCTCATTCATGGAGTCATCCATGAAGTCCACTTGATGGCAATTAACAACAAAAATCCCACTTCAGTAGATGGTGTACAGGTGCCAGGCAGTAGATTGGGCATCAAATTGTCAGCTTTTATTTTATTATTACTATTATTATTTTGTTATCTTCTTACTACAAGGAGAGAACTGTTTGAGCAATCTTCTGCCTTGTGTGCCAAAACAACTTTTCTGGCTTGAGGTAGTGGTACAGGTTTGTTGCTTTAGTTCAGACAGTGAGGTATCTTAGAACAGCATGGATGGAAGGTGAAAACCAGTTGGATAGCAGGCATTTGCCCAGGAAATGACATTTTAAGACTATCACATCTTGGCTATTTTTCTAGAGATTTGTCAAATTCAGCCATTTTATGAGTGTTAATTGCATTAAAACCTCATAGTTTGAGAAGGCTGGTGTAATCCTCTTTGTATTTTAACTAGGGTTGTCAGATCTCAAGTCCTGGTCCTTTGTCCTCATTTTCATAAGTCATCTCCAGGTGGGAGATGTGGGTACATATTCTCCATTTTGGGGGGCTCAGCTCCAGGCAAGAGATGTGTGTATATACCTCTCCATTTCAGTTAGTAAAGCAGCAGCTTGCTAGTTTGCAAGCCTCGATTGTTTTTTTCAGTTTGCAAAGATTCTCCAAAGGATCTATGTATTTACTTTGTCTTTCCCTCCCAGTCACTATGGGTGCCAAGGCTCACCCTCTGCTCTGCATCCACCTTCTGGCTAGAAGCAAGTAGGCTAGATTAAATGTTCCATATCATGTCTCCCTAAATAAGTGAGAATAAATGATCCATTTCACCTTGATCTGCGAACAGCCCCTTTAGTTAACATTTCTATCTTATTTCTAAATGGGGAAACATGTTATCTCTGTGTGTGTTTCAATTACAAGCTATGAGCAACTATAGTTAAACCATCCTGAACTGGCAACCCTAATTTTAAGACCTGTAATGTTCAGTTTTTATGACGACAGAATATAGTTTGGGCTCTTGGGCCTTGCATAGAGGCAGTCCTAGGTGCACATACAGAATCTGGTTTCAGGCACCATGATGCATTCTGTTAGTTTACAAATGCCAAACACTATGTGTCTACCTCCAGGTCCCAGTAACCCTGGCTATCTCCACAACAAATTTGATGCCTAATGCTCAAGAGGCAGCTCCTCATCTGACAAATGAAGGATTGTCAACAGACTGGGATTTTCTATCAAGGTGCCAAAATGTCTTAGGCCAGCTTTGATGATATTAAGGCAGCACATCCAAGCCTCTGAACGCTGTGTGTGATGGTACACTGAACAGAACAGTGGGAGAAATCTAATGTATATTCTTAACAATTTTATACAAGAGACCAACCAACTTCAAGCCTTTGTGTCATTGTACTGAGGAGCTATGTCAATGAACAAAGGAAGAACAGTTCTTCAGCCTCAGAGATTTAAGAATGAAGACTCAAGTTTCACAAAGTGTTTTTTTATTATTAAATAGATTTTGCTACTGGGAGAACTCATCTGCACAGACACTTACTTAAAAAAAAAAAAAAACAACCACAAAAAACAGGACACACACACCTGAAACATACACACACATGACTCTGCCTACTGGTAAAGTCCCAGAAAGCTTGAAAATAATTGTTAGGATGGCAGTAGAAAATCACTCCCTAACTCCTTTTTCCCCACATGATGGGGGAATCCTGGCAAACAATACACAAGTATTTACATTTATGGAAATGTCTGGTCTCTGGGCAGGCCAGAATTCAAACATCATTTGGGTAGTTGAGAGGAAGATTTCTGAGCTGGGATTCTGCAGTTCCTTTCCACAGCTCTAATTCCTTCATCAATTTATTTAGTTTGTTTTTAAAAACCTGTAGAACCAGGTTTACTTTTTTTCTCAGCCAGTGACCAAGCTTGGCCGCCTGAAGTTCAGTTAGCTACAGTACCATTAGCACCAATCCATCTCAGAGAGGGAGGATGCAAGTCAACAAGGTTTAAGTCTCTCTGTTGCTTCTACTGCAAATTGTGGTCCTGAGAGATGTAGGGGTCTTTAGTTCTTCCATCTGAAGAAGGGGGTCAAGCTTTAGCCATGAGTGCAAGAGCACCTCTTCCAAAGTTGGCCTTGTGGAAGGCTCCAGAGCCAAGCACCATCGAATAAGATCTTGGCAGCCTAGGAATGAAGAGTCACAACTAAGTTAGAAGGGATCCTCCCTTTCCAAATCTACCCCCTACTAGACCTTTCTCCATTGGAACCAGAATTCAGCATTGTAGCCGTTTGTACTGCAAGAGGAATGTACCGCCTTGAGAAACTACATTTTCCTTATGTATTTGGTTTTAAGCACAAAAATCAACTCACTGTTTATTAAGCCTGTAGAAAGAGTTCATGCACTGCCTTGCACAATCTCAAAATTAAGAGGAGGGAAGAAACTGGGTACCTTGTACACCAGAACTGTGTGTGACTGTTTCCTACAGATGTAACTGGGACCAGTATGGGAGGCACACTGGTGTTAATACTGCACTGTGGCCATCCTTATGAGGCAAGTGCATGTACACACAAACACATAAGAATGAGAATGAGAGCCAGCATGGTATAGTGGTTTGAGTGTTGGAATAAGATCCCAGAAGACAAGGATTCAAATCCCCATTCAACCATAGAAACCCCTGGGCAAGTCTGACTCCTCAGTCTCAGAGGAAGGGAATGGCAAACCTCCTCAGAAAATCATGCCAGGAAACCCCTAAAGTTCCAAGGGACTATTGTAGCACCTTTGAGACTAAATGAGAAAAAGAAGTTGGTTGCATAAGCTTTGATAGACTTCAGTCTACTTTCTCAGAGGCACAAATTCTAGAATGGGATTGTGTAAGAATCAACTTGAAAGTACATAACAACAATGAACAAAGCATCCCAAGTTTAACTCTTAAATGCATCTGAGGAAGTGGACTTAAGTCTATGAAAGCTCATGCTGCCAACTTCTTTCAGTCTCAAGGGTGCTACAAGATCTCTCTACATACCAAGTTTAACTCGGTTGAATTTAAATTTGATTTCGCCACTCCAGGGCTGGCCAAAATTTAAAGTGTCCTTTTTTCCTAATCTTCACCACAAGTAAAGGTGTATAATACCCAAGGCATGCCAAATTGTTTTAACACCCATGGAAGAAAATCCTACAAGGACCTCTACCTATTCCTGTCAGTAACTATAAGACAATAGAATTCAAAGACATAGCCATGTCAATCTGGAAAATCAGTATGCAAAGGGATCTGTGGCACCTTTGAGACTAGCTGAAATGAAGTTGGTAGCATGAGCTTTCATAGACTTGAGCCTCCTTCCTCAGACGCATGTAACATACATCAGAGGAAGTCTATGAGAGTGCAAGTCTTTCAGTTAGTCTCAAAGGTGCTACAAGATCACTATGCAGTAAGATAATAATCACAAGCAACCAGCTTCCTTCATCTGACATTCAAACATCTGTTGCATGAGGCATCTGCTTAACTCTTCCTAATGGTATGGCCAGCCATATCCCATTTTAAAACTATGTATTGATTCATGCTCATTATCCAGGAATAAAAGAAAAACAGCAGAAAGCCTTAGCCAGGCACTCACCAGCAGAGACTGGAGTGCGAAACTCCACGCTGCCAGCCACAATCTCTTCGTCCCGTTCAAAGGGGATATCGCCACACACCATGTCATACAGCAGGATGCCCAGCGACCAGACTGTTGCTGGGACAGCATGGTACTGCTGCGATTCCACCCACTCTGGAGGACTGTAGACACGCGTTCCTGAGAGAAAGCCAAGCAAGAACAAATATTAAATTCTTGCCATCACGTAACATCTTAATAGAAGGAATGTTTTGCATATACAACTTCATTTCATCCAACATTCACAGATGAAAGCTGAGACACATGTAGTCTAGCAACATCAAAGTGTTGTCAAAATGGCAAAAGTTATTAATGAAGAAGCACACACAAGCTGGGGGAGGCTTCAGAAGTTTGTTTTGCCTGAATTGCAAGAAAGGGAAAGATTCTACTTCCTTCTTCCTCTCACCTCATACTTGAGTGTAAACTATTTTTGCACTTGGAATTCTGATTGCAGCAATTGAAAGGGGACAAAGGAGGAAAGTGGGAAGAGGAGAGAGAAACCAGGATCTTTTTAAAGTTGCTAAAAATGTGGGATGACAGAGGATGAATAAGAACTGTCTGTGCCAAGTCAGACCAGTTCAAGGGCATGCAGCTTAAGTAAATTTTCTAAAAATAAACTAGCATCCAAATTAGAACCAGGAAATTCAGAAATGGGTCTGAACTCCCATTGGTCTGTGCGCCATTGAAACATGCAGGGCTTGCCGTCCGTGTAAGCATAAAACAGTGGATGGCAAGCCTGCGTAAGGCGCAGGCGCACTGTATATTAAAAATGGATTCAGAACATCAAAAAAGAGGATATAAATTATCCCTTTTCATATTCAATTGTTCTATTATTAGACAACCTAAAGTGATTAGGAGCACTTAAGCGTAACTGCAGATACATTAACCTCAGCCTGAATACTGATCGTAAAAATCTGGAAAAAGCAAGAACTGCCATCTTTAAATGAATGGAATTATATTAAGCATAGGACATTAATGGATTAGATTTCATTTTAGAAATAATCTTCTGGGAAAGTCAAGTTTTTTAACTGTGGCATAATTTTATCCATTTAGGAAAATAAGTTAACAGTGATAAGAATATGAGTAAGGATCCGGGAAGCATCATGAAAAAGATATTGATCTGCCTAATTAGGTTGTATCTATGTAGCTTTAGATAGAGAGCTCTATCAGTGATTTTTTTTATTTATTTATTTTTTGCTGCTTACATTCATTGGAAGAAATGGTTCTATATTGACTTTTATTTTTAATAAATAAAATTTATAAAAAATCGATTACACACACCAAAAAAAGCAGCAAGAGATGCAGCAAGACCTTGAAACTTACCATCAAAGTCTGTGTAGACAGAATCCCTCAAGAAGGCCCCAGAACCGAAGTCAATCAGCTTGATGTTGCCTGTGCGCAAATCCACCAGGATGTTCTCATCCTTGATGTCCCGATGGACCACCCCTTGGGCATGGCAGTGGCAGACCGCTTCTACCACCTGGCGGAAAAACTGCCGGCAAACTTTCTCAGGGAGGGGTCCCTGCTCAGTCACATAGTCAAAGAGGTCCTGGCAATGCTCAGGCCTCTCTAGAACCAAGAAGAAGCCTTCAGGAGCTTCATACCAATCCAAAAGCCGAATCACGCCACGGTGCCCGGCTCCTGAGCACACGAGCTTCATCAGAGCCACCTCCAGAGGTGCCACTGTCCCATTAGGCTGCAAAAAAAGAGACAAGAGAGGAAATCGGCACAAGGAGTAAGGACCAAAGGCCTCCAAAGCGTATTCCATTCAGTGGTCCTTCCAGAACGGACGGGGAGCATGTGATCTTCTAACTACAACTCCCATCAGGGCTCGCTGGTATAGCCAATCGCAAGGGGATATGGGAAATGTAGTTCAAAAACAGTTGGAGGGTCATGGTTGTTCACCTTGTTCTGGAACACGGATGAGAAATGTGTGTCCTCCAGAGACTGTTGGACTATAGTTCCTATTATCGCTCACCAATGACTGTGGTTATGGTTGGTGAAGATTACAGTCCAACAACAGTTGGAGGGCCACAAGATGTCCACCCTGATTTAGAACCAGACTGCAAACTTAAAACTGGCAAATAAACTTCATGGCTTCCTTCAAAACAAGGGTGGGGATGAAATCTGTGGCCCCCCAGATGTAGCTGGATTCCAACTTCCAGCTGTCCCAGTGACCATAAGCAATGATCAAAGATGAGAGGAACTGTGGACAGAGGAACGTATGCCCCTCCAGATGAAGCAACACAAATCCCTTGGTTTAAAGGGACAACCCATTTGTTCTTTACCAATAGCATTACTATAGAAATTGTGAGCCACTATGAGTGTTCACTTGCCCCTTATCAATGCATACATCTGGCAAAGGAAAGAGGAGTGGCAGTTTCTCATCCTGTTTCCTTTGCCTTCACTCCCAAGCCTTCACATCTCACTCCCACAGGAAATCCACACATTTCTTCTACATATTGTTAATTAGGGCAGGGAAGGGCAACTTGTGGCTCTTCAGATGTGTTTGTACCAGTGGCATTACTAGGGTTGGCATCACCGGGTGCGGTAAGTCATGGTGTCACCCCTTAACTATTGACCTCCTCCCATACCACATTATACAGAACCCTTAGTAATGTTTTGGTAATTATGTTACTCATAAATTGTAATTCCTGTATAACAATCAATGCAATGATATTGTTGTGACATAAAAACAACTAGCAAAATTGAAATTATACCTTTACATTACAATATCACGCACACAGCCTAAATATATTTACATGTATGTCGTTTCATGTGGTTAAAGTGAAAATTTGGTAAGATGTGATGTTTTCAAATAAAATCTAAAAAGAATTTTTTTGGGCGGAAACAGCCAATTCCTGCCAAAAGGCAGATGTTTGGAGAGTAGTGGTGTCACCCTCCCCTCAGGATGTCTCCTGGTGTGGCCCAACCACCCCCCCAGTGATGCCCCTGGTTTGGACTACAATGCCTATCATCCCAGGGCATGCCAACTGATGGAAGTTAACAAGATCCAGAGGACAAGTAACTCCTGATCCAGACTCATAGGGGAAAACTGAGTAGACAAGGGGAGATGCTCTTGAAAGACTCACCAACTTTGCCAACTCTGCAACCTTGTCCCTGGCAACATGTTTGATTGCAACCTGTGGAAGAAAAAAAGACATGTTAAGAGCCTCAGTCAAACCACTGGAATCTCTCTTTACCTACCAAGAAAACAGCAGGAGGGTCAGAGACATATTTTCTGATGCCACTGATGATCTCCAGTTTTCCCACCCTCTCCTTCTAGCCACCCCAGGAAAGGACATTGTGTACGCTTATTTTTAATGTACACTTGGACAATGTTTCATGGGGGCACACTAAATACAAAATGCATGCATGTTCCTGAAAGTAGTGTGGAGAACTGGCAACATATCTCCATAATTTAAAATTAAAGCAGGTTCAGTCGCTGCATCCATGATGCAGTAATAATCCAGTTTGACACTACAATGACTAGCATAGCTCAGTGGTACGGAATTTTGGGACTAGTAGATTTGGGAGACATTTAGTCTTCTGTCAAGAGAACTCTGATGCCACAACAAACTACAGTTCCCAGAATTCCATAGCATTGAGCCATGGCAGTTAAAATGGTGTCAAACTGGATTATTTCTGCAGTGTGGATGCAGCCTTTGTGACCCCTTCTGTTTAAGCAGCAGCAGCCAACAATCCTTCTTCTAGTTATATGAGACTCTAGGCCAGGGGTAGGCAACCTAAGGCCCGGGGGCCGGATGCGGCCCTCTGAGGCCTTTGAACCAGCCCCAGGCCGGTCCTGCCGCCCCCGCCCCCCCGCCATGATGATATTGATTATTGTTGTTATTACTTGTTCTTGGGGTTTTCTTGGCAAAATCTCCACAGGGTTTTTGCCATGGCTTTTCTGGGGCTGAGAGAGTGTGCATGCATATTTTTAATTTAAAAAAAAAATTTAAATATTTATTTATTTTTGGTGCTTCGGCCCCCCAATTGTCTGAAGGACAGCAACCCGGCCCCCGGCTCAAAAAGGTTGCCTACCCCTGCTCTAGGCCTTCCACACACAAATCCACACATGGTCTCTTCTTCCACCTCTCCCTTACACACACACACAAACACAGTTTTTTTTAATAATAGAGTGGTGTGGTATCACTTAAATCACAGAAGCTCAGCAAAGAAGCCAAGAGAATGCCAAGGTCTTCAATACAATACAGCAGTTCTGCTAATCCCTTCTAGAGACATCCATGCCCACTACCACAGATGCATTACAACCAGAGATTTGCAAAGTTATATCATTTGTGACCACTCCCAGAATTTCTCAGTGGCCACACATGGACTTGGGGGAATTCTGAAAATTTTAATCCATAAAAGGGGGTCTTTTCCAAATGATGATATGGATACAGGGAGGCTGCTCTCCCTTGGCTTTCCAATTCCCTTACCCCACACAATGGGGAACTTAGTATTTGTTGTCATATCACCATTCACACCACGCAATCTCACCTGCAGTCCATCTGCGATCCTGTGCCCAGCATAGACTGTCCCAAAGCCGCCTTTGCCCAGCAAGTTCCCTCGCTTGTACAGCGCTTCAAAGGATTCTTTGTCTTTGCCTAGAACAAGAGAAACAGTCACAAGAACCACATTAGAAATTGGCTGGATCTCTACTAAGGCACTTCAGGGGTGTGAAAGCTGCCACGTCTAGCCATGGTCCAGGAATAGGCATAGATTATGGCTGTTCCATCAGGAGGTCCAAGCATCCCAGGGAAAATTCAATTCAAGGAACCGTACAAAGGGTCCCAGATTCAGAACAGCTACTTCACAAAACTCCCTAGAATGGATGAGAAATGGCCATTGCTTTGTTCAAGCGTGTTAGCTACTGCAGCAATATGGCTCCTTCCAATGGAGTATAAAAACAAGGACAGAAAAAATACAGTGGGCCTTCAGTATCCACTGGGGTTTGGTTCCAGGACCCTCCACGCATACCAAAATCCATGGATGCTCAAGTCCCATTCTATACAGTGGGATAGTAAAATGGTGTCCCGTATATAAAATTGCAAAACCAAAGTTTTCTTTTTGGAACTTAAAAACAAACAAGCACCAAGCCATGGATAGCTGAATCCGTAGATGCAGAATCCGTGGATATGGGTCCAAAACAGACTGCAGAAATAATCCAGTTTGAGACCGCTTTAATGGCCCTGACTCAGTGCTAGGGAATCCTGGGAATTGTAGTTTATTGTGGCACCAGAGCACTGACAGATAAGGCTAAATGTCTCACAAAACTGCAGCTCCCAGAATTCTCTAGCACTGAGCGAGGGCAGTTACAGCAGTCTCAAACTGGATTATTTCTGCAGTCTGTTTTGAACCATTGAGGGCCGACTGCAGACTTTTTACTCAATTCATCTCTAAATGCTCATAGATTCCAGCCCACTTCTACAGAGGGTGGGGTGGGGTGGGAACAAGAGAGGAGCAGGAAAATTGCTAAAAATTTCTATTGCCAAACTGCTAAAAAAGGAAAATTGAGAAAGAAACAGAGATTTTTCCCCTTAAGAAATACTTCTTACACCAGCCCTCTCTGCCTCCATCAGATGCAGAAATCCAGAAGGAGCTGAGATAGTTAATGGGGGAAGGAGCCCCCCAAATCAAAGACACAGGAATAGGGCCAGTTTTCAGAGCAAACAAGATGAGTGCCATGAATATAGCTATGGAGTGCAGGGAGGCAGGAATTGGCCATCCTCCCCAATACTATCTCTGCCCTCCAAATGAAATTTCCCTTCAGTGCCCAAATTTCTAGCACTGCAGAAATCCAACCTTCACACTTAGAATTCCTACATTTGCTATGCTTGACTTCCCCCCCCCTTTTTTTTTTGGATGTCTGTAAGTAATTTCTAAATGTTCAACTACTGCATCTAAAGAAGTGGGTTTATATCCACCAAAGCACATGCAAAAATAAAAACCAGTCAGTCTTAAAGGCGCTGCCACATTCCCTCCCTTCCTTCTTCCTCTTTATGCTGAAGTGTGAAGTTACTTGAATACAAAAAAATGTCACGGGGTGTGTGTGTGTAAAGGAAAATATCACGGGGGGGGGGGGGAATCTGCCCCCTCATAACTATACCCCTGGGCTTGTTGTTACTGTGTGCCTTCAAGGTCCCAGCTTATGGTGACCTTAAGGTTATGAGGTTTTCTTGGCAAGATTTTTACAGAGGAGGTTTCCCATTGAGTTCCCTTGAGGCTGAGAGTATGTGATTTGCCCAAAGTGGGTTTTGTGGCCGAGCTGTGAACTGAACCTAGGTCTCCAGAGTCGTAGGCTAACACTCAAACTACTATGCCACACTGGCTCTGTGCTACTCAAAGTTGTGGTCTATGGAACAGTACCAATCTGTGGTAGAATTCAAAGATATAGCTGTGTTAGTCTGTAGAATCAGTATGCAGAGAGATCTTGTGGCACCTTTGAAACTCACTGAAATAAAGAAGTTGGCAGCATTAGCGTTCCTAGACTAAAGTCTACCTCCTCAGATGCATCTATGTCTAGGAAAGCTCATGCTGCCAACTTCTTTCTTTCAGTTGGTCTCAAAGGTGCTACAAGATCTCTCCATACCAATAGCAGGAGAATTCAAAGATGTAGCCGTGTTAGTCTGTAAAATCAGTATGTAGAGAGATCTTGTAGCACCTTTAAGACTCACTGAAAGAAAGAAGTTGGCAGCAGGAGTTTCATAATTATAGTCAAATTCCTCAGATGCAGTCCACTTCATTTCCATACACAAAGGATTTTGAATTTGAATTAACATTCTCACATACCAATGGCATATACAGTGGTACCTTGACATACGAGTTTAATTCGTTCCGTAACCTTGCTCGTATGTCAAATTGCTCGTATCTCAAAGCAATTTTCCCCATTGAAATCCAAATTGGGGTCGTGTGCAGCGGTGTAGTGTGCGATTCCTCGTATCTCAAATCTTGCTCTCATCTCAAAGCAAAATATTGCTCGCTCGGCAGCTCGTATCTCAAAACACTCGTATATCAGGGCACTCATATGTCGAGGTACCACTGTATATGTCTGTCCCTGGCTTCCATTCCACCAAATGCACCTAAGTCTAGGAAAGTTCATGCTGCCAACTTCTTTCTTTCAGTTAGTCTCAAAGGTGCTACAAGATCTCTCTAAGTACCAATCTTGGCAAGTTTTCAAGTTGTAGTCAATGGGCATAAGAGGACGCCAGTTCTTGGCCCATTGGGAAAAAAACACTGCTAGTCCCCCACATAATACAGCTTAGGAAGCATGGAGGTAGGGGACTGCTAGCAAAACAGGCAGGTGACCGGATTTCTAGTTTAATTCCCAGCTCTCCTGGCCCAAGCCCCAGGAGTGTGCATCAGGGCAAAGTTTCTGCTTTCCTTGGAGTGACTCACAGAAGCAGGCTGGGCGCTCCCCTCCCTGCCGGAACCGGCTTCCCCAGCCTAGCAAACTCAACATATAAGGGCCTGGACTTTCTGGTTAAACACTTCTTGGCCCGAGTTTCATGCAAACAAAGAGAGAGAGGAGGAGGAGAGGACTCTGGACTCGGATATCTGGGTGTAATGTTGACATCTCTGCTTTTTTTTTTTATGAACGGAGAGGGATTCTTTTTGTCAGCGTTTTTATGAATGGTGGCTCCTTTAACAGCTGGGTGACAAGGCAAAGATCAACAGGTGAGGCTTTCTCTGGAAAGGAGATGCAGCTCCACCTGTTCTTTTGCACCTGTGGCTGCACAGCTGCCCCAGGTATTGGGCCTCTCTTGCAGATAAAGCAAAAGCATTTACATTTCTATAAAGAGGTAGAGGGAATTCTAAACCTCGCTGTAGCAGAGAATCAAGAACATGCCTCAGCTACCCTGTGTTTGCAAATATAGGTCCAAAACACACTGCAGAAATGATCCAGTTTGAGACCGCTTTAATTGCTCTGGCTCAGTGGTAGGTAATCCTGGGAACCATAGTTTATTGTGGCACCAGAGCTCTCAGACAGAGAAGGCTCAATGTCTCAAGAAATGACAGTTCCCAGAATTCCCTAGCATTGAGCCAAGGCAGTTGAAGCGGTCTCAAACAGGATTGTTTCTGCAGTGTGGTTTGGACCATCAATATCTGAGAAGCCAAAAACCAAAACATTCAAAGCTCACCCCCTCTGCCTTCTATAGCTACACAGATAGGGGTTTACCTGGTGACTGTCTTTGCCATAGCACTGAAGGGGTCAAAACATTTATCAGCTGAAATGTGGCCCACTAAACAATCCACAGTTGCAACCACACTGCAGAAATGATCTGCTTTGACACCATTTTAACTGTCATAGCTCAATGCTATGGGATCCTGGTATTTGTAGTTTGCTGTGGCACCAGAGCTCTCTGAAAGAGAAGGCTAAACATCTCACAAAACCACAATTCCCAGAATTCTATAGCATTGAACCATGGCAGTTAAAGTGATGTCAAGCTGGATTACTTCTACAGTGTGGATGCAGCCTGAGGCACAGAAACCTCTCAATTAGCCATTCTTCCTAAATCCCCATCCCTTTGTTAGGCAGATTACCCACTGATTAGTCCAGGATGGTTGGTTGATGGTTCACTTAGGGGATCTACTTGTTTGCAGATGGTCTCTTGATGGCTGGGAATCTCTGTTATTTGAATGAGATACCTAAAGGCATACCTAAAGATCCTGTCTGATCTTGGAAGTTAGGCTGGGTCATCCCTGGTTAATCCTTGCATGGGAGACTGCCAAAGAGTACCAAGTGCTGTGGGCTATATTTCAGAGGAAGGAGCTGGAGGAAAACCACCTCTGAGTATTTCTTGCCTAAAAAAGCCCTAGGAAATTCATAGGGTAGCCAGAGGTCTGATAGGTGACTTGGGCATACACACTCACACCAAAGGTAGGGAAGAAGCAGCATTAGAATTAAGTGTGTTTGTGTGTGTGTGCACACAACAGAGAAAGAGGGGGAGAGAATCAGACATAGCACTAGATAATTTGGGGGAGACAGGTTGGGAGAGATCTTTCAGGAGCATCCTTCAGGGATGTTTTAATGTTGTATTCCTGTATGGCAAGGGGTTGGATTAGATGCCCCTTGAGGTCCCTTCCAATTCTTAACATGTTATTAAATTAAATAAACCTGAGGTTCTGCCTTATGGGGCTGCGTGTTTTCTTTCATTCCTGCTTTGCTTCCATTTGTAAACGAAGCTAACATTAAGATGCCACACATTTCTGCTCTCTCATCAAAAACTTTGTGTTGGGGACTTGAACATCCATGGATTTTGGTACCCACCAAACCCCAGCGGATACCAAGGGCCCACCGTATTTGGGATAACCTGGGGGCTCTCTAATGGAAGCTGTCTCCTAAAGAGGGCACGAACTCTTGTTTTAAAAGGACAATTGGAGCTCAATGATTTTCCAAATAAAATCTCCCATCTATTTGTATGGTTTTACTGTTGTAAACCGCCCAGATTGGTTTGCCACCGGGCGGTATATAAATAACTAAATAAATTATTATTATTATTATTATTATTATTATTATTATTATTATTATTATTATTATTATTCCATGCCAGGCTGTGATGTTATTATACCCAACACCTTTCAAATCTCCTTTCTAAGACTCCTTTCTAAGCATTGAGATCCCTCCAGACCAGGGGTAGGCAACCTTTTTGAGCCGGGGGCCGGGTTGCTGTCCCTCAGACAACTGGGGGGCCGAAGCACCATAAATAAATAAATAAATAATAAATAATTTAAATTTTTTAAAAAAATATGCATGCCCCAGAAAAGCCATGGCAAACCCCCTGTGGAGATTTTGCCAAGAAAACCCCAAGAACAAGTAATAACAACAATAATCAATATCATCATGGCGGGCGGTGGTGGCGGCAGGACCAGTCTGGGGCCGGTCCAAAGGCCTTGGGGGGCCACATCCGGCCCCCGGGCCTTAGGTTGCCTACCCCTGCTCCAGACCATCTTAACCGGGAACAGAGGTAACATCTGAGACAAAATATAGGCCTGTCACTCTCATCCTGGTCCAAAACACACCACAGCAATAATCCAGTCGGACAATGCTGAACTCATGTCCACTCCGACACTTTCCTCTCCGCAGAGGGCAGAAGAGAGCCACACGCCTCTGAAGCTTGTGCCAATAATGCCTTTCTTACACACCCACCAGTTGCAAAGACCTTCCTTCCTAACTGTGCTGCTTGCTTGCTTACTTACTAGGTGTTGTGCCCTTTCACCAGCCCAGGGTTGGACACAGTACTCTGATCCTTACCTATCATGTAGCTACACCCAAGATGACAAAGAAGACCACAGGGGCTCCTATGCCTTTAGAAAAGGAAGTCTTAATCTGCAGGATCAGTCTGTAGAGAGATTTTGTAGCACCTTTGAGACTCATTGAAAGAAAGAAGTTGGCAACAGGAGCTTTCATAGACTTGGGTCTACTTCCTTAGATGCATAAGATACTACTATGATACTACTACTACTGCTACTACTATAAGATCATACTATCCATCTGAGGAAGTAGACATAAATCTAGGAAAGCTCCCACTGCCCAACCTCTTTCTTTCAGTTAAGTCTCAAAGGTGCTACAAGAGCTCTTTAGAAAAGGAGTCTTAGGGCCTTTGCAGACTGCTAGAAATAGTGCAAATTGAGTCCACTTTAAGGATTAGGGTTAGGGAATCATGGGAACTGTATTTTATTGTGGCACCAGAGCTCTCTGACAGAGAAGGCTCAATGTCTCAGGAAAAAAAACAACAATTCCCATGATTCCCTAGCACTAACCCTAACTCTAAAAGTGGACTCAATTTGCACTATTTCTGGCAGTCTGCAAAGGCCCTTAGAAAGGAGATTTGAAAGGTGCTGGGTATAAATAATAACATCACAGCCCGGCATGGGTAAATAGATGGGAGATTTTATTTGGAAAATCATCTGAGCCCCAATTGTCCTTTTAAAGGAAGAGTTCTTGTCCTCCTTAGGAGACAGCTTCCCAAATACGGAGGGCCCTTGATATCCTCTGAGGTTTGGTGGGTACCAAAATCCATGGAATGCTCAAATCCCATTATAAACATACAATGGTCCCTGGAGTGGTTTCAGTGTTGGATTATGACTCTGGAGATCAGGGTTCGATTCCCTGCTCAAGTGTGAAAACCTACTTGGACAAGTCACACTCTCTCAGCCGCAGAGGATGGCCATGGCCTCTAAAGAAACTTGCCAAGAAAACCCCATCACAGGGTTGCCTGGAGAGCCAGCATGGCGCAGTGGTTTGAGTGTTGGAGACCAGAGTTCAAATCCCAGCTCGACCATGGAAACCCACTTGGCAAGTCACACTCTCTCAGCCTCAGAGGAAGGCCAGGGCAAAGCCCCTCTGAAGAAACTTGCCCAGAAAACCCCACGATTGGGTTGCTGTAAGTTGGAAACGACTTCAAGGCACATAACAGGGGCTTACACAAAATGGCAAAATCAAGGTTTGCTTTTTGGAATGAATGTATATGTATGAGTGTATGTGTGTCGTGTGTTTGTATATGTGTGTTTACCTATGTGTTTGTATGCATCTATGTGTCTGTGCGTGTGTGTGTGTGTGTGTATGTGTAAGTGTGTGTGTGTGTGTGTGTGTGTGTGTGTATATATATATATATATATATAATGTGTGTGTGTGTTTGTAGGTGTGTGTGTATGTGTGTTTATATATATATATATATATATATATGTGTGTGTGTGTGTGTTAGATTCTGTGTTCCGATTCCTGCTCAGCCATGAAACCCATTGGGTGACCTTGGCCGAGTCACACTCTCTCAGCCTCAGGGGAAGGCGGCAATGGCAAACCTCCTCTGAACAAATCTTGCCAAGAAACTCAAAACGACTTGAAGGCACACAACATACACACACACGATATTATTATTATTATTATTATTATTATTATTATTATTATTATTATTGTTATTATTATTCATTGTAGTTATACAATATATATTTTTTAGAAACGCTCTCAGGGGGGTCCCTCTGTTACGGACTGTTGAATAGTCGTACCTAACTAACTACCTAACTAAACCTGAATGAAAGCTCCTCCGGAGGCTCACCTGCTGGGCTCCAAGGGAACGCGTTCCTTTCGGGGACCATGTTCTCTTCCAGTCCGACGCGGGGCTCCAGGGAAAGAAGGCACTCAGGCCCGCCGGCAGAAAGACTCCCAGGTCGGCATCGCCGAAGCCTCACACAGAACCCTCAGCCCGCCAAGCTTCTACTGCCTGAGGAGCTCCGGGCGTCTTAGCCTATCAGGGAACTGTGCCTATTTGCATGGCTCCGCCCACGCGCTTAAAAGAGCCACTCTCTCTCGCGGATGCAAATAAGGAGCCATATATGGGAGTCGGGAGGAAATGGAGACCCGGCTGGGTAGTCCCCGCGCTGCTCCGTTTTACGCAATGGACTGTCCCAGTGGCGTCACTAGGGAGGGGGGGTTGCGGACCGCAACAAGTGACACCCTAAAGGGGGGGGGGGGTTTGACGTCACTTTCCCCCAAATACCTACCTTTGGGCAGAAAGGAGCAGTGGCATTGGGCTGCTTCCCTTTAAAATGCTTTCAAGGAGGCTGGGAGTGGGGTGAAGCTCAGTGGGACGAGGAGGAAGGAGAAACCCCAATATTTTATTTTTTTTTAAATAAAATTTCAAATTTCAAAATCTTAATTTAAAAAATAATACTAATAATGGTGTTTTTTTTGGAGAAACACAATTGATATTCTCCCCTTTCCACAGAAGAGCTAGAAGACCATTGGTATTAGTTGATGTGATGATTGTGAAGCGAGTCTTTGTATTTTGGGTTTGTGTCTTAATAAATTAATATAATATAATATAGTATAGTATAATATAATATAATATAAATTATATATATATATATATATATATATATATAATTCTCCTTTTACATTATTTTACATTTTTAAAATATATTTACCAAATCACTATGTATATATAAAAATACATTTAGCTTGTGAGTATGGTATTGTAATTTGAAGGTATAATTTTAATTTTGGCAGTATTTTAGGTCACAACTGTTAGCATTATGTTCAGTGATATATGGGAATGACGATTTACGAGTAACATTGGTGCAAAAAACATTACTCAATCAATGGTGGGGGGGTGACACCATGAGTTATCTATTGCATGGGGTGACACTAATCCTTGGGATGCCACAGCTGGTAGTAGTAGTAGTAGTAGTTGTTGTTGTTATTATTATTATTATTAATGTTTATTTATATAGCACCATGAAATTGCACGGCACTATACAGGCATAATCAAAACAGCATATAACCTGCCAATGGCGTACAATCTAAAAGCCACAAAATATAAACTACACAAAATTAAGCAAGTTATGCAATTAAAATACAAAACTGTAAAAACAGATAATATAATACATGTAGTAAAATCTAAATTATGAAACAATATTAGAGTACTAGATGCTTTCAAGAACAAGAAAGTCATCCACCTAAAATTTGCAGCAGCAGCAGCAGCAGCAACAAGAACGATTTATTTATGTATTATTTCTTTTCTATGCCGCCTTTCTCCCAGAAGGGACCCAAGGCATCTCACAGATAAAAATATTTTTTAAAAAACACAATTAAAAAATCAAAACAGTTAAAATCATCTAAAAAGAGTATAAAACCACATTAAAATATACAAAAGCTAAAAGGCACACCCAAAACACCCCCACCCCCACACAAAAGCTATGGGATCTGTCACCCGCTGCCCTGGGTTGACTTGGAAGGAAAGGGTGACCAGATGTCCTCACCTCAAAGAAGGACAAGGCACCACATAATGGAGGACATTCAAGAAAAATGTAGTAGGACATGACCAAACTTGCCCAAAGTCACCCAGTGGGCTTCCATGGCCGAGCTGGGAATCAAGCCCTGTGCTCAAACCATTACACCACACTATAATCTATTTTTTAAAAGTAATTAATAAAAGTATAAAGAGTTATTTTTAAAAAAGTAATTAGACAATTTATAAAGTTAAAACCCTGAACATTAAAAATATTAATTAAAAGTATATATATATATATATATATACACACACACACACACACACACACACAACCCTTAAAAGAAGCACCAGACAGCATTAAAACCCAATCCCAGTCAGTCTTTAAAAACCTGATGGCACAATTTTATTTTATTTTATTTTATTTAACTTGCTGACAGAAGGAAAGTAAGTGCAGGACCATCCTGGTTCCAGAGTGTGGGAGCAGCCACCAAGAAGGCCCTTGTTCCCAATAAAGGAGACCTCAGGGCCTGAACAGACTGCCAGAAATAATCCAGGAATCATGGGAACTGTATTTTATTGTGGCACCAGAGCTCTCTAACAGAAGGCTCTATGTCTCAGAAAAACAACAACAACAACAATTCCCATGATTCCCTATCACTGAGCCAGGACAGTTAAAGTGGCCTCAATTTGCACTATTTCTGGCAGTCTGCAACCCCCCTCTCCTGGCTCAGTGCTAGGGAATCATGGGAATTGTAGTTTTTTCTGGGACATTGAGCCTTCTCTGTCAGAGAGCTCTGGTGCCACAATAAACTACAGTTCCCATGATTCCTTAGCACTGAGCCAGGGCAGTTAAAGTGGACTCAAGATGGATTATTTCTGCAGGGTGTTTTGGACCATAGATTACCTTATTTTTCTGGCAAAAGCAGTCTCAAACTGGATTATTTCTGCAATGTTTTTTGGACCTATGTCTCACTAACTACAGTGGGACTTACCCCCAGGTGAGGTAGTCCCATGCAAAAGAGGAAAAGGCTTCTCTGCCTTGAGAGAGTAGATGATGCGGACTTCAGGTGTGGTTTGTCCTCTTGCAAACATGCATTACATAATGGAGCACACCAAAGAATTTCCCAAAACATCATCCTGTACCTTTAAAATATAGCAACACTTTTTACCATGCCAATCTTGGAAAACTATGGAATGCTCTAAAAGAAATGGATGTGACGCAGCATTTGATTGTCCTAATATATAACCTATAATCAAGACAAGAGGCCACTGTCAGGACAGAAAATGGAGAAAGAGAATGCTTTATAACTGACAACGGCTGCATTTTATCATCCTGTCTGTTTAATTTATATGCAGAACATATCATATGGAAAGCTGGATTGGACTCATAGGAAGGAGGCGTAAAAACTGGAGGAAGGGACATCAACAATTTAAGATATGCAGATGACCCCATACTACTAGCAGAAAATAAAGACTTGGAACGTCTGTTGATTCAGGTGTAAAGACATATAACTTTGGTATTAAGTCAGGATGGTCCACACCACCATATTTCTGATTTCTGTGCATGAGTGTGAAAGATGGATAGTGAAAAAGGTAACAGGAATAGACTCATTTGAACTATGCTGGAGGAGAGTCCTATGGAAACCATGGACCGTGAAAGGACCAATAATAAATGGGTCCGACAGCAAACTGAGCTTTTTAAATCTCCCTAGAGACCAAAATGACCAAATTGAGGCTACCAGTGGATGCATCTGCACTGCAGAATTAATATAGTTTGACAGTTTTAACTGCCATGGTTCAATGCGATGGAATTCTGGGAGTTGTAGTTTTCTGAGATATTTAGACTTCTCTGTAAGACAGCCACAACAAACTTCAAATCCCAGAATTCCATAGGATGGAGCCACGGCCGCTAAAGCTATGTCAAACTGCATTAATTCTGCAGTGTGGCAGCAGCCATATTCTGGTCATAATTGAGACAACGAGACTCATTAGAAAATATGATCATGCTTGGTAAAATGGGAGGCAGTAGTAAAAGACAAAGAGCATATTACAAGTGGACAGACTCAGTAAAAGAAGCCTAGACCTGAGTTTGCAGAACTGAGCTGGACTGCTGATGATAAGGTGTCTCATTCACCAGGTCATCATAAATTTAAACTTACCAAATTGGTACATGCAATCCCAACTAATCCTCTGCTATTCCACTTTTTCCACTGCTTTTAAAATGTCCCAGTTTCTTTCTCATCCTCCCCCTTTTGCTCAGCTTACCTCAGTTGCTATAAACTGAATTCAAAGTCCAAAAGTAATTTGCAATTAATTAATTCAGAAGGATGTAGAGCTGGGATTCCCAAACTCTGGCCTGCTAGGTTTTTTGGACTTCAGCTCCCAGAATCCCAGGCTATTGGCCAAGACTATTGGTTTCTGGGAGCTGAAGTCCAAAACACCTAGAAGGCCAGAGTTTGGGAATCACTGGAGTAGAGGGTGGGGTGGAGTCTTGCCCTTCCCAGTTGTTGCTGTGTGCCTTCAAGTCATCTCCAACTTACAAGGTGAGCCTATCATGGGATTTTCTAGGCAAGATTTGTTCAGAGGAGGTTTGCCATTGCCTTCCCCTGGGGCTGAGAGAGTGTGATTTGCCCAGTGTCACCCAGTGGGTTTCATGACTGAGCTGGGATCAAACCTATGGTCTCTAGAGACATAATCCTATGCTCACACCACTATGCCACACTGTCTCTCTCTACTTCCCAGTAGGACCAGGCAAAAGCAAATTGCTGCAGCATTATTTTAGAGTGTGTTTTTCCTAATCCCCCCTCCCCATTTTGACCACACTCTGATCTTGCTTGGCCACACATGTCCCAGTTTTCATCTGTGAAATACAGGGGCATGATCAGAATGGGAAGCCGGACTAGGAGCATTTCCTGCACAAATGGGGCTCTTGATGATGAAGCAATAGTGGGGTGTCCTGCAATGGAAGTCCTCTCTGGAAGAACACTGTGCTATACAAGACATTGGTACCAATTTGGGTGCCTGCAACATGCCCTTCCGGTTTAGCCGCTGGCATGTCCCATCTGCACCGGTGAGTGACTCAGTGCCAAAGGATCCAGTCTGACTGGCTTGGCATCGGGACCAACGCAAAGAAGTGCTGGATTCCTTTCCATGCCTTTTCCTCATGCCTTCCTTCCCTCTCCACCCCCGGGAAGAAGGAGGTTGGGGCAGGACACCATTAACCTCTAGGACTGGCTGTTCCTCAAATTGTTTGCCTAGCAAATGTCAAAATGGAGAACCGGTTATGAGGACGGCCAATCCTCCCACCACGCTTTCTGGTGGTATTTATGTATTTCTTTATTTCATTTGCATGGTGCCTTTCTCCCAGAAGGGACCCAAGTCAGTTCACAGGGGCGAAAAATAAAAATAAAAATTACAATTAAATTTAAAACAATTAAATGAATTTTATATCAATGGCTGAGATTCCATAGGCTTGAGTGAAGACTTGTCTTGCTACATCTTGGGTTTTCATGACTGGGTTTCTCTCCTCTTGCACTCCAAATGTCTTCATTGGGAAGCTGCAGGCACTCTCTGGTTTTACAACCACTTACTTTGTTATCCAGCAATTCTGTACAACAAGTGATCCCCCAACCTGGCATACCCTCCAACTATCCCAGTTTGGCAGGGACAGTCCTGATTAATCCTCTCTCGTCCCACTTTTTTGTCTGCTTTTAAAATGTCCCAGTTTCTCTATCCTTTCCCTACTTCTCCGCTTTGTCCTCAGCTTACTTCATTTGCTGCAACTATGGTAAGTTCAAAGTTCTATTAACTCAAGGGAGAGGGCGAAATATTGTTCTTCCCAGTGGGCTCAGGCAAAATCAAACCGCTGCAGACTCTCCTAGGTTGTCTGTTTTTCCTTATTAATAACGTCTGTCATCTTGATGTTGCTTGGCCACAGGTGTCCCAGTTTTCCTCTGTTAAATGTTGGAGGGTATGGCCTGGTGGCTTATAAACAAAATTGAAATTCAGATGCCAAGCGCTCTAACATTGCAATCTTGTTTGTAACATTAATTTGCCTAGCTAGAAAATGGCCAGTTGGCCAATAGAGGCATTAGGAACCAAATATTAGGATTCAACAGAACAAAGTTGTCAGAGATTTCAGCATGATGCTGATTTTGATTCCTCAACAAGACAAGTTGAGGGTTTGTAATCTGTTAAAACATACCGTATATTTTCTTGTTCAAGCTTTTGGGGCATAATCTTTTTGAGAGCCAGCATGGTATTGTAGTTTGAGCGTTGGAGCGTTGAGATCAGGGTTCAGTTCCCCACTTAGCCATGGAAAACCAGTGGTTGACCTTGTGCAAGTGACACTCTCTCATCCCTAGAAGACCCCATGCTAGGCCATAGGTTTATCACTAATCGGACACCACTTGAAGGCACACAACAAATAGAGTTTCAACAGTTTTAGCCTTTTCTGTTGTTTTAACTTAGTGATCTGTTCAATGTGCTTTCATCCAATTTAAGTTGTAATGTTTTTGTCTGGCATTGTTTTAAGTTGTTTATATTGTTTTAATTGTATGCCAGCCTGACATCTCATGACTGGACTGAAATACTTTAATACATTATGAAAATTTATGACAGAGACGTAGGAAGCTGGAAAAACAGGGGTGGAGGAACATGCTTCTCTAGATGTTTTTGGACTGCAATTCCCATCAGCATGGAAGTTGCAGTCCAAGTTTATCTATGAGACACAACTTATCTATGGCAGGGTGACATGAATACATTGTATTAGACGCAGGCCAAGAGAAGGCATGTGGGGGTCTTACTTGCCTCGGGGTGCAGAGCTTCAGCACTGACCCCAAACATTGTGTATTGCGACTCTGCCCAATGGTCAAGCCAGCTCTGCACATTATGACTATTTAAGGGCAACCGATACATTACAAGAGATTAATTGTTCTCTGGTTGTTCCCATTCAGGCTGCCATGTTGGGCAGTTTCTGTCTTGAGTTCCAAGATAGCTTTGGGCTGCCTGGTTTGACAAGGCACTTCTTCTCAAACTGGGTTTTGGCAAAGCCCTGAGCATCTTGGAACTATTATTCAGGAATCCTATGTGTGAAAAAGAAGGAGCCAAAACAAAAGACATGAATGGGCCTGCCAACTCATAGTAAAGTATCTCTCACCCACTACTACCACTCCCCTTGCAACACCTAGCCAGAGGGAGGTATTTGTTTCATTCTTTGGTGCCAATTCACTTCATGGGAAGGGAAGAGGCTTAGTCCTTCCTTTTTGCCGGAATGGTGTGTGTGTGTGTGTGTGTGTGTGTGTGTGTGTGTGTAGGGCATGCAGAGTGAGAACTGCAGGTAGTTCTGTGAGACACAAGGCCCTAGGCCCTCCCAACATTTAATGCAGGGGTCGGCAACCTACGGCCCGCGGGCTGAGTGCAGCCCGCAGAGGCCTTGGGAACAGCCTGTGGCTGGTCCTGCTGCTGTCGCCGCCGCCACCACACGCCGTTGAGCCTTCCCAAATGGCACTCCGAATCGTGCGTGCATGCATGCACGACGCAGGGTGCCATTTTGGAACACCCAATGGTGCCGGCGCCATGCGCACGGCGCCAGCACTATTTGGCATTCCAAAATGGTGCCCCCCATGCGTACACGAAAATGGTGCCCCCCACGTGCACACGAATTTGCACAGCTCCAGCGCCGTTGGACCCTCCAAAATTGCGCCCTGCGTCGGGTGCATGTGCACGCGATGCAGAGTGCCATTTGGGAAGCCCCAACGGCGCCGGAGCTGTGCACATGCACACGGCGCCAGCATCGTTTGGTGTTCCCAAATGGCTCCCCCACACGCACACACATGCACATGACGGTGGGCATAATGCGCATGCACCCCCGCGTGCCAGCCCCCACTGCCATTTCCTCCCCCCCCGGCCCCCAGCAACAAAAAGTTGCCGACCCCTGATTTAATGGATGAACATCAGGACATAAGTGCTTGGACATCAGAGTACGGACAAAGGGGTGTTCCCAGGAAGAACACACAAGCTGCTAGAAAAAGCAGAGAAACTCTAACATTTATGTACTGAGTTTACAAAGGGCAAAACTACACCCTCCCTCCTATTGAGTTAAATGAGCATAAACTAAAGCTGCACTTTGAACTCAGTTTACAGCAGTTAAAGTAAACCAAAAATGGGAGGTGGAGGAGAGAAAAACAGGGGCATTTAAAAAGCAGATGAGAAAGTAGGATTTGTTTGTTGTTTTGTGCCTTCGGGGGTTTTTTCTCTAACATATGGCAACCCTATCATGGGGTTTTCTTAGCACAATTTGATCCGAGGAGGTTTGCTGTTGCCTTCCCCTGAGGCTGAGAGCGTGTGACTTGCCCAAGGCCATGCAGTGGGTTTAATGGCTGAGCTGGGAATCAAACCCTGGTCTCCAGAGTCGTAGTCCAATACTCAAACCACTATGCCACCTGTCCTGTCCTGACAAATTCGGACAGTTGGAGGGTATGCCAAGCACTCTGAAAAGTCCCTCCATGCTGGTTTGAAAACTGTGAAGAGAGATGAGGAAACTGTTTCATATCCTGATGTTTAGACAGTCAACAATAGGCTTATGCAGACTGCCAGAAATAGTGCAAACTGAGTCCACTTTAACTGCCCTGACTCAGTGCTAGGGAATCATGGGAACTGTAGTTTATTGTGGCACCAGAGCTCTCTGACAGAGAAGGCTCAATGCCTGAGAAAAAAATACAATTCCCATTATTCCCTAGCACTGAGCCAGAGCAGTCAAAGTGGACTCAATTTGCACTATTTCTAGCAGTCTGCAAAGGCCCAATAAGATAGATCTGATTACTCTGCATCTGCCTTCCTCCAAATGCACCTTTCCTGAACCCAGAACTCAGGGCAGGCAGGACTGGGGAGGTGAGGCAGCAACCTTAACCAGTGAGTCCTGGGTATCATGAAAAGGCAGCAAGAACTTTAAACTGATTGATTTGTTGTCATTGGCTGCATCCGCACTACAGAAATAACCCCTTTTGACACCTCTGACTGGGTTCTAAGGAGAGAGATCTTGTAGCATCTTTGAGACTAAAGGAAAGAAAGAAATTGGCAGCATGAGCTTTCGTAGACTTCAGTCTACTTCCCATGCTGCCAATTTCTTTCTTTCTGTTAGTCTCAAAGGTGTTACAAGACCTCTCTACATACTGATTCTACAGACTAACACGGCTATATCTTTGGGTTCTAGGGATTTTACCCATTCTGACACACCTTCTGGGAGCCAGGGTGATACTTTGAATGTTGGATTAGGACTTCTGGAGACTAGGGTTTGAATCCCAACGTGGCCATGGAAATCCAATGTGTGATCTTGGACAAGTCATAGGTTGCATCTACACTGCAGAATTAATGCAATTTGACACCGCTTTAACTGCCATGGGTCAGTGCTATGGAATTCTGGCATTCTGGTTTTGTGAGATATTTAGCTGCCTCTTTAGTGCTCTGGTGCCACAACAAACTACAAATCCTAGGATTCCATAGGATGAAGCCATGACAGTTAAAGCGGTGTCAGACTGCATTAATTTCGCAGTGTGGCAGGAGCCATAGTCTCTCTGCCTTCAAGGAAGGCAATGGCAAACCCCCTCTGAACAAATCTTGCCAAGAAAACTCTGTGATCGTGTTCCTTTAGGGTTGCCGTAAATTGGAAATGACTTGAAGGCACATAGTAACAACAACAAGAGTCTCTCTTCAACCTTGAGATGGACCCCTGTGGAAGATCCCTAATACTTCCTCTTCCCACATGATGTTGGACTACTGGCATCAGGATCAGATGGGATCGGAGGAGATGGGGTGCCAACTCCTAAATGGGATAAAGCGCCTCAGGGCACATTATGGTGTTTGGAGCAGAGGAAGAATGCACCTGCCTGGACAAAAATGGCCTCCGGAGCCTGTTTCCTTACTCACCATGTCTCACCAGGAGAAGGAAACCTGTGGCTCCCCAGCATGGAATTTGGAAATGTTGCCTAAAATGAGTAATGTGTTGGTCAGTAGTTTTGACAATTTAGTGACATATTAATGTAAACAGGACTCAACACTGGGGATGATAGTTAATGCAGTATTCATGCAGTTTAACTGCTATTACTAAGAGGCAGTGTGGCACAATGGTTTGAGCATTATGACTATGGCTTTAGAGATCATGGTTCGATTCTCCACTCAGTCATGGAAACCCACTGGGTTACACACTTTCAGCCCCATTGTAGGTTTGCCTTAGGGTTGCCATAAGTTGGAAACAAAGGCACATCATGTTTTTTTGTGGGTTTTTCGGGAATATATATATATATATATATATATATAAACTAAAAAGAAAAAGAAAAACAACAGAAAAAAGGAAAAGAGAACAAGACACACAATCTAACAAACAATCTTATCATTGTAAATCTTCCCTAAACGGAAAAAAAAACCCTCAAATGTAGATTATTCACAATCATATTCATTCCAAAACTCTCCATCTCACATCCTATTGTCTAAGTTAGACTCCTTGTTTGAACATCGTATTGAGGGGGGTTTCTCCTTTCCTATTTTCCCAACCATGTCTTCACTTATTCAATCCTCAACTATGTCACTTCCTTCCTAAACCTTCTCCTTCTCCTCACTCTCTTCCAATCTCTTCATATCTTCTCTTTTAACATTTACTTCCCTTTCATTCCTCTCTAATACTCTCTATTACTCTACCTTCATCCTTCCTAATCCACTTGCTCTTACCCTCAAACACTTTCAATTTTCCCTCTTATTCCTTTCCAATATCCTATTCCATACATATCCTATTCCATACTCCCAACTCTAAGATGTTACTTCCTCACCTTCTATCTTCACTGGGTTGTCAATTGTACTTACGGTACTTGACCTCCTTTTTTTCTCTAAAAATTGTTACTTTCGTTTCTTTTTTTCTTTTCTCTCAAATCTTGAAAAAAGAGATGTTGTGTAAGTTTTTCTTATAAATTTGTTGCTCTTGATTGGTATGTCTAAGTCAGGGGTAGGCAACCTTTTTGAGCCGGGGGCCGGGTTGCTGTCCCTCAGACAATTGACGGGCCGAAGCACCAAAAATAAATAAATAAATAAATAAATAAATAAATAAATAAATAAATAAATAAAAATTAAAATAAAAAAAGAATTAAAAAATTAAAAAAATATATGCATGCACACTCTCTCAGCCCCAGAAAAGCCATGGCAAAACCCCTGTGAAGATTTTGCCAAGAAAACCCCAAGAACAAGTAATAACAACAATAATATCATCATGGGGGGGGGCGGCGGCGGGGGGGGGCGGCGGCGGCAGGACCGGTTTGGGGCCGGTCCAAAGGCCTTGCTGGGCCGCATCCGGCCCCCGGGCCTTAGGTTGCCTACCCCTGGTCTAAGTGAAAACAATTATTTTGTTAAGATTCTAATTTTATTTGAGATTTGTTGTAATTATATTAATTCAACATTCTCCTGTCTCCTTTTTTAAAATTTATTTATTACTATTAAATACTCATATATATCTTTGTGCCGTCTTATCCAACTGCTTTACTTAATCTTAAAATAAAAGAATTAAATATATTTAATTACTAGTGCTTTTGTTTTTGTTGGTTGGTTAACTATTATCTAATTTATTTTATCCTCTTTAATATATGAGTTGCTGATTTACCCCACTGTTCTCTAGATAATTCAAAACTGGAATCCATTCGCCTAAATCGTTTTTTATATTTTTACCTCTAAGGTATTCCGTCAGTATGTCCATTTCTATGGCATCATAGAATTTAGTAATCCATTCATTCATATTGGGTATTGTATTTTTTTTTCCAGTGTTGAAATAAAGTAATTCTTGCCGTCGATATTAGGTAGAATAAGATTTTACCAACTTCTTTATCTAGTTCTTTATCCCAAATATTTAGCAAATATAATTCAGGGCGACTTTTTATATCTTTTTTGAAAATTGTGTTAATTATTTCATTGACCTTTGACCAATAACTCTTTACTATTTTACAGGTCCACATACAGTGGTATAATGTGCCTGGTTCTTTACCACATTTCCAACAAAGATTACTGCTTGATTTATACATTTTTGCAATTTTATCTAGCGATAAATACCATCTTAAAAAAAAAAACCTTATAAAAGTTCTCTTTTAAATTTTGTGAAGCGGTATGTTTCAAAGCTTTAGTCCAGGCAAATTCCCATTGCTCAAATTTAATTGGGTAACCAAAAATTTTTGCCCATTGAATCATGTTTTTTTCCACTGTTTCATCTTCCATATCCCATTTTAATAAAAGTTTGTAAAATTTGCCTATCCATTTTTTTGTTATTCAACCAAATTTTATCTACTTCATTATAACTTAGGTTTATTCCTTTTGTTTTTAGATCAAATTTAAATCGTTCTAGAAGATTTTATTTCTGACGTTTCGCCAGCAGGCATTGTGTCTACTTAAAGGCACAACAGCTACTACTACCATCACTCCCCATCATTATGCACTTTAAAAATAGTCCCTTCCCTCCCAAATATGATCCTACAAAAATTATGCTTCATAACATTTTACTCATAACCCTCCAAGTTTAACATGCGAAATTGCAAAAATTAAAGGAAAAAGAAAGAAAAGCCTTGTTAACCCCTTGCTAAACTAAACGAACACATCACAACTAGTATGGTTATGTTCAACCTATTACTTCCAAACCTTGCCCAAAATGTTATTAAATAGCAACTCCCACTCTTGGTTATGCTGGTTTAAGGCCTGATCTATAAATGTAGACAAATTAATTGGTGGAGTCCTGAGTAGAGGTGTTGCATATCACTCAGGTTACAGCATTTGGGAAGGATGGGTTTTCTTGCCATTTCCCTCTGTACATACTCGAGTTCTTACAAATAAAAACCTACCACTTTAGAAGCACGTCTCTTCCTGCCCATTCCTTACTGTCCTAGTTTTGCTTATGATGATGATGATGATGATGATGATGATTACATTATTATTCTAACACAAGGAAGCATCCCTCCTGCTACACTGAAATTTATCCATTTCTAGGAGGGAAAGCCAGCGTGGCATAGCGGGTTGAATGTTGGACCATGACTCTGGGACCAGGGTTCAATTCCCTAGTCAGCCATTAAACTAATTGGACTCCCTTGGGTAAGTCACATGCTCTCAGCCTCAGTGGAAGTCAGTGGCAAACTTTGAGCAAATCCTCCCATGAAAAGCCCATCTTAGAGTAGCCATAAGTCGGAAGCAACTCCAAGGTACACAACAAACCATAAATCATTTCAGGATTCTTCTGCTACATGCCTAGTAGACATCTTTGGTCTGTTTGGCAGTCCAAATGGTTGTAGCTATTCTTCAACAGCAAATTGACTCCTCACCTACCTGGAAGCAAACAGGATCAGCTTTGATCTTCACACAACCCCAGGTATCTCACTTCCCTCTTCATCCTGTCCAGTGCCACTTCCTCTAACCTGAGTTTTGTAGAGGACTTACCAAAACTTCTCCTTTCAGTCACAGGCCAATTTTAAACCAGACCGGGTGGCTCTTGTTGCCTTGGAACTACTTGTGCATCCTCCTTACCTAAGTGAGAGTGGGCCCAAAGGGTCAAGGTAGCAATGGGTTGGTAGATGCTCCTTCTCGGTTGACTTAGGCAGTGGCGCAATTACAGACTAGGAAGCCCAGAAGAGTCTATAAAGTTATTTGGGATGGAGAAGATCACGTAGATAGCAACGTGTATTACAGTGGACCCCTGGTACCCACTGGAGTTTGGTTCCAGGATGCCCCCATGGATACCAAAATCCATAGATGCTTAAGTCCCATTAAATACAACGGCATAGTAAAATGGTGTCCCTTATAGAAAATGGCAAAAATAAAGGTTTGCTTTCAAGCAGTGGGTGCTTGAATCCGTGGATACAGAGAGTCAACTGTACTTTATTTTCAAAGTAGATCAGCTCCAGCTGTGCTTGCAGAGCCCTGAACCTTTGTCCTCCTAGTATTGCCTCAACAACAGAAGTGGCTATCATAAGGCAAATGTAGGGACAATGGGGCAAAAGGCACTGAAAATCACTTGAAGCCTATGGCTTGTCTACTGAGAAATCTCTTCTGCGCCTAGTTGGTTATAGGTATGGCCAAGCTTTCTATAAGGCAGTGAGGCAACTGCCTCAGGTGCCAGATGCTATGGGGGCAGCTCAATTGCTCCTGTTAACCCCCCACCAACCATTCTGCTCACTTGGATGACAGAGCTGGGCATGCCACAAATCCTGTCCTATACCCTCAACCATGCTGTTGCCCTCAGGTGTTGTGGAAGAACCTATCACTTTGTTCAATGTTGAAGTAAGACTCAATTCTTACACAGTTGGTTTATGTACCTAGAATGAAAAGGGGTGCCATCTTGCCTTTTTTTTTCACACTGCAAAGTATGCTGAGTCTACTCAGGTTGTATGACTGACTAGTCCTAAGGCTGGCAGTACTTTTTTTCATAAATGAGAGGCAGCTTAGAAATCAAGGCTATTAACTAGTTACCAAATGGAGCACATGCTAATTAATTCTATTGGAAACGGGAACTGGTTGCCAACTCATGGCTGCCACATTGTGACTTCAAAATCAGTTCTCCCCAGAGGCTGAAGGGCAGCAATTCTAATGGTGGGTCACAGCAACCTTTGAAGTCATCCCAAGAAGAAAGCGGAGATAAGGTGACAGGACAACAAGTGAGGAATGAGGTTCAGATCAAAGGACAGATCAACTAGATCAGGGGTAGGCAACCTGCGGCCCGGGGGCCGGATGCGGCCCCATGAGGCCTTTGAACCGGCCCCAGGCCGGTCCTGCCCCCCCGCCATGATGATATTGATTATTGTTGTTATTACTTGTTCTTGGGGTTTTCTTGGCAAAATCTCCACAGGGGTTTTGCCATCGTGGCTTTTCTGGGGCTGAGAGAGTGTGCATGCATATTTTTAAATTTTATTTTATTTTATTTTAATTATTTTTATTATTTTATTATTTTGCTTCGGCCCGCCAATTGTCTGAGGGACAGCAACCCGGCCCCGAGCTCAAAAAGGTTGCCTACCCCTGAACTAGATAGTGTGTATTTGTTTAACTTGTCTTTCCCTCTCAAATACATAAAGTCCTGTGTGCAAGGACATGGGCTTTTGAAAGACTGCTGTCAGAACCCACCTTCAAGCACAGAAGCCATAAGCACCTTTGATTCCTTTTTTGAAACAAGTTGGCAGTACACAAGACAGTAGGGATCTTAAAAGGCAAAGATAATGAACAAGGCATCAGTTGACCAAAGGGACTTTCACTCCCCTTTCTCCTCAGTGCCGTTTTTAACAAGCCCCATTGGTACATCCCTTATCCTCCCAACCTCCTTTTGCAAGTCCATGAGGTAAGGCCAAAGGAACAGTTGCCAGTGATGCCGAGTGTGCATATCCTTCCATTTAATTTATCTCAAGTCTGACTGTTCTATTAGATCAAAACAAAGCCTTATTTACATGGTTTACTCTGTTTGTACCAACCTTGTGGAATTTAGTACTTCTGGTCAAGGAATCTGACTTATTGTCAGTAAACTAGCACCTGGGTGGCACCCGTCACTCCTAAGAGAACCTCATGCAGCATTCAGTTCTAAACAGATGATCACCAAGAGCTTTATTTTCTTTCTCTTCGGTGATCAAGGCCCATGGCCCTCAGCCTTTGGCTATCCAGATGTTTTGGACTTTAACTCTCAGAATATCCAGCTACCAAGGTCAATTAATCTGGGCATTCATGTCCCAAATATCTGGAGGACCAAAGGCTGAGAACCATTAGTTTAGGCCTTAAGGAGCAAGGAGCTCATGTGAAAGCAAAGAGAGGCTGAACTACTGAAGTCCAGGTACCAGCAGCAGTTTTTCAGAAATTAGAAAGCACCAACCTATCCGGTTAAGAAATGGGCTTGGAGGTTTTGTATGCCTGAACCATAAGGGAACCCCCCCCCCCCCGTTGTTCTAGTTCCAGTTTCTCCTTTTGTCTAGGGGAACCAATTAATTGCCCATCTCACAGGTGAAAAGGGAAGGGAGGAACAGAATGAAAAAAGTGAGAGCAGGAGGTCAACTCTCCCATACTTTTTATTTTTCAGGCACGAAATTTCACTTTTTTATTCAGTCGTCCATGGAGTCTCTGGATCCAATTTATCTAAAGCAGCAGTCTATCTCCCTTCCCCTTTCTAAAGTTGCCTTTTTGGAGTCTCAGAAAGCAATAAAAGGAGGCAGGAGCTCCAGAAAATCCCGGTCACCCCATGGATTTTGGACTCAGGGTGAAGACAGAGGAGTGGCTGAGCATGTTCTGCCATAACAAGAAAGTGGCAGTCAGAAACATATGTTCAGAGCCAGGCTTAGAGAGCAAATATTGCCACTGTATGTGGATTATAACTACAGTAGTAGTGAGGAAGACAAGCACCTTGGGGAGGTAAAGTTGCTAGAGATCCTTCCTTTCTAGGGCTCACTGACCTTTAGTCCAAGAGCCAGTAAGATACACGGCCCTGTTTCAACTTGCCCTAACCTTTGGATTCTAGGTCTAGTTTCACCTCAAGAGAGCCTGGCCTCTTCCCCTGGTCCTGCAGTTTCCATCTTTTGTGAGTTCATTTGGTGACCAACACCACCTCAGCAGTCCACTACGGAGACCAGGCCAATTCTTGGGGAAGCTGGGACACTGAATGACGAGTGGTGCCCCTCCCCTGCTGCTAGGCACAGGGAGAATCAAAGAGGCAGCAGCAGGAGAGACAAAGAAAGGCCAAGAAGCAGAGCAGCACCAGCACCAGAGGGACCACAGTGCTGGACAAACCCCTGGAACCATGGTAGTTGTGGTCCCTGCTGAGGCGGTCAGGAGCCACATGTGAACATATGGGAAATTACACACAAGTGGGAAGCAAAAAGAAGAGGCATATAACTGCAGGGAAAGAAAAGAGGCAGCTGTTCAGGTGGTTCCACACAAGGCAGAGTTATTCTTCAGAGGTGAGGGTGGAGCGGTTCAAATGGCTGCAGATTGAGGGTCCCTCTCCACTGAAAGGGCAGGAAGCAATAGACCACACTGTGAAACCTTCTCTCACTGCCTGAAACCCTATATTCCATCCCCTCACAGCATCTGGGGGAGGAGGGAAGCTGGCGGACCCTATGGTAGCCAGCTACTTTGGCCAGAAGCAGCTATGCCTCACGCCCCTCAATTCAACATCAGTCCACCTCCCCTCGTCCTCCATAAGCAAATTATAACATCACCCCCTCCCCATTGACACACATATCCCAAAGTGGGGAGGGCCTCACTTAGAACCAGATTAATTAATCCTTTTCTTTAATAATGAAAGAATGGCTGATGAAGGGGGAAGCCCAGCATGCCCCAGTTTGTGCGTGTTCCAGCTCCTTTTCAAGGAGGTCCTGTCCCTCTCTTGCCGTCTCTCCCAACAACCAAGGGGAGTGGGAGTCGGATGCAGAGAGCCAAAAGTGGAGGAGCAAAGGGGCAGCCCAAGTTGATCAGCAGCAGCAGAGGAGAAGGAAGAGGAGGGGAGGGGTCCCAGGTATTGTCATCATCCTTCCGGCCAAAAACATGCACCTAAGGGGTGTCAGGCGAACACAGGAGCCGCCAGCGAGTTATCAACTCTTGTCGGAGCCACTGTCTCTGTGCAGGGTGCTCTTCTTCATGCTTTCCAAGTACTCCTGTTGTGACACGGCCAACACGGAAGCCAGGATCTCGTCATCGTCCCAGTCGCTCAAGCCTGCCAAAGGAGGAGTGGGAAATGGTCAAGGGTGGAGCCATAAAGCAGGAATGAGGGAAAGAGAGGGCCTTCCACAAGCTGTGGGACTGCAGCTCCCCTCAGCCCTTCCAAGCACAGATGATGGTGATGAACGACGGGAGCCAGAATCCAATCATCCTGGGAAGGCACAGGTCCCCCCACCCTCAGCCTAGCTATTCTCTTGGCTCCTCCCACCTCCCCAGTGCCTCATCGTGCCCAGTCTACCCCACTACTTTCGTTCCATGTCCTGCCCAGCCTGCACCACCACAGAGCCATATGCTCAAAAGCAATACTGCTCTTTTCACAGCTACCTCAGCACCTGCACAAAGACCTCACGTATTAAATCACATTTTCACTCAGATGAAGACAGACTAAAACCAAAGCTCCAAATTTTGCAGTTCTGGGATTCTAGAGCACAACCTGGTTTAAAAAAAAGTTCCCCTTCCCTACCACCTTTTTTTGGAACTTGGAAGTATTTCCTTGGGAATGAAAAGTTTTAATTTTACATAATTTCAGTCTAGATTTTAAGGCACTAGGGGCCTGAACAGACTGCCAGAAATAATCCATCTTGACACCACTTTAACTGCCCTGGCTTAATGCTAGGGAATCTTTTTTTCTGAGACATTGAGCCTTCTCCATCAGAGAGATCTGGTGCTACAATTAACTACAGTTCCCATGATTCCCTAGTACGAAGCTAGGACAGTTAAAGTGGCCTCAAACTGGATTATTTCTGGAAGTCTGTTCAGGCCCTAAGATTATTATTATTATTATTAAACTTTATTTCTAGAGCGCTGTAATTATACACAGCGCTGTACAAAGTAAAAAAGTTACAAATATAAAAAAGCCTGCCCACGGCGTACACTCTAAGAAATAAAATAAAATAAATAGATAAACAAATTACCATATAGAGCAGGGACAGGCAACCTTTTTGAGACCTGGGCCGGTCTCAAAAAGGTTGCCGCTCGGCTGGGCCAAGGGGGGGGGAAAATGGCGGAGCGCGCGCGCACACCCTCCTCCTGCGCGTGCGACCCCCATGCACGCTGCCGGCGCGGCCACTACCGGGGCCACCGCCGTAGTGCGCACCGCCGCAGCTGCCATGGCGCATGCGCGGCCACCATTTTGGAAGCCAAAATGGCGGTCGCGACGCGTTTGCGCATGCGCAAAAGTATTGCGCATGCGCAAACGCGTCGCGACCGCCATTTTGGCTTCCAAAATGGCGGCCGCGACAAGCGCGCCCGAAAACGCTCCCTGGCAGCGGCGCGTGGCGGTGGGGGTGGCGCGCGGCGGCAGCGACGGTGGCAGCCTTCGGACGGGGCCGGTAAGTCCGGGGCCCGGGGCCTTAACCGCCCCCCGGGCCGTAGGTTGCCGGTCCCTGATATAGAGGAAAGAAAATTAAAAGATCAAATATCAAACAAATCACAACACAATTAACAAGATTTCTTTTTGTAATGCTTTCCTTTTCTTCTGAATTGCCCTTTAGTATCTGTAGCCAGAGATGAATTAAGCAGTATATTTCATATCACAAGAGGCTATCATTCAGCTTCCCCCAAAACTGGATAACATCCACAATCAATCCTGATCATCAACTAGTTGGGGCTGGTAGGAACTGGGATATAACATCTGGAGGGGACCATGTTGTAGAAAACTGTTCTAAGTGACTTCCACACGAGAAAGTCAACCTATTTCTATGAATGCATGCAAAGGACAGAGAGAGATTACTCTGGAAATTTGCAAGACTACAATCATGCCACATTACATGGAGTTTACTATTGTGGAATCCATTTATTTGTCCAGAATCTTTAAAAACAAGTTTCTAGTCCACATGAGGATGGGGAAACAGTTGAAAGTACGTTGAGGCCCATTTGAACCCAGCTATTGGATTTAAGATTCAGTGATAGAAAAAACTGAGAGCTTCTAATAACATGGCAATCCCCTCACCCTCTGAGGTAAAGTTCTCCATTATGTCTTGGCTGCCTGGCAGGAGGAAGGGCACTCACCAAACGCTGTTGGGGACATCTGTTGCATTATTGCCCGGCATTCCAGGGCTGGATACAACGACACTAAGGGA
The DNA here is from genome assembly GCA_026167975.1 of Phrynosoma blainvillii. Lineage (NCBI taxonomy): Eukaryota > Metazoa > Chordata > Lepidosauria > Squamata > Phrynosomatidae > Phrynosoma > Phrynosoma blainvillii. The sequence goes on from JANUYF010000002.1 coordinate 183,132,724, forward strand.
GGGGTTGCTCGGCCACCACCTGCAGAAAGCTGGCTGCTTGTACCTGTGGAGGGGTGGAAAAACAGGATGGAACATTTAGCTATGTTAGAATACATGCAGGCTAATTCACATTCCATACACCTACAGGCTTATAATTTGATGCTCCCTCCCTGCCTTCTATTTCCCAGGAGATCCCTATCCCCTTCAAGCACAAGTAAGTTTAAAAAATGCAACTTGACAACATACAGTATGTATGTATGTATGTATGTATGCCCCTGTAATTTGCCTGTTTAATTTGCCTGCTGATTTATGGCAACCCCATGAATTTTATAGGGTTTTCTTATGCACTGGCACGCATATTTATTTATTTCAAGGATCTATATCCCACTTCCCCCCCCCCCCCCCCACACACACACAATGGGAGATGATCCTGTTTGGCATAGCAGAAGCCCTTCCCTGGTAAGGAAACCTAGTGCTCCCTGCCCTGGCCCACATGGAACTCACCAGGAGCACCATGGGGGTGGGGGTGGGGGTGGTAAGTGCACGAGTTACTGTGCTTTCAGGTAGTTTTCCCAGTTCCTCTCTGAAATGTAGCCCACAGCACCTGATATTTGTTGGTGGTCTTCCATCTACATGCTAACCAGGGATGGTCCTGCTTGGCTTCCAATATAAGATGGGATCTGGTGCCTGAAGGATATTTAGGCTACTCTGACAGCAACTAAGGCATATAAAATAACTTCAAAATACTGATTCCTGAGAATGGAAGTGAGACCTATATGGATATTCAGACTCCTCTTTGTTGCAATGAGATTATTAATTCAGCACTACAAGTAAGTATTGAGGATCTGGGTGCTGTAAGCCTCTGCTCTACTTGCCCTGCTCTTTCTCTGTTTTGCAAGGAACATCTCATGAACCTCCTCCACATACTAGAGGTTGGGGGCTGGAGGGGGGATGTGTAGCCCTTCAGATGTTGTTGGACTGCAAGTCCCTTCAGACCCAGCACTATCTGGAAGATCACACATTCCTTACCCTTTCTTTAAGGTTTTCCAAGCAGTAAAATCTGAGGATATGCTAAAACAGAAGAACAGCCCTCCCCAGAGAAGTATGTCTGGGGGGAAAATCACCTTCTGCATTTAGCTTTCCTATGGAGTTTTTGGTTCTTTTGCACAAGCTTGTTGTAGGGTTTGAACACCCCATCTTACAGGATTTGTTTATAGTTCTGAGGCCAAGGATGCTTTAGAGCTAGATCTCTTGCCTAAAAAAGGCTTTACTTCCAGCTTCTGAATGTTATTATATATTGTTACTTTATCATTTTAAATAAAAATTCTGAAGTTCTGATTTCAAGTTTTGTTTTGTTTATACATACACACCCAAGGTGAACTGTTTCAGGCATCACAACGGGGAAAGGTGGCTCAGACTTCTATAAAGGTAAACAAGACTCAGTTTGCTGTCCTGTCTCCTCACACTCCATGCCAGACACTATCTTGTACTCCCCTGCCTGCAGTTCTTCATCAGCCGTTGAAAATGACTGGAAGGATGCAGTCCTGGAGAAATAGGCTACAATACTGCATTGTGATAATGGCAGCTGTAGCTTTTCCACTCTTCTTTCTCATATTAAAAAAGAAAGGTGCAGCCTTCTTTGGCAGTGGCTTTATTCCTGCTGCACAGGCATTGTGGCTCCTGCATGCCAACTCAGGCAGGGCACCTGCTTCTTTATCTATGCAGGAAAGTGGCAAACAGCATGTTTTCTGTCAATGTGGGGCACTAGAATGGGCATAGATACTGTCCATGGGTTTGCAAGTGTATTGTAGGCTATTGCTTAGATAAGGTTATGGAGTGGTTTCAGTGTGCCAATCCATCTCCTGTCTCTCTCTCTCTGTGGCAGTGTCCCTGAATCCCGTGGCATAGCACTAGCCCTTCCCTGGTAAGGAAACCTGTTGCTCCCTGCCCTGGCCCACATGGAACTCACCAGGAGCACATGGTGAGGGGGGTTTGGTAAGTGCAAGAGCTGCTGTGCTTCCAGGAGAAGGCGGTTTGGCAGCATTCAGCTCATTGTGCAGGTCAGGGTGCTCTGGGGAAGAGGCTGAGCTTCGCTGACGTGGAGACCGGCCACTCCATTCTTCCAAACCACTGGCTGCAGCTGCTGTGGCGGAGCTACAGGTAGCACTGGCTTTGCGAGGCTGTGAGGAGAAGAAAATGGGGATGCTATTCAGAGTTCCAGGGGGACTTGTTCACCTTCCTTGATTCAGTCTGACATGTGAACCAATTCCTAGTGGAGAGGAGACCCATAGCTTCTACTGATCCCCAAGATACTATCCTCATTCCCCTCATGTCTGAGAAAGCTAGTCAAACCTGTCTGGCCTGCTTTTCCTGGTCACGCAGCCACTGCAAATAGGACTCCCTGGCAACCTGTTCTTCAATGGCCTCATTGGTCGCTTCCCAGTCCGTTGCCCGCTTCTTATCTTCCAACATCTGCTGCTCAATCCACGATTCTTCTGATGTCTTGATTGCATTCTTCATCAAGGATTGCTCTGCATACTACAAGGAACAGGGGAAGTTCAGCACACCCAGAGAGTGTGCCTGCCTCTCAACCCACTAGCTAAGGCTCTTTTTTAAAAAATCCAGCCCCACTCCCTGAAATCAGAGAGTGAGAGAGAGAGAGGCCCTGTCAGTTGTGAGTAAAATGTAATGCTAACGTATAAGTTGGAGGAGGAGGAATGCCTGCCCTATGATTATCTAGACAATTTTTGTATTCTCTTCCTCCTTAGTAGAGGGTGGAAGGCACAGGATTCATTCACTGTAAATGTTGCTGCAACAGCATTGCACAAATGGAAACTGTGCCAGATCCAGAGGAGGAAAGCAGCAACTAGGAAAGCTGCCGGTTTCCTAGCAGCTGGTGGATCTGCGTCACCTGCCTCTTCAGAGTTGGCTTGGAAGTGATAAAGGGATGGCATCCTGGAGCTGCTACTTATTCTATCTCCCCTGCTCTCCTAGAAAAGTCAGTTGGCCATACCTAAAGTGAGAGGGCAGCAACAATGTGACTGGCAGACAATATTTTAGCACTCAGGATAGATTCTCCCATCTCACCAATACAGGGTTTGGGGAAAGCGATTCTTCTATAGGATTTTGGCATGACCTAACTTTAACACCCATCAGCCCTAGCCAATACTGTCAATGGTGATGGGGCCACATCAAGGGACACAGTGGCTCACTCCTGATTAAAGAGATAGGCTGGTCAAGTCTTAGACCATTCCCAAATTCAAGACAATACTTAAAGGAAAGCAATCTTTCTAAAGAATTGTGAGATGGAAATATTTTATTAAAAAACATCACCACCCAGGGTCAAACACAGTACAGTTGCCCCTCCGTTTTCATGGACTTCAAGGCTGCATCCCTCACCCATTTGTGGGAAGCGAGCGCAGGGGGACAAAATGCGGCGCCCCCCTACAGGTGGGTATCCACAATTTTCCATTTTTGCGGGGTGGAATGGATCTCCCTTGCGAATGGAGGGCTGACTGTACTAGCAAATGCTCAGCCGGCTGGATCTCTGTCCATACCCCTTAGCAAGTTTCATTTCTCCCTGCCCCTCATTTTTACATCAAAACTTTCCTTGTCATCTCAGCCCTCTCAACTCCCCAAATAACCTCCACTCAGTTGACAGTGGCTTTAAAGTGTCATATAGTGTAAGTTTTATCCTGCCAGGACAGTGGCAAGGAGCCAAGTTGGGGAGTAATACTGATACCCCTTGCCCCTAATCTCTTCCTCAGGCTAAAAGAGTATCCTGTCCCGGACCTCACAACTCGCCCAGAAAAGGCTCACCCCTGGCTTGAAGGAGGGTAGTCCCAGCCCCACTCCAATTGTAGCTTTGTTGGGGTTCACCACTGAGTTGTAATGTATGTTGCGGTGATAGCTCACTCGGATGGGTTCATCCTCGTTCTGATGGATACCGTGGAAAGTGTTGATGGGCTCTGGAAGAAAGAGAGAAGGCAGCTCAGAGAGACATGGGGCATAGGCACCCTGCCCAAGTACTCTTGATGCAATCAGCCACTGTTGGGAGAGGCAGATGAGAGGCTGGTATATACAGCTCAGAGAAGCCACTAATGGTTAGAGAACAGGACCTGAAACTTGGGTCTGTGTGTACCTGTGCCATACTGGTAAACCTCCACAGGTCGATTGTACATCTCTGCCATAGCCTGCATCTCAATGTGGTTGCCATGGCAGTTGTTTTTCCGCTTCCGGTTGATGTAGGTGGTGAAATCTTCTGTCACGTAATTGGAAAAGTAATCAGCATTCTTCATCTGCAACATGGAAGGACCTTAAGATCAGATGGAGAAAGGCTCCGACATGGAACAAAAAGAAGCAAGAGGGAAGAGCTGCTGAGAAAACAAAAGAAGTGGCTTCTCTTTAGCTAAGGCAGCGGTTCTCAAATAGTGGGGCGGGCCCCCAGGGGGGGCGCAAGGCTCCATAAAGGGGGGCCCGTTACGGCTGGAGAGAGGGAGATTGTTCCAGCACAGCCCCAGTAGCTCTATCCTGATTGGCCAAACCCGCCCATGTGATCGCGCGGGGCGTGCGAAATGTTTTCTTCTTTCCTAGGGGGGGCGTGACAGAAAATAATGGAGAAACACTGAGCTAGGGCAATGTGATATGTCCCCTTTGGGGCTACGTGATCTCAAATGGCCAGGACTAGCCAAACTGCTTTCAGAGCAGCTCCTCAACCACTCCTTCAGCTGCAATTTTAAAGAGAGATTGTTTAATATGAATATTCTCCCTGGACTCCTCTAAATCCTTTTTCCCAGCCCAAGGGCCGAGAAGACAGGAAGACAGCACACATTTGTTATGTACCTTCAAGTCGTTTCTGACTTATGGCAACCTTAAGGCAAACCTATCATAGGGTTTCCTTGGCAAGATTTGTTCAGAGGAGGTTTGCCACTGCCTTCCCCTGAGCTGAGAGCATGTGACTTGGACAAGGTCACCCAGTGGGTTTCATAGCTGAGCTGGGAATCAAACCCTGGTTTCTAGAGTTGTAGTCCAACACTCAAACCACTTGCCACATTGGCATACATTGCTGGTTTCCAAATAGATGGGAGACAGGATGACTTAATGCTCAAAAGGAATCTCTGAAGAAGAAGCCTGGCAACTGCAGTTTTGGATGCCAGATTTAGAAGCCATGGTAAAAGTCTGTCTTTGTTGAGACATCCCTCCCCTTGCACTCACCAGATAATCCATACAGTGCTTCCGGACCACTTCATGCATGTCTTGGTCACCATATACCTGGTCAGCTGCAACAAGAAAATGGGATAATATCATTGACCCACACAATGACCGCTTTTCTCCAATTTCTCATGTTTCCCCTACATCTAGTTTGGATCTACAAGTGACCAATTCTAGCAAACTACATCTGAGGGAATTTCATCAGCTCCACTGAAACACGTTTGTAGTCCTCTTTCTGAACTATTTTACCTGTGCTTCACTGTAAGAAATGATCATGAAGCTTGCATTTCCCCTTTTACCTCTTCATTCCTTTCTGCTTTTGTGTTTTGCAAGCCAGCAGCCAAGGAATATTTTATTTTTATTAATCCCATGTAAGAGTCAGATGGGAGTCTTCCTAGTAGAAGAGTAGGATGAACACTTTCAAATAAATGAAGTATTATTACCAGCTGGAGACACGCAGGAATCTGCAGCCAGATCAGGGCTCAATTTCAGAAAAGCTGGTTGTCCGAAAAACACCCCATTCTTAGCCGAACAACACTAGGCTGGAAATTCCCTATGATCTCTATGAACCTCCACAGGAAATTTCTCTTTTATACATGCTCTGTTTCAAGTTCTTTCCCAGCACAGTACAACAAAATCAAGTGGACAAAATCCTGAAGATGGCATAGAATAGCCTTCCCCTATTTGGCAGGTGTATCTGACTGCAGTAGCCATTACCCACAGTCAGCATAGCATAAAGGGTAGTGTAATCAAACACATCTAGAGTGTGCCATATCAGGAAAGGCTGTGGCAAGACTAAGCAAGAAGTCTCTTCCATCAGTTCTAAACCCAAGACAAGGAATCAACTCTTGGCTCTTGTGCCTCAAATATTAAACTTGGAAATGAGTACCACTGACTCCACCTGTCACTCAGGGGGACTGAACTGATAATGTATTAGGAGTTTGGAAGGACAATTTTCTATGTGGGAGAAACTGGCTAGCAGGGGCCATATGCTTACAAGTATCTACTTTTACCCTATAAGCCCTGTCTGACTGAAGCACATTCATTGCTTGAACTATGAGGACCAGATCTCTGGCCACAAAAGCCATTCATTTCAAAAGAAAAAAAATCTTGAACATTAATTCATCCAAAGAGCTAAGGTGCAGATGAAAATGTCACAAACTCATTAAAAAATCAAGACTTGTCTAGAGTTTTCCTTGGACTTTTGGTGTGTATTTGCTGCTACCATTTGCAACACCCCTGCTCCCATTGCTGCTTTCTGCTCACAGTTCACAAGTTGGCCAATAAAAACATTTGTTGAGTAATCTAACAATTAAAACATGTTACGCTGATTCCATTATGTGTCAGCTCAGCCACAACAAGGCAGCAAGCGAAACTGATCAGAGCCGGCACTGAAACTGACAGATGTGCTGAAAAGAAAGATCTGGCAGGCTTCTCACAAAGAAAGACTTTGCAGATGTGCAACTATTTCCAGGGGCAAGGGAGGAAAACTGGATGCCAGCATTGGGAGTCACAGAATGGCAGAGCAGAATCAAATATTATTGGAAATCTGGTTACCTGGTAGGCAAGGTGGCACAAGAATGGACATAGCCTACCAACAAAGAGCAACAGAGAAAAATCCCTGGCTCTTTTGTCTCATGTACATGTTCTGTACTCCAAAATCTTGCCATAACCAACTCAATGGGTTCATAAATTAATATACCTGAAGTTTTACCACATTCACATTCCCTGAACTGAGACCCAAGCATCTGTTTGAAATAAGATGTAAACCAGGTGTGGGTAAATCCTTCAGGTCTGGGGGACCAGTCCCTCCACAAGAATTCTTCTGGGCTACACTGCTCACAAAACCAGAACTACACAGAATTTCATTTCTGGTTTCCTAAAAATTTTAGTTGTCTTCTTAGGCCATTGGGGTGGGGTGGGGGGCTTGCTTTAATGAAAAAAATGTTGGGTTTTGTTGTGTGCCTTCAAGCCATTTCCAATTTATGACAATCCTAAGGGATTTTCCTGGCAAAATTTGTTCAGAAGGGGTTTGCCTTTGCCTTCCTTTGAGGCTGAGAGAGTGCAAAGATTACCTAGGGGTTTTCCATGGCTGAGCAGGGATTCAAACCCTTGTCTCCAGAGTTACAGTGCAACACTCAAACCACTATACCATGCTGGTGTAAACAAATTGAAATAGTGAATGTCAAATTTTGCTTGGCTTAGTTCAAGTGTATCTATGTAATGGGGTAGCCAAATCAAAAGGGGAAAAAAGAGGAAACCAAGCCATTCGGCGCATGAATGGCAAATACTTATGAGGGACCCAAGACTGGTCTGGAAAAATATTACACACATAAAAACCAAAGCAATTTCAGCAGCATCCTAATGAAACTGAAGGGAACCATAGAAAGGAATACAGTGAGCAAAGTGGTTTAAATTATTCCACTGAGTCATATGATTCATTGGATTGTACCCTACATCAATACTTCTTGGGTTTTCTGATTAGGGACTGACAACTGTTTTTCTAATGTGCCAAGTGCTTGTGCCATATTTGTGCCCACTGGCTACAATAGTTAATCTTTTCTGGAAACTCACTGTAGTGTGGCAGCCAATGGCTCATGGATCAGCACTAATCCACAGACCACAACTCTGAGTAGCACTGACGTACATTTCCCCAAGTACCTGCCCAATATTGGCCCCTGGGTTCAATCAACAGGGACACTGGGGAATGGATTGAAGGGAAGAAAGGAGGCTATCTTGGCATGCTTGTCAGCAGTCTTCATCAAGAGACTGCATTTTGGGCAATGACATTCATTCCATGATGTAAAGCCAATGTGGAAATGAGCCCTAGAGGTATAACCTCCTTGAAAAGTTGGGGTACAGTGTGTGTATGGGAGAGATGCAAGGCAGGAAAGAGGAAGAGAGGCCTGTGACAGTCACACAAAACCATCAAACTAGTTCCAGCAGAGAGGGTGTGAGGGGAGCATAAGTGAGGCAATGGGCATAGAGGAGGAGGAGGAAAAGACACAGCTTACAACTGTGAGAGCTCCAGCTCTTATAGAAGCCCTGAGTATCAGAACATCGTGAAGACAGAACTCAGAAAAGTTCCTTTTCTGGTGAACTTCCTGAATTGCCAGCTAGCATGGAAGCAGGTGTTTCTGTCCCAAAAGGAACTTTCCTGAACAGTGGAAGTGAAGGATCTAGAGAAGCTGGGGCACTTGTCCCTTTCTCCCTCCTGTTTGTCTATGAGTGGCATCATTCTCAAGCTCTGCCTGAAGGGACCAGAAGAGTTTGCATTGCCTCTTCTAGAAAGACTTCTGAGAACCACATGCAGGCAGTAGAACGTTCAAAGCAATAGCAATTGCATTTACATTTCAAAGTGGGGAGATGCATCAGGATTTAAAGTATCTCAAAGCAAAGGCATGTGGCTACTGGGATAGCAACATGCACTACATCAGTACTACTCCATTATAGCCAGAGACCAGTGCTGGTGCATATGCGAACTGCTGTTGGCCCCTGGAGTGTTTCCAGGAAAGATACAATTGTACTCTAGCACAGTGGTCCCCAACCCCCAGTCCGTGGCCCGGTACCGGTCCGCAGAACAAATGGTACCGGGCCGCCCTACTACTGGGTCTTCTGTGCAGCGGCGGCGGCGGGTCCTGCGACTTATGTGAGTCCTGCGAGTCCCAATAATAAGTGCAGGGACGGGACTCCTGCGTCTGCCGACGTGCTCCGGCCCAGCTGATCAGCGTGGGGGCGGGGCTTCTGTGCGCAGCTTTAGTGAATGATGAGTGACATCCCTGACGCTGTTCAGAGGAGCCAGCAGGGGGCCCCCAGTGGGCCGCGGAAAAATTATCAAACGTTGACCGGTCCACGGCAATAAAAAGGTTGGGGACCACTGCTCTAGCACACTGGAAAACAGTAACTCAAGGGTAGGCAACCTTTCCCCTTTAAGGGCCAAGGGACTTCAGCTCCCAGAAGCCTCAGCCATGTTGGCCAATAGTCCCATGTTGGCCAATAGCTCCTGGGATTCTGGGAGCTAAAGTCCCTCGGCCCTTAAAGGGGAAAGGTTGCCTACCCCTGTCTTAAAACAATGGAGGAAGTAGGGGTGAAGAGTAATTAGAGCCTTTCTTCTCAACAGTCCCACATCTTAGTGACTTGATCTTAATGGATTTTTGTCCACGATGTCCCTCTTGCACCCCAAAGTAGCAGCAGCAAACTGAGGCAAAGGGACCAACATGGCTCAACAGGTCTTTTGGCGGGCTGCGTGTTGCATCACGGGAGCAGGTGAGTCATCTCTAACCCCCATGTAAACAAGGATGTGGTTTCTGGTGAGGGGAAGTAGAGGCAGCAGTTCCAGCAAGTCACATGAGGCCTGGGCTTTTCTCCGAAACTTGTGTGTTGTGGTCACCAGTCTAACCACAGTTTATGTTGAAGATCTGTGCGTGTACACACTACTATAAGCATGCACACGCGTATACACACACACACACACACACACACAAACCAAACAAATGGAAACCATAGCACCCCCCCCTTCACATATGTATGTGGATTAACCTTGAGTTATAAAGAAGAGGTTACAGGGAGTCGAGAGCTACAATCCTCAGACTATATTCCAGGCCAATTAACTGTCCTTAGAACAGAAGTAGATAAATACAGAGTGCTAAAAAGCAGCCCAGATTCAGGTCATTTTGCAGCTCTTATGACTTGTAAGAATACAAATGTTGGTTATTCAAGCTCTATCAGCCTGCATGTTTGACAGCACTTTGGAATACGTGTAGGTTAGGCACAATGGGAACACTCTGCCAAACAAAGTCTGGCACCTGCCATAATCGGGGTATTTTTAAAAACCAGCTAAGGACTTTCCAGGAAAACCCGCCACTAGTGTCCTTGAACCTCCAGGGATGACTTTGCTTCGCTTATCTTTCATCTCAAAACTGTTGAAATTCACAGAATTACAGCAGAATAGAATGCCACCAGACTGATTAATAGCTGGAATAGAACTATCAAAAATTATCTTTAACCCTTTCTGTTCAAAGTTCAAAACCCTGTGCCTCTTCTGGAGAACCTTTTCTGTTCGCGTTCAAAACCCAGAGCCTCTTCTGCAAGGTGGTTATGGTGCAGACGGCCTTCTTCCGCCTTTTATCCTTGCCGTGTCAACCCAAGTGAGCGCTGCACTAAGCCAACAGATATTGATTAACAAATTAACAAATTAAACATGGCCAGCAACAGGCTTTTCTGCATCACAGTGTGGGTCTTTTGCTCTCAGGCTAATCAGTCAGTTGCCAATTTAGCTGCTACTGGCTGACTGGTAATGTCACAATGAGCCCAACAAGCCTGGCCAGCTGGGTCACTTTGGCAGAGCTGGTCTTCAGAAAGTCACTTTCCACAGGAAAGGAACCGTTACAATCACTCTCCCGATTTCTAATGTTCAGAAGTAAGCACCACTGTCACTTATGCGGCCACAACTGTACCATCCATGCACAACACAAACTCTGTAGAATGTGGAAAAAAATATTTTGGGGAAAAAAAAACTTTTATGTGCTAGTGATGGGAATCAGGGCTGTGGAGTCAAGAGTTACTTGAAATATACTGACTCTAATTTGTAATATTGAAGCTACCTATGGTAAATATATAGTTTTGTACTAATATTTTACCTTTTAAAAATTCATTAAATACCTAGTTTGCTAAATATTTACTTTCACAGGAATTTAAGAAACTTTCCTTATTCGGATATTTTAATCAAATAAATATATTCTACATTCTACCAATCTATGAGGGAGTATTGTAAAGTTTTAATTATCACCTTTAAATTTTTTTGACAGAAAGTTTGAGCCTCCAGTAACTGATATTGTAGAAGTCTGTAGAGTGCTACTTATGAGGGGGCATCGTAACGTAATAATTAGCACCAGGAAATTATTATGGTACAGTGATGAAATTTTGTCACTGTCCTCATTGGTCCCTAAGTGCATGATGTTGAGAAAATCAGCTCATTGTGTCCTTTATTTTTGTGACAGGTTGTGCCAGAAGTACTAAAGTGTAAAATCCTCATAAGGTGCAATCTGCAGACTTCTATAATAATATTTGGAGGGTCAAGAAACGTTGGCAAAAATGTGTAAATCTGGATGGTGACTACGTAGAGATAAGTTAACAACTACAAATCAAAACAAACTTTCTGTCAATTTTTTTAAAGGTGATAATTAAAACTTTATGATACCCCCTTGTGAGTACCTGATGATTCACATGGTGGTGATTAAATGTCTTGAGTGAACATTTTACAGTGTGAATTTGTTATCAGTGATTAATACCATTTACCATTTATGAGGGAATCAGAACTGGGCAGTAGAAAAACATACGATCCAGACTCAAAGTCAAAGGTTTGGTGTTGCTGTTGTTGTTGCTGTGTACCTTCAAGTCATTTCCAGCTTATGGCAACTGTAAGGCAACCCTATCATGGGGTGTGTAACTTGCCCAAGGTCACCCAGGGAGCTTCAATCGCCCAGTGGGGAAAGTAGTCAAAGTGGGAAAAGTAGCAAAGAATGTTAAATGATGGGATCCAGGGAATCCAGAAACCTGTGAGTTAGCAGAAGGGCGATGGAGTATCCTGAAGGGGAAGACTTGACACTGGCATCTCTTGTTGCCATGCCCTCTTATGACCTTCTGTCAGAAAAGTAGGAAGTTTTTAACAACTGGAATAGAGCTACGTTTGAAGATGGGAAGTAGGCATAAATGACTGAAACAGAAGGCAAACTATAATACGTAATGAAGAAACTTGCTGGTCAAGCCTCCATTGAAAAATCCATAACCAAATGACTTGGGGGAAATTTTAGAATGAGAAAAGAAGAATTGGACTGGAATAGTCAATGAAAGAGGAAAACAAAATACAAAGCATGGGTAACTTGACCACAAAGAATGAGAAGTTATTGGATTGTCAGTAAAGCTGAAGGGGACTGCAGAAGCTAATCAAAAAAGGGAAAGCAACAGTAAAAGTAAAGGTGGTGTGTTAAGGTTTGTAGCGACTATATATAAGCCAGTATGGTGCAGTGGTTTGAGTGATGGGCTAGGACTCTGGGTTCAAATACCCACTCAGACATGCAAACCCACCGGGTGACCTTGGGCCACTCTTTCTCTCTCAGCCTTAGAGGAAGGCAATGGCAAATCCCCTCTGAATAAATTCATTTCCTACAATGGTAATTTGTGCCTGCAAAGTGTTTGACGAATTTTACCTTCTGTGTAAGTCAGTGGAAGATAGGGAATTGTACAATATTAAAATGCTAATGTCTATAGAAATCACATAGGCCTCTCTTCCTGGGACCAGGTTTCTTAAACTATATTGTTAATGGGGAATCTATGGGTGGCGTAACTTAAAATGACTATTGAGTCCACAACCCATGCCATTTTTTTTACATGTTCCTGTTTTTGACAAAATGCCATTGATTTTTCAAAAAAAGATATTAATCATGTTTTCCATTTGGCCAACCCCACCCATGCATTTTGTGGTTCTAGGGTCATGCTTTCCTGCATGAGTGTGTATTCTGAAACACAACCATCTTTCTCTTCCTCTTGCAACTGGAGACAAAGACCAGAGAGGGTAAATGAAACTGACTGACGAGAAGGAAAGTTGGTAAGCAATTTTGGGACCAAGACTTAGGAAGAAGAATCAGAAAGAAGACTGGGGGGTTTCATTCATGATACCCTTGCTACTGTCAAAAACACAGCACATTCCACACTACTAAGTGTCCAGTCTAATTTTCAGTCGCGAGCTTTTTATCCAAGAGGAAAAGACAAGAATCCTGAAGTGTCCGTTTTATGTTGTGCAGCAACTGGATAGCCAGTCTTGCCTTTCAAACATGCTTCTGCTCTTTTCTTTTTTGTTATTTTTAAAAACAAAACATTTGAAAGATATTTCCAGCCAACAAGTTTAAATGCAAAAAGTGTTCTGTGTAGGTCTTTTGTAAAATAGTAATATACATGAGCCCAGGGGAATAGGAAGAGTACTCCTAGTACCCAACCCTGCACCTCATTTCACAAGACTTCCCTATCAGCTTCCCTCTGGTTCATCATAGGAAGGCACTGACTAGGACAGACCTCCTTGAGATGGGTTCCTCTTAAAAAACAAACAGGAGAGAAGACCTCAGCTTGCCAAACTGATTTGCAGAAAGGATGTAGGAGTGAAAAGTATGAAAAGGAGGGGATTTGAAAGCAGCCCAGGGGAAAAGTGAAGAAGAGCAGGGGGAAACCCTCAGCATATTTTGATGGAAACTGAAACTGTTGATCATAGGTAAACTTCACACTCATGCTTTGAAAAATGGAATTCCCAGGGTTGCTTCCCACACTCAACTGCAAAGCAGCACAAGATTCTTGTCAAGGGTGAGTGAGGAGCAGAGCCCTCAAGTGAGCAACTGTTACCTAAATTACAACCAAAGGTGCCCCCCACTGTGGACTCCTCCTCACCACTGTGGGCAGCATCAGGGAGAACAGCCATCTCCAGTGCATTACCCTCCAAGATACATTGGACTATAAACTGATATTAGCAGCCAGGATAGCCACTGGCACACGAGGCTGGTGAGGAAGAGAACATTAATTCAACAAGTCTGGAAAGAACTGTCTTGGGAAAGGCTGATGCTGAATGTGCCCTTGCTTATGATCTGTGCTGAAAGCTATTACAATGCAGCTACAGAGTCCTTTTATTAGCAGTATCTCTCATTGCCATATATGAATGCGAGAGATCGACAATTAATAAAAAGAAAATAAATTCATTTCAGATGTGATGTTGGAGAAGAATGCTGAGGATACCGTGGACAGCCAGAAAGACAAACAAATGGGTGATAGAACCTGAGAGACTCCTTAGAAGCCAAGATGACTAAACTGAGACTGTCATACTTTGACCACGTCATGAGAAGACATGGCTAATTAGAAAAGACCAAAATGCTAGAAAAGATGGAAGGAAAGAGACAGGAAGGCCATATACTAGGTGGATGGACTCCATCAGGGAGGCCATGGGCATGAATCTGTAAGAACTAAGGACAACAGTGGAGGACAGGGAGTACTGGAGATGTCTCATCCACAGGGCAGCTACAAGTTGAGATCAACATGAGGGTAATTAACAACAAACAACAAATCTCTCACCATACCCCTTATTTCCCTAACCCAACATTCCAAACACACAAGGGATTTCTCTGTCTTTTTCTTTCTTTTAAATGAGAAGGGCATCCCTCCATTAACTGTTTCTGCACCAGGTGTGCAAAGGGCCAACGCAAACAAGAATACATGACGTGGCTGCCCAAGGAAGGGCCTAAGCAGACTGCCAGAAATAGTGCACATTAAATTGAGGCACTGCCCTGGCTCAGTGCTAGGGAATTATGGGAACTGTAATTTATTGTGGCACCAGAGCTCTCTGACAGAGACGTCTCAATGTCTCAGAAAAAAATACAGTTCTCATGATTCCCTAGCACTGAGCCAGGGCAGTGCCTCAATTTAATGTGCACTATTTCTGGCAGTCTGCTTAGGCCTGAAATTTGCTTCCTTTTGCTCCTTTCTGCAGTAGGATCAACTCCAAAGCATGCACAGGATTAGAGCAACAAATGGGTACCCCTCAAGATGTTGATAATCCCTCTATGCTGGCTGAGGCTGATAGAAATTGCAGTTCCACAGCATCTGGCACACTGCACTTTTTCCATTCCTGAATTTAAACTTTTAGATTACTCTGCTCTGGACTCCTCATTTTAAATTTGCAGAGACCACTGTATTTCCAGGGCAACTGTGCTATGCTTATGGATATGTCAGTTTGCTCTGCAATGTTTTTTAAAGCCCCCATCAAAGTATCTCACCAAACAGGAATAGTACATCTGTGTCAAATGAACCAAAGCTACAAAAACACACGATGGGCTTTGCTTCTCTTAGCATGGAACAGAGGCAAGAGGGGCTGGTCAGAATTCATGCAGAGAACTGTGTGATGAAGAGAAGGACAAAGGAAGTAGCAGGACAAATAGAGGGTACTAGCAGAGACCATTTCATCCAAACATGGTAACCAAAGAGGAGACACTATGCAGATTTGTTCAACATCCATAATACAGGGCTTTGACCCTCAGACATTGCTAGATTCAAATTCCCCCTCAGCTACAGCCAGCCTGGCCAACGGTATAACATGACGACAGTTGTATTTCAGTAACATCCAGGAGAAGATTTTCCATCTTGACCTAACAGTTGAAGTGTCCTCCTGGATATGACCAGTGATAGGTCTAGCTTCCCTTTTCGTATGGCGACCACACTTTTGGGAAGCCCACAATTTATCTAGCTAATAAGAACAGAAGAGTTCTGTAGATTTACCACACACACACACACACATACACACATATATATATATCATGTATAAGTCAAAACATTTATGCCAAAACATCAACCTCAAAAAACTGGGTCAACTTATACATGGCTCAATACGGTAGCTTTGTCCACTATGGTGCTCCTTCTGGCTTTTTGTAATGCCTGCTAAAAAAAATTAGTGATGGTGGCGTCTTTGAGCCGTTTCTTGCTGTGGTGGGGAGAGCATAGGCTCCCAATGCTTCCTTTAAGATTGGCTCTCCCCAGATGGACTGAGCTCACCATAGTCTGTCCCGGGAGAACCTTCTCCACTGTCTCCGATGACCTTTTGCAATGCCTGGGAGGAAAAATGGCAGTCTTTGGCATTCCACGCTATAGTAGAGAATCTACCCCTGTTCGCTGCAGCAAAGAAATCCCAAAGAGCTGTAGTGGATCCAAGGAGCCCCAAACTGAGTCCCAAAGTTTCATCCTCAACTTATCCACCAGTCATATCAAAACATATAATTTTGGTCCCCAAACTTGCTTTTGACTTATACATGAGGGCAATTTATACACAAGTATAGGTTATGTGCCTATTAAAAAGTCCTTTTGCCTGAAAGCGGTTTGTATTTCACTATAGTAAAACTTGCAATACCATCCTGTGAAATAAAAGCAGTTATTCTCCACCTATGGTAGTTCAGTGGAGTAAATTCTGCAGTAAATTTACAACCAGGGCAGAGAATGAATTAGAGGCTTTGCAAAACAAGCTCTTAATTGAGCTCCCTTCTGCTCGCACTCTGGAAACATGTCAACTTCCCCTTTTTATTTAATCTCATTTCCAAAGAGAATGCGAGAAAAACCACAGCCTTCTGGTGAAGACACTAGTCTCTAAGGAAGTTTTCCATTTAGACAGGAGGAAAAAAAAAAGACTAGTGCAAGAGTACGGTGGAAGTGATGACAACAGGCAAAACTGTCAGTGGGAACATTTTGTACCAAGGGAAGGTAGGGAAACAAAAATAAGATTTGGGGTATGCAACCCCATCCACTACTTGCTGTACAGATGGGCAACACAAATACCCGTGGCCAGTTAGGACACTGCACCAATGCGGACTTGGAAAATTTCCAACCCGAAAGGGTACTGAAGTGCCAAAGGCAGAGCAGCCTTAATCGCAACATGCATAGCCAGAACCCATACCTGCTTCAAAGGCAAGCATCTGTGTGAGAAGCTTTTACACAAATCTGTAACTACTGCCAATGGTTACACATTCAAGACCCTCCTCTCCATATTTTACTGCAACACTTAAAAGAGACTTGGAAACACACTGCAGAAATAATCCAGTCTGAGACCGCTTTAACTGCCCTGGCTCAGTGCTAGGGAATCCTGGGAATTATAGTTTATTGTGGCACCAGAGCTCTCTGACAGAGGAAGCTAAATGTCTCACAAAACTACCATTCCCAGAATTCCCTAGCATTGAGCCAGGGCAGTTAAAGCGGTCTCAAACTGGATTATTTCCGCAGTGTGTTTCCAAGTCTCTTTTAAGTGTTGCAGTAAAATATGGGACCTTGGGAAGAAAAACTGGGTGAGCCCCAGTGCAAGGGTTATGTTCCATTAGGACCCAATATTAGGAATTACAATTTTCCAGTTCCTGCATGTTTTAGATTGGTTTGGGTAACTGCAGAAGGGAAACATATTCAGGAGTAGCTGTGCTGGCCATACAGCAAAATACAACAACATCCAAAATCCACAAACAGCAATACTTTTATTAGGCCAAGCAAAAATGCACAAAATACATCATGCAAGCTTCCAAAGCTCCACGGGCTTCCTTCTTCAGCCAAAGGTGTTAAAAACCATATAGGACGAGGAGGAGAAAAAATGATGACGTTAAAGTCACAGACCTACATTTTGTCAAGATGTTATTGTGTTACAGAGTGGAAGGTTATTTTTGTCTCCCCTGGCAGCCTCCTGATATTCAATTTTGGATCTTTTTAACAGGATGTGGGGTATTCAGGGAGGGAGGGCTTGTGCAGCAAAACCATAGTGTTTTGCAGACGTTTTGACCCATGTAATGTGGGGCTGGGGACAAAGATAAATAAATAATCACCCAACTTTTAAACAAACCAAAGGGGTCTGCAGGCTGGGGGGGGGGGGCTTGAGGGGCCACAAGTCAGGGTCCTGAGGGTTTTTATGTGGCCTGCAGACCACACTGTGCCTACTCCTGTTTTAGGCTATTCTTCCCCCTGACCATATGTTGATTCTTTACCATCTTTTGCTTCTTTCATTTTCAAAGTATTTTCCAAATTCTGTTACTATCAGACTCTTGGTTGAACAGCATTTGCATTATTGTTTCTTCCAATTGGAAAAGCAGGGGTCTTCTGTGGGTAGTTTCAGTTTTTGCTACCACACAATTTACTGTCAGGGATGATGGGAGTTGTAGCTCTTCACCTCTGGCTCTAACTCACCACCTTGTTATGCAGCAGAGCTGACCAGCTTTGATCAGTGGTTGATGCTTCTTTCCCAAGCAGCAGAGTTTCAGAGAATAGGCTGAAGACCCTGACAAACTCTCCAAACCTTCTCACTCTTCTTCCTGAGATGTCTCCAAACTTCTCCAGGATTCTTCTGGTTCTTGTATCTTCCCTCAAGACACCAGACAACTCAGTAGTCTTATATAAAAGATCTACTTTATTCTACTATATACATAAATACTATATGCCCTACAAATCACAATCTCTACACTTCACAATATCTCCAAAACTACACCACAATACACCAAACTACTCCACAATGTACATTAGCAAACACTGCAATTTATAGCCATTGTTAGACACCACCCACCAGTCAGTTTCCACCCAGTGGGTGTGTACATACATCTTGATTGGTCCACATAGATCATCCCATACCTAAGACCAACCCAAGTGTTTCATCACTTTACCTTGACCACTTAATGAGTCTCAGGTGTTTGCAATCTATCACAGGTGTTCTCAATATACCTTCTATAACTTTGTCCTTGGCTCTCAAGGCTTCTTAATTATATTATCTTTTTCACCTGTGTAGCTTCATGATTGCTCCTGCTTAATCACTGTGACTTTCACATACACATTTTATTTCTATTACTGTATGTCCCATGTTGCATTTTCCTTAACATTTACGTGGCCTGAAACAGTCAAATCTAGCTGTACAACCTCCTCTGTGATCAAATTCTGTTACTGGAAAAACCTTTTACTGAAAATGACAGAAATTTGTCTGGTTGCATTATTAATATTTTTCATGAAGTGAAAGATTGCTTCAGTTGAGAGGCGGGATAGAAATACATTTTATTATGATTATGATTATGATTATTATGAAGTATAGGATATTCTGGCTAGGAGTGGACTGGTAAAAGAAAAGTAAGGGCCTTCTCTACTGTAATGTGGAAATGCCTCCTTAGAGAGGTTTAGTTGATTTCTTCCCCTTCCAGGTTTTAGGTGAGCAGCTAAGATTTAAAAATAAATTTACTCTGGTTTCCAATCAAAGTTTAAAATGTTCTTGTAGCGCGTGTACTGACTAATTTTATTCTGCACTGACTTACTTGATTTTCATGACTAGACTTTTTTGTGTCTTCCTTCACGTTACTGTG
Source organism: Phrynosoma blainvillii (assembly GCA_026167975.1). NCBI lineage: Eukaryota > Metazoa > Chordata > Lepidosauria > Squamata > Phrynosomatidae > Phrynosoma > Phrynosoma blainvillii. The sequence goes on from JANUYF010000002.1 coordinate 183,151,809, forward strand.
CCCTCAGGATCAAAAAAAGCAAGATACGCTTTATTTTATTCTCAAATGATGAAGATTGATAAGTGGGAGGATGACAGGAAGAATAGGGTTCATGGAGCCTATCTTGAGGGCCTTTGACCTATTACACTGAGCCAATCCCAAGGGTATATTCAATGGGGGTCTGCGGTCAATCAAACCTCCCTGATAAGCATGCTGATACGAGCTGCATTTGCAGCCACAAATACTCTTGTATTTTGATCCTACTTTTAATGTCAAAGGATTCCCAAGCCTCCTAGGCGTCTACTTTAAGAAAAATTAAAAATGCAACATAGCCCTAGGAAACAAGGGCACCTACCACTGGCACTACCCAATGAATCAGTTTGGGATGCAAAGACTTCTCTCAGCAGGCGCTGTCAATTGCATTCAAAATTTCTCCGAAAGCCTAAGGACAAAGCGTGCCTCTGAAAATAAAGACAATTCTCAGAAAGCCAACTGCTGCGTCAGAATCTAGAATCCTTCTTAGCGCATACTGCTGATATGCTGAACACAAACAGCCTACCACATGTGGGGAATAAACGGCCTCTGCCCAGAAAGGACAGATAAAGGAAGAGAAGGGAGATGTTGCAAGTTCAGACACTGTCTCAAGTTGCTCACTGAAGTTTTCAGAAGACAATTCTACAAAGTGTCCCAGTTCTACATCCAGGCACATTAAGTCAAACAAACCCAAAGCAGTGTTCCATGAGGTAGACAGACTGCACCCACAGAAACATTAGTCAACAGAACTATGCATTTCCATGGGGATTGTGCAGTGGTAGAGCATGAGCTTCTCCTGGACTCTTCACAGACTATGTTTTGGATATGATCGTCTCAGCAAAAGAAGCCAACAAATTACTTTTTCTTCTTTCCTGAGAGGATTGCATTCACCAGTCATGTAAAAACACCCCAGAGGGGCCGAGGTTGATTCCATGGAGCTAGGTAGTCAGTAGAAGACAGAAACATTACTGGAAAGAAAACAAATATGACTCCTATACATGTAGGATATGTATTGGCAAATACCCCAGGAATTAAACCATTACTTTGTGGTCTAATTTTTGCTTCTACTTCTTTTTCCATATAGGAAAAAAGGAATAAAATAACATTAAGGATTTAGAAGTGTCTATGTGAAGAGAACTCATGAAAGCTAAGGGTAACATAGGCACTATGCGAAAGTACATTATTTTCTCCAGGAGTACAACACCTTTGGCCCTCCTGAGGTTTAAGATTGCAACTCTCCAAAGCTCTAGCCAAAATGGCCACTGGTAAACGTGTATGGGAGTTGCAGTCGAAAGCTGTTGAGGGTCAAATACTTCCTCAACCTTCTACAAGCTTTTTGGTCTAATATGGAATACAACTACATTGATCTGGCACAACTGCCATTCACTAGAACTATTCCAACACATCACTGACCCTGTCAGGCCACATCAATGGCAGAATACATGCTCTGAATTGAGAAGGTCCCTGGTTAAACCCCCAAGGGTTGGGAAAACCTTCCATGTGAAACCCTTGGGAATAGCCACCCATCAGTGTTGATCTGGGGCAAGCAACTGTGGCCCTTGAGATAATGTTGGCCCATCAGTCTTAACAATAATAATAATAAATGAAGAGGAATTATAGGAATTGCAGCTAAAATGCTCTACTTGACATGTCAAAAAAAGAGAGTGAAAAATAAGGAGGGATGAGAACCCAGTCAGTAGTAGTTGAGAGAAGGAAGGTCTTTGGTGATTAGCTGAAGAAGAAAAGAACTGTGGGTGTAAGACTGATAGGACTGTACAGCAGCTTAGGATATATTGAAAGCTCAGGACTGACAGGAAAAGGTTGCAGGTCACAATGAAGATTTAAGAGCCAGCCTCACAAGCTAAGATTGAAGAATGTGTGCTCTCCAAAATGCTTTTGCTGCTGCTCTCACATAGGGGAGTCAAGACTCAAGCAAAAGGATGTGTGTGAATATTTGAAACTGAACAGTTTGAAACCACTGGCCTGCAGTTGTCTCCTTCCCAGAATGCCTCTGCTCAATGCAGAGAGGGCAACTATCTTCTATGAAAGCTCCTTCTAGTGTCTGGTGGCAAGGAACAAGAGCATCATTAATGAGGGTCTGCAAAGCATTAAAGTGAAAACCCCACAGAACATATTACCAGATGACTTCAGCAAACCTGACTTTCTGCACAGTGAAAATTATACTGCACAGACCCAAGGCAAGGTTACAGGAAGTCTCCACTTTTCCACCACTCATACTTTCAGCACTTGCAAATTACAGACAAGTTCCATTAATCTCACATGGGGTCTGCTCTTTTGTCCGGTTTTGTCTACAAGGCTTGCTTAGGACTTCTTTCACATGTATGTACATGATCCCAAGCCTTGCCTATGGAAAGGGTGAAGCCCTCTTTGAGTTTATGGCACAGTAATTTGTCACAGTAATTTGCAAGCATGGATAAAGTGGGCTCACTTTGAACTATTCATGTGCACACACTGATTGCAAAGTGACCGGGGGGGTGGGGGGGAGATATGCCAAGCTGACTATGGAAGCTTGCAGTTCGCTGTGCAAAGAGTGCCCACAAGCACACTGTCCAAAGTGCTGCTTGGCACCTCCTCCCCCACCGCATTCAGTCAGTGGTGCTTCTGAGATTGTAGGCAATGCTCCTTCAATCTGTGTTGTCATTAATGGTACTTGTGAGATTGTGGACAGTACATCTCTTACAGTATTACTGTATTGTACTGCAAGACATTAAAGGCAAGCTTTTGTTCATTTTAATTTACGTGTGTGTGTGTGTGTGTGTGTATTTGTGTAGTGTGTTATAGTATTTAGCTTCTGCCTACATTCAAAAGTGACATATAGTATGTTATTTATGTTTTTCAGTGGCCAAATGCATTTGCAAGCTAAAAGGACCCTGGGTTCCACTTTTCAACCAATTCTACAGACTCCACCTGCATCGTCCAGCTTTTGGCCTTTCTCTCTCTACTAAGTTTGTTTGGTACCTTTACATGCGCCAATGAACCTCAGAGCTTCCCCCATTCCTGCCACATAGGACAAGTCTCAGCTGCAAGGTAACATGTGAGGAAAATGGTGTGAAGTGATAAGCTGGGCAAGTCTGGTTCAAGCCAGCCACACAAACTAATGGAAAGCTGCAAAAGTGGGCCTATGGGGGAAAGGGTAAAAACTTAAGGCTCTTCTGTTAAAGAGTCAGATAGGAGCTGGATAAAATAGAGTTGGAGCAGTCAGAGACAGAGTGGAGGAGAATGGATAAAATCTGAAGAGGGTTTTGGGAGCTGGCAATATGGACAAAGTTAAGGGAGTTCATCTTTACGTAACTATTATATAAAAAATCTTTACGAGTATTGTCATTCTACGAATATGTTTGATTGTTTTCATTTAAGAAGTGAAAGGGAGAACTGGTCACACATTATCACAATGAACCCACTGATCAACACAGCCACTTGTCCAGAATAGCCGTTACCATTATTGTGAGACCGAAGTATCAGATCCAGGGAGGAGGGATCCTGAGGGTAAGAGAGCAAGGTGTCTTATAGGAGCTCTAGGGTTGTAACTGTGCAGCCAGCTTGGAGAGGGGTTCTGTCGCAGACAATGGCAAAGTCAAGACAGTAGAATGCAGGTAACTGCAAGAAAGGGGGCATGTGGAACTAAGAAAGACTTAGAACTTTTCTTCTGAGTCAAAGTGTTTTCTGTTTTGGTATTATATGTCAATTTAATATAGATTTTTGCTCACTATAGCTCAGGTACTCACAGGGAGGAACAAAGAGCTATGCTTGGAAGTACTTCTGCAATTTCTTTAGCCATCGTCCACATGCTTCTCAGGTCACCTGCAAAAGTTACAGACTAAGGGCTGGAAAATCTGTGGACCTCCAGGTGTTGTTAAATTCCAGATGTTGTTAAACTACTCTTCTCATCAGCCCATCAACATGGGCAATTATGGCAGTAGCAATTCACCAACAGCTGGAACCACAGATACCCCCAATCCTGGATTAATAGCTAAACTTAAAAGAAAATGAAAAACAGGCAGCTTCTTATCAAGCTGAATTCTCTATCCAAGTATTAAATGGCATTTTTGTCTGACATATGGACAGAACAGCCAGATCTACTTCTATGCCATCTTGAGTCAAACTAGACTGGCAGGGTATCATCCATTTAAAAAAGGCAGTTAATTGCTGAGGGTATACTAAAAAGACTTGTTCACTGAAGAGTAACTGCAGTGGAATTTCTCAAGGATTATTCTAGACGCTCATTCTTTATTCAGTATTTGCTGGTGGCCTTGGGAAGGAAAGAGAAGTAAACTGGGAAGCATTGTTGATGCAGAGGCGGATTTGCAAATTACGTAGGATGAAGATGACCTCAGGCACTGGAGGAAAACAAAATTTAGTAGGGCAAAGTGCAAGGAGACATAGTCAGGGGACTAAATGTAAATCTGTCTGGAGGCACCAGCTGAAAACAAAAGAGAAACATTGATATTACATGATCTCTGTAGTTCTACTGAGCTGCATGTTGCAGCAAATGCTCAAGCAAAGCATTTCCAATACTGTTTAACCACAGTTTATGCAAAGGAATGGCTCAACGTTTTTTGGACACTAACTTGGTGGCACATCTTTCCTAGAAACAGAGATAGAAGAAGTATATTTTTCAGTTTATAGGCAAAAGAGGGATGAGTCTATGGAGGCTGTGAAACATGAATACAGGGAACTCATTCTCTCTTGATACTAACATTTCTGTTCACCCAACTAAACAAACTGGTAATACAGAAAGAAGTGAGCAAAATATGCAGTTAATTTATGGAATTATTTCTACTATATATGGCAGTGCCCACTGGCTAAAATAATCCCATGGCACACTGGCCATGTTGGCTGCAGGACTCTGGGAGTGGCAATCTGAATAAATAACTTTTCAAAACTCTGGTGTAGTGAGACTGAACTTGGTAGCTTCTACACCAGGGATGAGAAACATGTAGCCCTCCCATCAACCCTCCCCATTAGCCATGCTGGTGACTGAATTTTCCCTATCTCTGGCATTAGGACTGACCTTGAAGAGAATTTCAGAATGGACATTAAATGGATTGAGGCATTATTCATATTTGTCTGACATGCTTTTCTTGCCTGGCTCCTTTTAAAAATAATAAATAATAATAAATGGAGCGTAACGTAGGCAGGGTTTGTTTTTCTATTTGCAGCAGCACTCGGGCCATTCTACACAACCCACCCACAACTCACACAAAACTGTCAAAAGTTGGGTAGAGTAAAAACCATCTGCTCCCGGCTTTTGGCCTAATCCCAGTTTCCTCAGAAGAGCTCTGTCACAAGAAAAGTTGCAAAGTCATGTTTTCTCCAAGAGCTGTGGCCTGCTGAGTCAGTGAAAGCAGGGCGTGCCATGAAAAGCTTCTACAAGGCGCTTTATCGCCGGACCACAGCTGAAGGCAGCAAAAAGAGGCAAACCTTACACTGCCCCCTGCTGAGCACCATGAAGAAAGACTGCTTACTCAGGAAGAAAATGCATTGTGCAGGAATATTAGGAAAAAAAAGTCTGACATGAAAACAGCAAAGAGCTAAAATGTGATAACAAAAAGGTACATTGTGGAGGAGATCAATTCCATAACCCAAACAATGGCTTAGGCTCACAACAATTCAGTGAAATCCTCTAACTGCCAACCAGTTGGCTACTCCCAGCTAAAGCAGACCCAGTCAATCAGTTGTGGAATGGTGAGTCTAAATGTAGATAAATTCCACTGACTCAATGGGTTTACACTAGTTAGATTAACAAGAATACTTAGGTTTTTATCTCCCCATTCCAACATAAACAGATTTTGAAACACTCCCTTTCCTTTAAAAATAAACAACAGTTTGTTCAGAAAAGCCATATGTATCCATGAGTGCTGTCCAAACAACTTTTTTACAACTAACTTCTGTGTGCATGTGCCTCCAAGTCACCTGTTGACATATGGAGACTCCATGTATTTTATAGGGTTTTCTTAGGCAAGGAATAGTCAGAGGTGGTTTTGCCAGTTCCTTCCTCTGAAATGTAGCCAAAAGCACCTGGTATTCGTTGGTAGTCTCTCATCCACGTACTAACTAGTATTGACCCAGCTTAGTTTCCAAGATCAGACAAGATCTGGTGCCTTTAGGGTATTTAGGCCCTAGTCTCACACAAAATATGATGTACTGGTAGAATCCAAAATAACTCAAGCATTACTTTTATTACTTTTTCTATTCTAGTCTATTTACCGGTATATAAACACAGCCAAAACCGTAGAACCCCCCACACAAAATGAAGGTAGTAGATTTAAGGGTAACCCCTAAGTCTGCAGGGGCCCAAAAACCTGGACTTCTCTGCAAAAACAAGCTCAAGGCTATCTCAGCAGGACACAAAATTAACAAACTGAGAAGATGACACACATTGGGTAATGGAGTGGAGCCCCTGGACCAGAAGGAGCAAAGTAAAGCATTCCTGGTTCACCATGAGAAGCAATTTTAAAATATCTCCAGAAATGGAAACGAGACCTACCCAAAGACACTAATGGGAGAAATCCAAAAATGTGATGTAGCAAGGATAAGCACAAGTGTGTGTATAGCTGAGCTCATAAATGAAAACAAAAATGAAAAAAGAAGAGGAAGAGGAAACTACCAAAGCAGCCAAAGGACTGAGCAACCTCAATGGCATGGAATGCTGAGTGACAGCAGAGAAAAAGGAAACCCCTGGGGTGAAGGAGCAATGATGGGAATGACTGGAACTCCAGTCATTCCACATACAACATTTTGTTGCAGAATTCTCCTTGTACAAAATTAGCTTGATATGACTCGGATTCCCTTTAGCACAGGTGCCCTCAAGGGTTTATTCACAGAGTGACTGTAAGCAATAAAGGCCCACTTTTGTATGGGAGGAAGAGGCCAGTCACAGAGGTATTTACTACCCAATTGGGCCTTCCTATCCTGACAATCATCATGTACCAATGAGTGGTTACTTCTACCCATCTAACATTGTGGGTTTGACACTAAAGCTGTAACATTTAAAGGACACCCCAAGAGATGTACATTACTCAGGCACAAGGTCTGACTGCCTTTATTTAAGGCCAGTTATGGAATTAGCACGCATGTAAAGACAGATTGGCATGAAAATAGGCATTTTTGGCGAGTGCTCTCCACTTCCCTTGCTGTACAGACTTGCCAACAGTTCAATTTGCTTAAAGCTGAAAGAGTTAGAGAGATACAAAGAATAAACGCGTATGTATAATAAATTTCAACAGATTTTAAAACAGTTATTTACCTTAATCCAAAACATATAGATTAGAAAGGAAATGTTCAAACAATTTCCATCAAACTAATATTAATAACAAAGAAAACATCTTGATATGTCTTTGAAAGTCCCCCAGACCTGGCACTGTAGCCAGCATTTCAGTTCAAGGAGATGCAAGGGCTACATACAGTGCCTCTCTCTTAAAATATGAATAAGCAAGAACATAACCAGTGGTGTTATTCAAACCTAAAACTGTGGTTACAAGTATCCAAACAAGTCATGATCACAAGCCAAGTTTAAAACAGGAGTTGTGATCGTCTTAGAAATCCCAGCTTGTTTGGCTTAACATGTCATAAATGCTGGCATGGCATGCAATGGTCCTTATTTGTTTATCTGCTGGAGCAAAGAAGGAATGAGTGTTGTGCATATGTTATGTTTTATTAAACCAGGATTCCTTTGGTTGAAAATAGTGAGTCAAAAAAGGAAATAAACTGAAGCTGATGGGGAACAAATGTTGACAGACAGTAACCATGTCCAAATGCCTGTCAGAATAGCCTGCTACAATCTCTATCCATGTTCACCATTTTATCAACTCTACAAGTACGTACAATGTCTGATACCAGTCTTTTTAATAACTGCATTTATTTGGTTCCCTGTACCAGATTCAACAGTATGTGGTTACGCTGATCTCTACTGCATATATTGATACTGAAATGCTTAAGCCAAAATAGTCAATGCAAATAGGACACATTTCTCCTTATTATGTACGGAGCTCAAGAAAGGCTCAATCTTTTCTAGGTACAAATGAGGTTTTACTTGGAAAAACCAATGATGAGTAACAACGTGGTCAGCAGTCTCACCACTGCTACCTAGCAGGAAACTTTATCTGCAGTCTTCTTCTCGTAAGCGCGACTAGGTCACTGTCCTTTCTAGTAAGTGAATTTGTGCTATGGGAAAGGATGATGATGATGATTTCTTACTCGCCTCTCCCCATAGATCAAGGTGGGGCATAACAACAGACTAACAAATATGTGTCAGCTAAAACACAACTTCAGTTTAAACATACATCAATTTAAAATAAAACACATACATATTAAAACAATCTACATTTAAAATTCAGCGTTTAATGTTTACAATTTTAAAAATTATCTCAATAGGCCCACTGGCAGATTACTCTTCAATGCTATTTTAAATTCAGACAGTGTATTCAACTGTCTAATTTCTTCTGGCAGGTCATTCCACAGTCTAGGGGCAGCTGAAGAAAAAGTTCTCTGGCTGACAGCTGCTAATCTAGTCCTGGCTGACTGGAGTAACTGTCCACCAGAGGACCTGAGTATACGAGGTGGATTATATGGAAGGAGGCATAGGTAATCTGGACCCAAACCATGTAGGGCTTTAGAGGTAATAACCAATATGTTGTACCTTGCCTAAAAACTAATTAGAATTACAGAGCTGTGTTATGCATCACAAGAGGGATGTTTCAGGAACCATTTCAGAAATGTAGTAAGAGAATACTTTCAAGATTGGGGAATCCATTAGATATTTTGAACTACAATTCCCACAGTCCCTTACCACTGGCCATGATTAATGGGGCTGATAGGAGTTATAGGCTAAAAGTTTTGGGAGGCCAAAGCTGACTTGTGGTTAAAAAAAATATTTCTGAGTCTAAAATATGGCAAAACTGGCCTGCATGCTTCATAGGGGGTGCAAGGATCATTTTTAGTAAATTAATAAATAAAAGCATCTTGGGACTCAAAAAAAGCCCAAGGGGTGAGATGCAGCCCAAGGACCACACTCTGTGTTTATGGGAGTCATCATTGCCACTACAATCACAGATTTGGATCATCTTCTACCAGGTAGACATACAATTCAATGATCACAGCTATAACCCTAAACTGGCAGAGATAGCCTTTTGACAGTCATTTATGCTCTGGTAAACTCCCCATGTGACTTGTTCGAATGCAACACTATACATGGGTCTATCTTTGAAAACGGTCCAAAAACTTCAGCTAGTCCAAAAACAAAAAGGCTGGATTGTTAATACAGATAAGCAATCACAATATGTCAAGGGAGTGAAAAAATAGAGGGGAAATTGCTTTCCTTTTGCTGGCAAGAAAGAATATTTTTATTTAAGCCATCTTTTAATGGTTACAAGGGGAGGTCTTAATATAGATGTATGTTTTATCTGTTTTTAACTTTTGTATGATTTTTAATCAGTTTTAGAGTGATTTAATGTGATATGTTTTTAATTTGTTGTTGTGGAAGCAGACTTGGGTCCTGTCCTGGTAGAAAGGCAGCATATTTTAAAAATAAAAGTGATGGAGGAAAATTTATATGAATACTTAGGCTTAGTCACCTAAGGGGGTGGCAACTAAAGGTTAAAATTAATGCACTTTACATGGGGCAGCCTTTGGAAAGTGTTCAGATACTTCAGCAGGTTCAAAATGCCACAGTTAGAATGCTGACCGGGGCTAGTTATAGGAAACATATAACTGTCTTGCTTAAACAGCTTCACTGGCTACCATTTCATTTCCAGGCATAATTCAAAATGTTGACCTATAAAGCCCTATACAGCTTAAGTCCAGTCTATTTGAGAGACTGTGGGCCTGAACAGACTGTCAGAAATAATCCAGCTTGAGACCACTTTAACTGCCCTGGCTCAGTGCTAGGGAATCATGGGAACTGTAGTTTATTGTGGCACCAGAGCTCTCTGACAGAGAAGGCTCAATATCTCGGGGGGGGGGGGGAACTACAATTCCCATGATTCTCTAGCATTGAGCCAGGACAGTTAAAGTGGTCTCAAACTAGATTATTTCTGGCAGTCTGTTCAGGCCCAGAATCTCCCCATACGAGCCTGTCAGAGCCCTAAGATCTTCAGGAGAAGGCTTTCTTCTCAGTCCCACCACAACTGCAGACTTGTTTGGTGAAAACACAAGAGAGAGCCTTCTCAGTGGCTGCTCCACCCTCTGGAATACCCTCCCACAGGAGGCTAGGCTGCCCCCCCTGCTTTCCTTTCATTGCTAAGCAAAAATGGTTTTATTCAGGCAGGCTTTTCATACATAATCATGGGATGGTTTTTATAGGGAGTGTGTATTGTAGTTATGGTTTGTTATTTTTTTGTTTTTTAATGTATGTAATTTTGTACTGTTTTCATTTAATGTTTTTAATTGTTTCTAAAGCTTTTATTGTAATGTTTTAAAAATGCTTTTATTTTGAGCCACCATGGGTCTCTTTCTGGGAGAAAGGCAGCATAAAAATTATTTTTAAAAAAAACAAAAATGAGGGATCTACTCAGCCCTCACTCTCATCAGCCTTTCTCCTTCTTTGACACCATTAATGACTATAATGGAAGGAAGCTGTTCAGACAGCTAGGGGGAAGGGAGAGGAGGGAAAGTGCCTGAAAGGGGAAACCACCAAGAACTACAAACAGCAGCACTCCCAGGAACAGGAGGATTGCTTCTAATGTGCTGGTAACCAGCCCCCATTTGCACATGCCTACCAGGCACTTGGATTCTTGTACTAGTTAATGAGTGTGCAAAGAGATATCATAGCACCTTCGAGATTAAGGGCCTTTGCAGACTGCTAGAAATAGTGCAAATTGAGTCCACTTTAACTGCCCTGGCTCAGTGCTAGGGAATCATGGGAATTGTATTTTTTTTCTGAGACATTGAGCCTTCTCTGTCAGAGAGCTCTGGTGCCACAATAAACTACAGTTCCCATGATTCCCTAGCACTGAGTCAGGGCAGTTAAAGTAGACTCAATTTGCACTATTTCTGGCAGTCTGCAAAGGAGTTAAATGAAAGAGAGAAGTTGGTAGCATGAGCTTTTGTAGACTTAAGCCCACTTCCTCAGATGCATGGGGTGGAACAGAAAGTCCAGGACAGACCTATATAGCAGTCTGTGTGTGGGAATGTCCATTGGAATGCAAAAACTTTGTGGATGTGGAGATGATGTGATAAGTTCAGTTTTAACTATAGTCACTGGGGGCCAAGGCAGAAGGAAGGATGTTGCATGAAGTCAAGGGAGTGGATAACCATATGAATGAATATTGGGATATAATGTAGGAACCAAAAATAAGACATGATCAACTGGCCAAGAGAGCCATTGGGTTAATGATCAAAATCTATAATAATGAGATCTAGCATTGCATACATTTGATCTTAATATTTGCAGGACTTCAAGGAGAACAAGGGAGCAGAAATTAATTTCAATTCTACTGCCACCTGCTGCCCAATCTCTAAAGGGACAATCTGTCGGAAGGCAGGACTTACCCACAGCCCGGAACAAGCAGGCCCCATCTTCCTTCATCTGTTTTATGATGAAACCTTTCTTCTCTCTCAGCGCCTTCTCGAACCTGTGTTCCTGCTGGTGACAGGAGGGGCAGATGTCAGCAAGTTAGACAGCATCCCCAACCTAGGGAGGGCAATATACCCTGTTTTTCTCTCTAGCCACACATGGAACCACTTCCCAACAGGGGGCACCTCCCTGAAAATCCTCATCAGAGAAGGAAGGGATTTCCTGCAAGGCATGGCTCCACTGCTCTCTAGAGGGTGAACCATGATAAATGTGACATTTATCACAGCTTCCATGCTTATCACTGGAGAAGGGAGTGCAGGTTAAGTCCTAAGAGTAATCCTACTATGGCAAGATTTAGTAGGGATGAAAACAATAGTGCTTCATTCCTATGCTCACAGATCAGCTCATAGGAAGAAGCTCTTCAGCGACTGTAACTGCAGCATCTCTAACTGCAGAAAATGCTGCAGACATCTGAACAAAAACAAACTGACTGACAGAGGAAGTCATGTAACACAAAGCATGTCTCCATCTCTCATGATTAGAAATACACATGTGGTATCACACCCATAATTTCCTCAAATGTCAATGATTTTAAAAATCAATGTTTTCCTGCCAGGCTATGTATATGTCTCTTCCATATCCTCCTAACCAGTCAGCCTGTAAAACTATTCTCCCATCTTTGTATAATTATGCCACTTCAAACCTGAGGATTAGATGCTTGCTTTTTCAAACAAAATTAAATCATAATCATATTGCAAATTTTGCTCAAATTTACAGAAGGCTGGAAGCATTGGATGACTGGCAGTCTTGTTTGCTTTGTTTGACATTAAACCCAATCAGATTACACAACAGCATGGTTTAATCACCCATGAAATCAAGTCTACAATATGTCTCTACAATATCCTGCTTCAAGAACATTGGGTAGAAAGAGATAAACATTCACCCCTATCATTCAATGCTCAGAAAATCTTACTGCTTTAATTATGCATGAACAGGTGTATTTTTGGGACATATGGTTAGTATATATTAATGGTTAATTTATATTAATGGATATCTAGCACAAGTTTATATCTCATGCACGGTCCTTTTTACACCATTCTTTGAATCTATATTCAAAAAATTCAGTTTAAAAAAAGAACACTGGGTAGAAACTCTCCATTTCAACAGATGTGCCCAGGAATTGAGATCCCAGTGAATTTACACTGGATTCCTTTCAGCACTTGACAAAACTTCAGGAGAAAACCCAGCCCTTCTGTTTAAGGATGAAGCGTTTGTGCTGCCATCTTTTGGGCAACAAAGAGAACACATGCTTTTGCAGGCTATTATAGGTCCAAAACACACTGCAAAAATAATCCATCTTGAGACCACTTGAACTGCCTTGGCTCAATGCTAGGGCTGGGAATTGTAGTTTATTGTGGCACCAGAGCTCTCTGACAGAGAAGGCTAAATTTCTCACAAAACTACAGTTCCCAGAATTCCCCAGCACTCAGCCAGAACAGTTAAAGTGGTCTCAAGCTACATTATTTCTGCAGTGTGTTTGGGACCTTAGTGGCTTCATAGCCGAGGTGAGATCTAAACAGGCCACCTAAAAACTCAGAACTCAGTATATTAACTGCTATAACAGCAACAGAGGCCACACACACACCGCTATAGAAGGCGGACTACAACTGAACACATGTTCTACAGAGACAGACAAGAAGGCCTAGAGTATTCCTGTACCAGCAATACATCCTTTGTATCGTTGGTGGGGCTCTTTTCCCTCTGGCTCAGTTTTCAGCACGACACTCATGTCATATGTTGCTGCTCAATGAAATGGGCAGTCACACGCAGAACAAGCTCAGTGCTCTGACAAATTGGTGTGAGCCATTTCACAACAGATGTGCTGGCCTCATAGAGGAAAGTGGCTACTCATATGGTTCCAGAGAGTGGAGTGGAGCAAGATACTGAGCGATGTCGGTCAACAGGTTGCCGAATATGTGTTGCTACCCCACTCCTTGCCCTCAACATACCCTGTCTAATGTTAAGTTTAGAAACCTCAGCCACCAGAGCTGAAGTGTACAGTTTAAAAAGAAAAAAATGAGTCTAACTAATCAGGTTCCCCTTTTTTCACAATTATGAGAGCTAAGAAACTATTTATTTTTTACAAAAAACTCCAAATTCTAAGAATTATGTTAGGAAACATATTTTGCACTCTTTACTGCCATCAAAGACATGACTAGACACTGTGAAACCTTTGCAGAAGGAGACAACTACTAATACATATTTGTTGTTGTGTGCCTTCAAGTCATTTCCAACTTAAGGCAACCCCTATCATGGGGTTTTCTTGGCAAGTTTCTTCAGAGAGGGTTTGCCCTTGCCATCCTCTGATGCTGAGTGAGTGTGACTTGCCCAAGGTCACCCAGTGGGTTTCATTGCCAAGCTGGTCTCAAGGTGTAGTCCAACACCCAAACCACCACAGGACACTGAGTGCGTGGGGACAGCGAACATATGTATATATCTGCGTCTTGCTGCTCTGTGACTTCATTCAGAAGACTCTGTGTGCTGGAGACTTGGAAAGCATTCTGCTGCAAAAAATGGAGCAGCATCTTTCACTAGGTACTGTATGAAGTAACAAGCCCCTAGTCCTCAGAGCTTACAGTCTACATCAGTGATTACCAAACTTTGGTCCTCCAGGTGTTTTGGACTTCAACTCCTAGATGCTTCAGCCAGCTTGGGCAACAATCAAGAAGTATGGGAGCTGAAGTCAAAAACATCTTGAGGGCCAAAGTTGGGAAATACTGGTCTACACCAAATGCACATGGCAGAAACACTAGGGCCCTGATATTCTCCATGTTGATCTAAAACCTGCCTAGGAAGTCTGGCAACATACAGATATGTAGAAGAAATGGTGATGACTCAGTTTTATAAAGAAAATGCAATTATCTCAAGATGTGGGAAGAAGCACAGCCTCCTAAATACATGCAGAAAAGTTACTAATTGCTACAGACTGGAAGAAGACAAAGCACTTCCATTCCTTCTGCAGAAGTCCATTGCATTTCTATGCTGAGAACAGAGGGAGACAGGAGGGCTTGCCTGCTCACTCACCTGTATTGAATTCCTTCTTGCCTACAGCTGCCAGCTTAGAACTGAAAAACAGGGTTCCAACAGTTTGTACTGTGACACACAAAAGAGACATAAACCCAACGACTTGAAAATGTACATGTGTAGGCAGAGAAGGTACACAGTCTGTGCAAGTGAGTGGCTACTGACTCCTCACTTTATGAAGATGGAGGCAACATTCAGACTTCTTCCCTCTGGCTTCCTCAACAGCACCTGTTTGCATTTGCGCTCTCTCTTTTTCATGTATAATATTCTCTTCCTCCCCAGTGCATTGACAACATCAGCAAGACACCACTAGCTTACCATATCCTTTCAGACTTAAGGTGCAATGTCCCTCCCCATATTATTTCTGTTCCCCAGTGAACAGAAATACACAACTCTGAACTTTAAAATGGAGGCAGAAAGAATTCTCCCATGTTTGTTGTAAAACTTTTCTTGGAGAAGAACAATCTCCCCTTACTGGCCTTTCTTCCACCAACTCACTTTCAATACTGTAGCTTACCCATCTTGTCCTCGCCCACTAATCTTAGCTGTATTATCACTAGTTCATTTTTTGTGTGTGTTGGGACTATTTGAGGACAGGTGGCTATAGGATTTTAAACTCCTGTGTTTCTGGTCCTCATTTACTGATGATTCACTCCAATTACTACCTTGTGGGTCAGTGTATTAATCACTTGCTTCATTTGATGAGTAATAGCACTAACAAACCAGGCCAGCAATCCCATCAATGTCTGAATCTATGCAGATCCAGTTAGAGAGCCCAGGAATGGATCTGCTGCATGTTTAAGGAGATATGGCTGCCATCCACTCCCCGAGCTACACTAGCAGGACTCAGTATAAATGCTTACTTCAGTAATGGATTCTCAGAGAGAACAAGGCCTTGTTCTTTAGGATAAAAAGAAAAGAGGAAGGTTACTTCATATACTACTTATTCCCTGCACTGGAAGTACCTTAATATAGAAGCAACCTGTCTACATGGATTCTTCTACTGTGGCAGGTAGACACCAGATTAGCAAAGAGAACAAATGAGACATGCATGCACTGGTCTGTTTATATCTGCTTTTTCTAGCCTCAACCAGGCCAGTGCAATTTAAGTGGGATGATAGTATCTGGGGTGATGTGCCCTACGTCATCACAACTATGCTCCTCATCAAAAAACTACATATAAGACAGGAGGAACAAAAATTAAATGAGAAAGGAAATAGGTGGAGAGTGTTATCCCTGTATGTCCCTACTTAAGTGGCAACCTTCCCCCTCACACACAGTTTCCCACCACCCTGCTGACTGATGTGGGAAGAACCATACTACTGTACTTACCTGTTCCTAGTGCTAAACAGTTGGCCAGTGGAGGGGGGAAGGAAAGGGACCACAGCACACAGGGAAACGAGGTCTGAATGCTGATTTTCCTATTTACTGAAAGGCCATGTGGTCTGTGTGGGTGAAGAGAAAGGGTGTATACAACAGCAGGGATAGAAAGCTCAATGCTGGGGGACATCAGGTCTAGTCATGCTTTTTATTTAAAAAACTAATTATTTTTTTAAATTTATTTACATTTAAAAGGGACCTCAGTTACATACAATAGCGTTCCAGTATGACAAAAAGTCGGAAAATAAAAACACAAAAGGAAAAATAACATTAATCGTTCGTTTCTATTAAAGCTCACCAAATGTTCAAATAGAAGTCCATTTTAAATTTCCTCTATATATTATTATTTCAAATGCTGTAAATGTTATTAGATCTTCCATCCACTGGATCACAGGTAAAGAAAAAATACCTTTCCAGCAATGAAGTGTTAATCTTTTGGCAGTCAAAAAGGTGCTAAAGGTCCATTTCTAATAACCATTTGTTAATTTCCAAGAAACAGGTAAATAATTCCAAAGAACATGCACGTCCCTGAATATCAGTAACTTTCCTAAACCAAATTTATTTGTGTGATAGCTTCCTCCCAAAACATAATTACTAATGGATAACTCCAAAATGTATGTATTAAGGAAACATTAGCAGTATTAGCCTGGTCGTGCTTAATGACAATACCACCTCTGGTGTGCAGCCCCCCCCCCCCGCAAACCATTTGGTTTTTAGCAATGGAAAAAGATCCATTTTCTACCATTGTAGGGGGTCCATAAAATACACTGTTACAATTATATATTTCAAACTGGAAAATTAAACACAACATACCTCACCTACATTGATATTCAACACTCACTGGCCAAAATCCCCACCATTTCCCCCTACCTTTAACAGAACAGGGCTGGGAGAAGCAGCAAGTTCTTATCTGTTTAAATCAAATGATCTCATAGCCCACTGTGGGCTGGGTCACAGTACTGCTACCAATCCAACTGAATACTTCATTGCCAGCTGTATGTTAAACACTTTACAAACAAGGTACAATCTCTGCTTAAGTGGTTCTCCATTTAACTTGCAACTAAAGCAAAAAGCAAAGCAGCTTCATTTATATACCACTTCATACTGCGCTATGGGGTGTCTAAGCGGTTTACAACTGTAAGCTCATTGCCCCCCAACATTTGGGTACTCATTTTAGCGACCTCGGAAGGATGCAGGCCTGAGTCTAGCCTGAGCACTAGCTAGTATTGAACTCACAACCTTGTGGTTTATGAGTGAGTGGCTGCAGTACAGGCATTTAACCACTGCGCCACCAGGGCTCCTCTACCCTCCAACCACCCTCTTAGGCTGGTATGGCCTTGTCTAGAAACAGTCCCAAAACATCTCCTGAGCAACTCTCAAAGTATACAAAGAACAACCTACATATCTGTTCCACTATAGTTTAACAGGCTGGTGTGCATGCACATGCTGATCATGGACCACAGTATACAAACAGACTGAGACAAAGGAAACACTCCACATCTTTTGGTATGTCCTCCTCTTTGGGCCAGGCAAAAGATATCTCAGTATGTTGACTTGGAGCCCTCCCTAAGTGATGAACTTGAATTCCCACCATGGTTATCCATTACAACCATCTGGAGGGCACAGCATCAGAAAAAGCTGGGCTAAATGTTTAGGACTCCCAGAAAGATGGAGGAGGAGAGTATACCATGGCAGGTGGGAACAGAAAACTTTCTACAGAGTGTTGCTGGCCTTAAGGTAGATCATGAATGAATTCTATAGAAGTAAGAAAAGACCTAAGCACTTGAGCATTCCTAAAGAAATAAGCATCATATAAATAAATAGGTGTATGTCATTACAGGGGCTAGCAAAAAGTGCTGTAGGGCTAATGCCTGCTGGGAATCTCTTTGCCAAAGCTGGTCCTGCAGCCAAGGGGGGAAGTTCATGGCCAGCCAGTCTGCACTTAAGCAATTCTGAGATCCAGCATTGTCCTCAAGGCAATCCTGTTTGGTGGTTTGAAAAAAAGGCCAGAACGTCCCCAGCTACATGGAGAAGCTAAGTTCTACATATTGTCTTACTCTAAGTAGCAACTCTAAGGAATCCTGTAGCTGGGGTTTGTTGATGGTCACCTTTCTCATACACACACACACACACTCCATGTTTTAAGGCTCTGTGCTGGTCTCCTCTAAGGCCACCAGTTTTCTGTGTCCCATCACAATATTCTGTTTTCTAAAGATTTATTTGCTACAACACGTAGGCCAAGGGTGGGCAATACATGGCCCACACAAAGCTCTTGTCCATTTCTATACCCCTTTAGCCCTCCATACTGAAGCAGCATTTGTACTGTAAAGTAAGGCACAGAACCTTGGTTTGGTGTGTGAGAGGAAGCTTTCCTTCTCCCATCAAAAAATAAGCAAACGAATAAAAAACGTCTGGTCACTTTTGGTTTTGAAAAAGCAGAAGCTCCACCATTTTTGGAAGAGTAGTAGCCTTCAGCAGATCCTGGGGGAAAAACTGGACCTACAGCATTGCCCACTTCAGTTAAGGTACTATCACCAAAGCCTGAGAACACACCTAGCTATGTGCAATAGTTCTTGGAATGGCCTATAGAAGCTGTTATAGTCAAAACATTTTTAAGAGTAATTTGCTTGAATAGTTAATAGTGACCTAAATGTATGAACCTACTATCACAGAATGCATAAAGATGGGAATCTACCCTGTATTCTGATTTTGATAGCCAGGGGATAACTATGTGTGGCTTTGTCCTGAGGCCAGATCTCTCTCTCTCTCTCTCTCTCTCTCACACACACACACACACAATCAATTTCAGCCATGTGCAGGATAAGGAATCATGTCAACAATTGCCACGTGGGTGGGGAAGAGGGTGCCAAGCTGGCCCAACTAATAGGTTAATTGAATTATGCCACTGTTCTGAGTGCCTGTTAAGTGAACATTTGTAATACCTTCTCCTCTGACATATTTCATGTGATTATAAACAATTTATTCGCCTCAAGCTTGTGTGTAGGAAAACACAAACACTTAAAAACAAATATTAGTTTCTCCCTCAGAATACAAAGCTCTGCAGCTCTCCTAAGCCGTCTGCTTTGTTGCACAATCCATTTAAGTCACTTTCTACCCATTCCCAGTAATAAGGCCAAATCCACAGTGCTGCACTTTAAAACTCCTGCCTTGCCCTTTTCTCTCTATAGCGGTGGAAACTGGTTTTTTGATGGTTACACATCTGGCAGAACCTTAAGTTAAATTCCAAATACATCAGGAATTCTGGTTCAACTATGCAACATCTGGATTTCACATCACTTCCAAGAAAAGCCTGAGAGGGTGGTATAAGTTGTTCCAGCTCTGGCTACCCTTAATCAACATGTAATAGCAGAATGAGGAAAACCTCTTTTATCAGGCTGGGCTAGGGAAAAGAAATGTTTGGAAGACTTTACCACAAATCTATTCTACTTTACTGAGTGAGCAACCTAGAATATGTCCTCAAATCCTCTACAGTGCAGAGAATCTCTGTGGCAGGCTTGTAGATCTGAACATTTTCCCCCCGAAGGCAGAATATCTGAGTGGTTATGATGTGGAAACATCTTGATTGTACTGATCTCAAACTAGCTTCCAGATGCATGTTAGCCTGGTGAGAATAAGAGAGGAACTCCTTGTACTCAGTTGCTCTCTGTTTTATCTGAAATATTTCCATCCCCTCTCTTACTCCTTGAAAGTCGGGGATCATAACTCTTTTGACACAGCAGTATTTTAATGTAAAGAAAATGCTTTTACAATATAGCATTTCCACTGAGCAGACTAAGGAGGCCTCAAGCAGTTGAATCAGATAGTGCTACCCAGAAGCAAAAAAGAAAGTATATCCATCAACAAATAATAACTCTATAGAAAAATGATGAACCTGAGCTATATCTAACAGTAAAACCTAAAGAGAAATTATCTAATAAGATCAAAAGGAAAAAAGAATGGGGGGGAGGAATGTAACACCACCTTTAACACTAACTGGTTTATTTTAGCATGGATTTCATTTCACTCCTCTACAGGTACTGTAAATAGAGATTATTTATAAATCTTCTACATGGAATAATGATGTGTTTACCTCTGTACTGAGGAGGTCCCTCTACTTTACTGATCCTGCATAAGATCCTAGATTCAGTCCCCCTCATTTCCAATTACAGTAAAGGGTTTTGGAAAGCAAGATAGGGAGCAAAGGTTTTTGCTTACTATCCACAAGAACAGTTTCCAGTAAGAAGAAAGAATTCTAGATCAGACAGTCTCAAACACTCACAAATATTGGTGGACACTGGTGCATATGTTCTGGAATGTTATGCAAGTCCAACCTAAACAGTCAAACATCATGAGTTATGGGAGTTATAGTCCAATCCAAGGGCTCCAATTTGTCTACCCCCAGCACAGACAGTGGGGCATCTTGTAGGAGACACTCTTCTTCTACCACACAGTTGCTCATGTTCAAATTAACAAAATGCAGAACCTGACCCCACATGGCCACTGTCATATTTAACTACAATTTACAAATAATGAAGATAGCAATCAGCAAGCATGGAAAGTTTCCAAAACTAAAGGGAAACCACAATGTCCTTATCTGTGTGGACATTTTCTTGTTTTCTAAAAGGGTTCCTAGGTATACCTACATTATTTTTTCCCCATCCTCCTTCCACTTAGCAGTTTTCTTCCCCCCACCTTATAAAGGTCTGTCTTTTCCTCAAGCAAAGCACATCCCCAGTCCCTCTGGAACAGGATAACTCCATTTTTAAGACAGAAAGACTGTCTGGAGTCACAGAAAAGAAAATGTGATTTCTGTTTCCACAGACAAACTGTCTAATTTCAATTCAAAATTGGTCCTCAGGGGTCACATGAACAAACTTGAGTGGTTGCTCTTGTCTCTCCCAGCAAGATGGCACATCAGAGTGGAGAATCTTTTGATTCCCCTGGTGTTCTGCACTATAATTCCTACAGTCTCTTCCTATGTGTTCTGCACTATAACTCCAAAAGTCCCATACCATGGACCAGGGGTAGGCAACCTTTCCCCTTTAAGGGCCGAGGGACTTCAGCTCCCAGAATCCCAGGAGCTATTGGCCAACATGGGACTATTGGCCAACATGGCTGAGGCTTCTGGGAGCTGAAGTCCCTCGGCTCTTAAAGGGGAAAGGTTGCCTACCCCTGCCATGGACCAACAGTCCATTTACCTTGCTGACTAGAGTTTCTGGGAGCTGAAGGCCAAAACATCCAGAGGGCTAAAGGTTCCTTATGAACGTCAGTAAGAATCATTCCTTCCCTCTTCTGTTACACTGCATGCCAAATATTACCTGATATTAAATCTATAGGGATTTCCACCCTCCCACCCCAAGGAGGATTACTAATATACCTGCATTGCTTTGAATGTAAGTGCTTCCCTTTGCCCTTCCCTCAACAGACAGTTGTTCAATCTCCAACAAGACAACTTCACGTTCTATAAGGAATGATGTATTTTCTTCATACTGAGGTCATCCAAGACTTCCTTCATCAGCCAGACTGGTCAGAAAGAATCCTGTCCTTCACACTCACTTCCTGCATTGCTTCCCCCTAGTGTGCACTATGACACTTCCTTATAATACCCCCTGCCCCATTTTCTTTGGGCTGAAACAAAATCCCCTTGAAACGGACACAAGGATCCCTCTTTCAGCTACACAGCCCTTCCCTTTACTGACTTAGGCTGCATCTGCACTACAGAAATAGTCCAGGTTGACACCACTTTAACTGCCATAGCTAATGCTATGGAATTCTGGGATTTGTAGTTTTGTGAGACATTTAACCCTCTGTCAGAGCTCTGGTGACACAATATTGAGCCATGGCAGTTAAAGTGGTGTCAAACTGGATTATTTCTGCAGTGTGGATGCAGCCTAAGTGAGAAAAATACCTATAGGTGAGTTTAATTTTCCTACTATGTATAGGCCTTAGAATTACACAAGCTATTCTGATCAATTTTCTGCCACCACAATGAGCTTGATCGATTTCCCTTTTTACAAATTAAACAAAAATAATAGAAGTGCCTTGGTCACAGAAAACTGTTTTGTTGCCTTTGCTGAAAGGGTTTATATGTATTAGATCCTCTAGCAAAACCAAAACATCACTGTAAAGTTGGTCCTGCTTTTTACAACAGAGAAACTCTTCAAGACTGTGCGCCTGGCACCCATCCTGCTCCCTTGTACTTATTTCCAACATACAAACCAACTAACTGAAGCTCTTGTGACAGCCACTATGGCCCAACAGAGGTATAAAATACCCCCCATTTTGGGAGGTGCACGCCATAGATATACATAGATATAACTATGATGATATACATTATTGGGTCCACTCCTGGCAGGTCATCCTACACTAGCCTGAGTAGCGTGTGGCTGTTGTTGTTGTGGGCCTTCAAGTCGTTTCCAACTTCTGGTAACCCCAAGTTGGGGTTTTCTTGTCAAGATTTGTTCTTCTTGTTTGCCACATGAGAAAGCAACATTGTTGTTGTTGTTGTTGTTTGCCTTCAAGTTTTTTCCGACTTCCAGGAGCTATCATGGCATAGTGGTTTGAGTGTTGGACTATGACTCTGGAGACCAAGGTTTGATTCCCAGGTCATCCATGGAAACTAACTGGCTGGCCTGGGGCAAGTCACACTCAGCCTCATGGCAAACCTCCTCTAAACAAACCTTGCCAAGAAAAACCCATGATAGGTTTGCCATAAGTCAGGAACAACTTGAAGGCACACAACAACAAAGGCAAGCCTATCAGAGGGTTCTATTGACAAGGTTTGTTCAAGAAGGGTCTCGCCATGTAAGAAAGAAATACACAAGTGTCTCCATGAGGTTTCTCTCCTCAGGAATTCTTATTGAGCTGACTTTGTGTAGCATGAACCAAGGTTGCCCCTCAAGGCTGCATCCACACTGCAGAAATAATCCAGTTTGACACCACTTTAGCTGCTATGGCTCAGTACTATGTAACTCTAGGAATGGTAGTTTTGTGAGACGTTTAGCCTTCTCTCTCAGAGAGCTATAACAAACTACAAATACGAGTGTGAAGCCGAAGCCTTTCACAGCCAACGTCTACCGTTTTCTGTGGGGTCTTCTGGGCTTTGTGTCCACATTCTGGAAGAGTTTATCCCTGATGTTTCACCTGCATCTGTGGCTGGCATCTTCAGAGATTGGTGGCATGGAAGTGAGTGGGGTATATAAATACTGTATGTGACCCTTGGTTGGGAGGCAGTGGTTTACATGTTAATCTGTGTGTCGGTCTACCGAGGAATGGCAAGGCCTCAGAGGGGAGGATGTGCGAGGGAGATGTGTGTCTATTTAATACCAGGACTCCATAAGGCGGGGTCACAGCAGTTCAAGCGGCGTCAAGAAAGGTTTATCATTCCCACAGTGGGGATGCAGCCAAGAGAGTCTGGGCACAGCTCTCCCCCAGCGCCGACCCCTCTTTTCTCTCTCTCTCCCTGCGGCGCCTGAGCTACCTGCTCCACCGTGGCCGGGTCCATGCTCTCGATGCGGGCGGCCGCCGTCTCGTACTCGTCCTCGCTGTTGTAGCCGGCGCCGGCCTCGTCCTGCTCGGGGCTGTTGCCTCCCCCTGCTCCTCCGCCGCCTCCTCCTCCTCCTCCGCCACCGCCGCCGCCTCCTCCGCTCCCCGGCCCCGCCACCGCCGGACCCCCTCCGGGTCCCCCCCGCCGCCGCCGCTTGCTGTGTCCCGGGCCGGAGCAGCAGCCGCCGCCGACCCCGCCCCGCGCCTCGGCCACGCCGGGGTCCAGCAAGCCCAGGCCGAGGCCGAGGCCGAGGCCGGGCCCGTCGCCGCCGGCTCCCACCCCGGGGCTGGGCGGCGGAGGGGAGCCGGCGGGGGGCAGCCCCCATCGGGGCGGCGGGGGCGGCGGCGAGGCCCGGGGGCGGGCTCCTCCGCGGCCAGGGTGGGGGTCCCCCGGGCCGCCCCCTCCGCCCACGCCCACGCCGCCGGGGCCCCGAGGGTGCGAGTCCGGCCCGGAGCAGCCCCGCGGGTGAGGGTCAGGGCCCCCGACGCCGCCGGCGCCCCCGGGACCCCCAGGGCCGCCCCCGCGGGAGCCCGGAGGGTCCCGGTCCCCGTCCCCCGCGGCCGGGCAGGCCTTCTTCTTGGGCAGGATCGTCATGGCAGGAGGAGCGGGGAGAGGACCCGGATGGAGGGGCTAAGGAAGGACGCCAAGAAGGAGGCTGGGGGAGGAAGGACCCGGATGAGGAGGGTAAGTGGGGAAGGAAGGAAGCACCCAAGGAAGAAGGCTAAGGGGACAAGGACCCGGATGGAAGGGCTAAGGAAGGAGGCTGAGGGAGAAAGGACCCGGATGAGGAGGCTAAGGGGACAAGGCCCTGAGTGAGGAGGCTGAAGACTCAAACAAGGAGGCTCAGGGGGCAAGGACCCGGATGGAGGGGCTGCTAAGGGATGACAGTTGGCCCAAGGAACCCCTTGGCGGGGTGGGGGGGCCTCTGGGGAAGTACCCGGATGGAAGGGCTAATATGGGTTGGGAGTGGGGGCTGGGGGAGAAGGAAGAAGGACGGGAGGCCACCACCTCCCCCCCCCCCCCCCCAACGAGGGAGGCAGAAGGAAGGGGCAAAGAGCGAGGCTACCCGGATGAAGGGGGCTCAGGGAGAAGCCCGGCACCCGGATGTGGAGGGCTAAGGGGCAGGGAGGGAGGGAGGGAGGGGGCAGGGAAGGGTAGTTGAGGCGGCCGAAGGGACGGGAACCCCCTTCTTTTGGGGAGGGACGGGGCGGATGAGAGAAATGCCCGGATGAGGGGAGCAGTCACAACGGCATCGCTCTCCTCTCCGGGCGGGCGGGCGGAAGGAGCGCGGAACCAGGCAGCCACCCCCAGGAGGCGCCCGAGCGGGAAGCGGCTCCCCCAAACTCTCCTCCTTCTCCTTCTCCCGTTCCTTCTGGGGCCTTGCGCGGTTTCTTGAAGGCGGTGGCGGCGACTTGTCTGCTCCTCCACCGCCGGGTCTGCGGGCCCGGCCTAGTGTCAACATCAACACAGCCGGCCTCTGACCCCGGCGAACTCCACTTCCGTTTCCACGCCCCCTCCTTACCAACAGGTGAGGCGGGGCCTTGCTGGGCCCTAGCAACGGCGGCTCTCTCGAGGGCGGGGTGGCACGTGACTTCGCACTCAGTGGCCGGCAGTGACGGAAGTCCCTCGCTGAGTGGCTAGCGGAGCTGTCAGTTGGGCCGCCGCCGCCGCCCTGCCCCTTTCTATATTTCCTCTGCCATCGACTGCCATTGAAGGAAAGAGGCCCATTTTCATTCCGATAGGACCCCGGAAAGCAGATGCCGGCTCTTCATTGGTTGAGAAAGAGTTCTCTGGTTTATGATTGGCTGAGGGGGGGAGGCTGTTTCTGATTGGCTGTAAGGGATCTCGTCCGTGGAAACTGATAGGCTGGCTACAAGTTCTTACGGCTGCCTTCTGCGTGGCGACCCTCTCTTGCCTCAGGAGCCTTCCTCCGCGTAAGACCCAATGGTCCGTCTACACTGCAGAAATAATCCAGTTTGAGACCGCCTTAACTGCCCTGGCTCAATACTATGGAATTCTGGGATGTGTAGGTCTGTGA
Organism: Phrynosoma blainvillii; assembly: GCA_026167975.1. Classification (NCBI taxonomy): domain Eukaryota; kingdom Metazoa; phylum Chordata; class Lepidosauria; order Squamata; family Phrynosomatidae; genus Phrynosoma; species Phrynosoma blainvillii. The sequence continues at coordinate 183,177,402 of JANUYF010000002.1, forward strand.
GACTTTTAGGGCCTTTACAGACTGCCAGAAATAGTATAGCTTGAGGCCATTTTAACTGTCCTGGCTCAGTGCTAGGGAATCATGGGAACTGTAGTTTATTGTGGCACCAGAGCTCTCTGACAGAGAAGGCTCAATGTCTCAGAAAAAAATACAATTTCCATGATTCCCTAGCACTGAGCCTTGACAAAGTGGTATCAAACTGGATTATTTCAGCAGTGTGGTTGCAGCCTTATAGAAACCAACACTGGGTGCATGGTGTAGTGTGTTAAACTGCATCTGCACTGCAGAATTAACCCAGTTTGACAACGCTTTAGCTTCCACAGCTGAATGTTACGGAATCCTGGGAGTTGTAGTTTTATGAGACATTTAGCCTTCTCTGTAAGAGTGCTCTGGTGGCCCCACCAAACTACAATTCCCAGGATTCCATAGATTGGAGCCATGGCAGTTAAAGCGGTGACAAACTGTGTTAATTCTGCAGTGTGACAGCAGCCTTTCTCTTGTTGTATTAATCACAGGAGTTCTAATAAAATATATTGCTATCTATCTATCTATCTATCTTTATCTCATATATGTGTATGTGGAAAAAATCCCATCATTTAAATAATTTGCAGTGTCTGGTATAAATGGTCTCACTCACCCGGAGGTTGGCTAATTACTTATTTCATAGAATCATAGAATCATAGAATCATAGAGTTGGAAGAGACCACAAGGGCCATCCAGTCCAACCCCCTGCCATGCAGGAACTCCCAATCAAAGCATCCCCGACAGATGGCCATCCAGCCTCTGCTTAAAGACCTCCAAGGAAGGAGACTCCACTACTCTCCGAGGGAGTGTGTTCCACTGTCGAACCGCCCTTACTGTCAGGAAGTTCCTCCTAATGTTGAGGTGGAATCTCTTTTCTTGCAGCTTGCATCCATTGTTTCGGGTCCTAGTCTCTGGAGCAGCAGAAAACAAGCTTGTTCCCTCCTCGATATGACATCCCTTCAAATATTTAAACACGGCTATCATATCACCTCTCAGCCTTCTCTTCTCCAGGCTAAACATCCCCAGCTCCCTAAGTCGTTCCTCATAGGGCTTGGTTTCCAGACCCTTCACCATTTTAGTTGCCCTCCTTTGGACACGCTCCAGTTTCTCCACATCCTTTTTGAATTGTGGTGCCCAGAACTGGACACAGTATTCCAGGTGAGGCCGGACCAAAGCAGAATATAGTGGCACTATTACTTCTCTTGATCTAGACACTATACTTCTACTGATGCAGCCTAAAATTGCATTGGCCTTTTTAGCTGCTGCATCGCACTGTTGACTCATGTTCAACTTGTGGTCCACCTGGATTCCTAGATCCCTTTCACACGTAGTCTCATTCAGCCAAGTGTCCCCCATCGTATATCTGTACTTTTTGTTTTTCCGCCCTAAGTGCAGTACCTTACATTTCTCTGTGTTGAATTTCATTTTGTTAGCTTTGGCCCAACTTTCTAGTCTGCTCAAGTCATTTTGAATTTTGATCCTGTCCTCTGGGGTATTAGCTACTCCTCCTAATTTGGTGTCGTCTGCAAATTTGATAACTATGCCCCCAATACCGTCATCCAAGTCATTAATAAAGATATTGAATAGCACTGGGCCCAGGACAGAGCCCTGTGGCACCCCACTGGTCACTTCTTTCCAGGTTGAAAAGGAGCCATTGTTGAGCACCCTTTGTGTTCGACCAGATAACCAATTACAAATCCATGTAACAGTTACTTTGTCTAGCCCACATTTTACTAACTTGCTTGCAAGAATGTCATGGGGAACCTTGTCAAAGGCCTTACTGAAATCAAGATATACTATATCCACAGCATTCCCTTCATCTACCAAACTGGTAATTTTATCAAAAAAAGAGATCAGATTTGTCTGGCATGACCTGTTTCTCTTATCTACTGTAGTTCTAGAGAATGAGAGAAGAAATAATAATACAGCCTTTCATTTCTCTTTTGAGACCCTCTGAGGACAGAAATAAATACGCCAAGAGGAAGAAGCTGCTAATATTTTCTGAGCTCGTAGAACGTGTGTGTGTGTGTTGTGTGTGCGTTGTGTGCCTTCAAGTCCTTTCCAATTTACAGTGACCCTAAGGCAACTCTATCATGGGACCATTGAACTGCAATTCCCATTATCCTTCATCATCACCAGCTACACTGGCTAGGGATGTTGAGATGGCAGTACAATCATTTCTGGAGGACTCTGCTATTCCAGTCATGCATTTTAGACCAAGTTGGATCCCAATCCCAAGTTCCTGTTGTAGAAATGGGCTCTCTTCAGATGATGAAACTGAGCAGAGAGCTCTTCTCTGGAAGCACACAGACAGAGGCTGCATCTGCACTGCCAAAATAATCTGGTTTAACAGCCATGGATCAATGCTATGCAATTCTAGGAACTAGTTTGTTGTGGCACCAGAGCTCCGCTTGCAGCGAAAAGGAAGGAATGGTTTCACCCCTCTTTGAGATTCTTTTCTTTTTGCTGGTGTGTATATATGTGCGTCTCCTTTCACATAAATAAATAAAATGCTATGGAGTTTTGGAAACTGTAGTTTGCAGAGCTCTGGTTCCATAACAAACTACTGTCCCTAGAATTTCATAGCATTGAGCCATGGCAGTTAAAGTGGTGTCAACCTGGATCATTTTGGCAGTGTGGATGCAGCCAGAGATGAAATAAACAAGCCTTTCCCTGCTACTACCCTATAGCAGCTATTAGTCAAAGGAAAACTGCTCCTGAACACAGACAGTCCATCAAACATAATGGTGCCATGTATTCATAAGCAATGCCCATTAACAGCCCTTTCCTACAAGAATCTGATCCCACTTTAGAACCGGGAAAGGGGAACATGTGGCCCTCCAAGTTGCTGCTGGACTGAAACTCTCATCAGTCCTGGAGAGCACAGTGGTTAGGAATGCCAGGAGCCACAGGTCAGCAACACCTGAAGAGTCAACACATGCCCCATTCTTGCCTTAAAGCCATGGTCATTAGCAGTATCATAGAGGTGGTGCTCTGGTTTATGAGGACATTTGCTTATGGGGTATTCTAGTCTGCTTGAGCCAGTCTGGCATAGTGGCTTGAGTGCTGCACTTCAGCTCAAGACCAAAGTTCGGTTCCCAGCTCAGCCATGAAACCCACTGTGTGAGAAAGAAAGAGCTGTATTTTGGGGCAAGTCACATGCTCTCAGCCTCAGGGGAAGGCAATGGCATACCTCCTCTGAACAAATCTTGCCAAGAAAACCCCAGCCTCAGGGTTGATGTAAGTCGGAAACATCTTGAAGGCAGTGATATCACTGATGTGTGTGTGTGTGTGTTTCAGACTGGACCGGGTGACACTCTAAGGGGGTGGTGGTGACACCACTGTTCCTCAGAAATGGGTTGGGGGCATTCGCCTGCATCCCTTTAAAATACTGAAGAGATGGTGTGACTGGGGTGAGGCTCAGTGGAAGGAGAAAGGAGAGGCCCTAGGGTTTTTTTTAAATTAAAATTTCAATTATTAATTTTTGATTTTTTCCCCAGAAAATGTTAAAAAAATTAAAAATCTTTAAAGACATCACATTTTACCAACTCTTCACTTTAACCACATGAAACTATGTATATATAAACCCAAGTATTCTGTGTACATGATATCGTACTTTAAAGGTATAAATTTAATTTTGCTAGTTGTTTATGTCATAACTATTACCATTACAGTCAGTGATATATGGGAATTATGTTTTATAAGTAAATTAGTACAAAAACATAACTAAGTATTCTGTGTGGTGTGGGATGAGAGGAGGTCAATGCAGGTGAGTGTGTGTGAGAGAGACACCATGAGTTACCAAACCATTTGACACCAACCCTAGTGATACCACCGCTTCAAGCTATACAACAGAAATACAGTCAGCCCTCCTTATCCATGGATCTTTTTATCCACGGATTCAAGCATCCACAGTTTGAAAATATTCAAAAAAAGTATAAATTCCAGATAGCAAACCTTGATTTTCCATTTTATGTACGGGACACCATTTTGCTATGCCATTGTATTTAATGGGACTTGAGCTTTCACGGATTTTGTTATCCACAGGGGATCCTGGGACCAAACCCCAGTGGATAACAAGGGCCCACTGTACATTATCTCCCCACCCTTTTTGGGTTTTTTTGCTGATTCTATATGTGTGCAAGAGTGTGTGCGCATGCACACTAGTTTCTCAGTCCTGGACTCATTAATATACATTCACCCATACTATGATTTATTTTACAGGAATTGGGGTGTACTTGGGGTTCCTCCCCCATTTTTGGTAGATAGTTTATATCATTATTCTCATAATATGAAAGGTTTTTTTAAATGAACATTGAAATATAATGATTGTTATAATAATTATCCACTCCTCAAAGACATCCCAAGAAACTAGAATGAAGAACATGACACATGGCTTTTGTTTGAGCTCTCATTCAATTTTTTAATTGGCACAGAACTACAGCAGCGTCCACCTCCTTTGAGCAGCTTCTCTCTCACACTCACTCTTTCTCTCCCAGTGTATATTATACATGAAGTTACATTACTCCAAGGCCACCATCCCTCCCAAAAACCCTTGACATTCGTTGTCTCTCTCTTGGTCTACATGCACGCATTCTTCGCAGACATCTCTCCTCAGTTTGGGTCAATTTTATTCTCCCTATTTGTACACAAACAGGAACCTGAGTTGAAGTGACTTGACCAAAGTCACACATAGTACATTTGCAGATGGCATGGGTAACCTATAGTATTCTTTTCCCAGCCCTCTCACCTTTCTTTATCACTGTTCAGCCAAAGCTCCAGTTTGGTCATAGTGAGGGTCAGACCCAATATAATGTATACACTTAGCAGAACTGAGTGGCGATGTTTTTCCTGGAATGTACCACTTCAGATTGCAAATGGCTTTGCTTTGTTTGTGTATATAAATGCTCCTTTTAAGAAAAGTTCCTACATGCAAAAAATCAATCTGTCAGGGAAAGAGGTTCAGCCTAGTCTGTTCCCTGACATGCAGCATTTCTACATGCAGGGAGGTGTTTCCCCACCACATACACAGAGGAGCATTCACACATGCACCGCTATAACCAGGAGGCCTGCAGCACAAAGTGATACCGAAAACAATGCATGATTCTGGTGCATTGTTGCCAGGTAGGCACATACTATGAAACACACACTGAGTTGCCCAATTTGTAAGTCATCTTATGTCTCCTTTTCCACTGCAGAGTGCTCTGAAACAAGCAGTGGGTGCAGGGTGTAGTATGTTATGCTGCATCTACACTGAAGAATTAACATAGTTTGACAACACTTTAGCTGCCATAGCTCATTTCTATGGAATTCTAGGATTTGTAGTTTCGTGAGGTATTTAGCCTCTGTCAATATACTCTGGTGCCACAACAAATTACAAATCCCATGAGTCCATAGCATTGAGCCATCACAGTTAAAATGGTGCCAAATTTCATTAAAGGCTGGTGGCAGCAGCCTTAATCTTGCAGGGAGCCCCAAATATTAGCCATATGTTTGTTGGCTAGATCTGGCCTAAGAGGGAAGGGAAATCTCTTAATACTGTCCTGATTCATCACCTGGAGGGCTTTCCAACTTGCCATATAGCACATACTCAGGATGCCACTTCACTTGTGTGAGTCTGCCTTTTGAGCCCCCTGTAGACTGGATATAAAGGGATGGCACTTGCCTAGGTATCACTTAATGCCCAGAACTTGACTAACACACATAGATCCAGGCAAGAGCAAGGAATAAAATGGAATAAAAGGAAAGCTGGTGAGTTTTAAAGTTTCTTCATTAGGGAGCCCAGGGAATAATGCCCTCCTCATGGAAAAAATTAAAGAGATACTCATTGACCTCCATTCTGTGCCAAAATGATTTAGCATCTGAGGCTACAATAGTCACCCTTGCCTACAGACTCATACATGCCACTGAGAAATTCCTGTGCAACTAGTTCAAGAGTAGGGACATTTTAGCTTTCCAGATGTTTTGAACTTCAGCTCCCAGAAGCCTCAGGCAGCACTACCACTGGTAAGACACTATGACAGTTGCTGTCCAAGACATTTGATGTGCCTATAGTTCTTTGGGAGAGCCAGTGGGGTGTACTGGTTTGAATGTTGGACTACAACTCTGGAGACCAGGGTTTGAATCCCTGCTCAGCCATGGAAACCCACTGGGTGACTTTGAGCAAGTCACACTCTCTCAGCCTTAGTGGGAGGCAAAGGCACCCCTCCCCCTTGAACAAATCTTGCCAGGACAACCCTGTGATATGTTCATCTTTGGATTGCCATGAGTTGGCTCTTCAGGTCTGTTCAGAACCCTCCACCTCAGACAGCTTGACTCTACCAACAATATCTTAGGATAATGCACAGCAGGGTCAGGCCAGTTCTTAGGTATGGTGAAACAGTTACTCCAGGTGCGAACAGGGGCCAAGCGGCAGGAAGCAGGCAGAGCTGTGTATGACATATGACCTGCCCTGTAACCTCTTAACCACCTGCTGCCCTTGAAGTAGTGGGGAAGGCTCTCCTTTTGCCAATCTTAAAGATTCATCTGCCAGTCTCACCTGGCTTGGGATGGGGAAGGAACCATTTTCTTCATCCCAATTGTGCAGGCTGGGCTGGATACATAGGGAGGAACAAACCAGAGAGGATTAGCAGAAGCCAAAGAAGATGAGCAGAACTTCCTAAAACCAGGGTTGGGGAGAGGTAGTTGCAGCCCTTCAGATGATGCAGGATTACAGTTCCCATCAGCCCTAGCTATGTATTGCCAGAGTTGAAGAATGGTGGGAGTTGCAGTTCAATTACATCAGAAAAGTCATACCGTCCCCATCCCCGTTGTTCACAGTGAGGCACCGGATAGTCACAAATATTGCATGTCTCCTAGCAATGGCAAAAGTTTAAACCTTGCACTTCAGAGAGCCACAGACCCATGCCTAGGACTGCCACCTTTTCCTCTAACTCAAACTGGGCTGACCAAATTGATGATATATAATGTGTAAAAATCAACCAGTCCCAGATATCCCCCAAAATGACAGGCCTCCCAGTGATGGCAGTGGCACAGATGTTCACTCATTGGATCTCTACGTTCCAAATGTGGTTGAACTTTTCTTTGACTCGGACCAGTCTGCTGCATCTATTGAGTAGTCTGGATGCCCAGTTTATTTCACTGAGCAATTTAGGAGTGCAAATGGGAAGGAAGAGAACCCTCTCAATTTAGAAGTCAACTTGTATCTTGATTCCCCTAACATGGAAGGAGGGCAGTGCTTGCCCTTTGCATATATTGAAACCTGGGGATATTGCTATTAGTTTCAGGACTCTGGAAAATCCCGTTAACCTTTCAGGGCTTTGGGATATCTGGCTTTAGGATGTTATGTTAGGTGGAAAACAGAGATGTATTCAGAATGATTATATTCTCCCAACCTTTCTTTTCACTTGAATCTCGCATAGGAAAAATAAATAACTTATGCATTGATCCTTCAGTAACAGCTTCACATTAGACTATTGGAGGTGGTGTCAACAAGTGAGTGCTACTACCTTTAGGGACACATTCAATATAGTTCCAGAAGTAAAACAGCCCAAGGGAATGCATCCTTAGTTCTCTGCTTAAAAGGTGGGATTTGCTTGGAGTTGGTATTGGTTTCCCAGATCTGGGACTGGAAGCCAGGAAGATTTAACACAAGTTTAAATCTTTGACAGATTCACTTGGAAGCACATTCTACACAGCTCAGTGAGTTTTGCTTTTGGCTAAGTGTCCGTAGTACTAATCTGATGGGGTGCTAAGATATCATGTGATTTCCGCACTTTCTCCAGTACAGAAATTCACAATGGAATGTTTTCTTCCACTAAAAGGAATGTTCTTTCGGCTTGGCTTGTTTCCACTCTACCCCATGCTTGCTTCTGCATCAGTCCTTAAGCCACATACCCGGCCTGCTTAGGGGATATTTTCACCTCCTCCAGTTTTACTGATGCATCCTCTATGATTTGTTCAAAGTCCATTAGAGTTCAATACTGTAATCAGCACAAAAGGGTGGTGAAGTCATTTGTGGGCATTTCTTTAACCACCCAGAAGGTGGAGGTATTGCTTCACTTGAATTGCTGCAATGAAATCAACGCTCTAATAATCAATGGAAGAAGGAAGGGGATGATAGCCAATATGCTTAATTGTGGAGCTGTTCAAGGATAGTAGTCTTCAGTACCTACTTAAATTCAACTTACCACTTCTTTGCCAGAGCTAGAGTCTCAAACACAGGAATTGGGCTCCCCAGGATTCACACTATATGCTTACCACAAAATGTGCTGTTATTTTCCCCAAATAAGGATGTGAACCCTCTGCCAGATCTCCATTTTAACCTGCTAGACTAAGGGTTTGCAACCTTGTGCTCTCCAGGATGTTTTGGACCAGAACTTCCATCAGCCCCAGCCCACAAGGCAAAGAGTCAGTCATTATGGGGATTGTAGTCCAAGCACACCTGGTTGTGTTCCTTCCACTGGACCTAAGTCAGAGATGGAGAACTTGTGAAGACTGTCCAGATATTGTTGAACTATAATCCCCATCATGCATGATGGCCACTGGCTGATGGGAGGTGGAAGTGCAAACACAGCTTTGGGAAGGGCACAGTTTTCCTATCCTTGCTGCAAGCAATGACTTATTTCACCAGTAACTCTCAGCTGCCCCTGTTCTTTAAAAATAATAATAATAATTAAGAAATAGGCCATGCTTAAATCAAGATCAAAAGAAGAGAAGACCAAGAAGGAGAGCAGAGCAAAACCAAAACCCCATTCCTATGGAGAGAAGCACCTTCTCCAGGATGCTGAGAGCCGGCCAGTTTGAGGCATGCTATGGGACAAGTGACTTGCCTGATACCTAGAACGGTACCTGCTGTCATTGCACCCAAGTTCTTCTCCTGCTTTCTGCCATATTCACCTTCCGTCTCCAGTGACAATGAAAGGTGTAAGGTTAATTCTCAAGAAGGCAGTCTCTCTCACTCACTTGCTCACTATTTATAGTAACTGGGGTGGAGGGAAGAGAGGTGTCTGGATGGTGGTGGCTGAAGCCATGTCCTTGCTCCACAGGTTTGGTTTCAGTTCTTCACAGCGTTATCATTAGTCTGAGGTGGGGTGGCTGAGAACGGGGAGGTGCCGGCTACACATGCTTGAGATGCTCTGTAGCTGTGGATTCAAGATTCCCCGCTCTCGGAGGAGGTATTGTATACATGCACAGTCTGGATGCTATGCGGTGGAAGAGGGAGGCGTATGTGTCTCTCTGTGTGTGTGGTCAGGGTGGGGAAGGTGTGATGCATGAGATTCCCATGAGGTGGTTGCATTTTGGTGTAATAGACTGGTTTTTTGTTGTTTGTTTTGTTTTGTTTAAAGTGCAGATTCTGGAAGGGGAGGAGGGAAAGGAAGGCCAAGAGAGAAGGAGAGAAAGAGGCGTGTAGCCAGGAGAGGCAGAAGATGGGGAGGAAAATGGTTGGAAGCTTAGTGGATTCAGTTTCTTTTGTTTTTCTCCCCTCTTTCTCCATACGTTACCTCATCCTCAGATGGAATAGACTCCAGAGTCCCCAATTCTAATCCCACAGCACTACTTACTTGATGGTGCTGAGGGACATTATTCAAGAGAGCCTCCGTCCTTAGAGAGACCTCTTTTCCTTAGTTAAAGTAGACTATGGCACAAGACCATCTCTCCTGGCCATGTTCATGCCAGAGGCCTGCAGTCCCTTCTGTTCCCTTTCAAAGTCAAAGCCCTCACTTCCCTGCCACTCTTCAGATCCCAAACCCTTCCTCTGTTCCAGAGTGAGGAGGCAATGAAATCCACAGAGGAATCTCAGCTCACCCTAAGCCCTTGCCCTGTTTCCCAATGCAGGGGATAACTGGTGGAATGAAATTGCCTTTAGTGTTCTGTCTTCCTCCACTGTTTGGGGTATGTTCCTTCAATGTGGCACAAGATTTTCCCTGCTTCGGTCGCTTTGCCCTTCTGTGGTTGCATAGCATCTGGCACCCATCTCCCCTCTCATATATGGCTTTGATTGTAGGGGTGAGGGAGCCAGGCAAGCATTGGAAACTTTGGGGTGCCAGCTCCCCTTGGTGGTGGCCACCAACGTTGCCTCAAAAAAGAAAAGAAAAGAAAACTGTGAGACACCCCAATGGATCTCCCTCAGGCTGCAGAGTGGGAGGCCTGTGTAGAGAGGAGCTCCAGATCAGGACCTCAAGGGTCAGCAGTGACTTTGGGGAGAGGAAGGACGGAGGACGCAGCCCGCCCCACCCCAGTCTCCTCTTACAAGGAGGAGATCTTGACAGTCTCATGGAGGATGTACGGGGTCGAGAGGCTGGAATTGCGCAGGGGTCCACCGGAGCCTCCTCCAGGCGAAGGGGGGCGGCTCTCATCAGGCGTGTTGGCAGGAGGGGTGGGGATGCAGATGATGGCTGCGGTGAAGTCCGGGGTGTCACAGTTCAGCTTCAAGTTGTCATGGGTCTTGGCATTCAGGTTGGAGCGGCTGGGAAGGGGAGAGACACAGGGAGACAAGAGAAGTGATGAAAGTGGGTTGGACATCCAGCCTTTGTTTCCCATCTCCCAGGCTCCTTGGTCCTGACATTGCCATTTCGTCAGGCAATGGAGATAATGGTGCACTACTTGTCTATAGTGTTATAGCTTTAAAATTGTATTTTATTGGGATAAATTGTCTATTTACTGTATATTTTTATCTTCGACTTTTAAATTGTACACCTTCGGCAGGTTTTATGTTGGTATGATGATTCTGTAAAGTGCCATGTAAAATCTATGGCGGTAAATAAATAAATAAATAATCCTGGGACACTTGAGACAGATGTAAAAGGGTACTCTGGATCATATACAGAGTGTGTAACTCTTGCATCAGGGAGAAACCCCCAGCCAGTCTCCACACTGGTGAATTACAAAGGGCATATAAGTCAGGGTAGGACAAGGAAGAATATTACAGTGGGCCCTTGGTATCTGTTGGGGCTTGGCTCTAGGACCACTACTACCTGGATACCAAAATCTGTGGATGCTCAAGACCCATTAAATACAATGGATAATAAAAATGGTGCCCCTTATATAAAACGGCTAAATCAAGGTTTGCTTTTCAGAATATATACGGTATCTATATATTTATATGAATATTTTTAAGCCATGGAAGCTTAAATCCGTGGATAAAAAAAATCTGTGGATATGGAGGGATGACTATAATTATTTTTGGTTCCTGGTTAAAAAAAATCTTATCCTATCAGTCAGGAAACCTTATGCAATTTCACCCAGTATTCAAATACCCTTGAAGTGTTGCAGATGAATTATTCAGCATAGAAAAACACAAAGGCTTTTTGTTGTTGTTGTTCACAAACATCTGCTTTCTTTATAGAAAAATAGGCTTCCCTGATTTCTGCACAGAAAATACTGTTTCCTGTGCTTGCAGGATTATTATTATTATTATTTTTTTGGCACAAAACCAAGGATTTTTGCTTAGAAAACAAACACAGAAAAACGTTCAGGCTATCCAAATATTGGGAGAATACTGCGAAGAAATGTTCAGTTTCTCCCACTAATGAGAGGAATCTATCATAATTATTTTTCATCGCATGCAAGGATAAAATTGTTAATGATTTATATCTTTCATTCAGGAAAAATATGGTTTCCTGGGGGACGGACTGAAATTCAAGGCCTTTTAAAATATTGAAATTAATTTAAAAGGCTCTGACTTTCAACCCTCTAAGGAAGTCACATGCTTTGACCTATATACCCTTAGTAATTCTTTCTGTGTGAGGAATAGCTGAGGGACCCTCCACGGCCACTCTCATGCCCATTCTTCATCCTCTGTCCCATCTTTATGACACACTGCTCGCCACCAAACATTTAGCAATGCATTTAGAAGCACATATTTATTGGTAAATAAGTCATATGTTTTACACTATATTTCATAGGCATAGCGGAGAAGTCAAGCTGTTCTAGTGCAAATTTGTTTTATAGGCCATTATGGTTCACATTTGTTTCCCAAGCTATTTTTCTCATGCCAAGAGAAATGATGCCCTTGGAGAAGGAGTCTGGAGTCCCCAGATTTAGCCGCTTGATAATTTACAGTACAAAGATAGTGGCACAGTGGAGCAGGGGCTCAAAGGCTGAAAGCACTGGGATTTTGATGATCAGATACTATGGATGCTGCCACATTGCAAAATTAATGCAGCTTGGCACCACTTTTGCTACAATAGCTCAATGCTATAGAATCCTTTGGATCTGGAGTTTCTTGTGCCACCAGAGCTCTCCGATAGAGAAGGCTAAATGTCCCACAAAACTACAAATCCTATAATTTTATAGCACTGAGCCATGGCAGTTAAAGCTGTGTCAAACTGCATTAATTCTGCAGTGTAGAATCATAGAGTTGGAAGAGCCCACAAGGGCCATCCAGTCCAACCCCCTGCCATGCAGGAACTCTCAATCAAAGCATCTCCAACAGATGGCCATCCAGCCTCTGTTTAAAGACCTCCAAAGAAGGAGACTCCACCAGACACCGGTGGAGAGTGTTCCACTGTTGAGCAGCCCTTACTGTCAGGAAATTCTTCCTAATGTTTAGGTAGAATCTCTTTTCCTATAGCTTGCATCCATTGCTCCAGACCCTATTCTCTGGAGCAGCAGAAAACAAGCTTGCTCCATCCTCAATGTGACATCCCTTCAAATACTTATACAGGGTCATCACCTCTTAACCGTCACTTCTCCAGGCTAAACATACCCAGCTCCCTAAGTCTCTTCTCATAAGGCACAGTTTCCAGACCGTGTAGATGCAGCCTGTGATATAACCTGTCATTCTCCACAGCTCTTGGATTCCCTCATCCCCTTTGAGTTTAGTTAGCAACTGGAGGGGAAATAGATGTTCCAAGCAACAACATGGGGAAGTCTTCCCCTAATCCTCCACTGTCCTGGAGTATAGAGAGTATCATTTTGCTATAGAGAGAGCAAAATGAGGGCATATTAAGAATTCTGCCTCCCAAAGAAATGTACCTCCAGACCCTAAATTTCTAGCATTGCAGTTCTTCAGTTGAGCATTTAGAAACTGAGTTTTGGCGTCAAAAGAAAATGGACAGGTAAAATGACCAAGGGAATGTGAACACAGCAAATGTAAGCATTCTAGGTGCGAACCATTTTCAGTGTCTTATTCTCTGCTATCCTAAACATTTCAGGACCAAAGAAAAATTTGATTGGAGAGGGACAGAATTCTTATTTGGGGACAATGCCTTTATTTTGTCCCCCCCCCCCCCTGAGTACAACCCTGGCACTGTCCTACTTGCTCTTAAAATGGTGGCTCCATTCCTATCTTTTTACATTGTGGGCTCTCTTCTCCTGTTAACTGTTTCAGCTCCTGCTGGATTTCATGTCATGCTGGTGTTGTAGGCAGCGCCGCTGTAAAAAAGCGAGACATCTACTAGAGAACATCTCTTCCTCACTCAGATTAACAATTTTCCTGTTCCTGTGGTCCCCTTCTGCTTCTTAAAAATTGGGGTATCCATGAAAATTTAGGCTGAAGTGCACTGAGTAAAAAAAAAAACCAACACAATATTTTCCCCCTTCCCTCTTTTTTATACTCCATCTCAAGGAGCCATGGCACTGCAGTGGCTAACACACTTCAACAAAACAATGGCCATCACTCCTCACTCATCCACTCCAGGAAAGTTTTTGAAGTTGCTGCTCTCAGTCTGGGACCCTTTGCATGGTTCCTTCAATTGAAATTCAATTCAAACTTCAATTTGGGATGCTTGGATCTGCTGACGGAATGGAGTTCTGGGTGTGAACACGATGCAGTGTCTCATGAGGGTGTAGCCATACTGCAGAAATAAAGCAGTCTGACACCATTTTAAATCACGGGATTTATAATTTGGTGAGTTATTCAGTCTGCTCTGTCAGAGAGCTCTGGTGCCTCATCAAACTACAAATTACAGGATTCTGGAGGATAGTCATGGCAGTTAAAGTGGCGCCAAACTGCTTTAACTCTGCAGTCTGGCTACACTCTGTGGACCTTATCCGTCTAAAGCAGTCCCATCCCCGTGGCATCCCTGTCCCATCGCGCTTCCCTTACCCGTTCGATCACACAATGTCGCAGGGAAACCCCGCCCACCCCTGTCGCATCCCTGTCGGATCCCCGTATCATCCCGCGACTTTTGGCTTCCTGGTCGAAATGGGAATTACATTTCCCACGACCTGAAGGAAGCGCAATGGGACGGGGATGCGACTGCTTGGACCCCGTGTGATAAGGTCGTAAGTGTAATTTCCTTCCAGTCTGCACAGAGAGAAGCGCAGGTTTCCATGCCTCATTTTGCACTGCTGTCTGCAAGATAAAAGGAAACAAGGACTTTCCTTCCAACAGGGAATACAAGTTGGGTGTGGTAGGCACTGGACCTTTCTTGACAGACCAGGTTAAATGCCATTGCAAACTATAAATCCCAGGATTCCACAAGATAGAATCATGACAGTTAAAGTGGTGTCAAACTGATTTATTTCTGCAGTGTGGAAATCAGGTCGCTCTCTGCAATGCTATACATTTGAGGAATTAAATAAAATTTAATGGGGGGGGCACAATTCATATCTGAGGGACAACACAGTTATCCTCCACATTTGTGGCATTGACTTTTGCAGAGTTGATTAATATGTCCTCTCTATGATTCTCCAGCCTGACTCTGCAAGAAGCTGACCACAGAATCATGCTGGAGGACCTAGAGATTCCTAGAAAGAACACTTTTATAGGTCCTCTAGGACGAGTCTGTGGTCAGCATCCAGCACATATTGACCATAGAATTGTGCTGGAGATCCTATGAATTCCTAGAGAGATGTTGTCTCAGGTTAAACGCCCCCCCCCCCCCAATAGCTATAGCCCTGCTGGTGATGAGTATCTTTGAGCAGACGCATAGAGAATACAGATGGGCAAAAAGTCCATTTTTTGCCCACACACTCCTGTGGCGGATAAATATGCCAAAGATCACTTCCAGAAAATCTTATGCTGCTTTTCACTCATAGAATTTTTGGCGATTTTGGATATGGTGGGAGAGGTTAAAGTGGGTGTGTTTCTCATGTTACTACCACTTCAGTCAGCATTTTCAGACACTTGGAGACTTTTTTTCCATACAAAAAAATAATGAGGGTTCTGTAGATTTTCAGAGGGGAGTTGAGGATTACCAAAAAATGGCTGGGTGTGTGAGTCACATACAGCTCAGGGGGCACACTTTTCTCAACCCTTCTCTATGACCAAGGAGCTCTTTTGCAAACATTTCTGGTTATATCACAACTAGACCACCACCCCACACACAGACAGACAGTGTTTCTTGGTCACATAATGCTGTTTCTACTACTTGAGACCCAGTATTTTTCTTTTTAAAATAATAAAAATAAATGTAACTGCTGTCATTTGGGGACAGGAGTCAGCAACCTTGATTTGGTTCACTGCCTTGACATGCTGCTAGTGTACTTTGCCACAAAAGAATCAAAGGACTGACCTGAAAAGGGTAAAGGCTAGTTGCCTATCCATCTCTACTTATGAAGTCAATGCACAGTTGATACAATAAAAGTTTTGACTCTAGATGTAATGTGTGACATTAAATTTCTCCTCCCGGCAGAGGGCAGCACATTCCATGCTTCCACTTTTTAAAAAAGTGCCCCAGAGGAGTAACTGATGCATGGAAACAGCTTAATCTAGTGATGCTAGAACCCTAAAATTGGCATCTTTACATACTTTGTACATGACATTTCAGCTTACTGCACCCCTGGTTCCCTTGCCTCTCTTTCCATCTCTTGCACAGCTCCTTCCATCCTTAGATCCTCTTCAGCCTAGTCCCCTATTCCTCTTTACTCCAGCTTTTCCAATTTCACTGTCTGTTGTCCATCTTTCATTTCCCAGCCCACTGGTCCCTTTTCATTTACTCACCCTGTTTTCTATGCTCTTTTCCAGCTCTGTTCTCCAGCCCTTCAACACATCTGTCTAGCTCAGCGCCTGGCTCTTGTGTCCACAGACACTGTGTGAAGTGTTGTTCCCCAACTCCTGTATTCTACATTTCTTCGCAGAAGCTATGCTTGTATCTTAATGCTCTAGGATTAAACCCCCAGCAGTAGGAATGAACACCCAGAGGTCTCAGACCAACTTTGGGAGCATCTATACTGTAGAAGCAATGCAGTTTGACACCACTTTAACTGCCATGGTTCCATCCTACTGAAGCCTAGGATTTGTAGCTTGGTGATGCACAAGCACTCTTTGGAAGAGAAGGCTAAAGACTGTGTAAAACGACAAATCCCAGGATTCCAAAAGATGGTGCTACAGCACATAAACTGTTGTCAAACTGCATTATTTCTGCCATATAGATGCATCCTTAGGCTCCAATTACACTGCAGAAATAATCCAGTTTGGACACCCCTTTAACTGCCATGGCCCCATGCTATGGAATTCTAGGAATTGTAGTTTTGTGAGACATTTAGCTTTCTCTTTCAGAGACCTTTGGTGCCACTACAAATAATAAATCCCAGGACTCCATAGCATCGAACCATGTCAGTTAAAGGGGTGTCAAACTGGATTATTTCTACAGTACAGATGCACCCTTGTTCAGCACAGTATGGTGGCTTCCAATAGCTTATCTGCAGCAAATTATTTAATTATCTTGATGTGGTAAATTCTGTATTGTGTCTACAGAACTGGGAGAGGCTGGTCATAAAGTAGGGCTGGCCCTACTACATCTAGGCAGAATGAGCAGCAGCTGGCTCAGGCAGTAGATTTTGGGTGTCATGAAATAATGGCAAATTCTTAAATTATTTATATTATTATTTTTCTGCTTTTATTGCTAAGGATGCAGTACTTAGAATGTTACTTCCCTCCAAAATTAATTAGTTTTAGCTTAGTTCCAAGCATCTCACCCTGAAAAGTTAGTTATGTTAGAATTTCTTTTTACTGTAGGAATGCAGAGCTAAGAAGGACGCTTTAAAAAAAGTAATTAGTTACAGTTATAGTCCCAAATTTCTCAGGGGGGTTGCAGACTGCCAGAAATAGTGCAAACTGAGTCCACTTTAAGGGTTAGGGTTAGTGCTAGGGAATCATGGGAATTGTTTTTTTCCCCCTGAGACATTGAGCCTTCTCTGTCAGAGAGCTCTGGTGCCACAATAAAATACAGTTCCCATGATTCCCTAACCCTTAAAGTGGACTCAATTTGCACTATTTCTGGCAGTCTGCAACCCCCCTCACTCTCTGAAGACAGTATGTTGTAGTTTCAGTTTTCAAAAAAAAACACAACTATTTGCTTTCCCCCTTTCTCAAAAGGAACTAACAATGTACTTTTTATTTACTTCAAAAAAACAAATCTGAATGCTGCCAACCTGTAGTACAGAATATACCGTACTTTTCTCTAACTGTTGCCTCAGTGCTCACAACAGAGTGCAAGGCAGAAAGAAGCACAAGCCAGAAGCAGAAGCATGTAATAGTCCTCTTCCATCCTTTAGTGAAGCTACTCTCCTGTAACTATAAAAGTAACTGAAACATGGACAGTTGTACCACAAAAGGAGTGGACCTATCCCTTGTTAAGTTACAATGGTTATGTAATGTAGGTACACATTTGTTGTTAGGGGAGAGGAGTTCATTACAAGTAACTGGTTATTTGTAACTAGTTATTTCCAAGCTCAGCAGGGATGGAGGAGAGGTCCTTGTGGGATTTCTGCGTTGTGTGCCAAAATAACTTAACTGCTTTTTAAAGCTCTGCACCCTGACTTGTGGCAGAGGATGGAGGCGGCACTTAACTCTCTGTCTCAGGCAGCGAAATGTCTTGGCTTTGCTCTGTGAGAGCTGTAATGCACTCAAAAGATCATCCAGTGCAAACCACAAAACTCCTCAGACTTAAAAAGAAAATCTCCCCAATGCATGCTTATCTTAACTCTCCTGCTTGCTCCATTGCCCATCCATCCTTGCAGCTAGGAAACCCTTCCAGAGGCCCACGCTATGCCTGCTTTGCTGCAACTGGCTCATCTCATCCTTTCCCAAGGGATGCCACTAAGCTGTCTGTCATTCTCTCTTTTTGTGACATCTCTTTCAGATGGTCTGAAATAGCTTTCATGATTTCAAACCCCACCACTACCTTAATCTCCTTTCCTCTGAGCCGGCCGTGTCCAGCTCCTTCAGCTTTTCCTCATGCATCATTCATTCAAAACCCTCTGCCAGCTCACTTCTCCTCTGAATCATTCTTGAACTGTGGACCACAAATCTAAATCTACACTCCAGGGGTGCTTATTATTACCGCTCCCGCCCCCCTGTAATGAAAAATACAAAACAGATGCAAATCCTGACAGGAAGAGTGTCCCCCATTCTGTACTGCAGTCTGGATAAAAAATAGTGCTTTTCAGAACAGGAGGTTCTGCAGCCTTAAGCACACTCACTTGAGTGGAAGTCCTGTCCAACTCCTTGAAACTTAAATATAGAAGAAGAGGCTCCAAACTGTGACCATGCAATATTTTGGATTTCGTCAGCTCTTTGGGTACTGTAGTCCAAAACACACGGGCAGCAACATGTTCTCCATCCATTGCAAGCATTGCTGCTGCCGCTCCATTTATATTGACTCTGCATTTTGAGAGCTCTTTTCATAACAAGTAGAAAACTTACTAGAGACATGAGTTGTCCATTTATGTGTAAATGATATGACTTGGGAATACATGAAGTTGCCTGCCATCTGGCTGCTGCTGGTCCTCCTATTATCACTATTATTATTCCTATTATTATAGGTGGAATTCCACATATTATTATTCCAATCTGTCTAATTACTTGCATATTATTATCCTGATCTGTCAAAATTGGGACTTACAAGTTTTAAAAAACAATGATACAGCTAAAAACATACAAAAAAGTGAACATTCCAATGGAATTAAACTATTGACAATATTAAAATGATTTATAACTACACTTAAAAAGATAACAAAAAACATTAAAATATAAAAAGCAATTTTAAAAGTTCAGTTAAAAATTAAAGCACCCTAAGCCCATTCTTTAAAAACTTTGTTTTTTAAAAGCTTGTCAGAATAAAAAGGCCTTTGCCTGATGACAGAAGGACAGCATGGGGGTGCATTTTGCCCTCCTGGGAAGGGGGTTCCAGAGTCTAAGGGCAGCCACCGAGAAGGCCCTCTCTTGCATCCCCAGTTAGCCAGTATTGTTTATTCTGAGTAGTAGCTGCATTCCAGGCATCAGGCAAGGGTTTTTGCTATCACCTCTGGCCTCTTCCTTTTAAATCAGGGATGGGAATCATGTGGCCCTCTAGGTGTTATTGGACTGCAACTCCCATAGGCAATGGCAAAGAATGTTGGGAGTTGCAGTCCAACCACATGATTCCTACACCTGTTTGATATGGAAATTGCAAGGACTGAGATGGGGACTTGAAGTGTGCAAAGCAGGAGCTCTGTTCTTGAGCTATCATCCCCTGGACTTGGGCAGCCACACTGCCTTTCAAAACTTGAGCATGTGTGCTTGAGAAAACCAAGAGCAGGGGTAGGCAACCTTTCCCCTTTAAGGGCCGAGGGACTTCAGCTCCCAGAAGCCTCAACCATGTTGGCCAATAGCTCCTGGGATTGTAGGAGCTGAAGTCCCTCGGCCCTTAAAGGGGAAAGGTTGCCTACCCCTGACCAAGAGTATCACCAAGCAGGAGATGGTGAGTCCAGTTTGTAAAATGAAGGCTTTCTCGTTTGTTACACCAACTTTGAAAACTGATATGGCTGCATCAAAATAAAGGCGGCCAGCTGGAAAGACCCAAATTCAAATGAAATGAGCCACAAAACTCATGGGGTGACTTTTAGGGTCAGCATCACCTGCTGTGGTAACTCAAGGTGTCACCCCTCCACTCATACCTTACCATACAGAATTCTTTGTAATGTTTTTTGTACTAATGTTAATCATAAAACTTTATTCCCATATATCACTGACATTAATGGCAATAGTTGTAACATAAACAACTAGCAAAAATTAAAATTATACCTTCACATTATGATATCATATGCACAGTCTACATGTATTTACATGTACATAGTTTCATGTGGTTAAAGTGAAAATTTGGTAAGATGTGATGTTTTTAAAGTAAACTTTAAACTAATTTTTTAAAATGTAAAAAATAATTTTAAATTTATTTTTAAAAAGGAAAACCTGAGGCCTGTCCTTTCTCCTCTTACTGAGCCTCACCCCATTCACCCCGTCTCTTCAGCATTTTAAAGGGATGAAGGTGAGTGCCATAGTCCATTTCTGCTGAAAGACAGGTGTTTGGGGAGCAGAGGTGTCACCCCCTCTTAAGGTGTCACCTGGTGCAGCTCACACACCCCAGTGATGCCTTTGGGATGACCTTGGGTCAGTCACTATCTCTAAACCTAACCTACCAAGTCATTTTCACTGAGACTTCACAAATAAAAATCAGAACATTTCTTATGCAGTTACATAACCTCCCTATTCCTGCGCCAAGGATCACTGCCTGAGCTTCCCAGCAACATCCATGCATGTTTCAGAAAGCTCTTCTCTTCCCGCTACCTGCTTCCAGTGACTCCGTGTCACAGCCAATTCTGCTACTATCTTTTACTAAACTGGCTGAATGTCTCCTTTAAAAAATTAATTGTGAATGACACAACAGATCTGGCTGTACTTACAGCTTAGCAACATCCTAGGTCCAAACAGGGCAACTCGGCAATGAAACAAATCCAGTAACATTTACTGGATGGATGAGTGGTTACAGGAGAGGGAGAGAAAGCAGCGATGGGACGTTTGATGCCTGTAGATTGCTGCTGCTCAGTTTTAATGGCCTGTAATGCAATTTCAATTTGATGATATGTTATGATGATCTGACGGTTATGGTGTCCATATAAAATATTGTTCACCTCTTGGGAAGGGCAGTTTTGCCTTGATTGGTCTTTAGGTGGTGATGATGAGCCAGGAAATACTACTTGCTGGCAGTCTGTACTGTGTATGTCTATGACTTTGAGTCATCTGTCTACTTATGGCCACCCCATGAATTTCATAGTGTTTTCTTAGATAAAGGATCCTCAAAAGTGGTTTTACCAGTTCTTTGCTCTGAAATATAGCTTATTTGTTGTTGTTATGTTCATTTAAGTTGTTTCCAAGTTATGACAACCCAAAGGTGAACCTATCACAAGGTTTTATGGGGATGAGAGTGTGTGACTCACCCAAGGTCATTCCCACCCCATGTCTGAGTGGGGGATCAAACCCTGATCTTTAGAGACATAGTCCAATGCTCAATGCTCATTACGCCACACTGGCTACCTACAGCACCTGGAATTCATTGGCAGTCTCCCATCCATATGATAACCAGGGCTGACCCTGCTTAGCTTCTAAGATCAGACAGGAACTGGTGCCTTTAGGGTATTTAGGCCCACAACCTGAAGTACTACCATATAAATGTTTGTGTGTATGAGTGTGTGTATAGAAGTGGGATTCCGAATATACTTTTGGTGCTAAAGATGAGTCCGCCCAACATGGTAACTGGTAGCTCCAAGTTTATGAGGCAGCAAATCCATTCTGGTCTTTAGTTTGAACTTTAAGGGAGTGATCCTTTTGGGGAAAGGGTTCAGCATTTTGGGTGACTCATTTGAAGTGTGGACCAAAAGTGGATTCACTATTGCATTGACATGGATGGCACTGGCTACCACGGCCTCCCAAGTTTAAAAAGGCAGTGGACTAGGACTATATGCCTGATTGTATTACAAACAGATATGCAGAGGCAGATACTGTATAACAGATACAAAGGCCAGAAACGTGTTGTATACCTACAGTCTCATATTATTTATTTAAAGTATTTCTGTATTGCTTCCCACCCACAAGGGTTCCTGAGACCATGAACTCATAAAAACCAATTAAAACAATACAAAGATAAAACCATTTTAAAACACATTAAAATACTCTTTAAAAATTCCTAAACGCAGTCTAAAAACAATGCGAGAATCCAGTTTTCAAAATGTTAAAATACTGAGTGCCATGCGGAGCAGCACTGTTTAGGCTGCCTGCTGGAAGCTTAAAAGAGATGGGGCCAGCCTAAACTCCTTGGGTAGGGAGTTCCATAGTTGTCATTGCTGCAGAAAAATACCTGTTACGAGTGTCCATCAACCTAACTTTACAAAGTGTTGGGACACACAACAGGGCCTCCTTTGAAGAACTCACATTTCTGAGAGGCTCATATGGGAACAAGCGGTCTTTCAGATATCTTGGCCCAAAGTTGTTTAGAGCTTTGTAGGACTTGAATTGAGCTCAGAAGCAAATTGGAAGCTTCTGTGTAGTTCTTACATGGTCTCTAAAAAGCACACCTGACACCAGTCTGGCTGCTGCCTATTGCACTAGCTGCAGCTTTTGAACACTTTTCAAGGGCAGCCCCACATAGAGCTCATTACAGTAGTCTAATTGAGAAGTAAGTAAGGGATGAACTACTGTGACCAGATCTGCCTTCCCCAAGAAAAGGTGCAGGTGGCACACCAGCTGAAGCTGGGCAAAGGTGCTCCTAGCTACCACAGCAACTTGGCTTTCCAGGAGCAGAGCTGGATCCAAGAGCATCCTCAAGATATGAAGCTGATCTTTCAGAGGGAGAGCAGGCTGTGATCCAAATCCCAGGTTTGTTTTCCTACTAGCCAGCAGTATTTCCGTCTTGTCTGGATTAAGCCTCAGTCTGTTCAGACACATCTAATATTTTACTGCATCCAGACCCTCAGCACCACCTTCTGGGAATGTTCAGCCGAGAAAGACTGAAACCACTACAGAGCACTGCCCCCGATTCCCATGTCGGCCAAACAACCCAGAAGGATACCATGGTTATCCTTTACCAGGAAGAATGGTAACTGACTGAAAGTGTATAATTGTCCTTGGTAAGGGATAACGGGTCTGTCAGAAATGTTACTTTTTTTGGACTGAGGATGCAGGGCCCAATCCCTGGTTCTGCTGTGAACTATTTGAACACCGTCTGGCCAGTTCAGCATCAAACCTGCTGTATACTCCTCTTACACTGTTTTTTTTTAAAGTTACCTTTTACTTTGACTCCCAGAATTCCTGATTGTTGGCCAAACTGGATGCGGTTTTTGGGAGCTGAAGTCCAAAACATCTGGAGAACCAAAGTTTGGAAAACACTGCTTTAGACTTCTTGGAAAATCCAGAGCCCTCTGGAGCAACACCAGGTTTACACTGCATCCTCCTGTGCTGCCCAGCACCACCAAGTAGCTTAATCTGAGGTCAGAACAAGGCAACCAGCACAAGACAACCAGCAATGTGATCAATGCTGGGTACCTCGTTGTGAACTCAGAGTGAGTGACTTGCACTAGCAGCAGCAGTGGCAGGCAGCACAGTGACACCCATGTGCAAACAGCTGGCCCACATTGCAAAAGAGTGCCCAAGGTAATGGAGGGCATTGGGGCAGCTTTGGGGCCAGAATACTCTGGGGTGCTCTGGCCTCTGTGGGGGCAGCCATACTGTGAAGAACATTGAGGCCACTGCCTCAAATGGCAGGTGCCGAGGTGGAGGGGAAACAGAAGTAAGATATTAGAGGTCAAAACTCTGTGGGATATGTACCTTGCTCTGAACCCATCCAAGCTAGCCTCCTGTTCTCAGGTGTAAAAGTTGATACTGTTCTGCCATTCAATATTAAATTTCAGTCCAAGAAGGCGAGGGAGTGGCATCTTTTGTTTCAGACAGTAAAATGTTTTGGGCCATCCCTAATGGGTAACTATCAAACTGATGTGTGGGTGGACAGTCAAGGTGGATCACTGCCTCATTCCCTTCGCTGTAAGTGAGCTGACTCGCACCAGGCCAACAGACCTTCAAGAACTAACTTCCTGATCCCAGTTTTCAACTCTGGTCAACAGTCTGCTCAATGTTGGGACCTATCTTGCAAAGCTGCTAGGCACCTGATGGGAGCAGCAGGGAGACAGAACCATTCTGGAACCTATATTCCATTCCCTTATCTTGTACCCATTTTGTCTTAAATAGTATTGGCAGAACTGGGAAAAATACTTAGACTACAGCAAACAAAAAAGTAACTTTTCCAAACACTGATATATTCTTTGTTCCTCCTCTGTATCTGAAAAAAAACTATTCCAGATTTTGACATACCTATCAGAGTTTTTAAGTCCTAGTATCTTACATACATTTGCCATAGATCAGATTGCAGAGATCACTTTTTGTAGCACAGTCTTCTTTACCTTCCTTACAATCCCCATATAGAACAGACATGGGCAAACGCTCATTCTCTCCCACAGAAAAGAAACGACTCAAGCGAAAGTGCCTTTCCCAAGAACAAGACATGACGGGACATGCAAACACAGTCCTCACCTCTGGGGGGCAGCACTTTTTTGGCTGTTTATTGTATCCAGCTCCTGAGCACTGGCGCGGCTCACTGTCATGGTGGAGTTGGTCAGGCGGGTGGTGCGGCGTTTGGTGCGGCGAGGGCAGCAGGAGGTGCTGAGGCCACCTTTGCTGCCTTGCTGGGAAGAGAGAGAGGTGCTGCGGCTGGTTCGGTAGCCCAGGGGTTCGGTCAGGCAGAACTCACTGTAGGAGTGTTCATCAGTAAACTCATGACTCTGCACAGGGAGAGAAATTTGGCAGAGAAAAGGAGAAAACAATGTTTGTATGAGTATCCCCTTTCTTGCACCGTGTCGCCATGCTATACACATTCTGGCTCTATGCCATTTTACTGATTTCTGTCTATTCCCTTTTAGACAGATTGGTTTTACATGGGTTGCATTTTAAACATACTTTTTAAGGTATATTTTAACTTATCTCTTTGTGTTTTGATCTGTATTTGTTCGTAGGTTCCCTTTTTGGATGAGAGGTGGAATACAACAGGAGCAGGAACAGCTCTTATGTCACATTATACAATTTAAGGACACCATTGTGACTGTGCATATGCTGCACATATACAGTCACAATGCCCAAAAGAGAAATCTTGAAACTGATGCAAAGTTTACTGTCCAAAGAATATCAAGTTTGGATTATTCCTCTTTTTCTAAAAAGACCAACAGTTCTAATCTTTATGACTGCAGACATGTTTGAACCTACTATATAGGTAGCACATAAAGATAAGCTGGAGATACTTTCATCAAGCTATCCATCACAAGCCTTCCCTTCCACCCTAGCACCACCACTGCCAGCTTAGAGCCTTATCAGTGCCTCTCTCTCTCTCTGTGTGTGTGTGTGTGTGTGTGTGTGTGTGTGTGCATGTGACTTCCACTTGCTTGTTGACTTATGACCACCCCATGAATTTCATAGGGTTTTGACAGGCAAGGAACACTCAGTGGTGGTTTGCCATTGCCTTCCTCTGCAATATAGCCTACATCTACAAGTATTCCTTGGCAGTTTCCCATGCAGGGCTGACTCTGCTTAGCTTCCAAGATCAGATGGGATCTGGTGCCTTCAGGGTACTTAGGCACAGTGCCTGTGTAAACAAGGTTAAATCATGTAGGTGGGTCAAGGTAGGCAAAAGCCCACTTAGTTGGAAGGCAGATGAAAACAGGACCTTGGACAGCGCCATGTGAAGGCTGCTGGCTCAGGCTTTCTTTAGGGCTGGAATGAAGACCTTTGTGGATTACAATTCCCACACTATCTTAGCAGTGTCATTCTGAAGTTTCTGAAAGATGAAAATTAACATATCTGGTTGGCCAAAATAATTATATGTGAGTGTTTTCTCATCAAGGAGCTAAACCCACCTGAAATCTTCCTTTTGGAGGCTAACAAGACAGTGTTACCAACACCCTCGGAAGAGCTGACTGGATTTTCAGATAGACCTTCCCTGTTCTTAGTGGAAGCATTAAATGTCTGCTACAACACCACTGTGCTCACCATTACAATATTAAATGTATGCCTTGATACATTTACAACCTTTTACAAGCTTCTTTCTTTCTTTCTTTTTTACAGGGAAGTAAGTCCCACTGAAGAGATCCAGAATTGTATATGGGTTGAGTGCTGAACGAGGACTCTAGGAAACCAGGGTTCAAATCCCTGCTTGGCCATGGAAACTCACAGGGTGACCTCGGGTAAGTCACACTCCCTCAGCCTCAGAGAAAGGCAATAATAAACCTCTGCTGAACCAATCTCACCAAGAAAACACCATGTTGGAGTTATCTTAGACTTGGCATACATCAGAAACCAAGTCATTTCTGATGTTTGGCAACCCTAAGGCATACAACAACAACAAGAAGAAGTCTCACTGTGTTAAGCAAGGTCTCAGGGGTGTATGCATTAGATTGCAACTTTAATGAAGGAATAGCTTGTCATGAACTTCAACTTAGTTCATGAAAATGTTACATGTCCAGAGTAGGGAAATGAGCTGGGTAGATTTTGCTTGCTTTCTAGAATGCTAGAAGAGATAACTTCAGTTTTCAAAACTATCTGAGGTTGTATATGATGGAAAGCAAGTAGATCCCATTCCCCAGCCTAAAAAACCCTTGCAGTCACCAAGCCCAATCCATTCTCCACTCATTTTGCCCCATCCCTCCTTTGTTTTCCTCCCATGTCTTGCTACTCACAGTAGTTTTCTCGAGGCAGTGCAACAAGTGATGGTGTTGTTGCTCAAAGGCTGAGCGGTTGCGCACAGCCAAGCCATGTGCATCTGGATCTCTGTCCTGTGGGAGAAAAGGGAGATGGGTGCTGATGGATTGAATTAGACAACACACAGACACACATTCTCATTTAATTTCTAAATTGGCAGATCTGTCTTGAATACCAATGTGCCTCTGCATCAGGATGCTCTTTGGGTATGTAAGCCTATGTGAGAAAATAGAATGCACGTGTATGTAGGCCAGTTTTAGAGCTGATCAGCACATTAAAAATATTCTGTCAGGGTTGTATTATATCTCACTGCAAGTGGGTAATAGCTGGTTTGAATGGTTTTACATTTAAAAGAAATTTGCTGCAAATAGAAAATTAAAACATGCTATAGCCTCCCTAGATCTATCCTCCCACTACTTTTCTATGTTGTTTTGCAAAGTGGGGTTGAGGTGGGGTGGAGGCATTACAATACATAATGCACTACACTCAGTATGAAGCAGAGGCCAGGATGCTAAAAATTTGTTTAGAAGACGGACATATTCCAAAAAATTTCAGACATACCTAGTGAGATGTTTATTTTATTCATTTTAAAATATTTATATTTATATATCACAGCAACTTACAAATTAAATGTTTAAAAAGCATTAAAAGAACAATCCATTCAAACCAGACAAGAAAAATGGCAAAGTCATTAGAAAGCAAAAGATATAGCAGTTAATGCCAGCTTCCAGAGTCTGCCTAGAATAAATTGAGATTGTATGTTTGGGATAAGCCAGTAGGGTAGCAGCAGTAACAAGATATTTTGTTTGAAGGGAGGTCAAAAGTATTGAGGTTAAAGCAGAGAAAGCCTACATCTGATTTCCCTATATTCAGAGCAAGGCTTCACCAGAACATGTTAAGTCAAGCACAGGGAACATGTAGTACCTCAGATGGTGCTAGACTACAATTCCCAGCAGCCCTTGCCTATAATATCTGAAATGTCACACATTCTCAATCCCTCTCATACACGCTGGGGAGGAATCAATGGGAGAAAATATTCCCTGAGAAATCGGGACATAAGCAGCCCTGTGTGAGCCTACCCATGTCCTGAGGTTCTCAAAAGAGGCCCTCCTCTCAAATCCTACCACCATTGCAAGCATGGGTGATGCGGACACAAGAGAGGGTCTTTAAAGAATGGGCTGAGAGTGCTGTATTGTTTAAACATAATTATTTTTAATTGCTTTTTATCTTTTAGCTTTCTGATCACATTTTATCTTTTCAAGTGCTGGTTTAAATTGTTTTAATATTGTGAATAGTGTAATCCCATTTTAATGTTCACATCTGTGGTATATTTTTAGCTGTACTGTTATTTTTTACATAAATTGTAAACTGCCTTTGAGTCCCAATTTTGGGAGAAAGGTAGGATATAAATAAATAGTATTACTACTACTGTTATTTAAGATCTTTCCAAGCTAAGAAAGAACACACTAAATTGTGCCTGGAGGAGGATGGGCAGCTTGGCCAGATGCTTTGAAAAAGGTGAGTATACATAGGTGAGTTATCAGTCCATGCCTGTTAGCAAGTGAGCTACTAACTTTATATTCCTTTGTACATGATACTGCCAAGCCTCCTTCAAAGGCAACCCCACAGCATAGCAGTTGTTTGATCTGGAAGTCACCCATGCACAAACAACAGGACCGGCGACTCCGTCTTCCATCAGGGGGGCACATGACCTGTAAATCAGCTGGAGCTGATGAAAGGTGCCCCAGTTTGATCTTATAAGAATTGCAGGACCTCATCTAGATCAAGCTTTTCTTCATCCAGCTGGTCCACTCAAGCATGCATCTACACTGTAGAAATAATGCAGTTTGACACCACTTTAAAGTGCTGTAACCCCAGTCTATGGAATCCTGGGATCTAGTCTTACAAGGTTGTTTGCTGGTGCCTCACAAAACTATAGATATTGGGATCCTGTAGGATGGAGCCATAGCAATTAAAGTGGTGTCAAACTGCATTATGATGCCCCTTCAGTTCCTACAACTCCACCAGCTCTTTCTTATCTGGACTGAGCTCATGTTTATAGTCTTGTTCATATAGTCCACTACAGATTGTGGATACACATTTGAGCATGGCAGTGCCTCACCTGGATCTAATGAAATGGAGACACAGAATTGGGTGTCATCTGGATACTGA
The DNA here is from genome assembly GCA_026167975.1 of Phrynosoma blainvillii. Classification (NCBI taxonomy): domain Eukaryota; kingdom Metazoa; phylum Chordata; class Lepidosauria; order Squamata; family Phrynosomatidae; genus Phrynosoma; species Phrynosoma blainvillii. The sequence continues at coordinate 183,206,098 of JANUYF010000002.1, forward strand.
CAATACTAAACCCCTTTAATTCCCCAAATTACCTCTGCTAGAGGTTTCATGGAGATATTGAAGAGTAGAGGAGATAAAAATTAAGCCTGAGGAATCCGATAAGAACCAACTCCAGGGTGCATGTATGTGTGTGTTTGTGTGGAATGGGATACTATCTTCCAGAACAATCCACCTTGCAGGAGGGCATGAAATTACTAAAAAGTGGTGCCTCCCACCTCTAGTATAGGGATGGGCAATGTGTAGCGCTACTAGAAGAAACATATGGCACTTGGATTTATTTTGAAAGCTCTGTCTGTGAGCAGTCAGTTCAGACCCTCGGTAGGTTCAAAGTCCACAGGATGGGCAAGAAGATGAAGGAAATAAGCAGGCAGCTGAAAGAGGAGGGTGGTGCTGGGTGTGGGTGAGAAAGGAGTTTATCACATGGGGAAAACTAGAAGTTTAAACTGGACAGAACCCAGGGTTATCCAGGCTATTAGGTACAATTGCGCAATTGGTTTTCAGATGATGTCACACACAAACTGTTTAGAATCCAAATAGAAAGACATGAATCAAGGAGTAGTCATTTTTGGGAAAATACCATGTTTTCATTTCCATTTCATTCATGAATTCACTTTCTTTGCACAATTGCTGTAGTGTGAAAGATATTTGCGGGATTCTCCCTGTTTTTGTGCTTGTTGCAAGATTTTTCCAAGGTTCTTTGCTGTGCTTTGCTGTGCCTAGACTAGAGGGACTCAGCCTTTTATGTTTCAGCCAGGGCTCTTAAAGAATCAGCAGGCACACATGCGTGCATGCGCACACACAGAAAAACAGCTTGCTTCTCTCCCTCGCCTCCAGCCTTTCCCATTAGTGGGGGATCTGAAAGGATCAGCTGGTGAGGAAGTTTTATCTTTCCTTTCCTACTTCTTTGGGTAATGTTCTGTTCTTTTTACTCAAATTGGGTATCATTTCTTGGAAAGTAAGGGCAGCACGGTATATTTTTTATAAAGAAAATTGTGTAAATAAAATTGTTTATTCCTTTGGATGATTTCTGGTAACACAACTATTGCTTCTGTGTGCATGCACAAAAAAGTTGTTTCCTAACCATCAACGGAATTTGTGCCCATTTGTGTGAAAACCAAATGCGCTTTCTACCTACTTTCTCGATTAGAATTTAATTTTAATATACTGTTGTGCTCTGCATGTGAAAATCATTCGCACATTTGCGTACTTTTCTGGGATGCGTCCACTTTAACCATTTTCAGGATGGAAGCACATAGGTCCCCATGTGATAAACTCCAAAGAAAGGAGGATGGCCCCAATCACTTTAGGATTTTGGCTTATCCATCCCTGCCTTTCTTTAGGCCTGTCCTGAGGGCATCCGGTCTCTGACAGGTTACTCATAAGGCCAAAGTAAAGCAGCCCTCAACCAACAAAAGTTTCCCAAACCTTGCTGGAGTCTCTCAAGAACATGAAGGTTAGGAGGCCAGCTACTCTGGACTGCACCAACAGAGGTCGTGGGCACTAGTGATGGGGGGGGGAGAGAGGAAAGTGGAGCAGGAATTTTCATTTTATGCTTATATCCTGACTTTCCTTTCCAAGATAACTCAGATCAACTAAGGTAATTATTCACTTTTTTTTTGAAGTCACAGAATCCCTGAGAATCCCATTAAAATTATGCCCTCCCCAAAGCATCATTTTCAAAATAACAGGAAGTACAGTTGGCCCTTGGTATTTACTGAGGTTTTGTTCCAGGATGCCTGTGGATATCAAAATCCATGGATGCTCAGCTTCCATTAAATACAGTGGCAAAATTAAGCTTTGGCTTTTGGAATGTATGTTATTTTTTGAATATTTTCAAGCCATGCATGGTTGAATCCATAGATAAAGAAGCCATGGATATGGAGCGCCAACTGTAAATTGAAGAAAAGACCATTCCTTTGCTTTTCCACATGGTTTGTGGACCCCCAGGGGACCAAAGGTTGCAAGTTCCTGAGCTAAGGAAATAATTCAATCATTTGCCAAAGTGAATCAACAGTCAGATGTCCATACCTCAAGGCCTCCATTCTGTTTGTACTGAAGGAAAGCATTAGTAGTGCCGCTTTTGGCCAGTCGGATCCGGGCCAGGCGAACTTTCTGCAGAGGAGGGGAGGAGAGACAGAGAGAATGAGAGTAAGAGTAAGACGAGGAGCCCTCCCCTGATCACTGTGCCTGTTACCCCTTGCCTTTTCTTTCCTGCCCCCCATCTTCCCCAACTACCTGCTGAGCTCGCCGCTTATCTGCCCGCTGGTTCTGGTGGTAGATCCGGCTGAAGTTGGAAACGATGACAGGAACGGGGAGGGCGATGACCAGCACCCCACTTAGAGAGCAGATGGATCCAAAGATCTTCCCTGCAATGGTGCTTGGGACCATGTCACCGTAGCTGGAAGGGATATGGCAGTTACTGTAGCCCTTGGTGTATTCCCTGCCCTGTTCCAACTGGCAGTGGCTGCTGCTACACTGCAGAAATGAAGCAGTGTGACACCTCTGCAATTTCAATGGCTCAATGCTATGGAATTTTGGGATTTGTAGTTTGGTGAGGCACCAGAGCTCTCTGACAGGGAAGGCAAAATATCTCACAAAACTACAAATCTCAGAATTCCGTAGCATTCGGTCATCCCAGTTAAAGTGGAGTCAAACTGTTTTATTTTTGCAGTGTGGACACACCCAATTATTCATGCACACAAGGTAGACCCTTATGTCCCACAGTACACAACTGAACGCTTTCCTAGAGCTTGGGGAAGTTCCTTTTTTTATATTACAGCTGCCAGAATCCTCCAGCCAGCCTGGCTAGAGAATGGCTGGCGCTATGCTGCCTTGGAGCTATAGCCCAAAAAACAAAGTTTCATATCCTCCAACATTTCACAGATGAAAACTGGGGATGTGTATGGCCAAGCAACATCAGAGTGGACTCAAGATGGCAAAAGCTATGAATGAGAAAGAACAGACAAGCTAGGGGAGGCTCTAGTAGTTTGTTTTGCCTGAGTCTACTGAGAAGGGCAGGATTCAGCTCCCTTCTTTCTTCTTCTTCCCCTCTGAACTAACTGAATGCAGACTACTTTTGCACTTTCAACTCAGTTTGCAGTAGTTGAAGGATAAAGGAGGGAAAAGTGGGAGAAGGAGAAACTGGGACATTTTAAAAGCAGCCGAAAATTGCTGCCAAATCACAACAGTTGGAAGGTATGAAATGGCACCCACCTCCCAACTGATCAAAATATCCACCAGTTCTAGGTGAATAGTACCCAAAGTAAGTTATTTTGGCAAGAAATCCCACAAATCTCCTCATCCCAGGCTGTAAAAAGCAGAGGAACAAAGTTAAAAAGCAACAATTTGATGTCATTTTCTAACAATCAAAACTTGCTTCCTCAAGCAGCCACCTTATTCTGTGTAACAGTAGAGCTGGTCCTCCCAACTCCGTTCACAACCTATCAGCTGTATCTTATCAACTTCTCCACTCTTCTCTGATTTAGTATATTGCAAAATTAGTAGGCTGTGGTCGTGATAGGTTGGAGAAGGAAGGTGGTGATTTGTGTGAAATTTTGGATGGGACAGAATCAGAGATGCCAGAGTTTTCACTGGCCCTCCTCATGCATTGGGAACAGCAGCTTAACACAAAAGCAAGTGAGGGTTCCCTGATCTCTTTATCCTTTGAGCTGTGAAAATCTTAACCTGCATGGCAGGTTGCTATTAAAGACACAGGAGGATAACCAAGAATAAGTCACAGCAATTCTAACATGTAGTTTGTCTTTCATGAGTTGCATAAGGATTACATAAGCATGGAATTTCACATTTAGCATATAAATGAACTTTTTTCATTCCTCTCTCTCTCTCTCTCTCTCTCTCACACACACACACACACACTTTTGCTTTTTCAGTCCATCTTTCATCAGTCCACAGACAAGCTTTAACACATGTGAGCAATGCCTGCTGGGGTGGGAGAATAACAAGAACCAGGATTGGGATAATGATTTTCACTATGGATAGGGTTTCCCAAGACGTTTTGTTAACTGAGGCAAAGCAGAAATGACACTCTATATGCACCCAAGGCAAGCTGCACAGTATCTTATTACAATCAAGAAAACATATCCAGGGGTAACTACTATGTTGGCCATATAGCAAAATACAGTAACTTCCAAAATCCACAAAACAGTGATACCTTTATTGGGCCAAATAAAATACAAAATGTACATGCAAGCTTTCAAAGCTCTACTGGCTTCTTCATCAGAAAAAAGCATTAAAAATCAAACAGGAAAAAGAAAGAAAAAATGATTATGCTGGAGTCATAGGCCTACATTTTGTCAAGGTGCTGTTATACAGTGGGACCTCGGTATGTGTGGGGGATCTGTTCCAGACCCTCCACTGCGGATACCAAAATCCACAGGTGCTCAAGCTTGCATTGTCCCCAATAGCAGCATATGCATGTGGCCATGCTACCATTAGAGAACAATGCAGGCTTGCCATCCGCAGATGCTCAAATCTACAGTCCATGGGTACCGAGGTCCCACTGTAGTTATTCTCAGTTAAGATGGTAAGTTAAGATAACCCTCTTCATCATCTTAACTGAGAACAACCAGGAACATCACTAGGGGGGTGCTGGGTGCATTAGGTGACATCCTAAAGAGGAGTGACACCACTGCTTCCCAAACATCTGCCTTTTGGCAGAAATGGCCTGTGGCATTTGCCTCCATCCCTTTAAAATGCTGAAAAGATGGTTTGAGTGGGGCAAGGCTCAGTGGGACAAGAAAGGAAAGACCCTAGATTTTAAAATTTTGAATAATTTTTTTTAAAAAGTAAAGTTTTTTATTTTGATTTTCTTAAAAAACATCTTACCAAATTTTCACTTTAACAACATGAAACTATGTACATGTAAATACATTTAGGTTGTGCATACAATATTGTAATTTAAAGGCATAATGTTAATTTTGCTAGTTGTTTAACTGTCACTATTACCATTCAGTGATATACAGGAATTACAATTGATGAGTAACACCAATACAAAAATTTTACTACAGATTCTGCATGGTGTGGTATGGAGGAGGTCAATTTTTATGTTCTGTTTAATGTATGAAAAGGATGCAAAGCAAGGTTGTAAGATTGCTCTGCAGAGGGGCGGGATATAAATAAAAATTATTATTATTATTATTATTATTATTATTATTGGGAAGGCTGACACCATGAGTTACCACACCAGGTGACACCAACCCTAGTGATGCTACTGAGAACAACTGTAACAACATCTTGACAAAATGTAGGCCCATGACTCCAATTTTGTCATTTTTCTTTCTTTCTCCTGTTTGATTTTTAACACATTTCCCTGATGAAGAAGCCAGTGGAGTTCAAAAGCTGGCAATGTGTATTTTGTACATTTTGGTAGGCCAATAAAGGTATTGCTGTTTTGTGGAGTTTCGATGCTAGGACAATCAAGTTACGTATTTTGGCGTCTTAAGCAGTCCCTTCTCCACCATCCATCCATGGTGATAAAGATCAGGGGTAGGCAATCTTTCCCCTTTAAGGGCCGAGGGACTTCAGCTCCCACAATCCCAGGAGCTATTGGCTAACATGGGACTATTGGCTAACATGGCTGAGGCTTCTGGGAGCTGAAGTCCCTCAGCCCTTAAAGGGGAAAGGTTGCCTACCCCTGATAAAGATCAAAAAGATCAAAAATAAATCCGTTGATCTCTGCAGGCCTTTCTTGGAGTGTGGGTGTTCCAATAGCATCTTCCTGGGCAAAGGCCTTGAGATGTGCTGCCCAATACTGAAGCGCTGGCCTACTAAACCTGGCAGTGGATATACACTTCCTGACAATGTGGGATTCTCCTGGGCAAATTCCCAAGATTAAATACCATTAGTAACCAGAATCTTTCCTGTGCAGGCCAAGCACCTCTTAAAGTATATCTTAGACACCGTAGGCCCCATGCACATGACAACAGGAGACGGTGACAAACAAAAAATGGTGAAGTTAAGAAAGGGCCGACAACAGAAATGACAAAGAAATGAAAAAAGCCAGACTAGAAAAAAGCCTTCATTCTAAATAACAGAAGCTCAGTGGTACAAGCTGAGCATCCTTCCTAAGTTGCGATATCTTCCAACATTTCACAAATGAAAACAAGGATGTGTGTGGCTAAGCAACATCAGAGTGTGATCTGATGGCAAATGTTATTACAAAAGAACAGACAAACTAGGAGAAACCGCAGCAGTTTGCTTTTACCTGAACCTCCTAACAAGATGCCACCCCGATCTTCTCCTCCCCACTCTGCTAAATTAATTGAGTGAAACTGCTTTTGCACATAGATGGCAAATTATATTAATACGGAAAAACAGACAAGCTAGGAGAAGCTGCTGCAGTTTGCTTTTGCCTGAGCCTCTGGCAAGATGCCACCCCCATCTTCTCCACCCCCTCTGCTAAATTAATTGGGTGAAACTGCTTTTGCACTTTAAATTCAGTTTGCAGCAACTGAAGTAAGCCAAGGACAAAGGGGGAAAGTGGGAGGAGAAGACAGAAACCAGGACATTATAAAAAGCAGTTGAAAAAGTGGGATGGCAGAGGATTAATTATCCCTACCAAACAGGGACAGTAAAAAAGTATGAGCTGCTGTTTGTGCACCAGACAGAAAGGAATGGAAGAGTTTGGGTGGGAGGCACAATGCGGACATGAATTGAAAAGGAGATTGGGGCTCTGGCCAAAATGCTAAAGCTAGCTCAAGAAGGCTTTCCCCCCCATATGTGTGGCTCAAAGAAGAACTGAGAATGTGCTGCCCTTCCATGATACCCAAAACCTATGACCTGAAGCAGACATCTTGTAACCCCTGTGAACTACTGGTTTGGTGCAGTGGGAGAGAAACCCCTAAGGAAGGGGCTTTATTTACTAACTGAGTTCAGAAAGAAATGGTTAGATGGAGAGGAGCTGTGGTTGTCAGGGCCAAGGAGAGACCCTTTTCACCTTGAATGATTTTTAGTTATGAATTCAGGAGAGGGGGGAAAGGGTAAATTCTTTATAGTGGAATTTCTATATTGCATTTTCATCTATTTTGTATTTTTCATTAAGGGCTTTAAGGATGCATCCAAAAGTTTCAATTCTCTTGAGTAGCATAGGCAGAAGAGTCCTGCAATCAAGCCTTGCCATGCACCTCAATGGATGCATGGAACCTTTAAGAGAGTGTATATGTCTTACATTTAATATCTAATTTGCTATATTATTACTAAAAAATGAACTGGAATTTAAATTGTGATTGCATTTGCAATATTCAATTCTAGTTAGTCCCATAGAAACCAGAATGTGGCACAATCTCACTCTGCCTAAAGATAGGGCTGAAATTTCAAGTGTTTTCCATGGTTCCCCATCTCATGAGAGTAGGGAAAGGATGCAAAGCAAGCATTTGAAATATTTTAAAATAAAAAGTACAATTTATTCAGAACCTTAGGAATTCTCACTAAAATGGGCATCACTTTGGCACAGGATTCTGGTTTTTGCTTGAAACTGCAATGAGTGGACTAGATCTGTATTAGGAAAGAAGGACTCACTCACTACATGTTGACTCACAGCAACCCCAAGGCAAGCCTATCACAGGGTTTTCTTGTCAATATTTGTTCAGAAGGGGTTTCTCTTGCCTTCCTCTGAGTCTGAGAGAATGTGACTCATCCAAGGTCACCCAGTGGGTTTCTATGGCTGAGTGGGGATTTGAATCCTGCCATCGAGAGTTGTAGTCCAATGTTCAAGCCACTACATTGTGCTGTCTGTCTGCATGACCCTCTAAAAAAATTGATCTGCAAACATTAACAGGGGTCCGTGTTCAGCTCCATGCTTTACTTTCTGATTCTTGCATCTTACAGTAGAGCATGGAAAATTTCCAATTTTTGGCTGGGGGATTCTGGCATGTGAAGTCCCAAAAAGGAACTTTTTTTCAATCTCTGGATCACATTACTGTTAAGAGCAGAAAAACAGCTGGCAGGATAGTTCTTGGGTTCACAGATCGAGTCCCAGAAGACAATATTAGAATCTCAGTCTCTTTTAGAGAAGGAAGGGAATGTGGGGTCCTCTTTACCCCAGTTATGGGTAGAAAATAGTCTGAACGACAGCAGGATCTCATTAGGTGCAGCCTGTTTGTCTGAATCAATATCTAGCCTACTTCAATATCTGTGAGAAATTTAGAGAAAATATCCTCTGGAAAAAACCAAACCCAGGTAACCATGTTGGGCTCATAAGAATAAAATTCACATAGGTTGTCAAATAATATCTTCATGAGCCAAAAGTTGTATTTTCACTGCAGTCTGTGGATCTAATTTCTCTTAAATAACCAACCCAAGGCAGAGTTTGATGCAATCTCCCAGTCCCTCCAAAAATTACATATTACATTGGGAACACTGTATAGTCCTAATAAGGATATTATGTTACTAACTCTATTCATCTTTTGCTACTGCTCACCCTGCCCCAAAAGGCACAAAAATAATAATCAACCTTTGGGTCTGGGACTTGAAAATAGCAATTACATTTTTATTTGAAGATGGCCCAACTCATTTTGAAAACTATCTTCCCCAAGGACAAAGGGCATTTGCATATCTTTTTTTATTTTGGCCTGGCATGCTAGTTAAAAACAGTTCATTCTGGGCGTACATTCCTTGGTCTACTAGCCTGAGGCTATTGATCCCTAAAGATGATCTTCTTTGAAAGGGGTCAAACAAATTTAGAATAATAATTGCTCCTTTCAAGCTGCTCCCCAAAGTTTTCCCACTTCTCTTTGTTTCACATCAACTCTCAGAGTGTAGGCACTGCCCATCTTTTAATCCTGCCAGTGAAAGCTCAATTAAATGTACGGGACCAGCCCTACCATTAGGCAGACTGAGGACACTGCCTCTGGTGTGGCATATACTGGAAGGCAGAGGAACAATGGTAGCCCTTCTCAACCATTCCTGGGGTGTAGAGAGGTCTTGTAGCACCTTTGAGACTAATTGAAATAAAGTTGTTGGGAATATGAGCTTTTATAGACTTCAGTCTACTTCCTCAGATGCATCTGTCTGCACATGCGTCCCACTATGCCATTCAGTGCTGCCACCCCTGGTGTGTGTCACTTTCTCTGAGGTTGAAAATGAAGTGTCCTAGCATTGATCGCATGGCTGGGTGCCCCTCATGCCAGGGATGGGGGTGGTAGCCCCATAGAAACCAGAATGTGGCACAATCTCTCTCTGCCTAATCATAGGACTGACCCTGAGCATGAGATTTCAAGTACTCGATTTTCCATGGCTCCTCTTCCTCATGAGAGTAGGAGAAAAGATGCAAAGCAAGCAGTGCTCTGGATTTTCCCGGAAAATCTGGAATAAAGTATAGGTGTTTTTAATGTTGTTCAAGACAGGGATGGCCCATATTTGATACTGGACTGGCGTCTCATTGTGAAGGCAGACCACAGTTGAATCGGGGCTTTGGTCCTGCGTTGTAAAGACAGATGTGTGAGCGGGGTGGAATCAGTTCATTTTGGCAAATGCAGACATGCTCCGTCTCCAGCATTTCTTTTCCTTGGAGGATAGAGCTGGGTGTGATACAGAGTGTCTCCTGAACATGCAAACTAGCGTCCTTTTCTCTGGTGCAGAATGAGGAATGAGACCTTGTTCCCTGAGTGGAAATAAGTTTCAGCTGCCAGTCCACTTCTACATATGAAACTGGGAGTGGGGAAGGGGGAGTGCCATCTTGCCCTTTGCCTCAGGCAGCAAAATGTCTTTGCTTGGCCCTGATAGTTTGAAAGTACCTGTCTTAATCCAGTTGTTAGTGCCAACTAGTCACTAAACTAAAGCATTCAAACACTGAATCAGCCTTGACTTACCAGGTTCCCATTCATTCAAGAATGGTATAGCCACACTGTACAATTTGTTTGATCCCAATGTAACTGCTTTGGCTTCTTCCTATGGAATCTTGGGATTTGTAGTGTACTGAGGGTACATAAAATTCTCTACTGCACTCCCCTAACCTATAGCACTAGTATTGTTTGGCAGAGAAATCCAAGTCTCTCATCTAACCACAAATCCTAGGATTCCATAGGAAACAGCCATCCATGGCAGTTAAAGTGCTGGAATTAGGCAGTGTGGATATACTCGAAATCTCCTCTATTGTAGACTAACAATTGGATTTAGCCCAACACATCATGAGTAATGGCACTATCAGTAACAGGTTACTTTTGCGGTCTAATGAGGATATAATGATGTTGCCTTTCTGAAATTACGTAACACCAGGCAGCATTTGCTTCATAGGGCCTTTGCAGACTGCTAGAAATAGTGCAAATTGAGGCCACTTTAACTGCCCTGGCTCAGTGCTAGGGAATAATGGGAATTGTAGTTTTTTCTGAGACATTGAGCCTTCTGTCAGAGAGCTCTGGTGCCACAATAAACTACAGTTCCCATGATTCCCTAGCACTGAGCCAGGGCAGTTAAAGTGGCCTCAATTTGCACTATTTCTGGCAGTCTGCAAAGGCCCTTACTATAACGAGCAACACTTATTTTATTTAGGGTCATTTTATGACTTTTGGCCATACTTACATTTTTAAGTACAACAATAATAATAATAATAATTATTATTATTATTATTTAAAATTAGATTAAGGATTCATCTACACTGTAGAATTAACACAGTTTGACCACAACTTTAACTGCCATGGCTCCATCCTACAGGCTCCTGGGATTTGTAGTTTTGTGAGGCAAAATAGGCAATAGGGATGCAATGGCTCAAGTGGTTAAGACGCTGACTCTATTGATTGCAAGATTGGCAGGTTGGCAGTTTGAAGCCCAGGTGCTGCATGATGGAGTGAGCTCCTGTCCCTAGTCCCAGCTTCTGCCAACCCAGCAGTTCAAAAGCATGCAAATGCAAGTAGATAAATAAGTACCACTTTGGTGGGAAGGTAAACAGCGTTCTGTGCAATCATTCTGGCCACAGGATCACAGAGTAGTCTGACAACGCTGGCTCTTTGGCTTAGTAATGGAGATGAGCACCACCCCCTATGGTTGGACATGACTTGACAACCTTGTCAACGGGGAATACCTTTACTTTTGAGGCACCAGCACTCTGGCAGAAAAGGCTAAAAACTTTTTATTATTACCAATCCCAGGATTCCCTAAGATAGAACAACAGTACTTAAAGTGATATCAAACTGCATTATTTCTATAGCATAGATGCACCCTAACATAATGGCAGAAATGTATTAGTCACCTCCTGTTCTTTAATAAAAAACAAGAAACTGTAATGGGATGTGGGTATGCTTCAGTTAACAAAGTAGATATGTTCCTGGGCATTACTTTGTTGACAAAATTGATACCAGAGGCAGAAATAACATGGAAATAATAGGGATAGGTTCCTATACCACAAAAAAGAAAAGCAGTTCAACATGTTTTGGCACACTTTTTATACAAAGCTAACCACAAGCATATGATCAGATAAGCCTTACATAAGCAAACAAAAACATTTTTAACTTTTCAGTGACAACCTGGAAGCTGCTTTCAAAATGCATCCAGGGATAAACTTTTTCTTTGTTATGATTTCTCATAGATGTATGCTATTTAAAAACATGTTGGGTATAGCTAGTGAGGCAAGCTTATTTGCTCTCCCTTTTCTTCTCTGATTTACTGTTCACAGATGCTCATTAAGGAAGTCTTGAGGCAGCTGCTGTTTACTTTGTCTGTTGTCGGTAGGTACACACAGGACGTTTTCACACGGGGCTTTGGTGGAGGCAATCCTACCTCCCGCCGGCCCCACTCCGGAATGGCTCCGGCGGCGGCAGGCTAATTCCTTTTAAAAGTTGGAATTACCTTTCCGCTGCTGAAGCCGGAGTTGGACGTGCTGAGGCCGGAGGGACGCCGGAAGGACACCGGACTTAAGGCTCCGTGCGTTTGAACACACGGAGCTAGAAGCCGGACGTACGCAGGGATGGCACCGGAAGGGGCGGGGTTTTCTGCGGCGTGCGTCTGAACAAGCTGGAAGAGGAGCCGGAGTGGGGCCGGCGGAAGGTAGGATTGCCTCCACCTAAAGCCCCATGTGAAAACGTCCACAGCTAACCAGTAGGACTGGTTACAGCAGAACACCATTCTTTTCCATCTCATCATATTGAATAGTTTACTGCAGACACGCTGCTGCAACCTGACACTGAGTTGTGTTTCTCTAGTCCTTCTTCATGACCATCTCAATGCTGATGCAACTAAAAACCATCCAACTAAAGGACAATGGTGGGGTTGAGCAGGCATGAAAAGACTTTGTAAAAAGGAGATTTACTTTCAGAAGCTTTGGCTGCTGCCACTCTGAAGAATTAATGCCATTTGACACCACTTTTACTATCACGGCTCCATCCTATGGAATTTGTAGTTTGTTGTGGCACCAGAATTCTCTGACAGAACAGGCTAAATATCTCACAAAACTACAGACCTCAGTATGCCATAGCATGGAACCATGGCAGTTAAAGTTGTGTCCAGTTGCATTAATTCTGTGGTGTAGATGCAGACTTTGGAGTTTATCACACGGGGGAAATCCCATGCAGAAACGGGATTTAAAAGGTGGGGGAAACCCGCAAAAGCGGGCAAATTTTCACACACATTGCTGTTAAAATGAGGTTAACCCAAACAGAAAGTAGTCCGAAACTGCTTCTTTTTACTTTCAGGATTTTCCAAAAGTAAAAAGAAGCAGTTTCTGACTACTTTCCGTTTGGGTTAACCCCATTTTAACAGCGATGTCGTATGAAAATCTGCCCGCTTTTGCAGGGTTTTTTTCCAATTTAAAACCCCGTTTCTGCACAGGATTTCTCCCGTGTGATAAACTCCCTTATTAACTTGAGGTTTGCCTGTACTTTGAAAAAACATACAAATGAGCAACAGCAATGAGCAACAAATAATTCTTTTTAAAAAATATACCATTCCAACTTCTGGCCCATGACAATGGGACACTAACTTGCTATATTTACAGAAAAGCCTCCTTCCAGTATGTGGTTTTGGTAGAGTCTGGGGCTCTGAGCATATGCCACCATGGTTCCCATGGTTCTGCAGGCTTCATTCTTCCTCTCCCCCCCCCCCCCATCCCACTTGAGAGCTTGAAAAAGTCCCCCTTTGTATTGTAATTCCTAGAATCCCACAGCCAATTTGGTTACTGACCATGCTGGTGGGGGAATTGTGGGAACAGTGATCCAAAAATCAAAATTATCCCAAGCTCTCCTTACCCAGTTGAGCCTCTTTCTCTGGGACAAATTTTCTGTTATCATTCTGAGCCTATGGTGGAGCAAGCGGCATCCAACAAGTAAACTGACTTACGGGCTGAGCATCTACGGCTCCTGTCGGGGAACAGCAGGCTCCAAGAATTATGGCCTTAATAACTCCTTGGTTCTCTCTGACAGATGGGCCCTTGGGAGATCATTAATGGGAGCAATGCTGGGCAAGGGAGTAGGGGAAACAGGTAATTGAATATTAAGACACAGCAGGGACTGGAATGAATGAACGAACAAGTGAATGAACAAATGAATGAAATGCTGGAGATCTCATCCAATCCTCTATAGTTCCCCAGGTTATTTTAGTACTTTGCCCACATGCATGCTGTCTGATGAGGAGAGGAAGAGAGCAAAATGAGAAGACACATGTGAACATTTTATGATTCTGAAACTTTTCAGTGCCTTATTCTCATAAGACACTTTGTATGGGGAGTGGCTGGGCCAGCCCTACCCTTAGGCAGAGAGACATGTCAGAAGCCATCGACCCTGAAATAGGGGGGCAAGACAGGCTTTAGTCCCCACCAAGACTAGAATGGCGGGGGTGGGGGGGTGGGGTGCTGAACGATCTCCCCCACATACACCATGAAACAATCTGGCAATATTGGGCCATCAAGACTTTTGTGTAGTTGAGCCTTCTCAGGAATGATGATTCAAACATGCAGTAAATGCATGCACTAAGCACTAAGAGATAGTAACACAGGGACTATCACTGAACCCTCCTAAGAATCATAAAGGCTGCTGCATCTATCCTACACGCTTACTTGGAAGTAAGCTACACAGAAGACATAAAGGGCATTTTTAAGTACACACTGCACTTGTAAATGTCTTCATATTTAAGGATGTCTCAGTGGTAATGGATAGGAAAAGTAATTTGCCCTCACCCTGCAAGTACAGTCAGCCCTTCATATGCACAGATTTTTTTAATCCATAGATTCAAGCATCCATGGCTTAAAATATTTTTAAAATGTATAAATAATAATAATAATAATAATAATAGGTTTTATTTCTAGCCCGCCCCTCTGCTCGGCAACCAGGGCAGGGTACAACATATTTAAAACAAAAACAGTTTAAAAACATTCCCTCAACCCAACTATAACCCTCCCACCCCATTAAAACTGGATTAAACTAAATTCCAAAAAGCAAACCTGGATTCTACCATTGTATATAAGGGACACTGCTTTACTGTGCTATTGTGTTTAATGGTACTTGAGCATCCATGGATTTTGGTATCCACAGAGGTTCCTGGAACCAAACCCCAATGGATACCATGGGCCCACTGTACTTGCAAGTAGGAAAAAATGAATAACAGCCTGCCTACCAATGTCGAATCCCACCACCACCACCACCTTAAAAACAGTTGTGGGACCATGGGCCAGCCCTGTTGAGCATGGTCAAACAATACACACAGGTCGCATTGGGGTGTAAAGGCTGCCTATGCATTTTCAAACATACGTATTGAACTGATGGATCTCATCAAAGTCAGGTTTCATCCACCCTTCCATTTCCAGCAGCATCAGCTGTCAGCTGTCAGCCAGCCAGATTCCTCTTTAGGCCCAGTATTGATACTCATAGGTAGACTGACTTTGGATATGGGGGGCACCATTTAGCTCCATATCATTGCTAATAGAGATTAAAAGATCTACCCTCTATGAATGTCTTTTCCCTCTAGGAATTTGTAAAAGGCACCTCGATGTGCCTTTCCCCTTTCAAAGTGCTGGTGGTAGCATGTGGGACAGACACAATGTTTTTCTAGTTACAATTACTTATTTTGAAGAGAAATATTGCACCACTTTAAGTGCTGCATCTCCAGCCTAATAATCCTAGAATTTGTAGCTTTACAAGGTCTTTAGCTTTCTCTGCCAAAGGGTGCTGATGCCTCACAAAACTACAAATCCCTGGAATCTGTAGCATGAAGCCATGACCATTAAAGTGGTATCAAACTGCATTCTTTCTACATTGTAGATACACCCAGACTCACAACGTTAATCCATTTGGCTCAGCATTATCTACCTCAGGCATGGGAGGAACATGTAGTTTTTCAGGTGATGCTGAACTTCAGATCCCATCAACCACCATAACCAGAGGAGTTATAGTTCAGCATCTGGAGAGCCATACATTCCACAGTCTACATATTGACTGGCACTCCAAGGCTTCAGGAGACTTACCTATCCCCAGAAGATGCCTGGGATTAAATGTGGGGCTTTTAGGATGCAAAGCCTCCACTCTGCTACTAAAGTACAGCTCCCCTCACACCATCCTCCCCATGCCATAATGGATCAGGGTTTCTGGGACAACCATGAGTAGCCAAATTGAGAGTGGCATGAGCAGTCATTGAATCAAGTAATTTCACACTTCTCCACAATTTCCATCTTTTAGTCAACTTGAAATAAGGCAAAGGTACTATACTTTGCACATAGTCAGAATCATTCTCTACTTCATCATTACTGTATTTTCTCCAGGTTTTCATTCCTAGCATTAAGACTAAATTCTAGCATACAGCCCTAGAATCCTCTGGTTCACGATACAGTTTATATTTTAGAGCACCAAACCTTTGACCCTTCCTTGCCCACCTCACCACATACTGCCCACAGTCAGAGATGAGGAGTAGCAAAGTTATCTATGCTTAGCCCTAGATCTTGACTCTTCATATCTATTTTGCATATTGGAAAACAATTAGACACTTCCCCCTTTTGCTCCTGAGTCTCATTACTAAACAAGAACTCTTCTTTCATCTTTTCCCCTTGAGTGCTGCTTTCTAAACCCTTTATCATCTCTATGGCTTTTCTCTGATCTCTGATTCATTTACATCTTTCTTTAAATTGTGTTCATCCTGATGCAGGAAACAGCTAACCTGAAATCTAGCAAGTCCTGAAAAGATACAGCCCTCTGTCTTCTACTTTCCTCCTAGGCCAGGTATGAGAAACTTGTCAGGTTGTTGTGAGTTTTGACACACTGTCAGGATCGGCCAACTCAGCTCCCAATAACCACGAAAACATCTTGTTGTGATAGAAAAACAAAAAGATATTTATTCAGGAATTGAGACAGCAGTCACCTGTCTGGGGTCAGTGTCGGAACTGGGTTCTTCCCCAGGACCTTAGCATAAGAATACAAGTTATCAAAAAAAAAAAAACCTTCCTTGGATCCTTTTGATCCCAATCAAAGCAACCTTTCACATCCTCTTTTCTCTCTCTGGTGTTTATCATTCAATCCCCCTTCAGGAGAGGAGGAAGACACCTCTCTTATGCAAGCCAGATCCTCATACAGGAAAAGCAGGGTCATAAAACCATAAACTTTCATCCTGTTGCCATTTGCCTCCCTGTTCGTTCTCATGCCCATAGCCTGCCAACCGATTAATAATCAATACATTTCAACATTCCCCATATCAATCCTCCCAATATCTCATCAGATTATCACAGCGTTATATCATTATACTATCATATATCATAACACATCATGACAGTACCATGCACATGGTCTGACAAAACCTTTGGCCCTTTTTGGGCTACAACTCCCCACCCAGCCTTGCCCAGCCTGGCCATGGGTAAGGGATTATGGGAATTGCAGTCTAAAAATATTGAAGGTCATATATTCATCTCTCTGTCTTCAACAGATAGGTTAATATGTCAAGTGTTAGGCATCTCCTCTGAAATTCTGCCTAATGACTATGTTGCTTCATTTTGGGCTATGTTGACAAGTCTTGGGTAGAGCTGTTAAACTTTATATAGGGCAGAGCACCCCAACCGGCATGGCCACTAATGGCTACACTGGCTGAGGAATTCTGAGAATTCAGTTTATAGCAGTGTTAGACTCCTATGGCTCTATACAGATTGTGGCATTGCAAAGCCCAGCAGCCTGGGTCAGAACTGGGCTTTTCTCAGATGTTTTGGGAAAGCTGGGCGTTACCTTCCAACATCTAAAAAGCAGTAAAACCATCCCTGGTTTATAGGAAGCTGTTTTATACAGGCTCAGGCTGCATCTGCACTACAGAAATAATGCAGTCTGACACTGATTTAACTGCCATGGCTCAATTCCATGGAAATCTGGGATTTTTAGTTTGGTGAGATATTTAGCTTTCTCTACCAGAGAGCTTTGGTGCCATAACAAACTACAATTCCCAGGATTCCATAGCATTGAGCCATGATTGTTAAAGTGGTGTCAAACTGCATTATTTCTGTGGTGCAGATATAGCCTTGGTCTCTTTCTCTATCTTGTCAAGCATTTTGATTGAGCAGGTTTGAGGCAGGCAAAATTCCCTTCCTACCTCCCCAAACTACTAGAGGCCCAACATCTATCAACTACATCCTGGGAACTAAAGCATAAATTTAATATTGTCGAATTCTGAGCCCAGGGACACATGCATGCATGTATTTTAGTACCAGAACTGTACACTCAGCCCATCCACACAAAAATCTCCTACTGGTTCCCTAGAGTTTCTTACAGTCAATAGTACAATTAAGAGTATAATTAAGAGGAAGGGCATCATTTTGTCACTGCTATTGATAAGCAACTGGGAGGGAAACATCCTTCCCAGTCTACTGCAAATTATCCAGAGATCTAACAGCAAATATGACTTCTGCCTACCCTATGACTGGCAGTTGCTGTCCAGCAGGACACAGGCAGAAGTCTTTCCCATCTGTGACTTTTGTCACAAATAGAAGTCTTTCCCATCCTGACCCGCTGCCATACACACATTTATTTTTAAAGAGAGGTCTGGCATCAAACATGGACCTTCTGCATAGAGAGTATGTTGTGTACCACTGAGCTATGGCCCCACCATGTACTTCCCAGTCTATTCATCATGTCTCATTTGAACCCATGTGGGCTCTTACTGCCAAAGTCTTCAGAATTTGTTCTTTAACATAAGCCTTAATCCTAACCCTGAGTCAGGAACAGTCCCTGGGCATTCATTGTCTCACAGCCTAACCTACCTAACATGGTTGTTGTGAGAACAAATTGCCAAAGTGAAGAGACCATTTATTTATGCCACAGTCCTAAGCCCTTTGGGGGTAAAGCTAGGATATTAGTGTAATAATTCATAAATTAGATCTCACTAAAGAAATACCTGACTGAACATTTGCAAAATATATTTTCCTTAGCACACAATGCTCTAACTTTTCAAAGTAATGATACACATACACCACACACCCTTTAAGGGATTCAAGGAAATGTTAACAAGTTCTATCCCACTCCCCATTTATCCTCACAATAACCCTGAGAGGTAGATTAGGCAGAGAGATCATGACTGGTACAAGGTCATTTCATGAGCCGGTGAGGATCTGAACCCATATCAATGGACATCTAATCTTATCTTCTGACCACTACCCTATACTGCCTCTCTAGGATTGAAAGTTAAAGCTTCTGAGTCAAAGGGTACCATATCCCGGCAGCCCTGAGCCCTTGCATTACTTTCTTTAATACAAAACAAAACCCTCTGTTGCTTTCCTTTTCAACATGTAGCTCTACCTCCCTCTCACCCTCACCTCTGCCAGCAACTCTTTTGGCTTTGCTTTCCCCACAGCACTTTATATTAATCTTGCCCTGAATTTCATCTTCTTGAAGACAAGGCTGTCTCGTCAATCCACCTGAACTCATTCTGGATTCTAATCCTGACCTCCCCAATGTAATGCAATCAATGCCAGCTTTGCCATGGCTCTGCATTTGATAAGGCTGTTCCCTGCTCCTTCATCCGAGTCCTTCACAAAAAATGCTGAGCAGCAAGCAACAGACCATGATTAACCCCTATGCAGATCACTTGGGGTCTCCTCCTTTCTTGTTTACTTCGGAGGTGTGATTTCCTCACAGTTTCTGCAGTAGTCACACTAGAGCTTGAAAAAGGACCGCTCCCAGAATCGTCAGCCAGCATAGCCACTGCTTGTTCCCTGGGATTCTTGCAAATAATATTAGGCTAGATGATTTTTGCTTTGATCCAGCAAAGCATGGCATGCCTTTAAAAGCAAGAAGACATTTTCAAGGGCTATACCGCCTGTGCGTGATGAGAGGTATAGTCGAATGTAGGCAGATTATTTGTTGCTGTTAATTGCCCCTGAATTCGAACTTGACTCATGGCGACTCTGTGGATGAGATATCTCATAGCTCCTCTATCCTCCACTGCTTTGCTTAGGGTCTACAAGTCCAGGCCCGTGACCTCTCTGATTGAGTCTATCCATCTGACATCCATCCTCTCTTTCTATTACCCTCTACCTTTCCTAGCATTATTGTCTTTTCTAATGAGTCATTGCTTTCTCATGATGGTCGGCAACCTAAGGCCCGCGGGCTGGGTGTGGCCCACGGAGGCCTTCAGACCAGCCCCTGCCCAGTCCTGCCGCTGCCACCGCCGCTGCCTTTTATGGCTGCGGGGGTCCTCCGGGGCGCCATTTTGGATTCCAAAATGGCGCCCCAGAGGAGGCCCGGCGTGGCCAAGGGAGCCCTCCTGGGGACCCCCGCAGCCGCACCAGGCCTCTTGGAGGCCCGGCGCGGTCGAGGGGGCCCTCCTGGTAGTGTGTGCGCACACGCGTGTGCGCCACCGCAGCCTGGGGGTCATCGGGGGACAGGGGGACCAGCCCCACCCCCAAAAAGGTTGCCGACCCCTGAGCCAAAGTATGACAGCCTCAGTTCAATCATCTTGGCTTCCAAGGGGATTTCCAGCTTGAACTATTCAAGGACCCATTTGTTTGTCTTTTTGGTTGTCCACAGTATCCTCAACACTCTTCTCCAGCACCACATCTCAAATGCACTTTCTTCACTGTCCAGTTTTCACATCCATACATGGTGATGGAAAATACAATGGCTTGGATGATTCTAACTTTAGTATTAATTTGTATATCTTTACTCTTTAGGATTTTGTCTAGTTCTTTCATGACCGCCTTTCACATTCCCAATCTTCTTTGGATTTCTTGACTATATTCTCCATTCTGATCAGTGTTTGATCCTAGGTATGAGAACCCTTTAACTAGTTTGATTTCCTCATTGTCTAGGTTGGATTTATGCATTTTTTTCCATGTGCATTATTTTTGTTTTCTTTATGTTCAGCATTAAGTCTATTATACAAGGGCTTACTTTGTCCTTAAAATGGTCTACATATGGTCCATGAGAGATTCAGGGATGCCCCTGTCCTTGCATCTCATCTTCGACTTGAGCTGTGGGTAGGAGATTCCTACTGTTGTTTTGCAACTCAGATTGGTGATAACAGCAGGATTTCCTACCACACCTTACCTGTGTTCCCTGTTGGAAGAGAAGCCCTTGTTATCTTTGATCTTGGAGACAGCAGGAACACTTTCAGGGCAAAAAGAGGCATGGAAACCTGTGAGTCTTTCTGCACAGGCAAGGAGGAAAAGACAATTAGAGAGTAGCCACACTGAAGAATGAAAGCAATTTGGTGTCACTTTAATTACCATGACTGTATCCTACAGAATCCTGGGATTTGTAGTTTGGTGAAGCAACAGAGCTCTCTGACAGTCTAGGCTGAATATATCACCAAACTAAAAATCCCAGGATTCTGTAGGATAGATCATGGCAGTGGTGTCAAACTGCTGTAATTCTGCAGTGTGGCTGCACTCTTGGTTGGCATAGGACTGGTGGTATCAATGGGGTACAGGGCTTGAGGTCCCCCCCCACCCATTAATGTGATATTATCTGGACTCCAGTTTGGTCCCAGGGAACAATACACAGGGCTCCAGAGCAATCCACATCCCTCCACTTTTGACCTATATCCTAATTTGTGTTAAAAATCTTGACTAAGCTCTCTTGCCTTATAAATTTTAAAAACCATCCCAGCAGACCAGTGGGAATCTAGTAAAAGAAAGAAAACTGAAAATGTAAACCCATTTGTATTTGAAGCTGCTCTCTACTCAATTCTTGGCTATTTGCACCCTAACCAACATATACAGAAGGTATTTTATTTACAGAGGTTATATTATTTAGTTTAAGATATGAGGATGACTTATTTTTAGTCGAAAACAGCAAAGATTTGGAAAGGCTGCTGATTAAAAGTTACAGAAGCAAGCGCAAAAGCAGGGCTCCAACTGGATATTAAGAAAACAAGAATAATGACCATATATTGAAGACATTGAAATAGTTAAAAGTTTTTCTAAGACTTAGCTTAGTCATTAATCAAAATGGCAAATGCAGTCAAGAAATAAGAAAAAAACTGAGAGTTTGGAAAGGCAGCTATGAAAGAATGAGATATGATCCTCTAGTGCAAGTGGTACTCATTGAGTTCCCCCTTTACATCTACATGCTGACATTGCATGCCCCCCCACTTGACGTAGTATTTGAATAAAAACATTTGTATATTTAGTGTGTGCATTTTCATTCACACATTCATGTATATTCATATTTTAACATTTTATAAGGAAATAACATTATACAAATTAGAATGTTGTAGTTAATTCAATATTTAACTCAACACACATGTAAATTTTACACATAAAAAGTTTGGGAAGAGGAGGAGGAGGAGGAGAAATAAGAGCCTCCAAGTCTCATGCCCCCCTTGAGTAACTCTTGCACACACACCCTGAAAGTCCTGCCCCACCATTTGAGAATCACTGCTCTAGTGTAAAGATATATCATTACATACCAAAGTCAGAATCATTCATGTCATACTATTTCCGATTTCTATGTACGGCTGTGAAAGTCGACAGTGAAGAAAGCTGACAGGAAGAGGATCAACTCATTTAAAATGCAGTGTCAGGAGGGGTGTTCTATAGATACTGTGGACTGCTGTATTAAAGCAATAAATGGGTCCCAGAGTAAATCAAGCCTGAACTCTCACTGGAAGTCAACTTGACAAGCTTGGGCTACAACACTTTGGACTTGTCATCAGACAACATGAGTCATTTGAAAATATGATAATACTGCCTCTGCATGATAAGACTGCAAGAAGGGAATAGGGAAAGAGGAAGACAGCACCACAAGTGGGTTGACTAGTCAAGGAATCTATGGCTCTGAGTTTGCAAGACCTGAACAGGGCTGTTGATGACCCAGGCCCTTGGAGGACTCTCCTTCATAGTACTGCCATAAGTCAAACTGGCAAACAACAACATCATTAAACTTTCCCTCATTGGCAAACCATCCATGTTTTCTGTTGTGCTGATGAGTTTCACATTACATAAGCCACATGTGAACTGGGAACGGGCCAACAACAGGTAACCATAATAACAGCATGACCAGTCCCAGATTTACCTTGGTTTTTGTTGTTGTTGTTTGTTTGTTTGTTTTGTTTGCCTTGTTCTTGGATTGGCAGTAAATTCAGAAAACCTTCACCTAATGAGCAATTCAAATTATGCCATTACAGCCAAAGACATTATTGAACTAAAGTGTTTTGCATTTCAGAGACACATTATGGATTCGGATAACTGCAGTAATGCTTTGTGTTCAAAACACTTCTCAGCTAAAACATTTGTATTTCCTTTTCTGAATTATTCAAAAAGTGTACTGGAGCTCTGAGTTGGCTCTGGATCCAGCAAAATTGGTGGCTGTCACAATCTTTTGTGAGAGTGGCCTATTCAGGTGTTGCAATTAGAACTTTATGAGGAAGGCAAGGGAAGGGAAGGGAAGGGAAGGGAAGGGAAGGGAAGGGAAGGGAAGGAAAGGAAAGGAAAGGAAAGGAAAGGAAAGGAAGGGAAGGGCAGCTTCACCATCTCGCCTGCCACCCTCCTCACCCTCCATATGCAATCTAGAACCTTAGAAGATCAGGAATCTCAGTCACATTCAGTACCTACAAATGAAGTGGCAATGGAATAGATGAGGACAAGGCAACATGCTTGCACTCCACATCCCTCAATAATGGGGATGACGGTAGATGGGATTGAAGTGTGCTTCTTAAGGTGTCTGATGTAGGAAGCCAACAATTCTGTCTCCCTCCAGGGATTAGTACCATATTTGTGCCCATTGGTATAATTATGTATTTCTTTCTTTCCTGGAAATTCTCCAGGAACTGGCAGAAGATAGCTCAGTAGGACTAGGTTACAGCACTCAAATGCAAACTTTGAGATAGCTGGAGGTATTTTGAAAGCTGTAGACAAAATAAAAAATAATATTTCAAGATTGGCCTGTAGCCACATCTGTGCAAAATATAAGGCAGACAAATTCACCACTTTAAGAATCTCAATATTCATTCAGTCCAAGCGTCTAGCCCTCATGGCTGTGGAATAACTTTGATAAAGAATCAGTAGCAGCTGATAAAATCCTGCAACTCAGGGACAATGCAGGGACAGGCTCAACTAGTCTGGGATGGTCATATGCCTTTGGCACCAGTTCTCATAATAAGCAGAAGCACACATGCTGCCTGATGGTATGCATCCTTGATCAGAACAAAAACTCATTTTCATCCAATGGGTCTCCCTTTCATGTTAGATGCACCTAAGATGACAATTTTAGGAAATATATATGGAATGAAATACATTGTGGAACAGAAGTCACTCAGAGCAGCTTCATTTGAATTACTTTTGAAAAGGTGGAGGAAGCAGGATCTGTGTTTGTTTTTTATACACCGTTTCTATGTATTTTATACTCAGCCCCATCCATAGTTCACCCAGATGGAGGAAACAGGGGCTGGGAGCTCTGAGTTGTCCAAGCCTTCATGTTTGATTATCACAGCCGTCCCCTGAAATCTATTAATCGCAAATACTCAAAGCACATTTACAGCTGTGAGTCAGGCACTGTATCAGTTCTGAACATGGATGCCAATATTACTGAAGGCCAGAAAGGCTTAGACTTGGGAAGAGAACCACGGATGGCCCATTGCCAGGAACTGTCAAAGGAACTAGCCTTATGTTTACTTTATCCCCATTAAAGCACACTGTCAGGCAATGGTGGAGATAGGAGTGGCAGTCCCAAGAAACCTGTCTACCTGTAGTTCTCAGAGACAGAAAATATAACATTCCAAAGATAAGTAAATATTTCTCAGTTAGAGCTTGTTTGTAAAGGTTGTGCTGGGGATAATCAGGGAGCCACTTTGGACTGCTTGGAAAAGCAGCCTTTTTGATCTACAGCTCCCAGCATCCTCAAGCAGCATGGTCACTCGGCATGCTGGCTGGGGGATTTTGGGTGTTGTACTCCAAAATTCAATGCTGGCTGGGGACTGTGGGAGTGGTAGTTCAAGAAGAAACTTTTGTAAGCACCATATAGGGAGAGTGGAGGAGGAAACACAGAATGTTATTCTTCTGCAGGTTCATCCAAACAGGCAACTAGTGCCTATTCAATCAGCTGTTTTAAATGTCACTTTGGGCTGCTTCTCTCCATTTCCATTTCCATTTCCATTTCCACATCCACATCCACATTTTCTTTTAAAAAATGAAAATGCATGGTCTCCTCTTCCTTATTAATTAATTATGAGAAATATCACAAACACCAGTTCTCATCAAACAACAAGAGAAACTTCTGACATTTTAAACTAAGCAGGGAATCCTGATTACGGTATTTCTTTTGCCCACCCCACTTTCCCTCTTTCTACTGCCTCCCCTTGCTACAGCAGTATTGCCAAATACTGGGGCGAGATGGGAGTATCTTTTCCCCCATCCCTTTTTCTTTTCTCCTCTGCTCATGTGCATATTTGTGGGCACAAACACATATAGAGAGATCAAAACTGAAATATGCAGAAGAGAGGTAAAGGGAATGAAAAGGAGAAGATTAGCAAATCAGAAAGTATCTTTTAAAAACAACAGCACCAAACACGCTGCTGGTAGGAACAAGAAGACTCTGGGAAGAATAGTGGGAAGCCTGAAATGTCCCCAAATTATCCATGTGTCATCTGGATCTCAGAAACTGAAGTGGTAATTACAGAAGTAGAACCAGTGTGGAGTCATGGTTTGAGCACTGAACTACACCTCTGCAGACCAGGGTGCAAATCCCCATTCTGCCATGGAAACCCACTAGTTAACCTTGGGCAAGTCACACTCGCTCAGATTCAGAGCCAAAGGCAAACCCCTTTTGAACATATCTTGCCAAGAAAACTCCATGATAGGTTTGCCTTAGAGTCGCCATAAGTCAGAAACTACTTGAATGCACACAAAACAAATTACAGGACTAAAAACCATGATGGCCTGACATACTTGGCCATTGTGGATGAGCTCTAACTCTGTCTGGATCATTTCTTGACTTTATACAGAAATGTTCCAGATGGGAGAGCTCCCTCCATCTCAGCAGTGGAAGAGCCAGAACATTTCACATTGTGTCTGTGTTAGCCATCCAGGGCTGCAGGGGGGAAAAGAAGCTAGGGAGATGTAAAACTTTTCAGTACATTTTAAACAAGATTTTACCAAACCTGACCTTCCCCCCCCTCCATATCTGGAACAGAAAGAAACTGAGATTTAAACAGTTACAATGTAGAGAAAGCAAAATTGACAGATTTGTCTACTCAGACCCAGAACTCTTACAAAACCAGGGTTTCAATCCCTGTATACCACCATATTAGAGCTAAATTAAGGTTGCCACCTCTTCTTTTCCTCAGATGCTTTCAATCTCTAACACCTTCACGGCAACATGGTCCTTTTCATGCTAGGTATAGCCATCACTATTGAATCTGTCTGGTGCAAGTGAAGAGGGAATCGCATTTCAGATCACTTTTGAAAAATTTACCAAAACTTGCAAATCATATCCAAGTTGAAGGCTTTGCTGAGCCATGAAACTTTCTGGATGACCTGAGGCCAGTCACACACCGTCAGTTTGACTTAATTCTGTTGTCAGGATAAAGCAGCAAGAGAAATATAGAGTGGATCTACAGTGTAGAAATAATGCAGTTTGACACCACATTAATGCTACAACTCCATCCTATGGAATCATGGGATCTGTAGTTTGACAAAGTCTCTAACCTTCTCTGCCAAAGAGTGCTGGTGCCTCTAAAAACTACAAATCCTAGGATTCTGTAGGATGGAGCCATGGCAATTAAAGTGGTATCAAACTGCTTGATTTCTACAGGGTAGATGCACCCATGGACATATCCTTGAGGTCATTGGAAGAAAGCTGGAATATCTTTGTTGTTGTTGTCATCATCCAACGGCAACATTAAGTTCTACCAATGAAATAAAGGGGCTTCAGTTGTGACTAACAAGTCCCATTCATTTCAATGGATCTGTTCAAGTCAGAACTAATGTTGCATTTAGCCCATGGGGTCAGCCTCAGTTCTTGATTGTTCCCATGGATTGTAAGGGAGAAAATGAATGGTCTATAATTTGGGATGCTGGGATTTTGGGGTTGGGGAAGGAGGAAGATATGTCATCTGCAGAATAGGAGGGATCTGACACCATTGCCTCACCCATTAATCCTCAGCCTGCTACGCATACTTGGCCAGACACACGCTTGAAGGCCCAAGGCTTTTATCTCCTGTTATATCTCACTTTACTCTCAGATATAAGAGACTGTTCTGAAAAGAGGATTGATCTGGCCGAGGCTCAGCAAGTCCTTTTTGCTCTTCGGTGAGCCAGCAGGGCACCTTCTCTTGGGACAGTGACTGGTGCTGGAAGATTGCAGAAAGCTAAATAGCTTATATAGCAACATCATTAATCTAACTAAAGTGATCTGCTATTATGTAATAAAATACGCTCAGAAATGACATTACTAATTTAATGGGAGCAGGGATAAATCAAACGCTCATAAGAGAAAGGGAACTGGCAAAGCCATCCGGGCAAAAGGAAAGAGACCCAACAAGGATGAACCCAGCTTTAATTACAGATATTCAAGATCTCTTTGGGAAGAAGGCTGGCCAACTTTTCCAAAATAACCTCTGTTCACCTCCATGTTCCCCAGCCCGGAAACTTCACCTGCCAATTCTTGCATGTTGAGCTGCTGCTGAAGGCAGATGATCAGCCCAGGCTGGCTTTCTTTTGGCAACAGTGACACATGGAGGAGCGCAAACCCACAGAGGTGAAGCACTGGGGCTTGTAGGTTAAGCAAAGGGGATTAAGCAAGATGTTCCCGTTTCCTCTAACTTTGGCTGCATTCGTCACAGTCACAGGGGAGAGGGGAGGTGGGTGGAATTAATTTTCTCAGCAATGATATATTGTTGTCAGCTGCTGTTCCTCTTATTATGCAAAGTATTTCAAGGTGGTTTCATTCTGAATAAGCAATTCAGACCTATTGGCTCTAAAAAAGGTGCTAGTAATGAAAACTGCTAGAACTCATGTGTTGATACAGATCCACAAAGTTGCTTGCACTTTTAAACTTCCTTGGGGACATGGAGCATTACACTTCAACATTTAGCACCACACTACCGTTTGGCAAAACTAAATGCAATCACCACTGGTGGGTCAACTGCTCTGCCTCATTCTATGAACATGTTAATACTTACATTTACACTGTGCTTTCAGGTATAAACTGTCTCATGGCCATAGGATACTATGAATTCTGCCCTTTCCCCATGACAGTGATACAGAGCCAGCATGGCATAGTGGTTGGAGCGTTGGACTCTGGGGACCAGGGTTCGATTCCCAGCTTGGCCATGAAACTCTCTGGCTGACCTTAAGCAAGTCACACTCTCTCAGCCTCAGGGAAGGCAAACCTCCTCTGAACAAGTCTTGCCAGAAATAAACCCATTATAGGTTCACCTCAGGGGTGCCATAAGTTGTAAATTATTTGAAGGCACACAACAACAACAACAACAACAACAACACAACAACATGATGGTGATTGTTGTTATTATTCACTTCCTTGTATCCCACCTTTCTTCCAAAATTGGGGACTCAATGTATTGTACAATTTAAAAACAGAGGAGAGAGTGGTCTGCCTGCCAGGACACCAGCTATGTGGCAATGGATGCTTCTACTCCTACTGTTGCCCTGTTTCTGGTTAGACCCTGTGAAAAAATACTGAGGCTGAGAGATTGAAACTGAGGCTGAGAGACAGATGCTGACATCCTCTGGATGTTGCTGAAGTACAACTCTCATAATCTGTGCTGGCTGGGGCTAATGTAAACTGGAGTCCAACAATCTACAGATGGCCACATGTCTTCCACCTCTGGTTTAAAAGAAGTTAGCCACATTTGTTGGGCAGCAAACTTAACTAGCTGCAGAGGTTTATGCTCGACTTCTTCATGTGTTCTAACTCTGATGTACATTCATACTTGTATATGCTGATTATCCCAGTATGTTGGGTCAGTGGTGCTATGGTTAACTTGCTTTGCCTCTTTTAGCCACCATTTTGCATCACGTTCTACTCTCTGGGCCAACTTATTTCATCAGGCTCTCTTGCAACTCCAGTAAAAACATAAAAGAGACTGAGGTGTGTGTGCACCTCCGCATCAGGAAGAAATAAAATAACATTATTATAATTTTAGGATCAGATACTTTTAGAATGTTAAAAACTGAAAGGTCAATGCCAGGGTACTCCTGATATGAGTCTACAGAATTCCAAACAGCCTTTGCCATAAACAGAAAATCAGCTCCCTGAAGGAAAATACTCTCAAGCCCTGTACCACTACATGACTTAAAGAAGTGAGTCAAACTGCATGCCAAGGAACTGATGAATCTGGGGAAGGGAAGGATCATTAACTTATCCTTGCTCAGAGAAATTATTTCCTGCACCCACACATTGCCATCATAAACCTGGAGCATGATCAAAATATACCCCAATAAATCCATCCAAAAAGAAAATTATATTGAGCACAATATGTCAATAACTTATAGAGAAAGCCATTGCAGCAAAAACCAGGAAGAGTGATGATACTTTAAAGAATGACCAACTTTATTATGACATAAGATTCTGTGGGCACTGTTCCCTGTCATAAAGGCGTTTGTTAGTCTTTTCAAGTGCCACAGGACTCTTTTTTGTTCCTACTTGTGATAGACTAACATGGCTTCTCCCTTTGGCAATTGTCCACAATACTTATCTGAGAAAGTGGGAAATTGTCCATAAAAACTGATGCTGTGATAAAATTGGCTAGCCTTTAAAGTGCCCAGTACTTTAAGAATCTTTGTTGTGGCTGTTTCCATCTTTTTCTGCAATTGTACTCTAGTGAAAAAAGCTAACTAACATCCCATTTTATCAAGATCATATCCAGGAACACACATACATACACCTCTTTTCCAGAACAAAAGAGGCCGCCGTGGACTCATCAATTTAGAAACCTCTAGATTCTTGCTCCTAAAATTCTCTTTCTTGAGCTGATTTGGGTCTTTGTTCTTACAATAGTTCCAGGCATAACCATCTCATTAACGGTAGAGGGAAGCAACCCTTCTCCTGCCTTCTGAGCTAAATTTGCCAGGGCTCAATATGTTCCTGCTTCATTCCCTAATTTGTTTATACTATTAAGACAGGCATTTCACAGAAGGCATAAGTGAAGAAATGAGTCTCTCGGAAATTAAGGGCTCTTGATTTGCTTAGAACTCAAACCACAATGCAAACAGTGTGGTAACTTGGGCAGAGCCTGGCTCCATCTTTTAAGTGCTAGACCCACTCTCGCTTCCTCTCAGCAAACTTTTTTCACACACTAGATCCTTCCATTACATTTGTGCTGCCATAAAATGCTCCAGATCTGATCCTCAGCACAGTTTGCAGCTAGAATTGGAAAACAAGCTAGCACAAACATTGGTCAAGGTTGCTGATCACCTATAGTGAAAATGCAACAGCTAGAGAACAAGGCTGAGAAATCTGTGGCCCTCTAGATGTTGCTGGATTACAGTGCCCACCATCCCTCACCATGCCTGACTGACTGATAGGAACCGGAGTCCAACAACATCTGGACTCCCCAGAGTAAGTCAGTGTGGCACAGAGATGAAAACATTCTTCCCAACCCAGTGCTTTCCAGATGTGAAAATTCCATACTGGCCAAAACAAAGGTTGTTCTTCAACACATCTGAAGGGCACCATTTTTGGAAAAATTGGCTCAGAGTGTCAGATGAGGAAAAGAGAGCTGGGCTCAAGCCCCCACTCTGCCAAAAAAGTTCCTTAAATAACCCTGACTAGTGTCTTTTTACACTGAATAATTATAGCACCATGACTCCACTTTAAGAGCCATGGCAATATTAATTTGCAGTGTAGGAAGGGGGTACTTAGAATTCTCTGTAAGTTTGGTGCCTCTGATCAAAATACAATGCCAGGATTGCTTAGGGTGCAGCTGTGGCAGATGAAGTGGAACTGTAGTATTATATATGTATAGTGTGAAAGTGCCTTTAGACACTGTCTTTCAGCCTTACCTACTTTACAGGTTTATTGTCAGATTAAATCAGTGAAAAAACAAAAGAGGACACTAATTTCTATTGAGGAATGATTGGGATAAAAATGTAACAAACAATGAATTAATATAATTGTGTCAAGAAAGGAAAGGGTGCCTGAAAAGGCCAGTTCTTGTATGTCCCTGCATAGTGACATGGGTCTATAAAAGGCACTCAAATGATGGCTGCATGCTTATGTTCAGTGAGTAGGTTGAGCAGAATCACAGCATGGTCCTTGTCTTTGGCACAGAGCAAAGGCTGCAATTCAGATCAGAAGGGCCAGCCCTACCACTGGGCAGACTGAGGTGGCTGCCTCGGGCAATAGGTTTTAACTGTCACTAATGGGGCAGTAAATGGCTGTTTATTTACTTTGCAAAGACTGTATTGTTGTTGTTGTTGTCAAGGAAAGGAGAGGAATCTTTTGTGCTTTATGCCTCATGTTCCCAACAACCTGGATCAATGTGGATGGGTAGATGCCATTTGCTGCTCTATCCAAGGCACACATACACATTTTTCCAGGAGGCCATGCAGAGTAGATTACAAACTGTTGGTTGGGAGAGACCATATGTGAGTAGATAAGTCTAAGAGATTCTCAGTTGTCCTGCTTCTGCAGTATCAGCAAACACTCCAATGCAGGGGAGCTGAACTGTAAACCATCCCAGATAAAATGAATCATATGGTCACCAACCTCACCAGAGCCTGCTTGCAAAGCAGAAAGTGGGAGGCTCAGTATATGATAAAAGCAAACTCTGAAAAATCATTCATATGCAGAGTTTGTAGATGCAGAGGTCACACTGCCTGGGGCATCTAGGGAAATGCAACCCTAAAAAGAAGTAACTGTTCCAAGCTCTGCATCATATACAGTACAACAAAACACTGTACTAGAATTGCAGACATTAAATAATAATAATAATAATAATAAGTTTTATTTATAGCCCGCCCCTCTGCTAGGCAATCGGGGCGGGTTACAGCATTTTAAAACAGCACAGTTAAAAACATTCTCTCCAAACATAATCCCTCCACCCACCCCTTAAAACAAGATTAAACCAAAAAATAATTAAAACAACACAAGAATAAATTAAAGACTCAATCCGGAGTCAGTGGTCAATGAGCAAGTTGTCCCTCTCCATGGACAGATATTATTCTGGGAAGGCCTGCCGGAAGAGATCCGTCTTTACTGCCTTCTTAAAGGCAGCAAGGGTGGTTATCAGACGGATCTCATCCGGCAGGCCATTCCACAGTCTGGGAGCGGTAGCGGAGAAGGCCCTCTGGGAGGTCCGGGACAGCCTAGTTTTTATTGGCTGTAACAGATTCCTCCCAGAGGACCGCAGGGCGCGGGGGGGATCATACGGGGAGAGGCGGTCTCTAAGATAAGATGGACCCAAGCCATGTAGGGCTTTAAAGGTCAAAACCAACACCTTGTACTGTGCCCGGAAACTAATCGGCAGCCAGTGGAGGGATTTAAGCACCGGTGTTATGTGCTCCCTCCTTGATGTTCCCGTGATTACCCTGGCTGCCATATTCTGTACTAATTGAAGTTTCCGGGTTAGGCACAAGGGTAGCCCCATGTAGAGTGCATTGCAGAAATCCAGACGTGAGGTTACCAGGGCGTGTACCACAGTTTCCAGATCCCTCATATCCAGATAAGGGCGCAGTTGGCGTATCAGCCGAAGCTGATAACAGGCACTCCTGACCACCGCATTCACCTGACTAGTCATGTGAAGCGATGAGTCAAGGAGCACCCCCAAACTGCGAACACAGTCCTTTACGGGGAGTGTGACCCCGCCCAGGACTGGAGGCTGTATTCCCAGACCTGGTTTCGGGCCTGTGATTGCGAGTACCTCCGTTTTGTCTGGATTCAACTTCAATCT
Source organism: Phrynosoma blainvillii (assembly GCA_026167975.1). Taxonomy (NCBI): domain Eukaryota; kingdom Metazoa; phylum Chordata; class Lepidosauria; order Squamata; family Phrynosomatidae; genus Phrynosoma; species Phrynosoma blainvillii. The sequence goes on from JANUYF010000002.1 coordinate 183,238,351, forward strand.
GTTTTTCCTCATCCAACCCATTACCGCTCTTAGACAGTCATTAAGAGGTGAGACGCCATCTGAAGTCTGAGACGATGATCTGGACATGGAGAGATATATCTGGGTGTCGTCAGCGTACTGAAGACACCGCGCTCCATGCCTCCGAATGATCTCCCCCAGCGGTTTCATATAAATATTAAACAGCATCGGGGACAGGATGGCGCCCTGAGGGACGCCACAATTAAGCTCAATTTTGGATGAGCAACTGTCCCCGAGCCTCACCCTCTGAGATCTGCCCGAGAGGAAGGAACGGAACCACTGCAGAGCAGTGCCTCCAATTCCTAACTCTCTCAGGCGATCTAAGAGGATGGCATGATCTATAGTGTCAAAGGCTGCAGAGAGATCCAAGAGCACTAGCAGGGTCACACTACCCCTGTCAATACTCAGGCGGAGGTCATCGGTCAGAGCAACCATGGCAGTCTCAACCCCAAATCCTGTCCTGAAGCCGGTTTGAAATGGGTCAAGATAATCGGTTTCATCCAAGACTGCCTGGAGCTGGGAAGCAACTGCCCTCTCGATCACCTTACTCAAAAAAGGGAGTAAGGAGACTGGTCTATAGTTGTTTCTGTCCAGGGGGTCCAGGGAAGGCTTCTTCAGGAGTGGCTTAACCGCCGCCTCCTTTAGACAAGATGGTACTTTGCCTTCTCTGAATGATGCATTGATTGTGTCCCGAAGGAACCCCTTCAACGCATCTCCCCCCTGGACGACCAGCCAAGATGGACATGGATCGAGGGGGCAGGTCGTCTTCCTCACCATTCCAAGCAACTTGTCCACGTCATCGGTACTCACAGATTGTAATTGATCCAGTGAAATGTCATCAACGGAGTTCCTGGATGCCTCATCTACGGATTCTGCCAAAACAATGGTGTCTAAGTCGGCTCTTATCCGAGAGATTTTATCTGCAAAGTAGATATTAAAGGCCTCACAGCAGGCTGTCGTCGGGTTCAGTAGGGGATTCGGCGCAGGAGGAACCCTTGTCAGCTCCCCCACCACCCTAAACAGCTCTGCCGGGCGAGACTCTGCAGACGCAATGCGTGCAGAACTGAAAGATTTCCGCGCTGCACGCAAAGCCTCCCTATAGGAATCAAGATGTTTCCTAAGGCGAGTTCTGTCGGATGAGAGACGGCTCTTCCGCCATTCGCACTCTAGTCGTTGTCCAGCTCGCTTCATCCTCCTAAGCTCCTCGGTATACCAGGGCTTACGATTAGGAGCGGGCTGGAAAGGACGCTTGGGAGCGATCGTGTCGATAGCCTTGGTGAGATCGATGTTCCAGGTGTCCACCAAGGCCTCGACAGAATCACCGGCGTCCATCCCTTATTCATTGTCAATGGCAATTTTTAAAAAGGCATTACTTCTATAGACCTGCCCATGACAACGGATCTGAATGTCTAAAACTGTTAATCTTAACTGGATTCTTAGTTCTGCATGGTTTCTGTGTCTAGATTCCAGAATATCAGGCATATGGTTTGCTTGGATTTTGAGCAGCAAGAGGTCTTTTTGCAGCAAAAAGAAGCAAACAAACAAAGAGCAAAAGAAACAGAGAGAGAGAGAGAGAAGAAGGGAAAAGAAAAGGAAAAGAAGGTAGGTAAGCAGGTAGGTAGGTAGGTTAGGGAAGGACTTTGATAATACTACAGCATAATGAGAATGAAGAATGTTGAGGCACCTGCAAAAGAAAGTCACTCAAACATAAAGTGTAGGCATTATAGGAAGTATCTGATTTCAGGGAATCAAGGCCCACTTTCAAGCTCAATTTGGAAACGGGATCCATCTGGGGGGAAACATCATAATAACCACATATACCCTTCACTCTCTTCTCTTTCCCAGGGCATATCTGCACTGCAGACAAAGTAGTTAAACAGTCATCCCTTCTCCCAAGGGAGCCCTAGGAATCTTTCCATGTATGCATGTGAGTGTGCATGATTATTTGGAGGCGCTACCAGGTGGGGGAAAAGTCATGTCAGATAGGAGAGAACCAAAAATCCTAGCACAGAAATCCTAATTCTCTTCCCTTCTGTATCCCATCATCTTTCAGTGTCCCTGCTTTTTTGGGGGGAGGGAAGTGCCAAATGATTTGATGTAACCAAGGTCGGGCTCAGGGCTGGTATCAGGAGCTTGAATTACTGGGCACCTGCCAAGGACCAATCCATTGTGAGGGCTCATTGCTAAAGCCCAAATCCTGTCCATATTCTGCCTTGCAGCTGCTGCCTGTCTGCACTATGGACAACTTCCACTTGCCTTGCCCTCTTCCCTTTGTTACCAGTGTACTCTTGCAGAGCTTGGAAAAGTTACTACAAGCTGGAGGGATTCTGACCCAAACGTTGTAGCCTAAAAGTAACTTTTCCAGGCTCTGCAAACAGTATCCAAAAATAGGCACACAGATGGGTAGTAATGACAGAGACAAGAAGGAGGGGGATCCACTAAAAGTTGATGGTGGAGGGGGATACTGAAGACATCTTGTCCAAGCTCTGATCCCTTTCAAAAGACTGGGCATAGCACTAATCAGATTACAACTCACTTGTGGGTTTTAACTTCTTCAGTGAAGATGAGAGGTGGACTGGGCAACATGTAGCCATCAAGGCTGTAGTGGCCCATTCCTCTCCTTGAAACTACTTTGAAACTCCTTAAAACTAAGATTTTGGCAACAAATTGCAACATAGAAATTGCAAGTAGGAAATGAAATCTTAATGTTCTAGAACTTGGGTAAGAAACCTATCGTGTAGCCTCCAGGTGCAGCTGTACTACAACTCCCATTATCTATGAGCACCACAGTTTGTGTGTCTGAGGCTGATGGGAACTGAAGTCCAACACCATCTGGAGGGCCACAGGTTCGCCCACCCTTGGTCTAGGAAAATGGTTCTACCAGGACTGGTTCTTGAGATCTCTTGTATCCCGTCTAGCAGCAACATGGCCCCCACTATTGAACTAACATGGCCTCTGAAAGGCAAGCTTCAAATATGGGAACGATCATAGTACATTGTTCCTTTCCTTAAGGAAGTGGCAGCCTCTGACTCCACAACCAGTCCAAAGAGTAATGTATTAGAGGGCTTCAGTGAAACAATTTGTGACTCAAGAGGTGCACCCCAGGGTCTTTCACAGTCCTACAGACAGCGTTGGGAGTGGGCCTTGGAACAGCATGCACCCTCTGGGCTGCTGAAGCATACAGCATTTGGGGCAGCAAAAAAGTTTTGGGATGGACTGAAAGCAACTCCACATTACTACACAAGGGCCAGACCCATCCTCCAAAGTGACAGAAGGCTTCCCCTTCATACCATTCAGTCTTTGCCTCTCTGGATGGACAGGGATTAAAATCAAAGCAAAGACAAATTGGCAATTAGAAACCCATGACCTAACTTGATCTCTTTTGCCTCTGCAAATATCAAGGAGAAGACTTCTGCAAGGGTGAGAGGAAGCGGGAGTGATACGAGGGCAATAAAAGAAACACCACGGATCCCTCCTCTCCGCACTGGAGAAGGATAAATTTTGCTGGCACAGATTATAAATACGGATGGCATGAAATATTCATATAATCCCCAGGTACCAGCTCACAGCATTTCCGCTCCAGTGGAAAGAGGATGCAGTAACCTTGTGCTGCAGATTGCCACAGCACAGGGGGCAAAAGAGTAATGGGTAGCAGAGCCAAGGGTTCTCGACTGACAGGATCCATAGACCGCCAATCAGGGGCTGTCAGGCAGGGACTCAAAAACAAACAGCTTTGGGCAAACATCGCTGGCACGCACACACACAATGCTGTCAGGGCCCATGGTTCAGCTGGGGGCTGTGGAAGTCTGCAGAGCCCCTGCTGGATTGGTAGTGGCAGCATCTGTCACTAGGAACTAAGGTATGGGGTGGTGGGTGTGCGGGTGTGAGCGGGTGTATACGTCTAGAGATTATTTGGTTTGTCAGTGTATGCGTCTCCCTTGTGGTGGAGGCATTGCTTCACATGGAGCTCAGAAAGAGTCCATTTTCCCGCATCTTTGCTGAAGGATGAGTCAGAAACACAGAGCCTGCCCAGGACACAGCGGTGGAGTGGCAAGGCACTTTCGTATCATCCTGGCTTGGCAAGTAGAAAGGGCTGCAGGCCTTAATGGGCTTAAGTCTGCAGAGCAGTTCACTAAAGCTATTGAGTTGTTTAGCCAGCAAAGGTCAATTTTAACAGGTACGGCTGACAGTCAAGGGCCTCCTTGTTTAATCTGGGGCTACTTTGATTTTGTATCATATAAAGTTATAGGTCTGGATCTATATTAGACAAAAGTGAGACAACTTGTTCAGGCAGAAGACGTTGTGGGGCAGCAGTAGTACCTTCCTGGCGGTTCTTTCACATTGCAGTTATAGCTCTTTGACATCATGCTCCATCCTATGATGCCATGGCTCCATCCTACGGAATGTTGGGATTTGTAGTACTATACATAGCATTTTCTGCTCAAGACAATTCTAGTCCCTATTTCCTTGAGCTACCACCCCAGAGTTCTCTAGCATAGAATTCTGAGTACCTCACTAAATCCCAGGATTCCATATGAAGGAGCCATGGCAGTGAAAGTGGTATCATAGTGCTATAACAGTGCAGTGTGGATACACCCTGGCCCTTGCAGCTGTTTCCTTCCATTCAAGGAGTCGGCTGTGTATGTCACATAACCAGTTCTGTCCCCTATGAATTAATTGGCTGCCTCAGGTGTGGGAGAGGATATTATCTAATTGTCAGAGTTGACATAAATTCAATTACAACTTCAATCTACTTTTGTTCATGGAATGGGAAGGGAGGCCCTCTTGTTCTTTGTCTCAGGCAGCAAAATGTCTTTGGCCAGCCTTACTCTATACAGCACATTTCTATGGGAACTCATCAGGCAAAGTGCAAAATCTGGCAGAAGCAACAGAACAAACCGCAAGGCAAATAAAAAGCTATTTAAATAAAACCAATATGTGAATTTATTTGTTTTTCACCTTATTGCCTACTCTCTCCCCTGTCTTTCACCTTCTCTGTTTCTTGGCCAGAATCTCTACTAGTAAATCCTTAAACAAACCTAACAGAACTAATCTTACCCATATATACATGGAATTAAGTCCCTAATAAGTTCAATGGCACTTATTCCCAGATAAGTGGTACATACAGCCTTACAAACATATTGCAGCCTTACAAACATATTGCAGAAGCATAAATACTGCCATAGGCCCAAAGACCATGCTGTCTGGGGATGATGGGAGTTATGACACAACATAGTCGTAGAGCACCATGTTAAGGAAGGCTGTTCTTCTTTAGAGTGGCCGGAATGAAAACTGGAGAGGGCTTCTGTACTTTTAATGGTTGCATAAAAGAAGAATTTCAACAGGAGTTGCTTGTTACGCAACCAGAAAACAAGCAACACCTGATGAAATCCCCTCTTCTATGCAATTATAATAATAATTAATAATTTAAAATAATTTCCCTCTTCTATAAAACCATCAAAGGAATAGGAATCAACTCCAGTTTTTACTCCAGAGGAAGAAACTGGCAAAACCACCTCTGAGTACGTCTTGCCTAAGAAAGCCCTATGAAATGCAGGCAACTTGAAGGCACACATACAGATACACATTGCAATGTTACAAATGTTGCTGCTGCAAAAGAAAGCACACTTCTCAGCCTACCTCACAGGGTTGTTGTGAGGTTCAAATGAGAGAGGGGACCACCATGGGCACCATCATAAACTCACTGATGAAAGTGGAATCTAAATGTAACAAACACATGAATAAATTAGAGAGGGAGTCAACAGCAACAACCTTTTGTTTCAACCAATTGAAATGGTGGCCTTTACACAGCTCTCATTCATTTCACAGACATTTCTTTATGACAGGCGTGTCTTTTAGATTTCCACACCCGAATGTTTTAGATTACCTCTGCAACCTAGTAGTACAGTAGGCCCTCCGTGTTCACGGATTCTTTATCCACAGAGTCACTCATCCACAGCTTGGAAATACCAAAAACATGTATAAATTCCAAAAGGCAAACCTTGATTTTGCCATTTTATATAAGGGACACCATTTTACTACCATTGTAGTATTTTGGTATCCACAAGGATGTGTGTGTGTGTGTGTCCTGGAACCAAGCCCCAGAGGATATCAAAGGCCTAATGTATTAATGTAGCAAGGATATAAGGAATTTTATGAGGATGATCCTATTTAAAATTATAAAATTATAGGACTCAGCCCAAACTCTACATATGTAATCAGGCTACGGCCAAGATATTTTTCTGCCTAAATCAGAGGCCAAATGGTGTTCACTCTAGATTCTAAAATCAAGGGGCTTAGTATCCAGCACTAGTTAGATTACTTTGGAACCTGAAGTGGAAGATTTCTCCATCAGCTGTCCCCACTACCAGACAATAAGGAGATAATAGTACATTAAATAGCTAAGTAACATTTGCTGTCCTTCTGTGAGAATGCAGATCTTCTGCCTGAGGCAGCCGCCTCATTCTGCCTGACACATACACACCTGCAAACATAAACAAATACTGTGCTCCTTAGGGCCAGGGTTAGCTGTAGCTCAATGTATAAATTACATGCACCATACTGTGTCAAGGGCCAGAGGTTGAGAGTCCAGTACTGGCACTGTCAGGAAAGGTTTCTGTCTAAGGAGCCTCAAGGGAGACAGTTTGAAACCTCAGAGTACTAGATCATGATGAACGATTAGTTTGGCTCGCTGTGGAGGCGGCTACTTATGAGGGACTTCGGAGTCCTGCCTGGTGCCTCCAGAACCTGGCAGCTAACACAGCATTCAAAGGATGACAGGACTAGTGATTCAGCAAATAAGATTAGGGCTCAGTATAGCCAAAGGCCATGTTAAAGGGAACTATAAACTCTTTCTTCCAGGTCTGCTGCCCCCATTACCCTTTACCCCTTTCTCTAACCACAAACCCCTTCAAGGCTGGTGCTCTCTCAGAGATTATGAATTCCCTCCTCTGCAAGCAAGTCTTGATGATATTGCTTCTTTTTCACAATCGGCTAAGAGCCCTCTCTTCATCTTGACCTTAATAGCTGGCATCATACTCCAAGGGCACACATTCCCAACCGCGGCTTCACAATTACAAAATCCTGACAGAGATTAATTTATAAACAGAGTCATGCCCCTGCTTAAATCTGTCCCCAAAGTCAGGCCTGTGTTTCATGCCATTATTTTGTGGGAATCCAGGAGACCCACAAAATGTAGCTGTGAACACTTAGTACATTTCCTCGAGAATCTTAGACTTCGTGACAAAATAAATGTTTCTAGTCCTTACGGTTAAAGTGGATGGGCAATGCCTGGTAAATCTATGAAAACTCAGGTTGTCATATTGAAAATTGGAAAAGGCTTTTGTTGTACCTTTGATGGTTGTGTAGAAAAAGGATTTTAGCAGATGTGGCTTATCACACAACTAAGTGACAAGCAACACCTACTGAAATTCCTCCTTTTGCAACCATTAGAGGGACAGGAAACATCTCTAGTTTTTACTCTGGCACCTCTGCTAAAACTCAATGGGTGCTGGATAAAATATTGAGGTATCAGAAGCTTCAGTACTCCACACTGCTCCAATACCTCTATGGACGTTATCACACGTGGGCCAGTTTTGTTGTTAAAGAGATAATAAAGTGGAAATGAAGCATCCCGAAAAGAATGCGAAAATAGAGCTTAATTGTGCAAAAGCTTTCCACACATAATTACAGTAATAACGGAATTAAGTTAAAAGCAAAAAAAAAGACGTTTTTAACTTTCATACACAAGTGAAAAGAACCTGTACATGTACTGGAAATGGGTGTGTTTTGTGACAAGACTCCTCCTTTTCCAGGGCGGGTCCTGCATTTCCCAGGAGGAAATGTCAGACTGTCCTCCATTTGGGGTCATGTCCTCCTGCACAGGTCCTAACCCCCTTCCATTGGGGTTAGGACCTCTCAAGAGAGCAGAGGAGGAGGAGGAGGAGGAGGCTGCAAAGGCAAGGCAAGCCGAGGCAAGGGAGGGATTGAGATGGCTCAGCCTCCCTTTTCTCTCTCTCCTTTCCTGGCATTGGAGGCTGTCAGCTGCTGGAGAGATGAGCAAGGAGGGTAGGATCACAGGCAGAGCTGGCAGGGAAGGAGAGGAGGAGGAGGAAAGGGAAGGAAGGAAGGAAGGAAGGAAGGAAGGAAGGAAGGAAGGAAGGAAGGGCTGGGTGTTTCCTGTGGAGAGCCAGAGCCTTGGGTGATGCCCAGGAGAGGGGGAAACTGGAGGTAGCTCCCATGCCCCCCCCATAAGCCTTTCCCCTTTGTAGGACCTGCAGGGCAGAACTTCATGGTGAGATGGATCTCCAAGTTGCTCCACAAGCACACCCCACACTTGCACACACATCCACCCACAGCTGCTGCGAGGGAAGCCTTCTTTCCCCTCCTTTTCCCTCCATTCCAAATGCCAAACTTCTCCTCCATCCCAAACTTCCTTCGCCTTGCCTTGCCTTGCCTTGCCTTGCCTTGCCTTCCCTTCCCTTCCCTGCATGGCAGGAGCCTGGGACTCTCCCTCCCTGGAGGCCCCTCCTCCTCCTCCTCTTGGCCCTCCTCCAGGTTTTAAAAGAGAATTGTCTGTGCGTATTTGCTTTTCACATGACAGTAAATGCAAAATTACTGTAATTTCGCAAATGCATTTCCTCTAAACTCCCGAAATTAAAAAGCTCTCGGATAATACCAGTTTCTGTCCAGTTTCTGACCAGTTTCTGTGCGACGTCGTGTGAAATCGTGAGGTGCAAATTCAGTTTTTGTTTGGGATTTGTGTGGATTAACCAACAGATTTCCCCCGTGTGATAACGTCCTATGACTCGCAAGTGTAATATATGCTATGTGAAGCAGATGGTGGCGGGATACAAATATGCTTTGATAGAAATCATTGATCTACTTTTTTGTGGTACAGAGTTTTGGGTTGTTTTATTACAGTAAGGTCAGACTAGAGAATCTTAACATGTTTTTAGTATCTTTTTAAAAAATTTCCCCCTTCAATATATTTTCTGAAACTTTGTACTAACAAATGCTGACGCAGTGATACTAAGTAACTAGTTGCACTGTTCTTGCCAATTTGTCCTGATAACATTTCCTCAGTGGATATTATTCTGTAAACATTTCCTAAAGGGCCGAAGGGTCCCGGGTCTGGTTATCTTGTCCTAAAACTGTTCTGCAAAGTAATTGCTTAAAATATAAACAATATTGCAAGAAAGGGGAAGGAGTTTTTCTGTATGTCACAAAGCCAATTAACTGTCTATAAAAGTGTTCAAGATCAGTTAATCAGGGCTCTTGGTTTTTGGAACACTCTTGCACCGAGAGCCCGCGCGTTATTTGGAAATAAAGCTCACTTTCCGAAATTCTCTGTGGGTCTTTTGTCAGAGTTTCTGCTACAACAGAATTTGCATTTAGTAAGTACAGTTAGATCCATATATCAGGAAGTTGTCTACATTAGGTAAGTATAACTGTGAGTCCAGCAGTTGATGGTGTCTGCCTTCAAGTTGTTTTCGACTTATGATGACCCTAAGGCAAACCTATTGTGGGGTTTTCGTGGCAAGATTTGTTCCGAGGAGATTTGCCATTGCCTTCTCCTGAGGCTGAGAGCATGTGATTTGCTCAAGGTCACCCAGTTCACACTGCAGAAATAACATATTTTGATACCATTTCAATTGAAATGGCTCCATCCTGCAGTCTCCTGGGATTTGTAGTTTTGTGAGGCACCAGATCTCTTTGGCAGAGAAGGCTAAAAGACCTTGTAAAACTACAAACCCCAGAACTCCTACAGCACTTAAAATGGTGACAAACTGCATTATTTCTACAGTGTAGATGCACCCTGTGATAATTGAGGGAGGTTGCAGAGGGTGGAAGGGAGAGAATGCACTTCACACATCTATAATCTTTTATTATTCATGTGTGCCATAGCGCTAAAAACAGGTTGTAGGGATCAGTCCCCTTTCAAACAGAACCTTTGAATTCTGTCCTAATTGTACAAGAAATTCGGACCAATTCAAAGCTGGACATTTCCATTTTGTTTGGCTTTAGAAACAAGCTGGTAGCTGGAAGAGGATGGGATGGGAGGTTGCCAGCTGATACTGCTGAAGTCAGTACTAGGGTAGGGTAGCTAACTATTTAAACAATTTTATATATACTGTAATGTAATGCCTACATTTTTTAAATGCTGGAAAAACCAAGGTTGTGCCAATATTGGATGGGCAGCTTTTGAGTTCAAAAATATTGGCTTTCTGGGGCAAAGCCAGTGCTGATCAAAGCCTGACAGGAAGAATCTATGGAAAAAGCTGGAGAGCCAAAATGGAGCCAGGACAAACCCTCTGCACTTTGGCAGGTGGGTAGAACTGGCTGGATCTTTAGTTTGTTGACTTTTAAAGGCTTCAGTAGCAACATTCTCTATGAACATGATTTAACACAGGGGTTGGCAACTATGAGGTCTCCACAAGTTGCTGAACTGCAACTTCCATTAACCCTTACCAAAGGCTGTGCTGATGAAGGCTAATAGCAGCTGCAGTCCGACAACACCTGAATAGTCACTGCATACATTCCAGTTATCCCAATTTGGTAGGGACAGTCCTGATTAATCTTTTGCCATTCCAGTTTTTCAGCTGCTTTTAAAATATCGCAGTTTCTCTCTCAGAATCATGCCCTTCCCAGTAGGCTCAGGCACAAGAAAACCTTGTGTGTTCTTCCTCATTAATAACGTTTGCGATCTTGACCACATTCTGATGATGCTTGAGCACATGTTTTCCAGTTTGCATCTGTGAAATGTTGGCGGGTATGTCACTCATAAAATCATAGAGCTGGAAGATACCTCACTCTGAGCGTCGGAGTTTGACTCCGGAGATCAGGGTTCGATCCCTCATTCAGCCATGGAAACCCACTGGGTCACCTTTGGGGAGTTACACACTCTCAGCCCCAGAAAAACCCATGATAGGTTTGCCTTAGGGTCACCATAAATCAGAAACAACTTGAAGGCACACAACAATAAATGTCACTGTTAACTACTGTGGGTTTAACTGTAGATATGGTCAGCTGGCAGCTTTAGTTCCACTTCATCCTTCTCTGCATTCCCTTTCCCAATAATTCCTAGGCTCCAGCTTTGCCCATCTTCATCTCTTGGCTGTTCTTAATCTACTCCCTGCCCTCAGACAGCCCTTTACATTTCAAATGTTTGATCAGAATGCCATTTTCAGTGGCAGCCGGTTCTCTCTCCCCAGCCCTGCCATAAATAATTCAATTTCTACGGACGCTTCTTTACTGCCTGGAAATTTATTTATTTCATTCCTCTCCCTTTGGTTACACATTAAGTGACTTAGGCCATAAAGAGAAATTACTCAGCAACAAGAATAAAAGCTCAGAATTGCTGACCTGTCTGCATCTGGACTGGGGGAAGCCCAGTGTTGGAATCACCCCTAACAAAAGTGTCCCAGCAGGTGGAAAAATTCTGCAGAGAAGCCACGGATGAAAAGGGAGGAAAAAACCTTAAGGTGTGGTTTTCGTTCAGAGGTATAGCTTGAAGCTGAGATGTATCTCTATGGGGGAAGAAGGGGGTAAGAAGAGCTATTTGTGCTTTGAGGAAGGCCTTTTCCCTGCCAGCCTCTGCTGATGTAGCCAGCGCTCTGAGTCAAGGGACTGTTTACACAGAAGACTGCTGCTCCCCAGTGCAGTCTTTGATTTATATGGCCATGTGTGAAGCAATTTCGTCCTTGGCACGGGCTAGCTGAGCAAGACTGAGGACTTGAAAGATGAATGTAGTAGAAAGAGGTCTTCCAAAAAGTAGAAGCTAGGGGTTAGAAAGCCCAAACACTAAGGACGTTATCACACAGGGGAAATCTGTTGGTTAATCCACACAAATCCCAAACAGAAACTGGATTTGTGCCTCACGATTTCACACGACGTCGCACAGAAACTGGACAGAAACTGGTGTTATCCGAGATCTTTTGAAATTCGGTAGTTTGGAGGAAATGCATTTGCAAAATTACAGTAATTTCGCATTTACCCTAATGTGAAAAGCAAATGCGTATTTGGGAGCATTTCCCTGCTTTTCCCATGGTTCCACGGTAAGCATTTCTCTATCTGCGCATGTGCAAGAAGATCATTTCTAGTACATTTACAGGCTTTTCTCACTTGTGTGTGAACGTTAAATGCGCTTACTGTAATTTCACAATTAAGGTAATTACGTGTGAAAGCCATTTGCAGAATCAAGGTTTATTTTCGGTTTATTTTCGGAATGCCTCATTTCCACTTTATTATCGCTTTCTGGCCCACGTGTGATAACGTTCTAAGAGACCATTGCACAGAAAATTGTGCAATGGACTGAAAAAGCAAGAAGAGGAAGACAGGAAAGGTGACCAATGAGAAGAGGGTAACTTTGCAAACTTATACTTTCTAAGGCAGCATAGGAACCAAACAGCCCTCCACATGTGGTTGGACTGCAATGCCCAGGATTCTTCATCATTGGCTATGCTAGCTAGTGCTGCTGGGAGCTGCAGTCTCACAAGATCTGGAGGCCACATGAGTCCCATCTTTCTTCTAAGGGCAAGAGAGACTGTATGCTATTGACAAAACTTGGGAGTGAGGACTTCCGAACAGCTAAGGGAGACTATGCAAGAGTCAAGATGGTTGGCAGAAAAGGCAGATACCTGACAAAACTGTCTGTGACGGTGAAAGGGACAGCCCAAGATGTTGCCTGAGGTCAAAGAGAAAATGGTGGCACCACCCCCGTTCAGTGTTTATTTATCTATCTATTGGATTTACATCCTGCCTTATTACCAGGATGGGATCTAAGGCAGCTACAGATGCTGGACTGGCAGTTGAACACTAGAAATGGGAGACTGGCTTCTAGTATAGGACAGGCAGCCAATTAGCTTAGGAAGCCAGCGGATAGATAGCATGGCACACTCAGCTTTGTTCTCCCACAGAGACAACTAGCTGGGCAGTATAGGAAGAACAGCCAGAAGAATGCCATTGGAGGCAGTTGGTGGCTTGGCTTCCATGTCAGTGGGGTGGTAAATCCATGCCAGGTTTTAGTTCACACTGCTGAGCCCTCTGCATCTTATTTAGATTCTTTAAAAACTGGGTTAACCCCAGAACAGATTCATGTGCCTCACCAGCACCTGCTGCCTCAGGTGATTGCCAAATTCTGTCTAATGCTAGGGCATGGAGGGAGGTGAAAAAAGGCCAGATCAGAGAAAAAGGAAACTTCTTTCATTGCAAAGCAACACGGTGGCCTGGCAAGCAAGCAGATGGGCAGCAAGGTCTGATAGCAGATAGGTGTCTTGTATTGATTCAAATTAACTAGCCAATTGTTTGTACGTACTTTACCTTATTTATTGCAGTAAGCGTTAACATTTATACTGTGAAGTCATTCAGTACTACTCCTCTTTTACAAACAGAGAGCAGAGACAATGACATAGTGACTTATCCAGTACAGTGACTCTAAGGACGTTATCACACGTGGGCCACAAAGAGAAAAGAAAGTGAAAAAGAATCAATCCGGAAATAAACCGAAATAAACCTTACACTACGAAAATGGCTATCAGATGCAAGTAGCATCATTTCGCAATTAAGGAAAGCTCTCCTGGAAACCGTATTTGCTGTTCACACACAAGTGAGAAAATCCCGTACATGTGCTAGAAATGCTCTTCTAGCACATGCGCAATACAGCCGTGGCTGTCACTTGCCGCGGCTGTCACCCCGGCACTCTGAGGAGGAGCCGGCGCTCTGACGAGGTCCTCCTTGGAGTGCAGGCCCCACGCAGGGTCGGCGCTCCAAGGAGGTCCCCCTCAGAGAGCCAGCGCTCTGAGGAGGTCCTCCTTGGAGAGCCAGCGCTCCGAGGAGGTCCTCCTTGGAGCACAGGCCCCGCGCAGGGTCGGTGCTCCGAGGAGGTCCCCCTCGGAGAGCCAGCGCTCCGAGGAGGTCCTCCTTGGAGTGCAGGCCCCGCGCAGGGTCGGCGCTCCGAGGAGGTCCCCCTCGGAGAGCCGGCACTCTGAGGATGTCCTCCTTGGAGAGCCAGCACTCCGAGGAGGTCCTCCTAGGAGCGCAGGCCCCGCGCAGGGTTGGCGCTCCGAGGAGGTCCCCCTCGGAGAGCCGGCACTCTGAGGATGTCCTCCTTGGAGAGCCAGCGCTCCGAGGAGGTCCTCCTAGGAGTGCAGGCCCCACGCAGGGTCGGCGCTCCAAGGAGGTCCTCCTTAGAGCGCAGGCCCCACCCCGCGTAGGGTAATGATGGGGAAATGCGGCACAATACGTATTTGGTGATCAGACTTACTGCAAATGCGAAATGATTCCCATCGCGCAATTGCAATTCCTCAAGAAACCGAAATTCAAAAGATCTCGGTTCTTTCCACTTTCTGTCGGGGTTCTGTCGGGGTTCTGTGCGACGTCGTGTGGAAACACGGGAAAATAATACGTATTAGGTCGGGATTTCATTTGGATTCTGTTTGGATTGGGCCCCGTGTGATAACGTCCTAAGAAAGGGTTGGGCAGAAGACAGAGCTAGATCTTTTGTTGCATCTCTGGGTGCTCTGCAGTAGATCAGAAAATATGTTTTGATTTCTAATTGTTTAACAACAGCAACCACAGAATTGCTCCTTAACTACACTACTGAAATGGATAATGTGGGATCAGTCAGGACTGGACTTTTGTGTGGAGGGCTGTGAGATCCAAAACGCAAAACAAATGCCTGGAATTTTTTTAAAAAATCTAAATGCATTTATCTTTTGTGCCAGTCTCTGTTGGTGGCTCTCAGATTTTCTGGCAGGAAAACTGAAGTCTACCAAACCTGCTCTAGATTGAAGGATGGTGGATTTTGAACCCAGATATAAAACTCTCTACACAGTAGGCCTACTACTATATATAAACTTTTTATAGGGGGCAGAACTGGAGAGGTATCATTAGGTGAACCAATGATTGTTAGAATATCCTCCAACATTTCATGGATGAAAACTGGGACACATATGGCCAAATAACATCTGAGTGTGGTCAAAGCTTCAAATGTTATTAATGTGGAAGAACAGACAAGCTTCAGTCGGCCCTTCATATCAACAGATTCTGCATCCCTAGATTCAATCATCAACGACTTGATTTTTTTTAAAAAAATCCAAAAAGTAAAACTTTTTTTTGCCATAAGGGACACCATTTTACTATGCCATTATATATAGTGGGACTTGAGCATCCACAGATTTTGGTATGCACAGTGGGTCCTGGAAACCAATCCCAAAGAACCACTGTATTTGCTTTTGCCTGGGCCTACTTGGAAGGACAAGATTCAATTCCCTTTATTCTTTTCCTCCCTGTGGAATCAACTGGGTGCAAACTATTATTGAACTCAGTTTGCAGCAAATGAGCTAAGTGCAGGACAGAGGGGGAAAGTGGGAGGAAGAGAGAGAAACTGGGACATTTTAAAAACAGCTGAAAAAGTGGGATGGCAGAGGATTAATTGGGAATGTCTCTACCAAATCAGGACAGTTGGAAGATATGAGTTAGGGGCTCACTGGGAAGTTTAAGGGTAAAGGAAGAGGTTGAGAAGCAGATGCCTCACTTAGAGGTAAGAAGTAACACTGTTAGGCCGAAGCTGTGGTTGTCTTGGAAATAGTGAGCCAATGTTAATATTCTGCTGCTTAAAAGGTATCCAACTGCCAAAGGCCAGTCCACAATCACCCATCATAAAAGCAAGGGAAGAGCTCCAAGAGGACAGTTGGAGACCAGCCAATGGAGACTGCAGTGGGGAATAAAAGAGCTTTTATTCTGGGTGCAGAAGGATAGTTACAGAATAGGATTCCCAGAACCCCTGGTTTTCCAACTCAGTTCCGCAGGGAGAAATTGGCTAAGACACCTTTCTGCCCGTGTGAAAGGAAACATCCACAGGAGGTATAAGCTGTCTGACATTTGTTAATGTGCTTTAGGGTGTATTTACATGGGCAGCTCATCAATGCTGGGAAGGGGGGGGGCAGACAGTTGCCGACAGCGGGTGTCTCCTTGGCACATGCACAAGCAAGTTATTAAAACTTAATTGAGCGGATGGGAACTAGGCGGGTAATTAAGCTTCCCAATAACAGGAACTGCTGGTCTTCAGGAGAGGAAAGGAGAGGTAGAATGCTGGGTCCAGGGCTCCAACTTTTAAGCCTGGTAGGGAATGAGAAAAGGAGTTGAGAATTAGGGTTTGGATTTAGTAGGGACTGCAGTTCTCAGCAGTGGCCTGGTGGGAGCCAGGGAAGTTTGGAAGAGGATGGGGTGCAGAGAGAAGAGACACTAGGAAGAGTTATTGCTAGCTCAGCTGCTGACACCAGAGAAATGTTATAGCAACCAGTGGGTTCTCATTAAGTTTGGACAGGGCTATGTGTAAAAGAAAGATGATTCCTCTTTCTATCCCAACCAGTCACCACCTGTTTTGCAGCTTCCACCCCCCTTTCACAGGCTCCTGACAATCCACAGGCCCAGCCTTCAGTTGCAAACATTGCTTCCTCTCCTGTGTACCCACGTTTTCCTGAGTATATCCCCAACCCAAGCCTGGTATTTGTCTCAGCTCCGGAGGCACCAATTTATCTGTTGAAAACACCACTGCAGAGCAATGCCAACTCATCTGATTGGAAAAGAAAAAAAAACATCTACCACATTGTCCCCTCTTTTTATATATGTTCTGTTGACCCTATAGACCAGGGGTAGGCAACCTTTTTGAGCCGGGGGCCGGGTTGCTGTCCCTCAGACAATTGGGGGGGCCGAAGCACCATAAATAAATAAATAAATAAATAAAAATAATTTTTAATTTTTTTAAAAAAAATTAAAACATTAAAAATATGCATGCACACTCTCTCAGCCCCAGAAAAACTATGGCAAAACCCCTGTGGAGATTTTGCCAAGAAAACCCCAAGAACAAGTAATAACAACAATAATCAATATCATCATGGCAGGCGGCGGCGGCGGCAGAACTTGCCTGGGGCCGGTCCAAAGGCCTCGGGGGGGCCGCATCCGGCCCCCGGGCCTTAGGTTGCCTACCCCTGCTATAGACCCATGGTGTTTCTGGCTGTCCCATGAGTTCACTAAATCTCTGGGGCATGAAAGATTGGAAGCTCCAACTGCTCTGTCAGCTCATCTGTCATCCAGACTCTCAGCTTCAAGCAGGATTTGGTAGTTCCAAGTGGTAAGATAATAAATAACAACCCACTTTCCTCATTTCTCCAGTATTCTGCGAAAATGATCACTCGTTCCCTGATCAGAGGTAGGCATATAACGTACACCAAGGCCAGCTGGTACTCAGTTAAAATCTTGCCCTCTTCCCTGCAAGCATTAATTCTGAGGGAGTGTTTGCCAAAGCCTAGTCCTAGTCCTAGAAGCCCTGGTGGCGCAGTGGTTAAATGCCTGTCCTGCAGCCACTCACTCATAGACCACAAGGTTGCGAGTTCAATCCCAGCCAGGGGCTCAGGCTAGACTCAGGCCTGAATCCTTCTGAGGTCACTAAAATGAGTACCCAACTGTTGGTGGCAATGAGCTTACAGTTGTAAACCGCTTAGACATCCCAAAGCGTGATATGAAGCGGTATATAAATGAAGCTGCTTTGCTTTAGTGCTTGTTTGGAAGGGTGGGATTTATTCCTGGCACCAGTGAAATCATTCTAAAAGTGACTCTGAGCATGTACAAAGTGAAACTTCCTCACTACTGAATACTACAGCCAGCCTGGATATCTGGGATTACAGACCATGTCAGAAGCAGTGGCTTCTGGAGAGTCTTGTGTCCACAGCAAGATATTTTGCTGCCTGAGACAAAAAAACAAACCAACCCAAAAACACAAGGGTGCTTGCTTCCATTCCAAGTACAGAAGCTAACTGTTATAGCAGTTCAATCTTCTTTACTGCTGATAATGGGAATGAATCTGAGGGAAACAGACTAGCTTGAAGGGAACTGGACAGGCTGTGTAGCACACTGGTCCCTGTTCCAGTACCCCATTGCTGCATCCTTCCCGCAGTATCTGCCACCTGAGGCCATTTCCTCATGGTAGGACTATCCATGGCTGCACCCCAAGGCTTCTCTTCTTAGAAATTAACAGTGGACCTACCTCACAGGATTGGTGTGGGCAACCCAGACTCCTGAAGCCAATAACAGTATCTGTGATCCAGTTCTCTTTCTTTGATGCTTGTCTTGGATTCCAACTAAATCTCTTCCTCCCAGCTATTCTCTCTGTCTTCTCTTCAAATTATGGGATAACACAGAGAGGGAGTTTCTATGATGGTGTTGAAAAACAGCAGATGATTGAGCAAAGAGCTTAATACTATAGAATGAGGGTGGCAATTATAGGGTCCTCTCAATGCTGTTGGACTCCCAGCATGACAGGCTGTGGTGTCTGGGAGCACTGGGAGTTGCAGTCTAACAGTATCTGGAGGACCTCATGATTTCTGCCCCTGCTGTGGAGGAATGAGATGCATGGATGGATGGACAGGGATTCATATTAATAAGGGAGATATGGCAAAGCAGGATTGAAGCTATGCAGGTGGGGTGAACAACTGTGGCCTCTAGCAGTTCCCATCACGTCTCCTCATTAGCCATTCTGGCTAGGAATGATGGGATCTGCAGTCCATTAATATCTGAAGGATCTTGCTTTTACCACTCCTGCTACATAGGGAGACAAGAGACTGGCTGCTATTGAGCAAGAGAAAAACTTTCTGGGCAATTGATGGCAAGGAAAAAAGTATGAAGACAGGCAGCAAGGAATGCAGGACGTCTGGAGATATGGACAGGTGAATAGCAGCCAAAGCAGAACCAAGCTTGGAATCTGCATAAGACCCCAGCACAGCCACATAACTCACATGCAGACTTTTCAGTTAAATCTTCTAACAAAGATGCATGCATACTACACTGTGTTACTGCTGGGATTCCCAGCTTGCAGTCCTGAAGCCCTTAGTGTCATGCCCACTTGTGCCAGAGGGCTCAGCACAATGCCCAGATATACAATGCCCAGGTCAGTTTTGTGTGTTCCTCATGGCTTTTCAGGAAGGCTCAGGGCTAACCCAAAGGAATAAAGAGGAGGCAAATGCATGAGAGCCCTATAGAGTTACCAATGGCTAGGGCAATGGTAAAGAATGGGGAAGGGAAAGGATACCCACAGAGTTGCTAAGCCTCTGGATCCTGAGACAGGAACCTGGTAGCTCAGGGGGTGTGGTTGGTAAGGTGAAGGGGGTGTTAAGTGGTGCCCTGTGAGTGGATGGGGGTAGCACTTAGTGATCTAGGTTGTAAAATTTTCCAGCATACAGCAGGTCTGATGTGGAAACCTGATGGACAGGCCCTGGCTGTTACTTTCTAGAATCTAGAATCTAGAATGGGACATGCTAAGTTTTACTATAACCTGAAATCATATGTCCTTTCTCTTTTGGTCAACACACACATTTTCCCCATGCACATTTTCCACCTGACTGCCCTGAAACAGCACTCAGTCTCTTTCAAGCCAATGTGACTCATCATGATGAGAATGTTGGTCTCTAGTGGAGTAAGTCTGAGCTTGAAACTCTGCAAACCCTATTGGAAGGCTCACTTTGGGCCATCTTAATGATTATCTTTGCCTGATGAAGAAGATGGACAGTTTCAATATCTGGCACAATGCTTTTTGTGCGTTTTGGTGATATCACCACAGATTTTGGGTTTTATTGCCAACACAGCTACCACTGCAACTTTTGGAAGGGCCAGCTGTGCTAAACCTACCTCACAGAGTTGTTGAAAGGACAAAATGGAGAAACCATCATGCATGCCATCCCTGAAAGGAAGGGTAAGAAACAAATAGAACTCAAAGCCTTCCATACTGTTAGTAAGCTTTCATAGCCTTTTCCAGATGGGAAAAGATAGATTTTAAATCTTGCCAACTTTGATGCAACACTGAGCGCCACAGCACCCTGGCCATAAAACATCCAGATGCACCTGGGAATCCATTTTCAGGCCCTGCAGAAATGGATGCTACAAATTACAAAGATTATTAATAGATGAGAAACACAGAGGCTCTTTGCTAATAATCCCATGGGGCACAGCCCAAGGCTTCTAACAGACCTTTCCAAAAAACAGATCAGGAGCCTAAAACACCACTACTTCTACAGCATTCTTCTAGCCCTATCTTAATCCCTTGTTAACTTTGCGCCTTGCACCACTCTTTCTGCTGTTTCCTCAGACTATCTACATTAATATTGTAATGTAGATTTTGGGGGGCAATGACTTTATCTTTTGCCTATGGTAACCTACAAAGTGTCTGAGGCAAAAGTCTCCCTCTTCAGTCAGGTTTTTGATTGAATGACTGCTGAAGACAAGACTTTCAATAGTTGGGTGCACTGCTTTCTAATTTTTGTATTTTCTAATGTTGTGCTTTTTGAGCAGTTCTTAACGTTTTCTGTGTTTTAATAATCTAGGTCAGGGGTAGGCAACCTTTTTGAGCTGGGGGCCGGGTTGCTGTCCCTCAGACAATTGGGGGGCCGAAGCACCAAAAATAAATAAATAAATAAAAATATATTTTTTTTAAAAAATAAAAAATATATATGATTGCCCACTCTCTCAGCCCCAGAAAAGCCATGGCAAAACCCCTGTGGAGATTTTGCCAAGAAAACCCCAAGAACAAGTAATAACAATAATCAATATCATCATGGTGGGCGGCAGCAGGGGGCGGCAGTGGCGGTGGCAGGACCGGCCTGGGGCCGGTCCAAAGGCCTCGGGGGGCCGCATCCGGCCCCTGGGCCTTAGGTTGCCTACCCCTGATCTAGGTGGTTTAATTATGTTTTAAGATGTAATTGATTGTGTTTTTATTTGAAGCTATTTTAAATCAGCAGCGAGCCACCTTGGGTCCCTGTTCTGGGGGGAAAGTAGGATATAAATCAAATCAAGTCAATTAATAAATATAAATGATGATGCCAGCAACAACAACATTAGGCTATAGCAGGGATTGGCAACCTATGGCCCACGGGCAGGGTCCGGCCCCCTGAGGCCTTTGGACCAGCCCCTGCCGCCGCCGCCGCCACATGCGCTGCTGCTGCGCTGCCGCCACGTGTGTCATGGCCACCATTTTGTTTTCCAAAATGGCAGCCTCGAGTGGTATTCCTGCGCAAGTGCGAACGAGCCGCAGCTGCCATTTTGTTTTCCAAAATGGCAGCCGCGACTCGTTTGCGCATGCGTCGAGTACTGCACATGCGCAAATGAGTCGCGGCTGCCATTTTGTTTCCAAAATGGCGGCTGCAACTCGCTCATGCATGCGCAGTACTCCGGAAATACTGTGCATGTGCTGCCATGAGCGCATGCGCTGCCATTTCCCACCACCACCATCGGCCCGCGGAAGACCAGGGGATCCCCGGACCAGCTCCAGGTAAGGGGAACTTGCCGACCCATGGGCTATAGTAACCTAATGTTGGGGGGATATGATAATCCCAGGATAACTCTACAATATTCTGGAACTGAAATATTATGTAGAAATCTGATGAGATACCATATTTTCTACTCTTGTTAGGATGCCAAGGATGACATCCAGCAGAATCCAAACAAAATGAGAGGCAGTCATTTAGTCCAAGAAAACAAACCCCTCAAGACAGCCAACATTCTCAAACACCAGAATTCCAGTACCAATTTATGAAGATCAGATAAGTGTATGTGTGCAAACACACTAAGAAATTTTGATTTTCAGCATCATGATGCACTCCTAAAATTATTATTTCTGAATTCAGCATTCCAGAAGAAAAAAGCTGAACATAGTGCTACAAAATTATGCAGCAGACGTTTGCAGTCTAAGCATGTCAGAATGCCTTCCAAAAATGAGATCTGAGCAGTTCACTGGAGGAAATGTGATTCTGGGAAGTCCAGGGTAAAGTTCTCACTCATACTACACAAAAAACAACAAACCCCCCCCCCAAAATGTTTCATACCTTCCCACACACCTTTCCTAAAACCTTAACTTTGCCATCTTCTTTCTCCCTCCCCTGTTCGTCCTTTTTTCTAATAGCAACTCCTACTCACCTGAAACCAACAGGCCCCACTCCAATCCTCACCATCTTCTTTGTAGGTGTCTTGCCCCAAGACTCCCAACATGTTTTGCCCTGCTCCCTTCAAGATAACACTACAAACAACTTTCAGAACCATCTAGAAATCAGGGGTCAAGTTCCCTCTCCTCTTTGGTCGTACCACTCTGCTGCCCTCACTTTATGGGAATTGGGAGTCTGAGGAAAAGGAAAGCAGGGCCAGTTTTCAGGAGACTCGCATTTAAAGTCAACCTAGGGAGACAGAAAGGGATACTTCTGGCAGAGTTGAGCATGGTCCTATTTGCCCATATGTGATTTCAAAGCTTGTCTACCTAGATATGATTTCCAGTTGAAAACAAGAGAAAATCCCAACATCTCATGAAACTCAGAGAGCAGAGTAGAGAAAGTTTTTCCCCTCCAGATGTTTGCTGGACTACAACTCCCACAATCCATTACCCCATCTGTACTAAGTGAGCCTTCTGGGAATTGAAGCCCCAAACATCTGGAGAGTCAAGGAGTCCCCACCTTACCCTACAGCTATATAGAAAAACTCTTAAACCTCATTAACTATTATATAGGGCAAGTCTGCATCAGGGTACTTTCAATATGGGGGAAAACAAGATGCCTGTAGAGGAATCTGGAAATCAGGTCCTTTAAGGAAAAGTAGTTGGAGAAGTTCTCCCAGGGAGCAGAGCAAAGGAGACTTGGGTGATGGTGTTGTGAGCAGAGGCCTAGCCTCCTGGGAGCATACTGAGGATGTGCACAACTCACCCGAGTGTGGTCATGGTGACGATGGTGTACCAGAAGGCAGCAGGGATGCTGGTGAAGTTGGTCTCCTTAGTACCCTTCTCAGCGTAGAACATAACAGTGGCAAAAATGATGATAGCCATGGTGAGGGAGAAGAGGAGGAAGCCCAACTCCGAGGCACAGCTTTTGAGAGTGTAACCCAGGATCCTCAGTCCTTGCGAGTGTCGGGAGAACTTGAAGATACGGAAGACCCGGAAGACCCTCAGCGTCACAAATGCCCCGCTGACATTTTCATTTTCTGGCATCACCAGTCCAATGTAGTAGGGCATGATGGCCACCACATCGATGATGCTCATCACACTCTTCATGAACTTAAATCGGCTCGGGGCCGCAAAGAGCCGCATGAGATATTCAAAGGTGAAGATGAGGACACAGGCGGTGTCCATGCAGAAGAAAGCTTTGGGAAACCGTTCTCCACAGGGTTGATTCCTCTTCCTTCCGGGAGGAGGCTGGCATGGAATGGTTTCCACCACGTTGGCAATGACTGAGACGGCAATGAAGAATCCAGTCACATAATAGAAGACCAGAGCCATAGTGCTGGTGTGGGGGTTCTCGAATGCTCTCCAGAGCCGTTGGCGGAACGTGCTGTCTGGTGGCAAAGCTGTGTCAGTGGCAATCTCAGCCTCTTCATCCTCCGCAAGCCGTTCTGCATTCTCTTTTTTGCGGTCCCGGTACTCCTCCAAGCAGCAGTCACCGATGAGCTCTGGGATGATGCCGTAGAAGGAAAGTTCTTCATCGAAGGCCTGGATACACTCATGGCGGGGGTAGTGGAGCCTGCCTGTGCGGTAGAAGTTGAGGATGTGGCGGAACATCTCCGGGTCACGATCAAAGAAGTACTCCGTGCTGTCTTCATCATAGAAGAATTCCTTTTCCGAGCTGCCCAGCAGGGTATCCGGATAACGGTCCAAGGTATTCTTCCAAGTCTGGAAGCGTTTCCCACTGACGTTGACCACCAAGATTTCATCGGTGCGGCGTTTCTTGTCTGGAGGGGGTTTGGGCATTGGCTTCTTGGCCAGTGGGAGCCAGCCCACGGCCGCTGCTCGAGCAAAAGGCAGCCATGCTGCCACTCCTGCAGCCATCTTGCACAGAGTTGGTAGAGAAGAGAACTTTTACAAAGAAGCCATCACCATCAAAACCCAACTGTGTTCCCAACTGGCACAAGACTTTTTGGCGAACAGGGATTGTCCAGAGGAAGCGTGCCTTAGAAGACTTTATCTGTGGGCTGTTACTTTGCCCAGTTGCAAAGAATCAGTGGGTCAGAGTGCCCCTGGAGGGGCATGGCTACTTCTGCCTCAGGCATGGAAATCCAGGTATACACAAATGTTATCCCAATGAGGAAGGATGCTTTTATCCCCTCCAACCCCACCCTTTCCAGTACAAAAATATCCAAGTTCTTTTCAATGGGGGGTTAACAAGTCCAGATATAACTAGAGCTTTCCCAGTCAAAAAGCATCCATCTTTTAAAATTCAAGTTAATTAAGATACTGCCCTGAAAATACTATGATACATTTTAAGGGTTGTGGGTAGAGGTCAAAATAAGATAATGCAGATGCGAGTGGTGCTCTTCATAGTCCCTCCGTTGCCAGGTGAATCAGTCCATGTGGTGGTTCTGTGCAACATGAAGAGGAGTGGAGAGTCCTCTCTGGAGTTCTTCAATAATATCTTGCCATATTCCTCCGCTGTTTGTCCTCCTCAGATTCTTCATTCCCAATGGGAGAGAAACAGTGAGAGAATAGGGATGGGAAGACACAATGGGGAAGGAGAAGAAAGGGGACTCCGTTGATGTGGTCACTTTTTCAGGGGCAGATCACACATTGCTGTAGTAATGGGAAGGAGAAGGGAAAGAGAGACAAACAGACACAGTGAGAGAGAACTATGAAAGGTAGACAACAGCATGCAACAAGGCTGCAATTGCTGGAACAAATGCAGCAGTTCTGAAGTTATAAACTATCCAAATTTCTAAAGCAGAAGATCAGAAACAGCATATAAAATAATATAATCCAAGTAACAGTAGGACTGAGAGCTCCCGGCTCCATTTCTGGAAGAAAACCAAGACCTATAAGCTGGGCAGGATAATGAGACCCACAATTCTTGCAAGAAGTGGGGTAGGGGAGGGCAGCTGAGAATCAGTTCTCCCACGGCAATCCTCTTGTCCCAGCTAGACTTTTTTGAGCTGTGGGCTGCGAGAAAAGCTAGGAGGGCTTGCTTCAGAGTAGGAAAGGACTCCTTTAAGGGAGGAGAAGAGGTGACCCTTAACCATTTTGCGTCTGAGTTGTGGAGAGCAGAGATTTAGTCATGAAGGAATTGGTCAAAGCCAATGAGCGGCTTGTAGTTTAAAGGCATCCAGAGGAGGAGACGGTTTCCCGCTCCTGCAGATAGGGCAAAACAGCCCCAAAGAAAGGGAATGGGGGAAAGGAGAGAGACTTGTCAAGAAAGCCCACCAGGGTCTAAAGAATTAACAAACTTTCCCATGAACCTTTTGTGTCCTGGATTGCCCAGCAAGATCTTCTCTTGGGTGGGTTGGGGGGAGGAAGGGGGAGGATGCACCTACTGGCACAGGCAGGCATCAACAACTGGGTCTTAAAAACAATGAAGAACAACACTCGCCCACCCCAAATCTGAGATGGAAAGGAAGGAAGGAAGGAAGGAAGGAAGGAAGGAAGGAAGGAAAAGAAGGGAGGCAGGCAGGCAGGCAGGAAGAAGAGAAGGAAAGAAGGGGCAAGGAGGTAAAGAAAGAAGGAGGGAAAGAAGAGGGGAAGGAGGTGAAGAAGGAAGGAAGGAAGGAAAGAATGAAGGAGGTAAAGAAGAAGGAAGGAAGGAAGGAAGGAAGGAAGGAAGGAAGGAAGAGGGGAAGGAGGTAAAGAAGAAGGAAGGAAGGAAGGAAGGAAGGAAGGAAGGAAGAGGGGAAGGAGGTAAAGAAGAAGGAAGGAAGGAAAGAAAGAAAGAAGGAGTTGAGAAGGAGCGATGATGGGGAGGAAAAGAAAGAAATCAAGAGGTGGAGAGGGCAGGTCTGTGGAGGGGAAGGAGAGGCGAATTAAGAAAGGGGCGAGGGAGGAGGAGGAGGAGAAGAAGAAGCAAATGCCTCCCGGGGGCTTGGGTTGCTGATCTTTTGCCTTGCAGAGGGGGAGGAGGAGGAGGAGGAGGCTGGAGTGATCGTGGAGCTTTCCTTCCTCCCTTCCTTCCTTACCGGGGGATGTTGCTGGGTCCGTCCTGGAGAGGAGCGGGGCGAGAGGGTCAGCCCTTGGCGTGGGTGTCCGGAGGGGTCTGCGGAGGAGGGTGGCCTTGGCAGTGGGGCTCCTCTCCTCGTGGCTCCCCTTGCCTTGCCTTGCCTTGCCTTGCCTTGCCTTGCCTGCCGGTGCCGTGCGCGCTTGTGTGCGGTGTGTGTTGTGTTGTGTGTTGTGTGGAGGGATGCGTGTGTGGGAGCTGCATCCGAAAGGGAGGGAGGGAGGGAGGGAGGGAAGGAGGGGTTGGCAGCCGCCAGTGGCTGCATCGCAGGCGGATCCTGGCAAGACACACACACACACACACACAGAGGGACAGTTCAACAGGAGAGAGAGAGCATCCGCACTGCAGAAATGATCCAGTTTGGCACCGCTTGGACTGCCATGGCTCCATGCTCTGGAATTCCCAAAGGGGCCACCACAAAGGACCATTCCCAGAATTCCAGAGCATGGAGCCATGGCAGTCCAAGCGGAGCCAAACTGGATCATTTCTGCAGTATGGATGCAGCCCCGGAGAAAGAAGGATGTAAGAGGAAAAGGTGCAGAGAGAAAGCAGGAGGGAGGGAGAGAGAGAAGGCAAAGGGATGCAGCAAAGAGGAGAAGGATCTCCAGAAGGGATGAAGGAAAGCAAAGAAGAAGAAGAGCTGCAGGAAAGAAAGCGGGGGAGCCAAGAAGAAGAAGAAGAAGGCAAGAGGGCTCTGGATGGCTGGGAAAAGCAGGAGCGCGAAAGTGGGGAAAGAAGAAGGAGAGAGAGAGGGAGGAAGGAAGGAAGGAAGGAAGGAAGGAAGGAAGGAAGGAAGGAAGGAAGGAAGGAAGGAGGGCTGTGTCTTGTGTAAAGAAACCACAGAGCAGGTGGGGAAACCGGCTAAATATTGGGGATCTGGGGAGCAGGAAAGAGGCTTCCTGGGGCTAGGGGCAGAGGAAGCCAAAGGATGATGGTTTTCTTTCATTCTTCTTTCTTTCTTTCTTTCTTTCTTTCTTTCTGCCCCTGACCTTTAGTGCTCCCAGGCTGGAGCCAAGTGGGATTCCCCCTGGGTCTGGAGGAGGAGGAGGAGGAGGAGGAGGAGGCTCCCTCCGGAGGGGGTTCACTCCGAGGGATTAGAAAGGCTCCTGTGCCTGCATCCCTGGCTCTTTCTTGAGGAGCCTCCCTCTCAGAGCATCCTCTCTGCAGAGCTGGGGTCCCTCTGCCTGCAGCAAAGAGCCTCTCTACTGGGAGAAAGGCGGCTAGGCTGAGTTACTCTTTCTCTCCGACATGCTGCTATTGTTGTTGTTGTTGTTGTTTTCTCACACTTTCCCCAAAACTGGGACTCAGAGCATTAAGTACAAATGCTGGTTTTCCACTTGGGAGAAGTTTTCCATAGACAGAGCAGGGTGACCAGAGGTCCTCCATTTCAGCCTTCTGTCCAGGAGGAATCCCAAAATGTCCTCCATCTGGAGCAGGACGAAGAAGCATGGATTTACAGTGGGCCCTCCACATTCGCTTGGGTTAGGGGCTCAGGACCCCCCACTGCAAATTTAAAAAAAACAAAACACTGATTTTTTTTTTCCAACCTGAGAGAACACTTCTCTAGGAGCATTTAGGTCCTCCAGCTCAACTCTGTGGTCAACATCAGCCGGAGGTTGACTATAGAATTACACTGGAGGACCTACAAATGGCCAGAGGAGTGTTTTCTCTAGGAATCTCTCATCTAGGTCTTCCAGCGTACCTCTATTGTCAACCTCCACCAGAATCACTCTGGAGGACCTAGAGATTCCTAGAGAGACCATATCAATCACATCCGTGAATAATCAAATCCGCAAAAGTCAAAACCACAAATGTGGAGGCCAGCTGTACATTTATATTAGTGTTTTTAGCTTTCATTTGGCAATATCCTACATTTTCCTGGAATGTCTTTCGTTTTGTGGTGTCTTCTCCTCCTTGGCAGTTAGGACATCTTATCACCCTGAGATAAACAGGCAAATAGATAGATCGATAGTGGAAGATTTAAAACTGTTGCATCTTTATACACTGTTTGAACTAGCCCAATAAGTAATAATGCCAAATGTATGTGCTGTCCCAGAGTCATCATGATCTTATGGAACAATATGAATCAACACTGGAGAACAAAGGACACATTATTTTTGTGGCTCTGCTCCGTTTGATGGTTATGGGGACGTTTTTATGATTTTAATGCTGTTTTATTAGTCTGATATTTTTTTTAAATGGATGCATGTTTCTCTGAGGGCCTTCTGACAGAAATAGCTCCCTGCAAACAAAATCAATCAATAATATATCACTGCCAATGAACAGCACACATCATAGAGTACCAGTTGCCAAAAAGAAAAAGGAAAAAATGGACAGAACCCGTCCCAAGAAGGGGAACATCACGGCTGCTGCTCCCGGTTCTCTGAACTCACCAACAACATGGATTGGGATTTCTCCCTCACTGTGAAACCCACAACGTCTAAGACTGCCACCTTCAAAAACAGCGACAACCCTGACGCCTTTGACAGATACAAAGCAGCTAGCTAAATAAATAAAATGACTGGCAGGAAAGTTGGTTTCTTATCACTACATCTCCGTGTAAAGAAAAGTTGCATTTCAAGACATGGGCCAAGGGGATGCCTCAATGGCCCTAGAAGAACTGGAACACTTTTATTCCTAGAATCATAGAGTTGGAAGAGACCACAAGGGTCATCCAGTCCCATCCCCTGCCATGCAGGAATACACAATCAAAGTCTCTGTTTAAAAACCTCCTAAGAAGGAGACTCCATCACTCTCTCCAAAGCAGTATTCCACTGTCAAATGGAAAGCTCTTAGGACCTTATCACATGGGGCCAAAAGCAGCAAGAATCCACTAAAAATCAGGCGCTATAGCACTATATTTTCCCGCGTGATCACACGACGTCGCTCAGAATCCACTAAGAATCAGGCACTATAGCGCTATATTTCTCTGTGCGATTACACGACGTCGCTCGGAATCCAGCGAGAAACCGCTCGGAATGCAACATCATTCGCATTCTTTTGAATGTCGGTTTCAGCGGGCATTGCAATGGTGCGAGCTTATCCATAGCGCTATTATAGCACTAGCGCCATATTTATACTAGCGCTATAGTACTGCAATGATGCTCATATCGCTTTCTTGCCACTTTTGAGAGCAGCGTGTGATAAGGTCCTTACTGTCAGGAAGTTCTTCCTTAAGTGGAATCGCTTTTCCTGCAGTTCTACCAACCTGGTAACAGTTTATTTCCTTTTTAACAAGGAATCCAACATCCCATCCCAAATGGCTAGGTTTTGAAGAGACACATTTAATTGAGACTGACCCAGCAGTGATCTGTTATTGTCTGATTAATCACTTAGCTGTGGTTAATATTCTATGCTTTTTGTCTCTGTGTTCCAATATTAATTTTTTAAAATAACAGACAGAACCCCTGTCCTAAGAGGGAAACATCATGGCTGCTGAACAAGGCTAACATTGATTCCTTATTCCCAGTTGGATGTGCTGGTGTATGGTTTGGGTTTGACCTGAACTTCTATTTTGGGGTATAGGATATATATTCTTTATTTTTAATTGCCATCTTCTGTAATAATAATAATAATAATAATAATAATAATGATAATAATTTATTTCTATCCCGCCCCTCTGCAGCGCAATCGGGGCGGCTTACAGTGATAAAAAACACCAATAAATACATCCAATCCCAGACCCACCCACCCCTTAAAAAGATATTAAACTAGGACAATTTAAAAACATTAAACAAAGTATAAAACCAGGCATCACAGCAACACAACACAATCAGCAGCAGCACCGAAGGGAGAAAAGTTATCTGACTCTTTGGGCCAGGATAGTTATACAGGAAAGGCCTGCCAGACGAGATCCGTCTTAACAGCCTTCTTGAAGCTGTCTAAGGCAGAAATAAGACGGATCTCGCCCGGCAGGCTGCTCCATAGTCTGGGAGCGGTAGCAGAAAAGGCCCTCTGGGAAGTCACCAATAGCCTAGTTTTTATCAGCTGTAATAAATTATCATTCATTCATTTATGGTTGTTAAAAATAGTTTCATAGAGTGGCAAGACTATTATTTTTTTATTTTGAAGGAGACAGTGTCTTCATTATGGCACTATGCAACATGGGGTCTTTAGAAGATTTCTTAGAAGACTTTGTGTCTTTATTCATCTGGGTGATTTGGCTGTGTTTTGAATTTTCATGTAAACATGGAACTTAAAATTCCTAGCATTTGGGTTTGGCAACCCAAAGAACTGGCTTCATCCTTGAAGAAAAAAAGAAAGAAATCTCTAATCAAGACTCACAAGGGGGAGAGGTGTTACACCTGTCTTGCTGAACAAAGGGGTCCTTCATATGCATCTCTTTGTCATCCATAGCGCATTTTCCAGGGGAACCAACCTGGGGGCAAGGGAACAGAGTTAATCTATTCCCTGGGAAAATTTCTGTTGGCCCACACCAGTCAAAACTCAAGTCATGAAAGGACCTGTTCCCCCCCCCCCCCCAAGGAGAGAGGTCAAATGTTGGCACAAGGGGAAAAAAGGATGGATACTGGATTATGCTGGGCAGATCACTGAGCCAGAGAAATAGAGAGAGAGGGAGAGGAAAGGATAAAGAACAACTATGCCAAACCCAAATGCTAGGAGATCTGGTTTTAAAAGCTTCAGATTGTCAGCAGAATCTGAGGCACAGATGGTATACTTTAGAGAGAACATTAATAAATAGTAACAACAACAACACTCATTAACATGCTAATTTTTTTCTAACCCACTGAGTGTTCAAATTGTTTCACGTTCTCTGTGCTTCTGGCTTAAACTAACCCTGATAGGTAGGATTGTGTTATTTCCCCCATACAGACACTGAGAGAATGGTGGGTTACCTGACTACTCAGGGCACCTGTAGCTTAACTTCTCAGGTATAGAGGGGATCTCCTGGGGGCTGCAGGGGGGCATAAAACTGGGCCCCGAGAGCTGGATCCATCCAGTGTTGGTGCCAGGTTATTTTGCATCCTAGGCAAGGCTAACTACTTGCACCCCCTCTCCAAAATTTGCTAACTTAGATTTTCAAAACTCAAAACTGTTGAGTTTGTTTTAAAACTGCAAGACTAAATAATGCAACAATATTTGATAGGCCTTTTCAAATACAAAGGAAAATCTTTTAATGCACAAATCACGTTGAATAATTTTCTGAATTGTGTAATTAAAATGTAAGTCCCTTAAAAGTTTCAGTTGCAAGCACGCCAGATTCTCATGCTGCTAATCTTGTGCTCCTCAAAGACTGGTACCGTATCACTCTCAGGTCTGTGCCCTTGGCAGCTGCCTTGACCTAATGACAGCCCCTGCCCTGCATCCGTCCCATAAGCAGCACCTTTCCTTCCACAGCTCTTGAGCTACTCTGCTGAACCACTTTGCCTCAAGAGCAGCTGAGCTTAGGAAACATGGCCACTTGGCATGCTCATGTTGGGATGGGGAACTTCTCACTGTCCAGATGTTGCTGGACTACAATTCCCATCATCCCTGGCCATGCTGACTGGAGCCAATGATCATTAGAAACCAACAATTTTTGGAAGGTCACAAATTCCTTCTTTTTTTTAAAAAAAGAATTTATTAAAATACACATTCAATCCATACAGAAACAATACTTATTGTACTTATTAAATACTTGTTACTATGTGATTCTACTATATTCAGCCAGAATGACTTGCATTCCAAATATATTCAAACATTCCAGGTAAGAAATGTTATCTTAATTATCTCCATATATCACTTAGACAAGTCTTCTATTAAAGTTCCATCTGTTCATTTACATTTTCTTCCTTTCTGACTTTCCTTTCTCTTCAACCTCTCCTTACACTTTCATCCTTTATTACCTTTCCTCATCTTTCTTCTTCTCCTTCTCTCCTTCCCCTCTCCAAGTTGTTACCTTCATCCTTTCTCTTACATTACCCATTGCTCTCTTTCATTCTCCTCCTTTAATTCATTCTCTTTCATTCTCCTCTCTTTCATTCTCCTCCTTGCCAAACCCAAATGGCCTGCCGGAGGAGATCCGTCAATTGTCATCACTTGACAGCTTCAAGAAAGCTGTCAAGACGGATCTCTTCCGGCAGGCCTTCCCGGATTAATCAAATTTACCAGCTCCGGCTCCAGAATCTCTCTCCGAGATTCTCCCCTTTATGTGACCAGGTTCATATGAGCCAGTGCTTATACATCGCCAGCATTTTTTGTTTGTTTGTTTGTATTGTTGTCTTTTTTGTATGGAGGAATCTACCTCTTTTATACTTTATTTTAATTTGGAATTGGTTTAATAATTTTTAAGGGGGGGAGGGGAGGAAATTATTCTTAATTGTTTGTTGTGATTTTATGATGTAAGCCGCCCCGATTGCGCTCAGAGGGGCGGGGTATTAAATAAAAATTATTATTATTATTATTATTATTTACTACTCCCTCTACTTTACTACATTCTCTCACCCTCCTCTACTTCCTTAAACCTTCATCTACCCCAAACTCTGTCCACACCTCTTTCTCTCCTTTTAACATTCATTCTTACTTACTTCTTGTCTTCGCTGGTTTATTTAACATTATAGCTGTCCTTCTTAACCCTCTCAGATGACTATTTTATTACATTCTTTGTTAGTTACTTTAATGCATTATTTCTCTTCTGTGTTTTTTTTATCCATTTGTGTTTATAGTCTTACTTCCTACACTCAATTCTACATTACCTTATTCCTTGTTTTTTGTCTCTTTCTACCATTTTTTATGCTTTCTTACTATACATCCACTTTCCTTCTCCAACTTATTTCCAGTTCAAACGAATATTAATCCTTTTATATACGTATCTTTCTTCTTTGGATTTGTTTTCGAAATTCCTGTCCAAAAGATTAATTTATCTTTCCTTCATCTTTATATCATTTCTACAAGTAATTTTCTTCCCTTTTTCTCATATCTTCAATTAAATCTTAACGTTTCCTTCCATTCTAAATTTTACTATATTCAAATTGTACACATTTTTCTGTTTCCCTTTGTAGATCATACTTAGCTAATTATGGCTAATTTCCCCACCGTTTCTTGAAAAATTTCAACATTGGTGTCCATTCATTATTTCCCTCTTCTATGATATTATCTCTTAAATATTGTGTAAGTAAATCCATTTCAATTGTATCATAAGGTTTAAATATCCCATCCTTTATACTTGGGATATTTTTTGTTTTCCAGTTTTGTACTAGAGTCATCCTCACAGTTGTGATTAAGTAGAAGATAATCTTACCAACTTTTTTATCCAAGTCTTTATCCCACATATTTAACAAACAGACCTCCGGGCATACCCGTAATTTTCTCTGTAACATGAAGTTAATAGTTTCATTTACTTTTATCCAATAGTTTTTAACTAATTTGCATGTCCAGAGACAATGATATAATGTACCTGGTTCATGACCATATTTCCAACACAAGTTGGTCCTATATTTATATATTTTTGAAATCTTCACCAGAGTTAGATTCCAACGGAAGTAGGTTTTATAAAAGTTTTCTTTAAGATTCTGAGAAACTGTATATTTTAATCTCTTTGTCCATACATATTCCCATTTTTTCCAATTCTAATAGGTAACTAATTTTTTTTTGCCCATTGAATCATATTTTCCTATACTCTTCCTCTAAGTTCCATTTTAGTAAAAGTTTATAAAAGCTTCCAATCTATTTTTTTTATTATCATCCAACCAGATTTTATCAAATTCATTCATTTTTAAATAAATTCCCTGTATTTTTTGGTCCATCTTATAGCATTCCATAATTTGTCTATGTCTGAACCAATCCAATAAAAAACCTTCTCTATTTAGTTCTTCTTGTGTTTTCATTTTATATTTACCCATTTCATCCTTTTTTAATAATTGAACATAGGTCAACCAATTTGATCCTTGCCTCATTTCCTTTCGGTGAATTGCTTCTTGGGGGGAGAACCAGGAAAGGAATTTTGGCATAACTCTTGCTTTATATTTGTTCCATATTCGAAATAAAGATTGTCTAATACAGTGGTTATTAAAGTCTTTGTTTGCCTTGATTTTCCCATATCCTAAATAAGAGTACTATCCAAAACAAAGGCCGTCTCCTTCTAATTCTAACAGCTCCTCATTTTCCAAAGTTATCCATTCTTTAATCCATGTAAAGCAACACACATCAAAATATAACTTTAAATTAGGTAATCCCAGTCCATCTCTGGAGGGTCACAAATTCCTCACCATTTCAGTTTAATTACTTCCAAAAGTGGGAAAAGCCACAAACAGGCAACTTGAAAGGGTTATTATTTAATCCATGCATTGTTTGGCTAAGGGTGCATCTACGCTGTAGAAATAATGCAGTTTGATACCACTTTAAGTGCTGTGGCTCTAGCCTGCAAAATCCTGGGATCTGGAGTTTTGTGAGACACCAGCATACTTTGACAGTGACATCTAAAGATTTTATAAAACTACAAATCCCAGGACAGAATGGAGCTACAGCACATAAAGTGGTTTCAAAATGCCTTATTTCTACAGTGTATAGACTGAAGTCTACAAAAGCTCATGCTGCCAATTTCTTTCTTTCCCTTAGTCTCAAAGGTGCTACAAGATCTCTCTACAGACTGATTCTACAGACTAACACAGCTATATCTTTGAATTCTACCCTCAAAGATGGTGTGTGATCCACAGAATGGCAAGTAGCACAAAAGTAATCCAGATATGGCATTTGTTAACAGAAATTGAATTTTTACAAGAGAAGAGGATGTCTGTGCGATGCTCCATGAAGAACCTGACTTTCCTCTTGCCAGGGGCATCATAAAACCAAGGCTAGAGATTGGCTATGAGCACAGATTACATTTCCAAAAGGCAATTAGAATGCATTACACTTGGGGTGATTGATTTTTCACCCAGCAGTTTTTAGGGACCTTCCCCTATTACACTTTGGGTGAGTTTGCACAACCAGATGGTTCAACACTTTATTTGGACTGTACACTTAATGCTTTGAGAGAGCAAGGAGCACTGTATTTCTGAATGCTACATGAGTGGAATGGCAAGAGGAAATCACACACACACAAACGGCAAGATTCCCTTTACCCACTGAATGTTTTCTTTGCATGTATGTGGGACTACCTCTCTCCTTTCATGGAGGAGAGCATTAAATCATGCAATTTCCCCCCTACTACCTGTAGCTCTTAGCAGTATGTATGCATGTGCCTTCAAGTCACCTGTCGACTTACAGTGAAGCCTTAATTTCACAGAGGTTTCTTAGACAAGGAATACTCAGAGGTGGTTTTGCCAGTTCCTTCCTCTGAAATATAGCTAACAGCACCTGCTATTCCTTGTGGTCTCCCATCCAAGTACTAACCAGAGCTAACCTTACTTAGCTTCCAAGATCAGACAGAGTTTGGTTCCTTTAGAGCAGCGGTTCCCAAACTTTGGTCCTCCAGATGTTTTGGACTTCAGCTCCCAGAATTCCTGACAGTTGGCCAAGCTGGCTGAGGCTTCTGGGAGTTGAAGTCCAAAAGCTCTGGAAGACCAAAGTTTGGGAACCACTGCTTTAGAGTAAGCTTTATCTTTTTACTTTTTCTCCTGACTGTATGAACTAAGATCAAAGAGAGGTGGTGGCCATTGCAAGAGGCAGCAGCTCAGTCTCTATGTTGAAGGCCTTGGGGATGATGGGTTAGGCTATAGCAGGAAAAGGAACCATCATCTGGAAAGCTGTGAGGGGGCAGCAATGCAGAGGCTGTAAGCAAGGTGCTTCAGAGACAGGGTGACCAGATGTCCTCCTTTCCCAGGACATGTCCTCCATTTCAACCTTCTCTCCAGGAGGAATTTCAAAATGTCCTGCATTTTATGCATGACTAAGAAGCATGAATTTATATTCAGGAAGCTCTGTTCTAGGGCCACAACAAACTACAGTTTCCAGAATTCCATAGCCTTGAGTTAAAAGTGCTGTCAAACCAGATTATTTCTACAGTGTGGATGCAACCCACAACTAGTCATAGAGGTCTCCCGTTCTCACGTGAGAGCAGCGACGCGGGATCCCTCGCCATTTGGGCCACCATGAGGTAGCCACATGGCGAGAGCTAAGTAAAAGGGGACTCTTCCTGGCCCATTTTGCAGAAATGGGGTAAAGAGAGTGCCAGCGGCAGAGGGAGGCAAAGCTACAGATTAGGCTCCTCTCACCAAGCTGAATGTGTGGAAGAAAGCACACATGGGAATGAGTCTTGCCTGTGCCATGCCCGGGGTGACCAGATGCCCTAACTGCAAAGGAGGACAAGGCAACACAAAATGTAGGTCATCCAAGAAAAATGGAGTACACATTGCCAAATCAAAGCTAAAAACACTCATATAAATGTAAATTCATGCTTCTTAGTCACGCTAAAAATGGAGGACATTCTGGAATTCTTCCTGAACAGATGGTTGAAGTGGAAGACATGTCCTGGAAAAGGAGGCCCTTTGGTCACCCTGGCCACTTTTCTCCTTGTGGGCCAAGAGGATTCACCCACACCACTGTCAGAGCTGGTGGTGATGCTTCTCTGCATTGTTGTTGTTATGTGCCTTCATAATGCTGGAAGAGACCTCAAGGGCCATCTAGTCCAACCCCCTGCCATGCAGGAACACAGAATCAAAGCACCCCTAACAGATAGCCTCCCAGCCTCTCATTTAAAACCTCCAAAGAAGGAGACTCCTCCGCTCTCCAATGGAATGTGTTCCACTGTCGAACACCTCGTACTATTAGGAAGTTCTTCCTAATATTAAGGTGGAATCTCTTTTCTTCTAGCTTGCATCCATTGCTACGGATCCTATTCTCTGGAGCTGCAGAAAACAAGATTGCTCCAGTCTCAATATGACACCCCCTCAAATACTTAAACAGGTTCAAGTCCTTCAAGTTCTTTCTGACTTATAGCAACCCAAAGATGGGGTTTTCTTGGCAAGTTTAATCAGAGGAGGCTTGCCACCAGTGCCCTCCTTTGAGGCTAAGAGGGTGTGAGTTACCTAAGGTCACCCAGTGGGGTCCCATGGCTAAGCAGGGATTCAAACCCTGGTCTCCAGAGTCACAGTCCAACATTCAAACCACTACACCATGCTGGCTCTCTTCACTGCTTTACAAAAGAGGGGGAAAGACCCCCTTCTTCATTTTTTGTCCAGTCCTGAATTTCAGCATCTCCCTGACTGCATAAATGACCATGCAAGGAAGAGAGTGCTACTAGCTGCGTATCCTCTTCTCTGCTCCCAGTATTTAAGTTTTAACTGTGCATTGCAAGAGGAAGCCTTTTAAACAGCAATCATAGACAGAGGTTGCATCCGCACTGCATAAATAATCCAGGTTGACATCACTTTAACTGCCATGGCTTAATACTATGGAATTCTGGGAACTAGTCTTAGGAGACATTTAGCTTTCTCTGTCAGAGAGCTTTGGTGCCACAACAAACTATGAATCTCATAATTCCATAGCAAATGTGTCACTTTTCAAAAATGATAAGATTGCAACTCCTATCAGCCCTACCCAGCATAGATGATGGTGAGCAATGATGGGAACTGAAGTCCAACAACATCTAGCCACACATATACTATTCCACAGGTACAGTCTATCCTTGATCATGATTTCAAGAAGTCCTAACCCATTCTAAAGCGATCTCTTGGATTTAAGCTGGGCAAAAAGGAAACTACATTGGTAACCTTGAATAAATTGCTCTTTTATTGGGCTGCATTTATACTGCAAAATTAATGCAGTTTGACACTGCTTTAACTGCCATGGCTCAATGCTATGGAATTCTGGGAATTGTGGTTTTGGGAGAAATTTGGCCTTCACTGTCAGAGAGCTTTGGTGCCACAACAAACTACAAATCCCACAATTTCATAGCATTGAGTCATGGCAGTTGAAGTGGTGTCAGTCTGGATTATTTCTGCAGTGTGGATGCAGCCAGAGAGGAGCATTCAGAGAAAATAATCTCCCCTCCCAGTTAAATGGGACTCCTTACTTCCAGCTTCCTCAGTCTGGTGCCTTCCTGGGTGCTGGACCACAATTCCCATTATCCCCAGCATGGGAGTATCTACTTGAGTGTAGCAGCAGCTGAAGTTCAGCACACTTGGAGGGAGGCAGATCAAGGAAGATTAGCCTAAATTGGGGGTGTCCACAGACAAACTCAAGGCTGTGTTTTCAAAGCAGAAGGTCCTGGGTTCAGTTCCCAGTATCTCTTGTTAAAAGGGTCAGGTAGTGGATGATGGGAAAGAATCCTGCCTGAAACCCCAGACTAATGCTGCCAATCAGAGTAGATAGGGCTACTTGTATTAATAGTCTAGGGGTGCATCTGCGCTGTAGAAATAAAGCAGTTTGACATTGTTTAACTGCCATGGCTCAGTGCAATGGAATTAATGGCACTGTAGTTTTGTGAGATATCTAGTCTTCCCTGTCAGAGAATTCTGGTGCCCCACCATACTACAAACCCCAAAAGTCCATAACAAATGTCAAATTTCTTTATTTCTGCCACTGCAGCCTCACACTAGTATACAATAGTTTCACTTGTTCTACTATGAGGATTTAAACCGGGGGTTTAAACCAGGGGTGACACTCTAGATGTGGCTGGACTGCAATTCCCAGTATGTCTCCTCATCGGTTAAGTTGACTAGGACCACTGGGAGTTTCAGGCCAACCACATCTGGAGGGCTACACTGGTTTAAAGGTAGAAGGAACAGAAGGAATCAGTTTACACATTTGACATTTGTCTGACAGCTAGGAATCAACAGGTAGACTTTCACTCTCAGCATGGGGGGGGGGGTTACCTGTTGATTTCTGCCTTTTACACAGCTCTTAAAAGCCCAATAAAAATCTTGTCCATTTAAAACAGTAGGAAGCTGAGGCTTTCAAGGTGCTAAAGATCTAATGATATCAGGGGTGGGCAGCTGTGAGGCAGTGAGGCTATTTCACCCCCTGCACCCCCTTAGGTGAGAAACACAAATACATTTTGCTGTGCCAGTATTGATATAATGTCACTTCCAGCCAGTTTTGCCATTTATTTTATTTTATTTTATTTTATTTTATTTATGACAGGGGGATTAGGAGTTCTGGGAAGGCTGGAGAGATAAATGCCATATGTTTGCTGGTTGTTCTGTCCTCTTCCCAGGTTGTTTGCATATCCTCTTGCACTGGAGACAAAAGCTGTCCCATTGCACTAAGGTGAGTAAGACCATACTCACTATAAGGCAAGTAAGACCAAAAGCGGTCCCATTCCCCCTAC
Source organism: Phrynosoma blainvillii (assembly GCA_026167975.1). Lineage (NCBI taxonomy): Eukaryota > Metazoa > Chordata > Lepidosauria > Squamata > Phrynosomatidae > Phrynosoma > Phrynosoma blainvillii. The sequence continues at coordinate 183,277,573 of JANUYF010000002.1, forward strand.
TGTGTTCCCAGCCAACTTTATCAGTGATACCTTTATTGGCCAACCAAAATGCACAATATACTTGTTGCAAGCTTTCGAAACTCCATGGGCTTCTTCATCAGGCAAGAGGTTACAAACCAAACAGGAGAAAAACAATTGGAGATGTTAGTGAGATGCCTACATGTTGTTTCAGTCTTTACTTAAGATGGTATATGGTGGGATGATATCTTTTGTAGGCAGGCTCCTCTTCCTCCTGGCCCTGCGGCTATAGGGAGATTTGCAAAGTCCAGGAAATTTAAAATCCATTCACATCTCAACAGGGACCCCTCTTTATTGGTTGGCCAATAAAAGTATCACTGATGAATTTTTGTTTGAATTTGCTAAATGGCCAACACAGCTCCCCCTGAATGTTCCCAGCCAATGTCTTTTCCATCCATTTTGGGGTTGTCCTAACTCCAATCAATGTTTTGTTGATCCAAAGTTAAGACCATTAACCAAAATAGCCCCATTCTGTCAATCATGTGAGAAAGCACTCAGACTCTTTGTACTTTGTGTGAGAATGTTAAGTACCCCTTGAGGGCATCAAACAAGATATAAACATCCACCCCACACTTGTCCAGATTGTGATTGCGGTGAGCAACCACTGGAGTTCTGTCCAGAGCTACCTATTCCTGTATTGCCCCCAGACACTGTCTAAGCCACACTCTGTTTTCTAGGGATTCTTCCATAAAGATAAAGGTAAACGTTTCCCCTTTGATGTGATTGTCTATTCTTGTCTGTCTGTATGGGGTGGTGCTCATCTCTGTTACTAAACCAAAGGGTCAGCGTTGTCAGAGACTACTCTGTGATCCTGTGGCCAGCATGATTGCACAGAATGCTGTTACCTTCCCACTGAAGTGGTACCTATTTGCACTTTTACATGCTTTCGGACTGCTAGGTTGGCAGAAGTGGGACTAGTGGCAGGAGCTCACTTTGTCATGTGGCACTTGGATCTCGAACTGCCAATCTGATGACCTTGTGCTCATCAGTCGGCGTCTTAATCGCCAAACCACTGTGTCTTCTATAGGACTGCTAAATATCACTCTCCCTACAACTCTAAGCCTCTGCTATCTAATTTCCATACCTCCATTTCTGTTAGCCTTGTATGGTGTTTCAGATTGAATTGGCACTGTATGTGTGCTCTCTTGCATATTTCTAAATAAAACCTTATTTCATTAAACTTGGGAGTTCTCCTGCAGTTAGCAGTGATATACACAAATGAAATGGTCCCTGTGGTTTCCCAACCACTTGCAGGCCTCCCCTGAGCTAAGCAATTCCCCAACATTTAAGATACTGACACAATTGGCGGGGACCTCTAGTCCCCACCACTTTTTTGGGTAACATTGGACTATGATTCTGGAGACTAGAGTTTTAATCCCTGCTCAGCCACAGAAATCCACTGGGAGATCTTGAGCAAGTCATCCTCACTCAGCCTCAGAGGAAGGCAAAGGAAAATCCTTCTGAGTAAATTCTGCCAAGAAAACCTCATGATAGGGTCACCTTAGAGTTGCCATGTCGGAAATGACTTGAAGGCATACAACAACAACAACAACAACAACAACAACAACAACAACATTAGAAGTGTCACATTTTTCTAACATACAAACACATAAAGCCCAGAATTGTAAAGAACAGTTTCAGAACATATTCACAAGATGTCTATATGAAAAACCCTGGTTACTTACCGGTATGTACCAACTAACAAATACCGGTAGATCTGGAACGTATCCATTTAATTCAGCTACAGCAAGTTCAGTGATGGTCACTGAACCCATTTCCAACTTTCCACAAAATATTTATAAGGAGCCAAGTTACAAGGAAACCTACACAGTTTATACTTATTTATGTATTGTGGCACCTTTGGGCCAGTAGAGATAAGAATTTGGCACAAGGAAGAAAACCTCTCAGGAAAAATGAGATATGTTCAAAACTACATTAGTATGTGATAAAACAAATACAATAATTGCAACAACCCTGCAATTCCTCAATGAGGATAAACCCGTATTAAAATCTGTAATTTAAAAATATATTATAAACCAGGAATGCAAATATGTTTCTATGAAAAACAATCTGTGAGTTAGAAGGTTTTCAAAAACATGGGAGCATCATAGAATCATAGAATCATAGAATCATAGAGTTGGAAGAGACCACAAGGGCCATCCAGTCCAACCCCCTGCCATGCAGGAACTCCCAATCAAAGCATCCCCGACAGATGGCCATCCAGCCTCTGCTTAAAGACCTCCAAGGAAGGAGACTCCACTACTCTCCGAGGGAGTGTGTTCCACTGTCGAACCGCCCATCAATCAATCAGTCAAGTTATCTGGAGGAACTGGTTCCTGAAGGAAGCTCGTGTTGCGGAGTTTTTTTCCAGTTTTGGGGGCTAGCTCAAAACATTTTGCAGCCTAAGTGAAAGAACAGAATGGGAGTCCCTCCCATTGCAATGCAGAAAATGCAATGCAGAAAATGCAATGCAGAAAATATGAGCCAGTTAGCAATTGAATTTACTTCAACACTGGCAGTGGGGCAGCATATAGTCTCTTCAGCAAGGGTGCAGAAGCTCAAGAGGACCAAATTCAAATTCAGACAAGTTCTTGGGGGGGGTCACATATGGGGTGGGGTGGGGTCAAAGACAAAAGGGTGTGACCAGAAATACCACTGTTCTTTAGTTTAACCTTAGGAGGGCCATTTCAACATTTAAAATGGAGGAGGAAATAGCAAATGCAAAATCTGGGGAAAAAGCAATGTTTTGCAGCTCTTTCATGCTTTAAGTAACCCACTTTAATTGCCATGGTTCCATCCTATGGAATATTGGGATTTGTAGTTTCATGTGGTGTTCAGAATTCTCTGCCAGAGAGTTCTACTGCCTCCTCAAGAAAGGTGTGTTACAAATTCAATAAATAGAATAAAAGAAAAAATAAAGCCACAGAGGTTAAAGTGGGATCAAAGAACCACAACTGTGTAATGTCAGAGAGACAGTGGAGAAGGGAATCCACCTGGGGAATCCCAGAATGCTAGATTAGGACTTCAGAAAGGGCAGATTTGGCCTCAGGGTCTAAGGTGGCCCACTACTGCGCCTCAGAGCGGGAGAATAGCTTTAGGGGCAAAGGGAAGGCCATGCATCACCCACAGATCTGCTGCCTAAGGCATCTACCTCAGCCTAATTGCAAAGCCAGCCCTGTCTTTTAGTTTTTTTTTCAGATTTGTTCAGTTTAGACAAGTTATATAATTATTTTGCCACAGGCAAAAACTCCAGAGAAAAGCACATCTATTCCTGTAGCCAACTTCTCCCTAACACAGGGACTGTGCCTTGTCTCCCTAATACAGTATACCACAGTTACATCTTCAACTTTCCTCCGAAGCACAGAGATATTTACAAAGCCCTACATGCAGTCTGGAAACAGTCTGTAGCAGAAGGATGGAGGAACCCTCAGGATGGTCTGAACTTGAACTCCTTGCCTATAATACCTTGGCATTGGCCATACTGGATGAGGCTTTGGAGAGTTGAAGTCTGCACAGCTGGAGGGCCAAACATTCCCCTGCATGAGCAGCTTCAGCAGCCATATTCAAACAACTTTCCTCACAATATATACACATTTCTATTAATCCACATCTCTTTGAGGTCAACACTCAAGCCACACATAAGATTGCTGCTTTCTTTCCTGCCTCTGGAGACTCTTACACTTTTTCAGCAACTGAATGCAAGTTGGCTTGTTGTTGTTGTTGTTGTTGTTATTTTTTTACCCACCTCTCCCCATGGATCGAAGCGGGAAACGACAATAGACCAACAAATACACGACGTCAGTTTAAAAGAACAAACAAGACACATACATATTAAAACAATCCACATTTAGAAAATTATCATTTAAAATTTACAATTTAAAAACCATCTGGATAGGCCTGTCATAAGAGACTGGTCTTCAATGCTGTTTGAAATTCAGACAGCATACTGAGTTGTCGAATCTCTTCTGGCAGGTAAATTCAGCAGGTGAAGCTTTTCCGGGCATGAGGGAAAAGTCACACAGAAAAGCTTTACTTGCTTGATTTCTGCATTCCATGCGGTAGATTAAAGTTATGGGAACAAAACTGTCACACCCTCCCTTTTTGCTGCCACCAGCAGCCCCTGCTATGACTTTGCTGATGTTCAACCTAAACAGAAAATATATATATATGTGGATCATCTGAATTCTGTCCACTAAACAAGGACACAGCCATCGAGTGTTCCAGTCTCCCTACAAATCATGAGAATCCCAAATAATGGATTTTGTGCCAAACCACTTGTCTTGGTGCACTAAATCATCACTACTGGTTTCTCCAGATCCCATTTTGCAACAACCAAATATACCAGGTTTGTCACCTTTCATTCTGTGAGATCTCTTGTACCTATAGTTGGCAAAACATATAGAAATTAAGGAGATTAAACTTTTCTGGTACAGATATAACTAACATGGGAAAAAGTACAGTATATATTTTTCCTTTGTGCATTTTGCATTTGCATATATCTGGCTCTGTTAAAAGAGATAGGTGGAACTCCCTCCCAAAAACACAAAACAGGAATGATTCAGCAGGTAAGACTGACTATATGCACATTATTTTATTATTGTATGAAAATTAAATCACACTGCTCTTTGATTTAGGATCATATTGAGATTTTAAAAGAATATAAAATACTAATGGATCTGCTAAAGGTGCTTTTGAGTTATTTAAAAGCTGTGGAAATGTCTGATTTAAAGATGATTATTAATTTGCTGAGAGCAGCCAAAAATTTTACTGCATCATATCCAAAGAAGAGTACTGCCTCTCCCTTGTCAGATTCATTTTAAAAAAAAGGGGGGGATGTGAAGGTTGCTATTTGAGGGAAATTGACTGACTGTACAAAAGCAAGAGGGAATAAAGTGTCTCAAAATGGTACCTAGAAATGTGTTTTGTCACGTTTTTGAATTATAAACCTCAGGACCATATTTGACCACACTGTTAATTTCCATATGTTGAAATTTAGAATTTATGCATTTGAAAGATTATGCCTTGTGCATTCTTATTACCCCAACCATCATTTTAATTTTTAAAAGGTATAGAATTAATGATTCAACAAGCATGCAATCTTTAAGATTAAGGGCCTTTGCAGACTGCCAGAAATAGTGCACATTAAATTGAGGCACTGCCCTGGCTCAGTGCTAGGGAGTCATGGGAATTGTATTTTTTTCTGGGACATTGAGCCTTCTCTGTCAGAGAGCTCTGGTGCCACAATAAATTACAGTTCCCATGATTCCCTAGCACTGAGCCAGGGCAGTGCCTCAATTTAATGTGCACTATTTCTGGCAGTCTGCAAAGGCCCTAAGAATCACATTGTGCAGCAACGGTATGAGACAAACGGTACATATGGAAGAATGGCTGCTTTCTGCTACTTGAAGATTAGAAAATCCACCATGGAGTGTGAGAGTAAGCAAAACCAAAGTCACAACAATGAATGATGTGAATACATCAAACAACTGAGAAAGCAGTATGCTCAGGACAAAAGCCATTACATATCAGCAGCTATGGAAATACATTCCTTGAATTTCAGAAAACAGAACTGGCCACAGAATTCTTCTTGAAGCTTTTGCCCATGCAAAGTTAGGCCAAGGTGGGTCAGGAAGAACCTTGGTTTTTCAAATGTTTTAGACCAGACTTCCTATTAGCTCTATGGTGGATGGCCAATGCTAAAGGACTGTGTGAAGTACAGTTGGCCCTCCATTTTTGCGGGGGATCTGTTCTGGAACACCACCACTACCCTGCAAAAATGGAGACTCACCAATATTCAAGCCCCATAGGCTTGAATGAAGTGCACACTGAAATTAAAGGAGGTCGCCCCTCTGTGAATATTTGAGTCCATGGATCTCAAGCCTGCGAGAACAGAGGGGCGACTGTATAAGCCTCCAAACATCTAGAGGGCCACAAGTCCCCCACCTCTTTATTAAGGCAGCTGTCCAATTCAGAGATAGCCAGTGATCTCACAGTAATCCTCAAAATGCCTACTTTGTTTGTTTATGCTCTCTCTCTTTGAACACTGGCCCAGGATTTTCTGCTGAACTGTCTGATTCATTAGCGTCCACTTGAGTGGGGAACTCCTCAAGAAGCCCAGCTGAAGGGCTACATCACTAGCCATTCCAGCAACAGCAATGGCCTTCCCCATCTGATCCCTCCCATCCTTCCTCTTGAGCTGGACATTCCAGCATGAATCAACCTCTGAATCAGCAATGAGGGAACAACCAGCACTTAGCAGCGATCAATACAGGTTCTGGCTAAGAGCTGTTCATTACACTGGCCAGAAGCCAACCCCACTCTTCCACTTCGAAGGCTGGCACACAGCCAAAGGCAACCTTCCCTCCCTCCCCCCCCCCCAAATAAAAATAAAAGTGAGAAACAACCAACACCAACACCACAACAACTGCTATTAGGAGATGCTGGCTGAGTCAGGGAAGGTAGCCGTCTCAAGGTTAGAGGTGTGCTAATCCAGAATACCGGATTACTATTCTTGAAGAAATGCTACAATCAGATCACAACCAGAACTACAGATCTCAGTTCAGAGGCAGTATGATTAAGGATCAACAGGGTGGTTTGGTCTTAAGAAGAGAGGTGATGCTCTGAATCAGGCATCTCCATGCAAAGTTATGGTCGAATCAAATTTATGGTGAATTGATGCAGTTTGCTTACAGAAGATGTGGTTATGATGCTTAGCTCATGGCCATTGGCTTGTTATTAATCATCCCTCTCTGCCAGTCCTGCCATGAGAAAGTGAGGCAGCTACCTCAGACACCAGATGATATGAGTAACATGACCAAGTCTGGTGTCTGCTTGAGGAGGGTGAGAACTGATGTAAGAGATGATCCATCGAAAACACTTTGCCAAGGATTCCACTAAAAGCTGAACCCTATTCTGGCTGGACCAAATTAACCTTTACTATGATCCAATTTCCTATGCAAGCAAAATTACCGTATGCTTAAAATTCTGCAACATAGACTCCAATCAAACATGGAGAAAGAAATTTCAGAGGTGCAAGCAGGGTTCAGAGAGGCAGAGGCACTAGGGACCACGTTGCAAATATATGATGGTTAATGGAGCACACCAAGGAATTCCAGAAGAAAATCAGCATCTGCTTTATAGACTATAGCAAAGCCTTTGACTGCATAGATCATGAAAAACTATGCAACGATCTTAAAGACATGCAAGTTCCAATACATTTGATAGTCCTGATGAGAAATCTGTATTTAGGACAATAGGTTACTGTTAGAACAGAGTATGTAGAAACAGAATGTTTCCCAATTGGCAAAGGGGTCAGGCAAGGCTGCATTCTATCACCCTACCTGTTCAACTTGTATGCAGAAAATATAATATGAAAAGCAGCTTTAGACTCAGGAAGAGGAGGAGTGAAGATAGGAGGAACAACAATAATCTAAAATATGTGGACAACATCATACTACTAGTGGAAAACATTGCAGACTTGGAACAATTACTAAGGAAGGTCAAAGAAGGCTTACTGCTGAACACAATGAAAACAAAAATAATGATCATGGAGGATCTACATAAATTCAACCTAGACAGTGAGGAAATTGAAATAGTTAAAGATTTCCCATACCTTGGATCAATCATTGATCAAAATGGGAACTGCAGTCAAGAAAGAAGGAGGAGGCTAGGAATTGGAAGGGCAGCTCTGAAAGAACTGGACAAGATCCTAAAGTGTAAAGATGTACAACTGATCACTAAAATCAGAATTGTCCAAGCCACTGTATTCCCCATTAGCATGTATTAATGTGAGAGTTGGACAGTAAGGAAAGCAGATAGCTAGAGAATAAACTCATTTAAGATGTAGTGTTAGAGAAGACTGGATACCATGGACAGCCAAAAAAGACAAACAAATGGATCCTAGAACAAATCATACCTGAACTCTCCCTGGAAGCCATGATGGCCACATCTTAAGAAAGTATGACTCATTGGAAAAGATAATAATGCTAGGAAAGGTGAAGGATAGTAGGAAGATCAAATGCCAGATGCCTAGACTGAGGGAGTCTAAGAAGGTTACAGGCTTGAATCTGCAGGACCTAAGCAAAGAAATGGGGATCTTGGAAATGTCTCATCCACAGGGTTGCCACAAGTCAGGGCTGACTCGAAGGCAGTTAACAACAAACAACAGCACTCAGCAGCTATGCTTAGGTTCTTTTGGTATAGGCTGGAGTGAAGGAACCCTGCCCATGCCCACAGGAATTTTTCTTCATTACAACTTTCTAAATTGCTGGAATCAGCCCTGGCACTGAAAACTGATTCTCAATGTAAGCTTGGGGTACAAATTAGGTCCTGGATTGAAGGGTAACAAGACGGCTACCAGAAGCCCAGGCAGAGATGGCAAAAAATTTGGATCACTGAGGGACCTTAGAGATGAAGAGGTTTCTCCTTCTCTCTCTAGTGTGGGTCTACCCTAGCCAGAATATTATAGGCTGTCCTGGAGTATCCTTGTCCTGGAACTGCACTGATTTCCCCCTGTTCTGGGCACACCACAGCAACACCAGGCAGCTATCGACACCATGTCCCATTGTACCACACAGTACCCATCCCCCTAATGGTGCAAGTCACTCCCATTGAGGACAGAAATGAGGTGCCCAGCATCAATCACATGGCTAGGCACCTCATTGTGATCTCAGAGGAGCAACTCACAATGCCCCTGGCGGACAACATGGTGGGATGCTACGTAGACAGCTACCTGGTGTCACTACAGTGCTCCAGATTTTCTGGGAAGATCCGAAGCAGATGGAGAATCTTTAAAAAGCAGTTCAAGGAAGGACTGACCTGCATTCACTGCAGGACTGTCCTTCCTATGTGTGGACCATCCACAGTTGAATTGAGTCTTTGGCCCTAAGTTCTTTGAACAGGGTGACACGAGGATGGGGGAAAACCAATGAAAATGGCCCATGTAAATATGCCCTTGTCCCCAGCAACTCCACTTAATTTTGGCAAAAGGTCAACGATGGGGGCCTGAAAAATTGAATGCAAATCTCAAGTTGGTCCAGATGGGAAGAGACAATTCCTGAGTGACAGTGGTCCCAGGCTTTATAGGATATGAAGGCCAAAAACAACATTGTGAAGGGAGCACAGAAACACACTTTTAATTGATTAAGCTGTGACAAAAACTGCACAATATGATCAGTCATCAGTGAACCCAAATAGCATTCATTGAAGACAGTTTCTGGACTGTCTTAAATGACAGCCCAACATAGAATGTATGGCAGAAATCCAACTTGGGACTTGGGCATGGATGACTGAAGTTAGATTCTGATTTCTCTCACCTCTGTCATTCCTAGCTGTAAAAATATAATAAATATCAATGAAATAACTAACAACTTGCTGTCTTTTTCAGAACACCTCAAATCTGCTGCTTAAGGTGAATACCACACTTGGTCTCACTGGAAATCTGTCAGATGGGGCTGGCAAAAAACACCTCTATCTGTATTCATAAGTAGAAATGGATTCAGGAGCTCCAACTCCATTTGGGAACCTGTAGGCTTCAAGATGAAATTAGATCCCTTCCAACATACACTGAAAGATCTTCCAAGATCTTCAGCATAACTAAACAATTATATAGCAGATCAGTAGTGATTAAAAAATATATGAAAAAAATACTCAAAATATGGTTACACACACACACACACACACACTAGTGTTTAGACAACGTGTTGACAAGGATCCTGGACTGATAAGAATCTTCTCAGTTTGGGACTTATTCTACGCAAAATTTGCACACGGTGGTTTTGCCCAGAAAGCAGCATTTTCTGCACAAAGAATAATATTTCTAAACAAAAAACATCCAAGGGTAGCTGTGTTGGCTATATAGCAAATCCAGCCAAAAACTCACCAAACAATGCACAATATACCTATTGCAAGCTTTTGAAACTCCACTGGTGTCTTCATCAGGCAAGATGTTAAAGACCATACAGGAGAAAAAAAACTGAAGATGTTAGTCATGGGCCTGCATTTTGCTGTTTTTGTTCTCAGTTCAGATGGTATGGAAGGATATTACTTGCAAGCTTGCACCTCCTCTTTTTGGCCATGTGGCTGCTGGGAGATTATATTGGATTGCAAAGGAAGTATGTTTTTTGTGTTGCAAATCAATGTTAAATTTCTTGGACTTGGAGAATCTCCCAGCAGCCACATGGCCAGAAGGAGGAGGTGCAAGCCTGCAAGAAATACCCCTCCATACCATCTGAATTTCTAAATAGAAATATTGTTTTCTGCACAGAAAATGCTGTTTCCTGTGCAGAAAATGCTGTCATTGATACAGTCTATACTAAAACATGCATATGATTATTTTGCGCAGAAAACACAGCAGTTTCTGAGCATGTTGTATTCTGTGCAAAACAACCCTGTGAAATTTGCATAAAATGAATCCTGAACTGTGAATAGTTTTCAAAAAGTGTGCTTTTTTTTTTTTTTTTTTGCAATGGGAAGAAAATTACTAAAATTACTTGTTGACTCCTTTCAGAAGAAAACCAGTGGAAGATAATACATTTTTATATGGCTTCTTATAGCTTACCCATTCCAGAACTCTCCCAGGACTCCACTGTCTGCCCAGGATCAGACAGTGGGGAAGGAATGTTAGTTCTTACTATGATATGTACATTTTTAGCAGTGGATTGAGGACATCCTTAAGGGGTATTGTTCCTCTCTCATAAATGCAGATGTCCTCTGTCCATTGCTGAAAAAATGAGAAGGAGAAGTGAGTGTGGTGTAACAATTTGTGTGATGAACTAAGACTTGGGGAGAACTGGTTTAAATTACTGCTTAGCCATGGAGACACCCTTGGTAACTTTTAGTGCAAGTCACACTCTTTCAGTCTCAGGAAAAGGCAATGGCAAACCCATCTGAACACAACTTGCTTAGAAAACCTCCCTGAGAGGGTTGCAATAGGTCAGAGTCAACTTGACTGGCACACAGCAACAAATCATTTGATAAGAGGACATCCTACTCCAAAACTTCGAGATGATCTCTCCCAGCAATTTCAGGTAGATGCTAAAGAGCCTGGGGACAAGATGGAACCTGCAGCATCCCAGGTAGGAGGGATGGGAGGTGTACAGCCCTACAGTTATTGTTGGATGCAACTTCGATCATGCCCCACCATGGGCTACGCTGGCTAGGGATGATGGAAGTTGAAGCCAGACAACATCTGGAGAGCCACATCTTCCTTGCCACTGCCTTGGAGTTGATTTTTGTTATCATGATTTTGTCTTGGAACAAATGGTGTGCTGTCCTTGCTGTTGTTGCATTCTTTCTAGCAAGCCTTGAGGTACCCTCCCTCCCCTTTGTGCTCTTATTCTCCAGCTCACTCAAAGCACGCCCACCTTCCCAAAATAGGACTGGGTTGAATCCAGCCTCCTCCCCCCATTCACTACTCCCAACTACTCTTCTACAAAGAGGTAGAATCCTCCCTCCCTCTCCTCCCCACCCTGCCGTGCCCACGTCATCTTTCAATTAGCTGAGTCTGTGACAGCCACTGCTCTTTGATCTGGATCCTTCAAAGCCAGCCTCAGTGACAGGTGGGTGACAGTGACCCTGATATGTCAGTGCTTGGGAGAGATGCGCCCCAGAAAAACAACCAGCACACGGGGAAGACTTATTATTGCCACAACTCCAGCCCCAGCCCCAAATTGCTCTCCTTCTTAAAAGTAGGAACATACAAATATGCACCTGGAGAGAAAGAAGGAGAAAGAGAACAGAACTGCATCTCAGTCATGGAGACCACATTATGTGTGTGGTGCTCCATGATCTGTGGAGCATGTGAGAATCGTACAAGCCTCTACTCTCCAATATTTCACAGGTGAACATTGGAACTCATGTGGCCACGTAGCATCAGAGTGGGGACAAGATGGTAAAAGTTATTATTGAGGAAGAACACACAGGCTAGGAGAGACTGCAGCAGTTTGCTTTTGTCTAAGCCATGGGTAGGCAACCTTTCCCCTTTAAGGGCCGAGGGACTTCAGCTCCCAGAATCCCAGGAGCTATTGGCCAACATGGGACTATTGGCCAACATGGCTGTGGCTTCTGGGAGCTGAAGTCCCTTGGCCCTTAAAGGGGAAAGGTTGCCTACCCCTGGTCTAAGCCTTCTGGGAAGAACAAAATTCTGCCCTTCTCCTCTTGCTCCTGCTGAACTGAGTTCAAACTACATTTGTACTTTGGACTCAGTTTGCAGTAACAGTAGTAAGCCGAGAACAAAGGGGAAAAGTGAGAGGAGGCAAGAGCAACTGGGACATTTAAAAAACATGACAGAGGATTAATTGGGATTAGCCCTGCCAAATTGGGACAGCTGAAGGGTAAGTGAGCCTCCAGATATTTTGAAGTGCAACTCCCAAGCAGACCCTAGGTAACACAACCAGTGGTAGAGAATACTGGGAACTGCAATCCAATGACATCTAGAGGGTCATATGAACCTTTATGCCTGATGTAGAAACCTGTGGCATCTTCCAATAGGAGGATATGCAACAGCCTGGTCTAAATACCCTAAAGATATCAGGCAGCATCAGACCTTGTTAGTAGTACTTGGACAGGAGACTGACAGAGAATACCGCATACTGTAGGCTACATTTCAGAGGAAGGCAATTCCAAACCACCTCTGAGTATTCTTTGCCTAAGAAAAAAGTATGCAATTCATGGGGTGGCCATAGGGTTGGCAGGCAACTTGAAGCTGAATGTGCGGAGGTAGGTAAAACTCTATTCAATATATCCTGATATAATTGACATTCCTAGGGGCTCTTCACCATTAAGTTCCCCCTCCAGAGGTATAATTTAAGGAAGGATGCAGGAAATAGAGATTTCCAGGGGAGGGCAAGCGTCTCAAGAAAGATTAAAGGATATGCTCAAGATTACACTGAAAAGAAGAAGGGGGGGAAAGCAGCCTGTCATCAGTTTTTAAAAATACCTCTGTAATAACTACAGCAAGGCTAGCAACACAAATCAAAACAGCCTCTTTTTAAGCAAAAAAGATGTATGCCTTTTGACAGGACGAGCTAGCAACACAGGCCCATTTACATTGTTTATAACAGTCACTTGATGCATACAGAAAAATCTGTGAGAGTAAGGCCAGAAATCCAAGTGCTTCTGAGGGGAAAAATCAGACCCAGGGTGCAGGCATGGCATGAAAGAGCTGCACAGCTGGGCATCCACAAAGGGCTCACATCTGTGCAGGCCGCCCATTGGTAAGAGTCTCCAGGACCTGATCTATCTCTTTACCATTGCAAATTACTTTTTCAATCACAAGATGGGAAGTTACTTTTTAAAAGTAAATTGTTACAGTAATTAGTTGTGCTCCAACAATAATTTGTTGGCATTTTGCATTTTTACGGTGCTCTTTCCTTTTTATTCAGAAGTACCTAAAACAGTTACTTTTAAGAAAAAAACATCAGAATACCTTGAGCCATTGGCGTTTGGTACAAAATATAGGTGATTTATGACGCCCCCACACATCCTGTAATGTTGAAAATAAGTGTACCCTTCCAAATTTCACAGATGAAAGCTGGGACCCATGTGGTACACCAGAGTGTAGTCAAGATGGCAAAAGGTATTAATGAGGAAGGACACACAAGCTGCAGCAGTTTGCTTTTGCCTAATCCTACTGTCTCTGCTACTGAGTTAACTGATGGGTGAAGCAGATGGGGCCAAAGGAATGGCCAGAGGTCACACTGGCCCCAATCGCTCCAGGACTGCAGTGACCGGACGCTACTGTCCCAAAGCCCGCCACTGCTGCAGTCCAAACAGGACACTGGCAAGACCAGCTTTTTGCTGCTCTTTTTTGGGCTGGTTCAGGCCGCCTTAGGTAGCCTCGGAGCAACTTTTCGGCAGCTTGGTGGCATACGTCATTTGAACACAATGCCCCAAAGTGCCCAGAAGGCATTTTATTTTGCCCATGTATTTCAGATCTGAGTCAAAACTGATAGTCCTGATGAGGAATCTGTACTCAGGACTAGAGGCTACTGTCAGAACAGAATAGAACAGAGAGAAATAAAATGGTTTCCAATTGACAAAGGGGTCAGACAAGGCTGCATCCTATCACCTTACCTATTCAACTTATATGCAGAACATATAGTAAGAAAAGCAGGATTGGACGTGGAAGAGGGAGGAATGAAAATAGGAGGAAGGAATATCAACAATCTAAGATATGCTGATGACACCATAATACTAGCAGAAAATCTCACAGTCCTGGAATGCCTACTAAGGAAAATCAAAGAAGTACAAAGGCAGGCTTAATGTTGAACATAAAGAAAACAAAATAATGACCACTGAGGACCTTCACAAGTTCAACCTAGACAATGAAGAAATAGAAATAGTAAAAGAATTCCCATACCTGGGATCAAACATTGATAGAAATGGGGACTGCAGTCAGGAAATCAGAAGAAGATTAAGAATGGTGAGGGTGGCTATGAAAGAACTAGAAAAGATTCTAAAATGCAAAGATATATAACTCTCTACAAAAATCAGAATCATATAAGCCATCCTATTTCCTATCACCATGTATGAGTGTGAGAGCTGGACAGTCAAGAAAGAACACAGGAAAAAAATCAATGCATTTGAGATAATGTGGTGCTGGAGAAGAGTGCTGAGGATCCCATGGACAGCCAAAAGGACAAACAAGTGGGTCCTAGAGAAGATCAAGCCAATGACTCCTTGGAAGCCAAGATTACCAAATTGAGGCTGTTGTACTTTGGACACATCATGAGAAGGGAAGACTCTTTGGAAAAGACAATAATGCTAGGAAGGTGGAGGGAAGTAGGAAGAGAGGAAGGCCACATGCCAGATGGATGGACTCTATGAAGGAGGTCACTTTGGGTATTAAGGGGTTGAAGGATTTAAGCAGAGCAGTGGAGGACAGAGGGTCTTGGAGATGTCTCATCCGTAGGATCGCCATGAGTCGAGATGGACTCAAGGGCAGTTAACAACAACAAAGGAGAATGGAGAGCTAAGCTGGCTCCTTTCTATGATCACCAATAGCTGGAAATCAGTACCCTGGACAGCGAACCTAAACACTGAATCTAGATTTACATCTTCCTGGTAACCCTAGATTTGTTTTACAGAATTTATAACAAGGCCCAGGTAGGATTTGGTGAACTATAGCCTAGCCATCTTTGAGGCTGTTCTTACCCTCATTTCCTCCCCCCTTCTCTGCCTAAATCCTGAGACAAAGCTGCATCCACACTGCAGAAATAATCCAGGTTAACTATACTTTAACTGCCATGGATCAATGCTATGGAATTCTGGGAAGTGTAGTTTGTTGTTGCAGCAGGGAGCTCTGACAGTGAAGCTAAATGTCTCACAAAACTACAGCTCCCAGAATTCCATAGCATTGAGCCATAGCAGTTAAAAGTGGTGTCAGCCTGGATTGTTTTTGCAGTGCAAATACAGCCTACTTAAGAGAATATGTTTTGCAGAAGGCAGCTGTGAGAAGGAATTTGGTGTACCCTAATATTGCAAATGTCTCTTGTTTAACTGTCTAGTTCTACCAACCCCTATTGTTAAAAACTGCAACATTTCTAGTTTAGTCTTCTCTTTTTCCACTGACCAGAATACTGACTGTAACCGTATTGTCAATCAAAAAAAATTTTTATGCTCATGCACTGTGGATTATCATGAGCTCATGCAGAACTGAAGTTATAAAACCTTTACTGTAATCAAAGTGGTCCCTCTTGCGAACAACCAGCTCTGGTGTTTCTGTGCTTCTCTTGAGAGGGCCTACTTTTATCAACAGTAATCTTTGACTGTAAGTAAACCACTCCTTGGCTGGTTAAGGATCCACCCACAATATGTTGTTGTTGTTGTTGTTGTTGTGTGCCTTCAAGTCATTTCCAGTTTATGGTGACCCTAAGGCAAACCTATCACAGGGTTTTCTTGGCAAATTTCTTCAGAGGGGGTTTGACATTATCATCTGCTGAGAGAGTGTGACTTGCATATGGTCACTCAGTGGGTTTCAAGGCTGAACAGGGAATCAACCCTGGTCTCCAGTTGTAGTTCAATGCTGAAACCACTATGTCATACTACCTCTTATTATCCTTGCACTATACCCTGGATGTGTGTTATGTGACTTCAAGTCGCCTGGCCCCATGAGCTTTCTTAAGGCAAGGAATACTCAGAAGTAGTTTGGCCAGTTCCTTCCTCTGAAGTGACTACTTGCAGGGAATCACATCTAAGTACTAACCAGGGCTGACCCTGCTTAGTTTCCAAGATTGGAAGAGATTTTATTACCTGCAGGGTATTTAGGGCTTGGACACCCTGGATAGGAGAGCCGGCATGGCATACTGGTTTGAGTGTGGACTACGACTCTGGAGACCAGGGTTAGATTCCCCTCTCAGCCATGAAACTCACTGGGTGACCCTGTGCAAGTCACACTCTCTCAGCCTCAGAGGATGGCAATGGCAAACCTTCTGAAGAAATTTGCCAAGAAAACCCTGTGATAGGGGTTGAAGGATTTAAGCAGAGCAGTGGAGGGCAGAGGGTCTTGGAGATGTCTCATCCATAGGATCGCCATGAGTTGAGATCGACTCAAGGGCAGTTAACAACAACAAAGGAGAATGGAGAGCTAAGCTGGCTCCTTTCTATGATCACCAATAGCTGGAAATCAGTACCCTGGACAGCGAACCTAAACACTGAATCTAGATTTACATCTTCCTGGTAACCCTAGATTTGTTTTACAGATTTATAACAAGGCCCAGGTAGGATTTGTTGAACTATAGGCCAGCCATCTTTGAGGCGTTCTTACCCTCATTTCCTCCCCCCTTCTTTGCCTAAATCCTGAGACAAAGCTGCATTCACACTGCAGAAATAATCTAGGTTAACTATACTTTAACTGCCATGGCTCAATGGTATGGAATTCTGGGAAGTGTAGTTTGTTGTGGCAGCAGAGAGCTCTGACAGTGAAGGCTAAATGTCTCACAAAACTACAGCTCCCAGAATTCCATAGCATTGAGCCATAGCAGTTAAAATTGGTGTCAACCTGGATTGTTTTTGCAGTGCAAGTAGTGCAAGCAGTGCAAGTTTTTGCAGTTTTTGCAGTGCAAGCAGTGCAAGTTTTTGCAGTGTAAGTAGCCTTAGGGTTGCCAGAAACTGGAAATTACTTGAAGGCACACAACAACAACAATACATTGTAGGTGGACCCTTTACCAGCCAAGGACTGCTTTACTTACAAAGAACTCTTTATAGGTTCACCATAAGTCAGAAACGACTTGAAAGCACACAACAACAACAACAACAACAACAACTCTGGATAGGGAACCAAAGTGGTGAGGGTAGACTCTTCTTAACATTGGAAGAGTGGGTAGTAAAGCTGCCCTGAGGGTTACTGGCGCCACTCCACTCACAATACACCATTGCTAAGGGGGACCCAGTAGGATTGCGGGGTTCCAGCATTAGGCCAAGAAAATCATAGTGTTATAATTGTGTGCCATGAATGACCTCTAGAGTGCTCCCCCTCAAAACTTTGAGAAGCTGGCTATGGAGAATGTTTCCAGAAGTTAGCCTCTCCCTCCCAGAACCTCTTAGCTTCTCCCTCACGGAGTCACAATTCCAACCAATGTTCAGTAAAAATGCCATTTTCTCCCACAGGAGAGAAGGAGAGGGAGAGAGGCTGCCCAGCCAGGACCACCTCAGCGTCTGTTGTGGCTGCCACACTTTTTCCTCCCTCCAATGGCTATGAAATGCATTGGAGGAAGGCTATCAGGAGATTGAATAGAGAAGGGAAGTTCACCTCAGCACTTGTCATGCCTTTCTTCCACTCCCCCACAGAGGGCCTTCTGTTTGGGATGGACCCTCATGAATTGCTTTGTTTATTATTATTATTATTATTATTATTATTATTATTATTATTTTACCGTGTAAGTCACCCCGGTTGTGTTGCACAGAGAGGCGAGATATATTATTATTATTATTATTATTATTATTATTATTATTTTATATCTCGCCTCTCTGTGCAACACAACCGGGGTGACTTACACGGTAAAATATACAATCCCATATCCCAATAACCCCCCCCCATATAATTAAACATTTTACAGATTAAACATACCTTAAAATAATAACAAATCAACAATAGCAGTTGTAGAAATCAGGGAATAATAGGTTCAACTTATTTGGTGGCTGGTTATCTATTCAGGAAAGGCCTACCGGCCTTTTCTTTTTATATAATTTTATATAATTTATTGCAACATGAATAATCTATCTTTATGTCACTCGCATACTGCCTTGGAAGAATTTATCTCCTGAAAGATGGCTATAACCAATTGGAATAAATAAATCCTGTGGTGTAGTGGTTTGAGTGTTGGATTATGACTGGAGAGCAGGGTTCCAATCCTCACCCAGCCATGAAAACCCAATTGGGTGACCTTGGGCAAGTCACACTCTCTCTACCTCAGAGAACGACAATGGCAAACTCCCTCTGAAGAAACTTGCCAAGAAAATCTTGTCTTGAAGGCAAACAACACACACACACATACACACACACACACACACACACACACAGTTTGAGTATTGGACTATAACTTTAGGGACCAGGTTCGAGTCCCCCCTTGGCCATTGTAACCCACTGAAAGATCTTGGGAGTGTCACACACTCTCAGCCTCAGGAAACCTGTGATAGGTTCGCCTTAGGGTCACCATGAATTGGAAATGACTTGAAGGCAAACAACAACAACAAAGTAGAACAATAATAAATATTAATTGTAATATATGAATTTGCTGTTGTGTGGGTAGGGGAGAGTGAAAACTAAGAAATGAACAGTTCCAGAACTAGGAAGAAATGGTGGGAGAAACTCCAGATGCTGAGTAAAAGTGGGGAAAAACATTTACAAACCCAACAACAGTTGGATTACAGTTGTCCCTCCCCATAGAGTCCGCGCTCTTGCTCTTTGCAGATTAGCAAGTGGAAAGGGACAAAATGGGGGCGCATGCCCATGGGTGCATGAACCATTATTTTCAATGGGGCTTGAATATTGCCAATTTTCCATTTTCGCCAGGGGGTCCAGAACAGATCCCCTGCGAATTGGGAGGGGCTACTGTAAAATCCTTAATCTGGGCACCTTTGCAATAATGAAGCCACCTTGAATCCCATTTAACTGCTTTGAATCCCATTTTGGGAGATAGGTGGGATAGGAATCCAATAAATAAATAAATAAATAAATAAATAAATGCATCTGGGGTCTCTTTCACTCTCTCTTCTCTCCATGTGGAGGGGGTGGGATACATAGTCATCCTGTTCCCTGTCTGACCAATGTCAGAGTCAAAAATTTACATCCAGATCCTCAACTGGGTTTTCTGGTGAGAAGAGACTTCTTGCTAACACTTCTTCTTCTTGTTAAATGCCTTCCACTTGACTTTGAGACACCTCAACCTCTCCTCAACAACTCTGCTCAGGTCCTGCAATTCAAGGCCTGTGATCTCCTTGACTGAGTCCATCCATCTGGTATGTGTTCTTCCTCTCTTTCTCCTGCCTTCCATTTATCCTAGCACCATTCTCCCCTAATAATTCATTTTTCCTCATGATGTGGCAGAAGTACGACAGCCTCAATTTAATCATCTGTGCTTCCGGGAAGAATGTGGGCTTGGTCTGTTCTAGGACCCATTTGTTTGTCTTCTTGACCGTTCACAGTATTTTCAGCACTCTTCTCCAGCACCACATCTCAAATGCATTGATATTCTTTCAATCAGCTTTTTTCACTGTCCAGCTACACTCCAAAATTTTACAGATGAAAACCAGGACACATATCTGTCATGCCAACAGCCTATGAAATCCTAGGGTTTGTAGTCTGGTAAAGCACAAGATCCAGTGCTGTGTGGTGGTTTTAGTGTTGGACTAGGACTCTGGAGACCAGGGATTGAACCCCTACTCAGTTATGGAAAACCCATTAGGTGATCTTGGGCAAGTCACACTCTCTCAGCCTCAGAAGAAAGCAATGGCACATACCATCTCTGAACAAATCTTGCCAAGAAAATGCTATGATAGTCACCGTGCATCAGACAAGAAAATGCTATGATAGAGTCTCTGTTCATCAGAAATGTATCCACTGCACAAAACAACATTTTAGTGAAGGAGCCTGCATGGTACGGAAATCACCAAGAGTGTTGGACTGGGACTTTGGGAGACCAGGGTTCAAATTCCCACTCAACCATGGAAACCCACTGGGTGACCATGGGCAAGTCACACACATTTAGCATCAGAGAAAGAAAACAGGAAACTTCCATGGAATAAATCATGCTAAAACAAGTCCTTCATAGGTTCGTCTTAGGAGTGACATAAGACAGAAACTACTTGAAGGTATACAATGACAAAGCACTAGAATTTCTTAGCTGATCATTTTAAATGCCCCTTCATGAACCAAACTGTAGAGGTGATGGCAAGCTATCCTTCTTGGTACTTGGACATAAGACCATAAGGGCAGCCATGTTGGACTGGACCAAAGTAAACAAGCATTTCTCAGAAAGGAATCCTAAGGTGAGATCCGAGTGCCACAGCACCTTCCCACTCATGTTCTCCAATGCATACTCTTGCCAATACTAGTTATACAGCCTTATTAGTCCCTGCTCCTAACCTTATCTAGTCTCCTGTTAATACTGGTGTCTGCTATCAAGCCTCCTCAGATGGTAGACACAGCTACAGAAAATGGTTGGAAAGCTTGCAACCCTACTGTTTGGAGCAGGAGTAGGCAACTTTTTTGAGCTGGGGGCCGGGTTGCTGTCCCTCAGAAAATTGGGGGGCCAAAGCACCAAAAATAAATAAATAAATAAATAAATAAATTTAAAAAAATATGCATGCACACTCTCTCAGCCCCAGAAAAGCCATGGCAAACCCCCTGTGGAGATTTTGCCAAGAAAAACCCAAGAACAAGTTATAACACCAATATTCAATATCATCATGGCGGGTGGCGGTGGCGGCAGCGGTGGGGGCAGGACCGGCCTGGGGCCGGTCCAAAGGCCTCAGGGGGCCACATCCGGCCCCCAGGCCTTAGGTTGCCTACCCCTGGTTTGGAGAATGGCATGTTATCACAGCTTGCTGTCCTATGAAAATGCTTCCAATGGTTACAGTAGTTCTTTAGTCACTGACAGAAATGGGAAGGGGAAAAAGGTGGCACCTAATTTGAATTACTTGAGAAGGCCAAAACCAAGGCTTTTTCTTTCTATGAAAGCTGGAATTCTTACAATTATATTAAAAATTATTTGGTCAAGAAAAGAAAAAGCCCTGCAGGTTAAAAACTGAATACCTAATTCCCTAAGGATTCCCTAACCAGGCACTGAAATCCTGTCCCATGACAGGAACTTTAGCATGCATTTGAAGGGAAGGAATGAAGCCATGAGGGAATAAGCCAATAAAATTCTCCTAGGCTGCATCAACAGTGCAGAAATAATTTGGTTTGACACCACTTTAACTGCCATGGCTCAATGCTATGGAATTCTGGGAATTGTAGTTTGTTGTGGCACCAGGGCTCTCTGTCAGGGAAGGCTAAATCTCACAAAACTACAATTCCCAGAATTCAATGGCATTGAACGAGGGCAGTTAAAACAGTGTCAATCTGTATTATTTCTGCACTGTGGATGCAGCCCTACTTGTCTTTCTTTTTATCCAGAAAATTATTTCTGTTTAGCAATAACTTTGAGCAATAACTATCTAATGCAGGTCTTTTCATCTGGGATTTGCATTTGAACTTTCATCGTTATTTTCATATTTTAACTGCTTTTTAAAACTGTTTTAAATTAATGCCTTTAATGTAGTGGTTTGTTTTGTTAATGTTTTCATTTGCCATAGTTTAAATTGTATTTGTTTTTAACTCAAGTTCTTAGCCACTTTGATTCCCATATTGAGAGAAAAGTGGGACATACAACAAATAACAACAGCTCTGCAGGGCAACTATAATGGCTTTATTTTAGAAAGTCAAAGCAGGTGATGCTGCCCTCATTGTTAAAAAACAATATCTTGCAAGTTTAAAATATGACATGTTAAACCAGGAGAACATGTGAGTAGCCTGTTCAACATATTATTGAACTACAGTTCCCAATATTATCATACCCTGCAACATTTGACAGATGAAAACCAAGACATGTGTGGTTAAGAATGTGGTCAAAATGGCAAAAGTTGTTAATAAAGAAGAAAATACAAGCTAGGAGAGGCTGCAGCAGTTTCCTTTTGCCTGAGTTGAATGGGAAAGGCAAGACTCTGCCCCCTCTTCTCTCTCCCAAATAAATTGAGTGGAAACTACTTTTGTACCTTGAATTCAGTTGGCAGCAATTGAAGTAAGCTGAGCACAAAAGGGGGAAAGTGGGAGGAGAGAAACCAGGCCATTTTAAAAGCAGCTGAAAAACTGGGACGAAAGAGGATTAATAGGAGTTTCTCTGCCAAATCAGGATAGTTGGCTGGTATCTATCTTTCACCATTAGCCAGGCTGATGGGAATCTTAGCCCAACAAGGTGTGAAAGGTGACAATTTCACCAACCCTTATTTTTGAAATAGTAGCTAAGTTTTCCCTTCTTTTGTTTGTGTAGAGGGGAAGATTTTAAACCATAAACAGCATTAATGTGAGGGATGGAATTAAAATTACCTTAAAATTAAAAACTCATCTCATCTAGGATGCTCACAGAGAAATCTTAGTCTAGCCACCCTCATTTAACAGGTCAACAGTGTATTTGCATAGCTCCCATCCATTTCAGTAGGGGTGACTTTAGGCTTTAAAGGCCAGATCTCTTTTCTGGATCTGCTGCCTTAAGCAGCTCTTTTGCCTTTACCTTGTGTTAGCGGCTGCAAGGAGTAACTCCTTCATATGCCCAGGTCAGAGGTTTCCTCCAATAGTGTGTGTGTGTGTGTGCCTTCAAATTGCTTTTTGACTTATGGCAGCCCCTTGAATTTCATAGGATTTTCTTAGGTAAGTAATACTCAGAGGTGCCATTTCTTTCCTCTGAAATAAAGCCTACGCTACAACAGTACTGTTTTCAGTAAACTGCTTGTGTCCCACCTTTTCTGACAGGTTGATTGACATCTTGGCATAATCAATTCAGCATCTAGAAGTGAGAAAAGGCAGAAACCGCATCTTTCTCAGCAGCATATAATATATTTGGGAGTAAATAAACTATTAAGGCTTCAATACCCTAATGATATTGGAAACTAAGCATGGGAGACTGCAAAGGGATACCAGATGCTGTAAGCTATTATTTCAGAGAAAAGAACTGGAAAAACCCAATTCTGTGTATTCCTTGCCTAAGGCAGCCCTATGAATCTTATGGAGTCAACATAAGTTGGCAATTGACCTGAAGGCATATACACACAAGGGCAGTATTTCCACATCTTCCTTCCAGTTGTTGCTAACTCAAGGTAAGATGAGGGGGTTCAGATCCTCCACTGTTGAATCTCAAGTTCAAAGAGGGGATGTTTGGCCTTTAAGGGGGTGGTTGCATGCCAGTCACTTTTCTTCCGGCTGCCGTACCTGGAAGACAAGAGTTGGACTCTTAACTTTCCTTACCATTGGCTAGAATGGCTAAGCCTGATACAATACAGCAGTAAACCACATTTCCCATTTGTGCGGTACATTGTGGGAGAGGTATTGGACACCAGTACAACTTTGCGCTGTTATGGCATCCCCAGAATTTAAACTGTCAAACTTCTGCCTGTGGTTCAGTAGTTCCTGGACCAGGGGAAAGCCGACAATCTTAAGAATGGCTCTGCATAGAAAGCTGGAATTTCTCAGCTCATCATAGCACTCTTTATTCTCTTTTTTATCTGGATCCCTGGCTAATGTGAAGGGGCCCATAGCCTCATCTCTTTTAAGGCTACTTTTTTTTTGATACATAGTCCAATGGGTTTATATGGCTGAGTGAGAATTTGAATCCTGGTCTCCCTAAGTTCTATTCAAACACTCAAACTACTAGAGAGTATACTGGCTTCAGGCTTGCATCTATAAGTACTTACATATATAAGTATCGGCTTGGAGCTAGTGCAGTGTAGTCATTTTGAGTGTTGGACTACACCTCTGGAAGAGTTCCCGTTCAGCTATGAAAATTCACTGGGTAACCCTGGGCAGGTCACACTCTCTCAGCCTGAGAGGAAAGCAATGGCAAACCTCTTTTGAAGAAATATTTCCTTTTAAGGAAGCCACCACACTAGGATAGGATCACCATAATTCAGAGTTGACTTGAAGGTATATAACATAATAGTCAGATGCTCAGAAATTTCCCAAGTGTGGAAAAATTGCTTTTGGACTACAACTCCCCAAATCCCCTGGAGTTATTAAATTATTAAAATTCTGGAAGCTATATATCTCCACGCAAGAGAAGGAAGGAAAGGATGGAACCTCACATATTGAATTTCAACATAGACCTGAAAAAATGTAGGGATCCCGCCAAGAAGAATGATAGTGCATCATTTGAGGGTGATTGGTAAGATGGCAATTTTTCCTCATCCATTTCTGTTCCTAGTAGCTTGATCTAGAGAAATCAGCAGGTTTTCCTGCTGTGTTATGAAAGACTTCACCTGCTGATTTCTGCATATTCCGTTCCTGTTAAAAAAAAAGTACCCGTACGGTTTTGGCTTCTGTCACTTTGTGTGAGTTTTTCCCCCTTTGGTTAATTGGCAATTCCTGGTGATGGATGGGGAGAAAAGAACCAGTACTAATCAGCAGGGCCTCTGTACTCGATTTTTGTGTGGATGCTCCAACAATGGTTCTTGACCTTTTCTTTACCAGGGAGTCTTTTAAATGATCTTTTGTTACTGCAGAACCCCAAGACTTAACTCAAGATTTAAAACAATAATAACAACAGCAATACCTGAACACCGAATCATTAACAATTGTACCATCCGTTAAGCCTTACCTCATAGATGCCAAAGGGAGGCAAGACTTTTCTCCTGCTTCCAATGTGTGGCTGGAGCATACTGAATGGCAATGTGTAGGGCCAGCCGGCCAAAATTTGCCTGGGCTCCTGTCATGTAGCTGCTCTGTTGTGGGGAGAAGGTGGCTGAGTAGCCTTCAAGCCTTCATGGACTCCCCTGAGAACATCACAGCCCCCTGGAGGTCCATGGACCACAAGTTACGAACCGCTGCTCTATAACTTTCTAAGGCCAATGTGATTCTCAGCTATATCAGTAGAAGTATGGTGTCTAGATCAAGGGAAATAATAGTGCCACTCTATTTTGCTTTGATCAGATCTCACCTGGAATACTGTGTTCAGGCACCACAATTCAAAAAGGATGTTGATAAGCTAGAATGTCTCCAGAGGAGGGTGACCAAAATGCTGAAGGGTCTAGAAACCAGGAAAGACTTAGAGAGCTGTGTATGTTTAGCCTGGAGAAGTAAAGATTAAAGAGGTGATATGATAGCTGTTTAAATATTTAAAGGGGTGTCATACTGAGAATGGAGCAATTCTGCTGCTCCGGAGAACAGGATGTGGAACAATGGAGCTAAACAGGAAAAGATTCCACCTCAACATCATGAGGAACTTCCTGACACTAAGAGCTGTTCAACAGTGAAATACACTCCTTGGAGTGTGAAGGAGTCTCCTTATTAGGAGGTTTTTAAACAGAGGCTGGATGGCCATCTGTTAGGGGCCTTTCAGTGTGAGTTCCTGCATGGCAGGGGGTTGGACTGGATGGCCCTTGGGGTTTCTTCCAGCTCCATGATTATGCAACTCATAAGTGATGCATATTCCTCCAGCAAAGGCAAACAAACCAAATAAAATCAAAGAATCCTTAGCATTTGTGATGACTAATAAATGTCGTGCTGAGACCAACAAATGGGTTCTCGAAGAAATCAGGCCTGAATTCTCCCTGGAAGCCAAGTTGACTAAATGGAGGCTGGCGTATTTGGCTACATCATGAGAAGACAGGACTCACTAGAAAAGATGATAATGCTGGGAAAGAGAGGGTAGTAGAAAGAGAGAATGATTGCACATCAGATGGATAAACTCAATCAGGGAGACCTCAGGCCTGAGTTTGCAGGACCTAAGCAGAGCAGTGGAGGACAGGGGGGCTTGGAGATGTCCCACCCACAGAGTCACCATGAGTTGCAGTCAACTCAAGGCCAGTTATCAACAAAACATACCCTAAAGACACCAGATCCTGTCTAATGTCAAAAGTGAATCAAGGTGAGGTCTGGTTGGTATTTGGATGGGAGACCACCAGGCATTTCAAAGGAAGCATCTGACAAAACCACCTCTGAATATTCCTTGCCTAAGAAAGCTCTATGAAGTTCATGGGATCACCATAAGGCAACTTGAAGGCACATGGTTCACTCTATGGTGGTCTCCCCATCCATGTACCAACCAATGAGCCACCCAAATCAAATGAGATTGGTTGCATTTAGGGTGGTATGGTGGTGAAAGGACCTAATGAACAGAGGTGTGTGTGTGTCTGCTTTAACAATATCCCACCTGTGAAAATTAGTATTTTGTATGTGTGCAGTGAGAAGCATACAACCAGTACAATTTTTGTCTCCAGTGCACCTGGCAACACCGCTTGTTGGAATGTCACTACTTCCCTGATGCATGGATAAATATTTCATTGTTATTGTTCCCCCAGATCAAAGGCCCAGTTTTATTTAGATTCTCGGGGGCGTCTTAAGCAGTGGAAGGGTGGGGAGCAGGAAGGAGAGAATCAGAAAATTCAAGCACTTTGGTTTCATCATGTGAAAGCCAGACTTTGTGGTGAAGGAAGACTGAAATGCAGCTGCCCTTTGAAAGGAAGACTGGATTCAGAACACCAGTTAAAGTACTGGTGGGTAACCTACTTCTGTCACTGTTGGAAACTGACAGTCTCTCTTCCTGTTCCTCTCCTCATCCATGAGAAACCAAGCAAGATGCTAGCTCTCATGGTTCAAAAGAATACCTGACAGCATTTGGACTGGCTGATGTAAATTCAACAGTCAGAGAAGGATGGGAGGAGGGAGCTTCAAAGGACTGAGCCTACAAAGCTCCTTCTCTTCTCTCCATAACTACTTTCTTAGCCATTCATTTCTAATTTGACAAGAAGAAGAGACCTCAAGACTGCACAAAAAGCACATATTCTGTAGACACCTTATCACTGTTGGGGTTAGTTACAAAAGGTTTTTGGGGAAAATATCCCTGTATAACCTGCACATAGTCAGAGGGACTCTTGTTGCATATGATCCAGGTTTTTAAAACAAGATTTTAGCTCATTTCTAACAAAAAGGAAGAGATGCTTGCTCTCCTAACACTGGTAAAACAAATAAATAGCCAATCTAACCTTAAACCCAATTCCCCTCTATTTTGAAAGGATTTTTTTTTACTGTAAACCTGACTCTAAGATGAATAATAAACTACTTTCTAATGGCAAAGCAGATGAGCTTCAAGAGCTCCCTTGAAACTGTGCAACTGTGGCGCTCAAGTCTCACCTTCCTTCCTTTTTACCAGGGTTGAGAGTCTTTGTACTTTTATGGAGCAGTTCCCATAGGGGGATAGTAGGGGGCACACAAACACACTTTGCAAACATAAAAGTCCCAGCTTTCATCCTTGACATCTCCATTTCAAAGGAACGAGGAGACCATGAGCAAAATACCACTGTGGCTTTGTTTCAGCCAAGCTGGGCTGGCTGCTGTGAAGTGTGTCAATCCATAATCTGAGATATAAGAAAAGTACAATATGTACATGTGTATGGGGAAGTGTAATTCAGTGTATCAGCATTGGCTTGCAGGGCAGGCAAGATGTGGGTATTTGCTTGTGGGCCCAAGAACAAGAATCTTCATCATTCTTACATTGGAGAGATTTAGGGCCTTTACAGACTGCCAGAAATAATGCAGATTGAGGCCACTTTAACTGCCCTGGCTCAGTGCTAAGGAATCATGGAAACTGTAGTTTATTGTGGCACCAGAGCTTTCTGACAGAAAAGGCTCAATGTTCCAGAAAAAAAATAATACAATTCCTATGGTTCCCTAGCACTGAACCAGGACAGTTAAAGTGGCCTCAATCTGCATTATTTCTGGCAGTCTGTAAAGGCCCTTAGAGTCTTAAAAGAATAAGCTAGGGGTGTTGTACTGTATTAGTGTACTCTTTTTAAGTGCTGTTATCTTTTTAAACTGTATGTTATTCTTCTAACAAGTGATCTGGTTTAATATTGTAATAGTTTAATTTTATTTTAATGCTCTCTGATACATTTTAATTGTACTATTCTTTTAAATTGTAAAACGCTCTGAATCCCAATTTTTTGGGGAAAGTGGGATATAAATATATGTAATAAAATATAATAATAGAAAAATCTAAGAAGGTGTTTTCAAACATTTCCCAAACACACTAGCCATTGCCCATACTGGCTGAAAGACCTGGGGAGCAGTACTACCAAAGGAAAGAAGAAAGGAAGGAAGAAAGGAAGGAAGGAAGGAAAATTTAATCTTTCCAGCTTTGCATCATTCATCTCTCTCTCATACATTCTCTCTCTCTCTCTGTATTCATTCACCATGAATTCAGAGGCCAGAAGCCTACACAGACTTCAAAAGATGGACGTTTAATCCCATTTCACCCCACCTTCTCAAAGCAAGGACAACACAGAGGTAGAGCCAGTCCCCCCTCCCCAAATCATTGTTTGCATTATCAGTTGCTCAACAATTACAGCCTTGTATAAGTCATTGATAATGTTAAATAAACACACCCACCCACCCATGCCACCACCCCAACAGAAAGTGCAGCTAGAACTTTGTACAAGCTCAGGAGTTCCTCCTCCTGTGTGTACACAGGGGTTTGCACTGCTTGGGTTCAGTCCTACCCAGAGGGAGGGAATCATCACAAATATATATATATATATTTATATATATTTCTCTATAATATTTAACTCTTTATTAACAGCAGCAACAGCTGGATACAGCTAGGACCGACCAAGCATGCAAAATGAGGCTTGTTGGAGAAGAAGAGACTAGCAGTGAGGTGCCATGAATGAAACACAAGGAAGAAGTTTTAGGATCACAGATGTAGCCTGTAGGGCTGGAAATAAAGGGGGAGAGGCTTTGAGTGGCTGGGGAATATGTGGTATCTCCATCTGTTGCTCGACTGTAACTCCCATAGTTCTGAGCCAAGACAGACAGTGGTGAGGGATGATGGGAGCTGCAGTCCAATAATATCAGGAGAGATCCACAGTTGTTCCAAATTGGAACACTGTTATTCAGTGCTGGTTTGAATTTTGAAAATGATCACCTTAAGAACCAGGTTGTAGTTTGCCTTCCATCCCACCAGGAGCGCCAGAGCAGGAAGGCTGCCTCAACCAGTGCTTCTTCAAGGGCCAGGCTTGAGAATCCCAAGAGGAAACTGTCAAGGGCATAACCAGCATGCGTGCGATTTGGCAGAAAGAAATTTGTCTCACAGAGGGTCTGACAACAAAGAGAAGTGGTTTAAGGAGAAACCGTTTGTTGCATTAAGAAAGGGGAAAGACAGAAAGGATGAGAGGCTTAAAAACACCTCCACAAAATAAAACAAGAAGTGATCCAATGGAGGTGTGCAAGGGATGGGTGAGGAAGAGGCAGAAAGTGCCAATACTTCCCCAGCCCCCAATGCCACCAATGCAGCCGTGGGCACAGCAAAAAGTGTTGGTGTCTTAGGACGGAAATGAACTCAGACAGCATCATCCAAGGTAGGCTCAGCATCAGGGGACGGGACACACTCCTTGCTGAGACGGACAATCTCCTGGGACAGAACTTCCAAATCCTGGGGGGAAAGAGAGAGGGAGGAGAAGGGGCCAGGGAAAGGAAGAAGGCAAAAAGACAGAAGAGACATGGGGTTAAAATGAGACTGACCAATACAGCTCAGGCTCTTTCTTTCTTTCTTTCTTTCTTTCATTTGTATGCCACCTTTCTCCCAGAAGGGACTCAAGACTTTTCACAGGTGCTCTCACTTACGGTAACAGACAGGTCCGCCAAACAGAGTTTGGAAAAATAACTTTGGGGAACTACAGATCCCACAATGTGACAGTCAGCACAGCTGCTGGCCATGTTGGCTGGGGGATTCTGGAAGCTGCAGTCCCTCCAAAATCACTTTTCCCAGCTCTGATTTTTGGAAAAGTAATTGATGTAGCTAACATCAGGGACTGACTCCCTTCTCTAAGAGGGGATACAGACAGATGGATAGATGGACAGACACACACTGTTCCCAGCCAGTGATCATCTGCATAGAACAATTCATTATCCAATTAAAAATTGCTCACTGATCACCACTGGGCATCAAAGGAAAAGTCTGGAAAGAAACAGGTAAAGCACCAATCATAATCAATGAGATTTAAAAGGAGGAAAGAATGAGCCAAGATTCTGGTAGCAAACATCTTGAATGCAAGCGATCCTCTCTCCTACCTTGCAAACCTGGGGTCCTTATCTAAAGCCCCTCAAGATCACACCCTCCTTTCAGTATGGCCAAGCCTCTGAGAGCTCAGCTTCCCTGCCTGCCTCACACGCAACCACTGAATGGCACCTCTCACAACCCCAGCATGCCTGCTGCAGCCCCTCAACATGCACAGCATTCTTTCCCAACCCCACAGTGCCTCTTAGAGGCCGCTGCCAAACCTACCCACACCATATTTAATTTACCCTTCAACCCCACACTCTCTCTTATCCTCTACTTCCTCAGCACATTATCCCTGCACTGACTGAGTAACTAGATCTCCCCTCAGCCTTGAGATGCAACTCTCCTCCACCAGGACAGCATCTTTTCTCTGCCCCAGACTGACCAATCCTTTTGCAGCCCCAACCTTGAAGTCCGTCCTCTGAAGCAGCTTCAACCCCCCATTCCCTCCCCATTCAGATGCAGCTATAAATAGTCTCCTCTTTCCGCTGACATCACTCTTTCGTCCCCTTGTTCCATTAGGACGCTGGAAGGATCAGATTCTACATCAAGCTAATGCGGGGGGGGGGGGGGGGGGCACACACCACATAGGATACTGCAAAGTCTTTCATTGGGGCAGGCACTCTCTTTTTCTCTCCCTTTTGTCTCAGCATGTGCTCCAGCTATTAAAGCAGGCAAGCGGAAGAACTGCCTCCCTGGATCACACTAAAGGTCTCTCTAAGTCCAGAAATCCAGAAATCTTTTACTAACATTAGCCCAGAGCCCAGATGCCTTTTGGAAACTCACAAAACACAAGAGGACACAGGATGGCTTTCCCCTACTGACTGTTCACAACAACCAAGTTGAATTTGGGAAAAAAGAAGACTTTTTTTGGAGAACAACACCCTAAAATCCTCCAGCTAGAGGATACTTGGGGCTGTAATTTTCCCAGCTTCTGATTCAGAAGTATACTGTCACTGAATATGGAAACATTGTGGGTGATAGCACACCTAGCTTCCATGAATCCTTTCAAAAGAATGGAGAAAAACCTCCACAATGATTACCTATACAGATGCAAAGTGTTTGCTTTCTCTCCTTGAATATTTGTATCACACATATCTTTTTGGAAAGCTCAGAGCAATTTCCAGGGCATCAGCATAGAAATTTTGAGCCCCCAGATGTTCTTGATTACAGACTCCATGGTCTCCATTCATTTCAGACAAAGGCAAAGGACTGTAGAAATTGCATCTGAAGGGCTAAGAACCAATCTGCTGGCCCTCTCCCCAGGGATTTGGAGTTGTCTTCCCTTCAGACCATCCCTTGGGGCCCTTTCAGTTTACATAATTACAGCACTGTGGTTCCACTTTTAACTACTATTGCTGCATCCTATGAATTCCTGGAGCTTATAGTTTGGGAAAGCACTAGAAGAGCTTCCTGGATAAGCTCTTCCTGTTCTGAGCTTTAAATGCTCCTCCCTGCACTACAGATCCCAAGATTGCATGGGATAGGCCCATAGTTGTTAAAGTGGAATCATAGTGCTGTAACTGTGTCTTGGGAAAAGGCCCCTGATGATCTTCAACAACCTTAGAATAGCAGTCCATTTTGTGGCATAAGGACACAAAGGAGAGGACTCCTGCCTCCTCTCCTCTTCCTTTGCAGAACCAGTAGGTCTCCAACATGGAAACAGCCATGAACTAGCCACCTTGCTGAAACATCCCAGCAGGACAGAGACAGCTCCAGACACACATGAGAGGTGTGGAATTTCTGCCTTCAATCGTTCTCTTTGGTTCTTGAACCCAAGAGGCAGCCACACCGGATGACAAGATTTCTTCTCTAGCTGGGATGGTCACTCATTTGTGGCACAGGAAGAAGGATCAAGCATGATCATCTCCTTGGCATGAGACAGCAGTTGCTTTGCGCTCAAGGTCGCCACAGCCGGAGCTTGGAGGGAAACCTGCTACTCCCTTAGCTGCCATTTGGAGCCAGAGCTGGGCTCGCTCTGCCTCTCTTCCCCCAGCAGTCACCTTGACCTGCAGCATGCTGAGACCAGGCATAGAAACAAGACAAGGGGCTGGGCAGTGGCAGATGATGATGATGATGATGATGATGATAAATAATTTTATTTGTATTCCGCCCTTTTGTCAAACAACAGGGGCGGCTTACAGTAGCTAAAATTCCATACACTATATTAAAATACAATCCAAAATCCCAAAACCCTCCCACCCCTTAAAAAGCATTAAACCAATAATAGCATTAAAACATGATAATTAAAACATCAAAATGAACAAAAATGCTTAAACAGACAAGAATAGATGGAGCAGCGACTGCAGCCAAAGATGGGAAAAAAAGAATGAGGGGACTCCTGAGGCCGGGAAATCTAGTCAGGAAAGGCCTGCTGGAAGAGATCCGTCTTGACAGCCTTTTTAAAGCTGCTTAAGGCTGTAATCTTACGGATGCTCCACTTCCACTTGCCCTGGGTCAGGAGCACCCACAAAAGCAGGATCCATGCCAGCAGCCAGTCCCTCTTCCCAGGAAGAGGCTGCCTCTTCTTAGTCACTCACCACAGTGACATGTTCCTAGGAGAAAGTGCTCCCTCTCCTCAATTCCTTTCCCTCCATCTGAATGTTGCTATGGAGGCACCCTGAGAGGGCTCTCTTGTTGACAGTGGTGGCTACTTGATTGGGCCCTTCCCCACCCCTGTCCTCCTGGCCTTCCCTTTGCTGTCTTTCCCGTCTTCTGGATCTAAAGGTGGATCTCATCAGTCCCAGGCAACATGGGGACAATGGGAGTTGTGTGATGTGGATAGGCACTAGAGCACACAATCACCAGGGGTACTCAGGGTTGGAAAAAGGCTACCAGAATAACCCTAAGACTAGCTTTAGGAGGCTGCAGGTGCCTATGGATGTGTAAGAACACACTCTGCACTGAAGCCTGGGCAGCTCCCTCAGTATGGTTCCTCCTCTTGAGCCCACATGTACTTTGTTGTGGTTGTTGTGTGCCTCCAAGCTATTTTTGACTTATAGCAACCCTAAGGTGAAGCTATCATAGGGTTTTCTTGGCAGGTTTCTTCAGAGGGGGTTTGCCATTGCCTTCTTCTGAGGCTGAGAGTGTGTGACTTGCCCAAGGTTACCCTGTGGGTTTTTATGCCCAAGTTGGGAATCAAACCCTGATCTCCAGTTGCAGTCCAACACTCAAACCACTACACCATGCTGGCTACTTTTCATGTACTTTACAGCTCCCAAATATTAAAGTTAAATAAAATAAAATAAAATCTGGCAGCTTTGGATATGTTTTTTTCTGAGCATGTAGAAAGCTCCTTTCACTTTCAAGGAACAGTTCTGATAACAACATATTACTAGTGCTATTTTTTTTTGAAAAGGGGATTTAAGGGTAATGGGCTTGTGAACACACAGAGTGACTTTCCTGTCTTTTGTCAGGGATGTTGGCATTTTGTTCCCTAAAGGCGCCAGATCCCATCTGATCTTGGAAGCTAAGCAGGATCAGCCCTCATTAGTACTTGGATAGGAGACCACCAATGAATACCAAGTGCTGTAGGCTATATTTTCAGAGGAAGGAACTTGCAAAACCACCTTGCCTAAGAAATCCCTATGCAATTGTTGATAAGTTGATGGGTTGATTTAAAAGATGCATGCACACGCACACACACTCCTTGCTTCTAGGGCTGCAGGCAAGGGAGTGCCCAGGATAAGATGGTGGACAGTCATGCAACTGAGCAGGCTAGTCTCAGGCTTTTATTTACTCATGTTGGTACTCCTGCATAGGTACCCCACCTCCAAAAGGCACTCTGCAATGTGGTGCCCTGCCACCTCTATCTACATCAAGGACTAGAGTTCCCCCTGGTGGTACCCCATCAGTAAACCAATCTTAGAAATTGTGTAGTTCTTCAGATATTATTGGACTGCAGTTCTCATCATCCCCTATCATTTGTCCATGTTGGCAAGTGCTGAAGGGAACTGCAATCTGTCAACACCTGAGGGCTCACATTTTCCCCTGTCCTGACCCTTACCCACTTTTCTCAGAGGCACATACCAACATATTTTAAAACAGGGGTAGGCAACCTAAAGCCCGGATGTGGCCCCCCGAGGCCTTTGGACCGGCCCCTGGCTGGTTCTGCCGCCGCCGCTGCCACTTCCCCCCGCTGCCGCCCACCATGATGATATTGATTATTGTTGTTATTACTTGTTCTTGGAGTTTTCTTGGCAAAATCTCCACAGGGGTTTTGCCATGGCTTTTCTGGGGCTGAGAGAGTGTGCATGCATATTTTTAAATTTTTTATTTTTTAAAATTTATTTATTTATTTATTTATGGATGGTGCTTCGGCCCCCCAATTGTCTGAGGGACAGCAACCCGGCCCCCGGCTCAAAAAGGTTGCCTACTCGTTTTAAAATAACCTCTAGGTTCCAACTGAACAAAGTATTCAGTTGGCAGCCAATGCTATTCAAATAGGGCTTGACCCAAAAAGGTTTGTGTACAGGGAGAGGGGTGTCAACTTCTTTTTCTTTTTCCAGAATCCTATACCATCTGAATTATGAACATGGAAGCACTGGTCTTCCGGACATTTTGGACTTCATTTACCAGAAGCCCCAGTCATGCATAGCTAATGGCAAGGGTCTAGACGAAATTTTTGCCTCAAACTGCAGGGTCAAAACTTTCCCCATCCATGACATAAATGGTGAGTTTCAGGAAGCTCAATGCTGTTTTTATTTTCTTAGCTCTGTGATTCTCTAGGAAGTAGACAACTCTTCTCACTCATCTCTCCCACCCTCCTGTGCTCCATCTGACCCACTTTCACCACCAAAGGGCCCACTTTCTCTAGGCTCTACCCACGAACCTTCTGTAAGTGCATGTTTTTGGTGAGCTGCTCCTCCAGCATGTTTTGTAGCTTCTTGTTCATCTCACGGAGGTTCTCATCTCCTGGCTTCACCAGGTCCCGCAAGACGCTGCTCAGGCTGCTCCGGTCAACCTGCCCATGGGCTCCTGACACATCTGTCCCAAGGAAAGGGTGGAAAAGAAAAGGAGAGGTTGAGAATGTCAGTCAGTCAGTCAGTCAGTCAGTCACAGGGACAAAACTTAAGATTTCATGGAAGTCTTGGTCTAGTTTCAACTGAGTTAGCCAACCAATGCTGTACCATTTCAGAGGCAGAAGGTGGGGATACATGATTGCCATTGTCCTTATGTGTCTTCAAGTCATTTTTTTACTTATGGCAACGCTAAGGCAAACCTATCACTGGGGTTTCTTGGCAAGACTTGTTCAAAGGAGATTTGTCATTGCCTTTCTCTGGAGGTAAGAGAGTGTGACTTGCCCAAAATCACCCAGTGGGTTTCCATGGCTGAGTGGGAATTTGAACTTGGTTTCCAAGAGTCCTAGTCCAAAACTCATACCGCTACACAACTATGTATGATCCTTTAACAAAACAATTCCCTCTACACAAAAACCCAGCATATGAGAGAATTAGGCAAGAGTCTGTTGTCCTGACTGCATTCCACACATACCTTTGTACTTGGTCTGGAAACTCCAACTAGTACAGAATATGGCAGCCAAGTTGGTCTCAGGAATAACAAGAAGAGACCACATAACACCAATCTTAAGATCACTTCACTGGCTGCCCATTAGTTTCCGGGCCCAGTACAAGGTGTTGTTCATTACCTTTAAAGCCTTAAATGGCTTGGGTCCAACCTATCTTCGGGACCATCTCCTTCCATATAATTCACCCCGCGCACTCAGGTCCTCTGGGAGGAATCTGCTGCAGCCTATAAAAACTAGGCTGTCTGCAACTGCCCAAAGGACCTTTTTGGCAACCGCTCCCAGATTATGGAATGGCCTGCCAGATGAGATCCGTCATATTACCACCTTGAACAGCTTTAAAAAGGCTGTTAAGACGGATCTCTTTCGGCAGGCCTTTCCTGAATAGATATCCCGGCCATCAAGAGACAGTCCAACCTGCTCCCCTGACTCTGCTGCAGTTACTGTTATTTGTTTATTTGTATTTTTATTTTAAGCATGTTTTAAATTGTTCATTGTTTAATGGTATTTTAAGGGGTGGGTGGGATTGTGGATATGTAGTGTACTTTTAATGTTCTAAGCCGCCCCGGTTGCATTACGCAGAGGGGTGGGATAAAAATATTTTATTTATTTATTTATTATTTACCCTCTTCTGTTCAAGGTGGTACAACCCTGACACATATTCATCACCACAGTGAAAAACAGGCCACAGAGACCTTGTTCTAGTATGAACCATGGAGCACATTAAGACCTTCAGACCATGTCTGGCTCAGTATGATATCCTCAACAGAGGAGAGACTGGTGGCCACATAGAGAACAAGGCATCCCTCCCTAAGCAACCTTTAGGAAATGTATGAACATATGGTTTTATCCCCACAGACCTTTGAAGGTGGGTAGGTGGATGAAAGACATCCTCTCCCAAGCAGCTGAACTAAATGGATTGGCTTTTTGCTTTTACAGTTGTTTTATTTTTACCTTTTTGGTATGGACTTGTCATTTATTGCGTATTCATATTTCAAGCTGTCCTAAGGGGCTCACTAATCATGAGGAAAAGTAGAAACATGAGAAATGAAGAGCATATATTTTTTTAAAAACCTGAGGAATACTATCACATCTCTTTCAGGTGGCCCTATTCTCTGAATGATTCCAAACAATCAGTGATCAGGTAGCGAACACAATGCTATTCAGCTGATCAGATAACCATGTGGCAACATAAAGAAGCCAATTCAGAAGGGGGGTGGGAGATATGAGTCTGAGGGGGGTTGCAGACTGCCAGAAATAGTGCAAATTGAGTCCGCTTTTAGGGTTAGGATTAGTGCTAGGGAATCATGGGAATTGGGTTTTTTTCTGAGACATTGAGCCTTCTCTGTCAGAGAGCTCTGGTGCCACAATAAAATACAGTTCCCATGATTCCCTAACCCTAACCCTAAAAGTGGACTCAATTTGCACTATTTCTGGCAGTCTGCAACCCCCCTGAGTAAGCATTAGGAAGCAACCTGCATCACAAATCTTTTCACTCTTATTCCCAAACTACTGGAAAAAATGGCTAGGATGGTATTTTGCAGAGGGAGCAATTATTGTTATAATTAATTACTATAATCCACAAAAGCTAGTGCTTTAATAAACTTATTTATCTTTAAGATGCTACAGGATTCTGTTGTTTCAGCTGCAACAGACTAAAACAGTTCCCTTTGGGATTATTTATTTATTTAGTGGAATACATGGACACACACACATAAACATGTCTTTCCCCCTTTCAGCTTAGTCCTAGTGGGTGTTCCATTTCAATATGATAAACAAAAACCCAATTCATTGGCTCTGTTTCCTTACAAAATTAGCAATTCATATGCATGCATTCCCACGTCCATTGCCCTCTAACCATTACTCACTGCTCTCCTTTCCAAAGCTTAGGATGGATCTAATCTCATCAGGAGGCTGACATAAATTTGGGGTCTTTCCCTGCAGGAAGGCTGAAAATCTGCTCAGCCATGAAATTAGCAAAACAGCAGGAAACAGAGAACACAATAGCCCATCCTCCATCCCACTCTGAGAAACTGGCTTGAAAAAGGAAAGATCTGGAAAAAGAATTAAATGAGATTTTTTAAACTTCCACACTAGAAGGAAGAACCAAGAGGCTACCCGTAATTTCATGACCACTGGGAGCAGAGAAGCAAACTCACACCGTGATTCCTGTTGACGTGGAAGCTACATGGCCCCATGACAGTACAACCTGTTGTTTGGACTGAGAGGAAGCAGGCAGGGACCAGCAAGAGGAAGAAGCTGCCAATATGCATCGAATATCACCAGATCAAATGCATAATAAAGCAACCTATGGAACCCATTTTCAAAACTTCAGCTGCCATTGGGATGAAATAAGAGCTACCTCTGAGCTTGTGCAGAGTGTTCCTTCTCAGCACTGTTTAACCACAATAAGGCTCCACACTTTACACAGCTAGAAGAGCAAAAGTCCAAGTTAGCTACAAAATTCAGGTAAGCAGAGGTGGGCAAACTAAAGGACTGGGTCAAAAAGTGATCCCTAGGGTTTTCTGTTTTGTGAAGTTGTAGGCTTTCATGGGCGGCATCCATAGTTTTTTGTGGGTTTTTCGGGCTGTGTGGCCATGTTCTAGAAGAGTTTCTTTCTGATGTTTCGCCAGCATCTGTGGCTGGCACCTTCTGTTTTCTGTTTTGTTTTTCAGCCCTCAACCCTTCCAGCTCTCTAGACCACTTTTTGTCTAACCCACTCAAAAGGCAGGGCTGCCTCTCCTGGAAACCTCCAGAACAGCAACTGAAGTTTTAAATGGGTTGTGAATGTTTCCCCACTGCCCAGGCCTAGTTTAACATCAAAAAGGCCTTGGCTTTCAAAAACGGAAGCATACCTCCAGCCACTTATGGTTCTGATCCCAACTACCCCCCCCCCCCGCACTTTTTTGCATTTTGGCTGTCCATGTCCTTTACCAGGGGTTCCAGGACAAAAAATTGGCTCCTTGAATATGCTGCAGATGCTCCTCCTTACTCTAAGGCCCACAGGGCAACCTTTGGCCTTCTTAGCAATAGCAGCTTCATTTATATACTGCTTCATACCATACTAAGCAGTCTTAAGCAGTTTACAACTGTAAGCTAATTGCCCTCAACAAGCTGGGTACTCATTTCTTCTTGTTTGGACTCAAGTTCCCACAATCCCTTGATATTGGGCTATGGTGGCTGGGACTAATGGGAGCTGCAGCCCAACAACATGTGAAGGACCAAAGGTGCCCACCCCAACCTCTTATCTAGAGTGTCCAAGTGGACAGCCAGCCTGCCCCCTCAAAACATGATCTGCTGGATAACCAAAAGGAGGCTTCAAGAAACCAGAGTCAGGAGTGTCTCTCCAGACTCCACTGATGCTTTTCCAGGTTGGCTTTACTCTCCCTTCTTGATTTGGAGCCTCTGACCCTGCTCTTTAAGAGGTCCAACCACCTCTTCCTCCCAAGTTCATTCCACTGCATGAACCCTAGTTGCAGGACTGTCTGCACATTTTAATACTGGCCCTCTGTGCTGGAAAAAGTAGCAGTGAAGGGCTGAAACTGAGCAGTGGGATTCTCAGCTTCTGTCTTGCTGAAGGATGGGGGTGAGGAAGGGCAAAGCATCCCTTGCCCTCCCTTTTATAGCTGTCGGTTACATTTTGCTCCCTTGATTCCCCCAGACTGATGCGGGGCTAAAGCATCCATGACACCCTGATCGATTCCGCCTGCTCTCCCTGCTTCCAAACTTCAGCCCTCATCAGACCAGCTGTCTCTCAAGACAGAAATCCTTCCTGCCCTTTGGCTATGCCAGTGTGCAGCAGCCCATTTGACAGATACACACACATTCACTGGCTGACCAATGGACCCAAAAGAGTTGAAGGTCTCCCCAGTGCCATCACATAGACAAGATTACACCTTGTGCCTGGAAAGAGGGACCTTTGGCCCTTTAGAGGCTTTGGATTACAACTCCCAGAACCCCTTGCCAATGGCCAAGCTGGTTAGGGCTTGTAGGCTTTAAAAGACCAAAACATCTGGAGGGCCAAATATGTCTTTTTTTTTCTTTTTCTTTTTTGCCATTCTGTTAATCCCCCTTGAATAGCAATCATCCCTTGTTGTTGTTTGCCTTCTAGTCATTTCTGACTTATGAGAATCCTAAAGCAAACCTTTCAGGGTTTTCTGGGACTGAGATTGTGTGACTTGCACAAAAATCACCCAGTGGGTTTCCATGGCCGAGCAGGAAATTGAACCTTGATCTGGAGTCGTAGTCCAATGTCCAAAACACTAGCCAGAGCTACTTTCACATCATCATCAACACAAGCTCC
Source organism: Phrynosoma blainvillii (assembly GCA_026167975.1). Classification (NCBI taxonomy): domain Eukaryota; kingdom Metazoa; phylum Chordata; class Lepidosauria; order Squamata; family Phrynosomatidae; genus Phrynosoma; species Phrynosoma blainvillii. The sequence continues at coordinate 183,317,720 of JANUYF010000002.1, forward strand.
AATCCCTGTAATGTGTGCCTATGTTCCTTCAAGTATCCTATCAACATATGGCTCCCCCTTCAAATTCATAGCGGTCTTATGTGAGGAAGGCTTAGAGGTGGTTTGCCATTGCCTTTTTCTAAAATATAGCCTGCAGCACCTGGGATTCCTTGATGGTCTCCCATGCAAGTACTAAGCAAGCCTGATCCTGCTTAACTTCCAAGATCAGACATGATCTGGTGCCGTAACTACGTAAATATATATCATTTTAAAATGAACATTCTTCAATATAAGAGGTTGAATTCATGCATTTTGATATGACTTTTTTTATTCCCCCTGTTTGTCATGCAGCATTAGAACCCCACCTGATAATAAAATACCACAACTTTTTTGATTATAACAAATATTGCCTTATCTGCTTGAAACTATCTTGACAGCCATAAAGGCCAGAAATGTGGTTTTTTCTCCTAGAAATGGAAAGCAGATTTCTCATAATATTGAATATGGTACCCAGTTACAGAGCATGGATTTTTTTAAAATTACAATTCTCAGAATCCCACCAGCCAGCATGGTCAGTAATCATGCCTTCTGTGGGATTCTGGTAATTGTAGTCCAAAAAAATTAATAACTTTTATGAGCCATACTCAGTAAGCACTTGTACAACATGATCATATATAATGGGGGGGGGGGGGACGGACATACCCAGCTCAACCCACTGAATAAAAAGGGAGGGAAATATCCATGCTTTTTACCCTCCTTATATGGAATTATGATGAAACTGTTAAAAAGGTATGCCTTTCACATTCAGCTGAGTAAAATTGTGAAGCCTGTTCCCTGATGAAACAATACTCTTATGCTCTGTAGCCTCAACACAGGAAACCAAAGATTTGTTCTCTGCTGCCCCTGAGAGTACACAACTAAATTTAAGGGGCCTAATTACATTACAGGGTGGTAGATTCTGGCTGAAGATTAGGACAAATATTGAGAATAAGAGCAGCCTGACAATGGACCTAGTTGCTTAGAAGAGAGGGTGGTCTCTCACTTTCTCTTTCCTCCTGCCCAGGTCTTCAAAAGCGGAGGCTGGTCACCCATGGACTGGAGATGCTTGAGCTCTGAATTTCCTGTGCCAGGCAAAGGGTTGTATGATATGGCCCAGAAGGCCTTTGCAGTTCAAAAATTCAAGGATGGCAAACCTCTTTCAACCTAACAGCCACATTCAATTTCAGACAAGGTGCAGGGTTGAACCAAAGGCAAAAGGTTGTTATCTCAAATCCCAGTATATTTCAGTTTTAAGCTACAACCCACAGGATTGCATAGGAAGCAGCCATGACCATTAAAGTGGAATCACAGTACTATAATTGTGTAGAGTGAAAGACCTCCAAGACATAGGAGGGGCATTCAACCTTTTAGAATGGGGGGAAGGACTGCAGAAAAATTGGGGACAGGACCAACTGGAGAAAACCACACAGGCAGCTGGGGATCCCAGGGCCAGGTTCCCAGTTTCTCAGCTCTACATTGTCTCCCATCACACCATCAGTGCTGTATTTCATTGCTTCTGATGAAAAGACCTTGCCCTGGAAGCCTCCAAGCTCTCCCCAATGAACTGGATGACTCCTAATGACCACAGTCTCCAGAACCATCCCAACCACACACTGCAATGAACAGCCTAAAATGTTATCCCATTCAGCCAGCCAGCCAGCACTGGGCCTCTCCCTTTCCTTTTCCTTGCACTGATACTGCTGTCTTCTCCACATTTTGCCACTGCATATTTGGACACTTATCTGAAAGAGCAGAAGGGAGACTTCCTCAACTGAGATCTGAATCCCTGCAGTGCACTGCCTGTGCATCTAGGCTGAAACACATACAGTGCCATTTGAAAACACAGGTATCAGAGAATTGGAAAGATTCAGGCCTGATACACAGTTGCACATCACAGGTGTTGTTGCAACACTTGTGCACAGAATTAGGGGACTTTTTTAATTTTAAAAATGCCTCTCAGGATGATGTTTTAATACTTGGCACTTCTTGGGAACACTTATCCTTAACAGCCAAGATGTAAGTTTCGCAGTGGGGTGTGAAAGGTACAAACACAGAGATCTGTGGTAGTTCTACTTTTACCACTTGTCCCTCTCAGCTCATGTGTGGACAGACACCAGGCACTTATGAACTTATGAAACCCCTGACTCTCCATCACATCTCAGAAATTCACAAGCTCACTCTCCTCTATCTTAAGGAATAAAGTCTAGAGCAAGGATGGGAATTATGCTGCCCTGTTCGGCTGCAAGTCAAATCTGTTATAGCTAGCAAAACAATGGTGACAAATTCTGGGAAATGCAATCTAACAACATTTGGACCCACATGATTCTCAGCTCTGGCAGAGAGACTAGGACACGCTTAATGCCATTACCTAGACTTCTCCTTCCCTCCCTGATCTAGGCATTGCATGTCAAACTCTGTGCTCTTAGCATCACAATCTCCAATACCTCAGCCACTAGGCCTTCCTTCCTTCCCAGCCCTGCGCCAAAAAGAAGTGATTAAGTCTAGGTCACTTAAGGAAAACTATGGAAACACCCTTAGGCTAAATACACCATTCCAATTGCAATACTGGGAAAAGTAGAGTTAATTTTTTAAAAGGCACTCCCCTCACTGTCTCTGAGTACTCTTGGGGCAGTCAGGTCAAGTAGTTACAGCAGAGGGCCAACAGCTACTCCTGGATTCAATTACAAAGATCTGGAGGACAAAACAGACAGAGAATGACAGGCAAAGGCACAAGGAAGCAGCAGAAGATGTAGGAGCAGGAGGAGGAGGTTTGTATTTTTAGCATTCATGAAATATTCACTGGCTGGGCTGTGTGTTGCCAAGCTGAGGCGAAGGCGACCCTGCACAAGCTATTTATAACTGGCTCCTGTTCCCTGCCCACAGCACAGTTCTGCTTGGAAGTATGGAAAACTTATCCACATCTACTCCTGAGGATCCTTCCCTTGCTGCCCCCCAACGCTCAACTGTTAACCCTTTGCACAAAGGCTTTTTCCACCAAGCTTCTTAGGATCACTGTAAACATGCCTCCCACTCTGCACTTTTATCCAAGATTTTTGTTTTCTAGGCAGTTTCCATTAGGCAAAAGAACATCAACCAGATCACAAAATGGGTTAAGAGTGGTGAAGATCCATTGGGAGAAGGAGCACAATTACAGACAATGTGTGGGGCAAGGGGGAGGAAGGTTACAAGAGAGACCCAAGCCAGGGTAGAGAAAAGCAGCACATGAGAGACAACAACTAGCTGCTTCATTTCACACGCTGCAAGGATGGGTGGTGAATGGTGGGTGGGATTGGGGACAGACTGCAGAGAGAATGCCTGGCAGGAACATCAGGAAAACAATCTGATGGGTGGGATGGAGAGTTTTCTCCCTCTGGCCTGGTGTCCCGGCTTCTTGTTCCGACTGACTTGCCAAATGATTTGCTGAGCCTGACATTTTTTCATGCCAAGAGCAAAAAAGTTGACCGCTACCTGTACTTCCAACCTTTTGTGAATTAAACAGACAGGAGTCCCTGTGTGAAACAACACCCTGCTCCTTCAACTAAAATGATACAGAAATGTGGCAATTTCACCCCATCATGTAGCAGAGCATCCATCCCTTAAAAAGGGGGGACTACAGAACTCTGACCCACTGAGCACTCCACTTTCTTTCTCTACCTTCTTCCACCTTTGCTGAACAGGAAATCAGTGCCTGCAGAAAAGCCATTCTTCTGCTCCCCAAAACTTGAAGAATTCCTGTTTCTCTAATAGAAGGAATTAAACCCCAGGAACTGTAGGTTGGGATGGGATCCATGCCTGTAAGAGCACCTTCCCCCAATGTTACAGTTGTGGTTGTGTACAGGCCAACCTTCTGCAAAGGCACTACACAAGCATGGAATCTGGTATTAGGTGAAGATCTCGGCAAGTTGAGATTCTCAGCTCTCTCTCTCTCTCTCTCTCTTTTTAAAAATAGAATCAGATTTTTAGTCCTTAAATTTGTAAAGCCAGTATCTGTGCTAAGCTAGGTTCAGTATTGGAGGGAAATGAAGGAGGGTTGAGGAGGCTCTCCACCATATAGAAAATGAGGTTTTGCTTTCCTGTGTGATTACTGGTTTCTCCCTCATGTGAGAAAAAAAAGCCAAACAATTCAAAAAACATGCAAATAAGTATAGGCATTTCCACCTTTATTAGCCCAATTTATGCAGGGTGCAGAACTATACTTCTCCTGGAGCAGAATTTTAATTTCCCATCTGACAAAGCATAGCATACACAGACTCCTGCTTAAGAGAGTCTGCATAAGGAAACAATCAGCTGAAGACCCCCACATGCCCAAGATTCAACCACTGAGATCTTCTGTAAGTCTTGGAATTAATGCTTCAAACTCTATGAACAAAAGACGATGCTGGGGAGGGGGCACAGCAACTATGAGCAAGGAATAAAAAGATAAATGCATCAAAACTTGCAGAGACTATGAAGCCTGTCTTCTATCAAACCCTACTGCTTTGGAAGGAAGGAGACGCTCCGGTTCTTCATCACGTCAGCCTCCTTACAGATCAAGGGTGTTTTCATGCACAAGGCTTAATACCTCAAATAGGTTCCTAATGAAAATGCAAAGCCTACACTTGCTTGGACACTGATGTTGCATAAGCAGTGCCTCTTCTACACTGTCTCTTTCTGTCCATGGAAAGAGACCATAGCCTGCATCTTCCAGATTTACCCCACCTCTGCCACAAGGAAAAAGGAAATGGTCCCAGTCCAAAGGCAGTTAAGTGCCATGGACCAAAATTCTGTGATTTGGAATCGAATCTGAAACAAAAATTATCTAAATACCAGTACTTGATTGGTAAAGCTAAGAAATGGGATTTTTTTGTTTTGGGCCATAGCTGGTTGGGGGATTCTGGAAGTTGTAAGTTTTTGTTGTTTTTTTAAAGTAAGATTTCCATGCTCTGCTAGTTTGAGATCAGTTCTGTGTAGCACTGAGCAGAAGCCACTTATCTGAGACCTTGTTTCCTTGTATGATAGTCAAGTGTAGTGAATAAATTCCCTCTTGAACCTTAACACTGAGCTCAGTTTCATACCCACACTATGTTAAGACTTCTCATTCAAATGAGAATGATATTCAGTAAGAGAGATAGGAAGTGGGTAGCCCAATATGTGCAGATTTTTCTTTAAAACAAGTATTTTATTTCATTTATCTCCTGTTTTTCTTTTATCCATATAGAACTCAAGAGTTATTATCAGAGATTCCCAAGGAGTCTCCCACCTTCCTAACTGACCATCTCCTAACCAGTTTAGCTTTACCATGTTCCTCCACACCATTTTGCTGGGCTGATGGTTTGGGACACAGCTAGTGAAGCCCATGGCTACCAAAAGTCACTTCCCAAATGGTCTCTGCTCTCAAAGTCTTCAGCAGAAATCTTTGCTCTTTCAAGCTTACCTCCACACCATAATAGCTACAAGATTTAAAAATAAAAATAAAAGTGGAGGCTGTAATTCAGAGAACCATATTCCGCACAAGGAGAAAGTCCTTGAGCAGCTGTTACCTATCACAAAAGACTTTTTGAACTTGGGGGAGTTCTTCCAAAAGCTTCTTGCAATTTCAGGAAAGCATGTGTGCCATCTGCAGAAGTGAAAGCCTAAAAAGATATACAGAGGGAGGGAAGGAGAGAGAGAGAAGGGAGAGAGAGAACTGGGTATTTGGATCTCCCTACACAAGAAAAAAAAATTCTTAGGGATATCCCAAATGGTCTTGGATACCAAACCAGAGCCAGACAAGCAAGGCAATGACTAGCTGGAAGGACAAAGGAAGAAAGACAGCAAAAGGGACAAGATACTGGATGGCTGTGCCTGAATACGGGTGTGTGCTTCCCTTTGTACTGCAGTGAGGTTGAGTAGAAACAGCCCTTTTCTCTGGCTTCTGTCTGAGCCCTATGACAGGAGATGGTGCTAACAGGTTTTGACAGCAGGTCCCCATGGAGGCTGTCACGTCGGCTGCTGCAGGAAAAGGCCCTGTCATCTCACCCCCCACCTCCAGCTTCACTGATGACACAAAAAGGTCCCATTCGCAAGCCAGGCCTGTCACGGAAGCAATGCGGGGGTGGGGAGCAGGGACATTATGTCCTGGGGCAAGCGGAGGGGGAAGAAGATATTGCCACAACCTTCCTACACACACACACACACACACACACACAGGGCCCAGCTCCACTGCTGTTTCTCACCTTCAGACTCCGTAACCCTTTCTTGTGGTTCAATATGACACCTTGACACCACCTCAAATATTCAAGATATACCAAGAGGCAGCTGTTCTTGTTGGTTGCCCAAAGTAAGGGAGGGGAGGTTATGAAAATGGCTATGTAGCATTGCCACTCCCCATTTTCATATTGCCTTGATTCCTCAACTCAATTGAGCTGCAAAATTTCTGAATAATTTAATTTCTACTTATTTCCCTGTCTTCCTAGGTTTATGTAGAAATGATAATTGCTTAACAGGTGTGGGAGAGATTGAAGGCAACAGATTGTTCCCATGGAATTGGTTTTCGTGTGGCAAGTCTGTGGGGAAAGCACATGTGATTGGCCTTACCCATATGGCTTTAGGTCTTTACAAACCACATAAATGCCAAGGGATGAACCTAAAGAAACACTTCTCCCCATGGTGCTACGTCAGTGTAATGTTTAAATAGAACGTCTGACTTGCACTCAGGGGAGTCAATTTTTTACTATCTTTCCCTTCATATACAAGGGGGATGATGCCATGCTGGAAGAAACAGCATGGTCAATATGCTATGTGGAAGAGTCTAGATCTCGAAAGATGCACTGCCTTTCCACAGGTTTCAGACTGTGCTAGCTACACATTTGCAAACACTTATTTGCAGTTGTAGTATTTGCTTTCCTTTAAAACTGAGAGCCTGGATTAGCCAACTGGGTGTGGAATTTTTGATGATGATGCATTTTGATTGAGAATTGTATTTTTAAAAATGGCTTTATATTCCTAAGTATATGTATATATTTCCAAGACAACCCTTAGTCTCATATACATTAAAAGACAAACTATAGATATCCAAACAGAATACTTTGGACCAACTGATGAAGTCTCAGAGTGAGCAAAGGTGGAACTACACTTTGAACAAGCAGGCACCATCTACTGGGAACAACCCTAGAGAAATGTGTGAGGTAAGAAGCCCCTGTTCTCAGATCTCTCTTCAGCCAGAAATATGCCAGTATTCACAGAAACTCTGGGGTTCCCTGGAACAATGGTTCTCAAACTATGATACTGTAGGAGTTTTTGAATTAAACTCCCAGATGTCCCAGACAGCATGATGAATAATGGAGATTCTGCAATCTAAAGTCTAAAAGCATCTGGAGGACCAGATGTTTAGAACCACTATTCACTCCATCCATCCATCCATCCATCTAATGGATATCCCTCCTTTCTCCCAATATGGCACCCTAAGTAGCTAACAAAATGATTAAAACAAAATACAATTAAAGCAATAAACAATATAAAAAGCTAAAATGAGCAAACTATCATATGAAAACATTAATTTAAAGTAGTTTAAAAAGGCCATTAAAATACAACATGTCCCTTCTGCATGAAAGCAGACCTTCTGCAACAGTTAACACTCAAAGGCCTGAATAAACAGAAAGGTCTTCTCATTGTACCTAGCACATCATTTCAACAAATCTAATCCAATGCCCTATGGTTTCAGAAAGAGGATTTTTAGATACCCTACAGTGGTACTGTCTTTGCTTTGAGCCTTCACTTCCCCCTTCCCCTGTACCTCAAACTAAGTTCATAACCCCCAAAGCCTGGCCTGGCCAAGCTAGTTCCCTTCTGAACACCAGACTCCTCACCAATGCGGCTGTCCATCACATATGTCTCAATGATGGCACTTTTCCGGCAGAGGTCCTCAGCCATGGAGGCACTGCTAACCTCCAGGTGCTTCACCTACCAAGGAAAGAGAACATCATTCCTCATTCTCAGACCACCTTACCCAGAGCCCAATGCTATCTCCCAAGTCTTGGGATCTACTATTTATATTAGTGTTTCTTAAAATGTGAGGCAGGCCAGTCACATTTAGAGTCATGATCCCCAACTACAGCCAGCCCTACCATAAGAAAAAAGGAAGCAACTGCTCAGGTTCCAGATGCTGCCAACTCTTCCTTCTGAAGGCTTTGCCTGCTGCCTTGTGCTAAAAAAGACTACCCTCTTGGGCCCTCTAAACTAGTCCTGAGATGGAGGGTTGTTGTCCTATCTACAGTGTTGAAATAAGATTAGTTTGTGTAAATGAAATGGGGAGGCAGTAAATCCAGTTAGCTTGTGTAAATGAAATGGGAAGGCAGGGAGATTCCATCTTGTTCTTCACCTCCAGCACAAATGTCTTGGGGTGATTGCCCAGAGGCAGATTTTTGGGTCTCACCTCTCTCCCTTCATTATGAGCCTGGCTCTCAGGGCTCATCTCATAAGCCTGGCTTCTAGACATATCCATCAAATATCTCCTGGGACTGGCTTCCTGGTTTTCTTGGGCCTGTTTCCAGCAATGAAGTCAAGTGGTGGCAATACTCTCCCAATGTCAGAGGATACCCTCCCAATGAATGGACTCCATACAAGGGACTAGGAGGTATATTCCTTGACCACTAGTACACAAGTATCCAGTTGGAATGACTGCATTGCAGGAAGGCCAGAAAACACCCAGCAGCTTTGCATCTCACTAAACCCTTCCCTGTCCTTCCCAAACCAGGCCTTGGAATTTTGATACCTTCTCCTCCAGTAGCCACTTCTCTTGCTGAACTTCAGCCAGACGCTGGAACAGCTCAGATATCTCTTCATCTGAGAGGTCTGCTGGCCGTGGGGGTTGCGACTGGGACTGTGGACTGCCTGTGGTTGACTGGGGGGGGAAACACAAGAGAGGGAAATGGAGAATGTTAGATGATTTGACAGGGGTGATGGTGTTTGTTCTATCTATAATCCTGTCTCCAATTTTGCCTCCAAATAATCAAAACTTTCCTCTCCACTTTTACAAGAAGGTTTACTGTGTGAATGTTCAAACAATCATTTACACCAAGAAGTTTAGAAACTACTTACAAGCTCCCACAGATCCACAGCTATCTCTGTCAACTTAAGGCATCTGAAAAGAGATGTCTCTTTACACAGATATCTAAAGTTCAGAAGAAGTGGGACTGTGTTTGTGTATTGAGAGTTGTTTTTTTACAGTCTACCTCCAAAGGGAGAGAACAACTCTTAATACTAGGACAACTCTATGCAGCAGACAGTCTCAGTTTCCAGAGAACCAACTGATAAATTCAATACAAATGGGTAGGCTCATGTGAGGCAAAGCACTCTCTAAGCTTTATATTTTAATTTCAAATTTCAACATTTCATTTGGAAAATATTACAAGTGCCCACATAATCTTTAAAAGACAACCCAGATCCTGATACCTGATAAAACTAGTTTAATAATAATAATAATAAAGTTTATTTATATCCCACCCCTTTGAGATCAATCGAGGCGGCTAACAAGAATAAAATATACATAGAACTGTAAAATCTAATTCCCCCCCTTAAAAAATTATTAAATCAATTATAAATTAAAACGTACAATAAAATACAACAATAATTTAAAAACTATCACAGTGTGGCTGCGGTTTTTGAGACTAAAAACCTAGAAGCCCTCTTAGGAGAGGGATTCCTAAGGCCGGATTATCTATCACTGAAATGTAGTGAGATAAGTATTAGATGCAAAGTATGGATTGGGAACTGTCCAAGTCATTGCTTCCTACACCAAAAATCTTGTTTGTATTGCTGTCACAGATCTTATAAACCCATGAGAAAGCATGAAGAGCTGCAAGTTTTGTACTAGGTGGCTATAGCAGCTTTTATTAAGCTTTACTTTTAGCCAACTGATGTATTTTAACAGAGGATCTGAACATGTTTTATAGATACACTGATCATTGTAAGTTACTGCAGGTGCTGTTTTTTTGGTGAAATGCAGTTTACAATTACGTATCTGTCACTATGACCAATTTCTTTTAAAGGACCAACTTCTCTTTATTCTTTTGGTTTCACTGAAGCCAGCTTCTCCCCCCCCCCAAACTTTGGGATACTGCTTATTTCAGATAAACTCAAAGACCTCCACCTTGTATGGGAAGGCCTACTCAGCCCTCAGGAAGTGAACCACACCCATCCAAGACTCCCAGCCTTCTTGGCTCCTACTGCCAAACTTTGTCAGCTTTTGTGCCTCTGGGTCCCCTCACCTTGTTACTACCGGTTCCAGATCCCTCTTTCATGATTTCACGATAGCTGAAGGATGAGATGCTGCTGCTGTCTCCTGTCTGTGCCCGGCTTGGTGAGCTGATATCTGCCAGGACAAGATCTTCTATTCCTAGAAGGAAGTAGGCATGTTAGAACATCAACGAGGTTGAATATCTGATTCCAGACATTTTATTGCAGCAAATGGAGCCCACAATCGCCCCAAGTCAAGGAGCACAGGACCCATAGCTAATCAAGTCATTTTGGTCCCATAAATACCTCTCCTCAACCTTGGCAGTAATAAATAAATAAAGATTAAATAGCAGTTAAATAGCTATTTAATAACAACAACTTAAATAGCCAAACAATTTGCTCTCCTCTCATGACACCCAAAATTTGCTGTGTGAAGTAAATTTGCTGCCTGAAACAAACTGCCTCACAGTATCTAAACAAGGCAATTTAGAAACAAGGCTCGAGTCTATTTGGAAGGTACATCATCTCTCTAGACATCCTGCCTGGCAATCCCCAGATGTGTTCTGGCTAGATTCAGTAAGTGAAACTTTCACCTGTATACATGTAGGCTAAACAATGGTGTGTGGATGTAGGCACACATGTAACCACAGCCTGAACATTGCCATGAGCCCAGCTGCTTCCCTTTGTGAATTGAGTGTAAAGTTCTGCAAGCAGTTTTGTGTGATCAGGACTGGGGCTGATCAATGGATGAAGCTCTGGAAAGATGGGGGATGCACAGCAATGTTTGGGAGTGGAGTTCACATGCATTCCCATATACCCACCTGAAATTTAGCCTCATATGTGAACAGGTGAATGCTTGCAAAGTACTTCACTGGGAGGAAAAGGCTCTCTCTGTATGCTCAGAAACAGTTTCTTGACCAGCTAGGCTGTATACACAAAGAATACAATCCCATTTCAAGTAATAAATGATACAAGAACACACATGTTGGTATCTGCTTCTCAAACAGGCCTGCTTTGAGGGGCAGATTATGGCCTCAACAGGCTCCACTCAAATTAAACACTGATTAGGGTCCCTCTGTTATTTCTTTCCCTAGCTCTGAAAATAGCCAAATACAAATAACTATCTGGTGGTTAGGATTGTTCCTTAGGAGTTCGAACTGCTGGTAGATTCTACTTTTCTGCATGTTCAACACACAAGGAGAGATTGGGGTATGCAAAATGACGGCAATAGCTGAGAAAGACTGTTTGTTCCTAATAGAATTTACCTTTCCTCACATGCCCAAGTTCCCATTCTGTGTATATGCTCCAAGTCCGCATTCTGTCCTAAATTGATCCCTGTACTCACATCTTACCCCCATAACTCTGCTCCTCTAGAGCATCAAGCTCTCTCTGCAAATGCAGGACTCTCAGGAGGCCTACAGGAACTAGGCAGAAAAGATCTTGTTTACATAATCAGGAATGCGCAAGAGTCCTAAGCAGAGGGAAATGCTCCTGATCTATCAACCCGGCTACAGGATCCTACTCTTCCCCCAAATTTTGGCTTCTCCTTCCCAAGTTCCTCATACTCCCTCTAGTGGCCTTAATCATAGTTAAAAACAAAATCCTGGCTAATATTAACCATGATTAAGGCCAGAAGAAGGAACACACTGAATCCATGCATGAGAAGGCAGAACCTGGGGAAGGATGGGATCTTCCAGTCTCTTGTTGATCCCTAAGCTGCGGTTAGACTGGGACTCTTCACTGTTGGTTAAAAAGAGGCCTCACCAGCAATACCTATGTTAGGGCTAGTGTGAAAATCCACTCTTAGAAGAGAACAATTTAAATAACAATAGCAACTTACTATTATAAGCTTAACTATATTATTATTATTTGTTGTTAAATGCCTTAGAGTTGATCCCAATGAACGGTGACCCTGTGGATGAGACATATCCAAGACTCCCTGTACTCCACTCCTCTGCTTAGGTCCTGCAAATTTATACCCATGACCTCCTTAATAGAGTCAATACGTCTAGCATGTGGTCTTCCTCTCTTTCTACCTCTCTCCACCTTTCCTAGCATTATTGTCCTTTTGAGTGAGTCATGCCTTCTCATGATGTGGTGAAAGTACGACAGCCTCAACTTAATCATCTTGGCTTCTAGGGAGATTTCAGGTTTGGTCTGATTGCTATTGTTGTTATTACATAATATAACAACAACAAACAACAAGAGCCTGAAAACTACAGTTTTTTAGACTACATCTCCAAGAAACGCACAGCTAGCATGGCCAATGGCTTCTTACTATTATGATTAATTGAAGTTTTTCAGAAGACAGAACTAGAGAATTGTCCCAAATGCTAAAATCTACAAAGAAGTCTGAGGAAGAATAAATCATTCTTTCTATAATCAACTTTTTCTCCAAAAAAAGTTGTAAGCCCCATGGTCTGCATTTTATTTTAAAATGTATAAAGCAAGAGTGTACACTTAGGCTCTGTATCAGTCAAAGAATAACTAATCTGTATTAAGTAAATCTGAACACATATGATTGCTGAAGAGTACAAGCACTACCTTGCTCGATCAACTGAAGAACCACTGAGACTAGCATTCTTTTCAGACACAAAGAAAACCAACAAAAATTGGTCAGTGGTCTATTAGAGAGACCAATATTTAGCCCACACCTAATAGTTACTCTGAAGATTTCTTCTCAGCCATTTGGATGGGTGGAGATCAGAGCCAAATCATGGTCAACGAAGCTGGCATGTTTCAACAAACCAAAGTTAAGGCTAACCACAGTTTAGGTTCAGAAGACATGCTAAACTGCTGTTAACCCAGAACAGAAACTAGAGGGGAAGAAGGACCCCTGGAGCACTGGAGGATCAGAGGGAATTCATGAGTTAATTTGGGGTATGGATGTGGTGTGGGCTCATTCTCCTCCAGATAAATCGTATTTGCCCCCAAATGTAGCCAGCATCTTCTCAGCCTAACATATTTCATACTGCAATTGTGATGATGCAAATGACCACAAAATGAATGTACTCTTCCCTGAACTCTTTGAGAAAAAGGGTAGACTATGAATCCCATTTATAAAATATTCAGCCCTTAAAGACACATCTTCTCCAGCAAAGTGCAGAAGATAGCTTCCAGTACAGACCATCTGGTGCATCCACTGAAGCCCTAAACAAATGTGCTCCTTTCTTTTCTGTTGTTTTTATAAATAGCAATTCTGATAGCAAATTCTAAAAGGAAAGGTGGGAATCAAGAAGAAAGGATCTACACCAGATTTTCCAGGAGAGTTCCAGGGGTGCTTCTTTTTTTCTCTAATCTATGCTACCTACTTAGCTTCAGCACTTGCGCAAGTCAAGATACCTAAGTCAAGAGTTCCACAGTCCACAGAGCTGGTAAGCCAACCTCAGAAGAGTGCTGGGCATGAGCCCTTAGAAAGAGGGTGATGCGTGCTAGGCATCAGGCCCAAGAGCTGTCATTTTAAGGAAGATATGGGGGTGGGTGGGGGGTGTCAGTTTTGTCTCCCACAGCAAGCAGATTGGGCTTCCTCACAAATGTGGTTTCCTCATATTCTTCCAGACTTGGAAGTTCACCACCCATGGGTGGGGTGGGGGAACTCAGAAAAGCACAGCCCCTTGCTCTACACCTTGCTGCTCTTGGAGGATTCCAGGGATGGCAACCCACCTTTTTGAGCAAAACAAAATAATATAATATAGGAGGGGTGTGTAGGAGGGTCCAGGACCTGTAAATGAGTTGGAGACACATGTGGCCTACACACCTTATTTATTTATTATTGAGTTTGTATCCTGCCTTTTTCCCAAAATGGGATTCAAGGGGTTCATTCCCACTATGATTTACATCGATTTGCTGATCAGTTTAAACGTGCCTCGTTTGAAACAGTTTCAGATGTGACTGTGATTGTTTGAACTCGCTTTGAAGTTTCCGGCTTGATCTGCTCTAGAACCGACTTGTTTGTCTTTTTGGCTGTCCATGGGATCCTCAGCACTTTTTCTTCCTATCATCTTTCTTAACTGTCCAGCTCTCACATCCATACATGGTAATAGGGAATACAATGGCTTGTATGATTCTAACTTTTGTGCTGAGTTGTATGTCTTTGCATTTTAGAATCTTTTCTTGTTCTTTCATAGCCACCCTCCCCATTCTTAGTCTTCTGATTTCCTGGCTGCAGTCCCCATTTCTATCACTGTTTGATCCTAGGTATGGGAATTCTTTTACTATTTCTATTTCTTCATTGTCTAGGTTGAACTTGTGAAGGTCCTCAGTGGTCATTATTTTGTTTTCTTTATGTTCAACATTAAGCCTGCCTTAGCACTTTCTTCTTTGATCTTCATTAGTAGGTGTTCCAGGTCTGTGAGGTTTTCTGCTAGTATTATGGTGTCATCAGCATATCTTACATTGTTGATATTCCTTCCTCCTATTTTCACTCCTCCTTCTTCTGTGTCCAAGCCTGCTTTTTCTTATAATATGTTCTGCATACAAGTTGAACAGACAGAGTTAAAGGATGCAGCCTTGTCTGACCCCTTTGCCAACTGGGAACTATTCTGTTTCTCTGTGTTCCCTTCTGACACTAGCCTCTTGTCCTGAGTACAGATTCCTCATAAAGACTATCAGATGTGCTGGCACTCCCATGTCTTTAAGGGCATTCCATAACCTTTCATGATCTATGCAGTCAAGGGCTTTGCTGTAGTATATAAAGCACATGCTGATTTTCTTTTGGAATTCCATTCGCCTAGCTATATATTTAATTGACAGTATATGTGCTCCATTGTATTTGCAATTACTTGTGGGCGAGCAGACTGACTGCACCTCAGCGAGACAAGTAATTGCAAAAACAATGGAGCACATATACTGTCAAGTTTTTTTTAAAAAAATTGCATGCATCCCAGGAGAGAGTCCTCCATGACACCCATGACTGCATGCATCCCAGGGGAGAGTCCTCCATGCATGCATCCCAGGGGAGAATTCTGGCCACGGCACCCATGATTCCTTCCTGTGTTTTCTTCAATGTGTTGCCAGTTGTGTCACCAATGATGTGTAGATGACTGACAGGCATGACCGGAGTGAAAGCAAATTGCAAACTGGGTTAAATGCAAGTGGGAATGAGCCCAAGGTGGCTTACAATCCATATGTTGTCCACTCCTTGTTTTAAGGACTCTTCATTTGGTATGAGCCTGGAAAAGAGCTTCAGGACTGCACAAAAGCCTCCAATCCAGATTCAGACCTTGGGTGAATCTACACTGCAGAAATAATGTAGTTTGACACCATGTGAATGGCCATGGCGTCACTTTGCTTCAAACGTTCTACAGCACATCATATTCCTAGCCCATTCTCTGTGACCTGGCATGCCATCACTAGCAGTCCTGCTGCCTGCTCAGTACGTCAGCACTGGGGTGTTGAAAGAGCTTGATGAAGGGAGAGTGGTGGGTGCCTAAGCAGTAAGAAATCCTATGAGCTAGCACTGCAGCTGCCTAGGCTGGCTGGTTAATTTTTAATTTGGAGGGTGAAAAACGAGAGCCATTCATTGCTGGGAGAATGGCGCTGCTAAGGACAGCCACCCAGCTAACCCTCCACGTGCCTTGTACCCTTTTCAGAAGTTCCACCTGTTCACTGAAGCACCAGCCTCCACCTGAGGCTCCTGAGCTCAAATTATCTTTTCTTTTTCTTCCCAAGCGACAAGCCAAGCTGGAGGTCACTGGCCCCTTTTGTCGAGGAAAAGAAAAGAAAAAGAAGGAGGTGTAAGAGGATGGCTTTCAAACTTCAGTTCCATGCTGGGAAAAGAAAAGCCCTGTGGAGAGTGAAGGACTTCTTTGTGCAGATTGCCGGGAGGGGAGGAAGCGCCACTGCTTTAAAAAGGCGGAAATCAGAAGTCCCTTTACATTCTGAGGAGCTGTGAGATCAAAGCAGCAAGATAAAAGGCATCTCTGGCCTGCAATTTGCCATGGGGCAAATGACAGGCCCTCCTGGGGGCCCAGAAGAAGTACTTCACACTTCAAGGCCTACTTTAAAGGATGTGTGTGCGTAGCTTTAATAGCAATAGCAGCAGAAGCAGCCGCTGCTGGCCTGCCAGCCAGCCAAGCAAGAATTACTTTCTCAGCCATAGCTGGTGCATAGAAGTTCATTCCAATGCAGACTGAAAACCCATTAATGTGGATTATCCTTTTTTTTAAATACCCTTTCAAGAAAACTATTGCCCTCAAAACTATTGTGCAGCGAAAGAGCATTTCCCCCCTCTTCTTCTCTGAGATCTTTTCAAATCATGTCTAAGAGTCCTGGCTGGACAGTGCGGAAATGCCACTGCAATGCTGTGAGTTCAATTCCACAGGGCTCCAAGGCTGACTCAGACTTCTGTCCTTTCAGAGATCAGTAAAATGAGGACCCAGATTGTTGCGGGCAATTGGTTTGCATATTGTAAACCACTTGGAGAGTGCTTAATTCACTATGAAGTGGTACAGAAATGTAAAGTGGTATTGCTATTGCTAAGGCTACATCCACACTGCAGAAATAATCCAGTTTGACACTGCTTTAACTGCCACGACTCAATGCTATGGAATTCTGGAAATTGCAGTTTTGTGAGATGTTTTGCCCTGGTGCCACAACAAGCTATAAATCCTAGCCATGATAATCAAAGCAGTGTCAATATGGATTATTTCTCCAGTGTGGATGCATCCTAAAATTAAAGGGAAGAGGATATACGAATGATTATTGGCAAAAGTACATGAGCCAGAGTGCTTGAAACCTAAGAGGCACAAAGTCAAGAAAAGGGGGACAATACAACTTCTGAGGGATGGACAGATTTTACCAGGAAAGAAATAGAGGTTGAAAATATTGAATTCTGCAAGCCCGCATAGTTTTATTGGCATGTTATATGCTGGTCAGGGTGAAGGTGGAATCAGCAAGTACTAGGAATGAATGGAGTCCTTCATCTAGGTGCTTGGAGTGCCTCTCATAGCTGAAGGTGAACAACTGAGTCCCTCCAGATGTTGCTGGTCTGCAGAAACCAGCAGCCCCTAGCCAGCCTATGGTGAGAGTTGGTGGGAAGAACAGCCCACCACCTCCTGGAAAGCCCCAACTTGCCCATCCCTGACATAAACTGATGTTACTAAGTTTCCCAATCACTACGAAACAACCTATGATCATTCCCCATATTATGGTCTTACAGGAGATAATCTGTAGTGAGAAGTGATTCGTGTTGTGATGAATAGGGATGGTGGGAGTTGCAGTCCAACACATTTGCAGGGCCACCAGGTTGGGGAAGGTTTGTTTAATTAAATGCCAAAGAGTTGGTGTTTACTTGATGAAATTCCTACACAGAGTTCACTTTTATACTGAAATTTAATAACAAACCAAGGCACTAAAGCAGGAATGGCAATGGCATCTGAAGCCATTTTTCTGGCTTGCCACATACTTCAGAGCCATATCTTTTGTTTTTGTTGTTAGTTTTTTTTAAAAATCTTGGTTAAAGGGAGAGGGGGAGGGGAGTAAAAAGGGAATGTGGCAGCATCTTTAAGACTAAATGGTTTTTATTTCAGCATGAACCTTTGCAGAGATAAACCCACTTCTTCAGATGAAGTATCAAGTAGTATGAAGGCCTCAGGTTGTATAGCATATTTATACAATTGTGGGAGTAGGATAGAATGTAACAGGATCAATAAGATAAAAATAGATATTGAAGCCTTGTTAAAGATGCAAAAAGAAGTGAATATTCTGTACTTCTGTATATTCTTGTAAAAATCAAATCTCAGTCTTCTATAGAGTAAGATTTGATATGAAACTGCACATACCGAAAAACCACCTCAACCTGGTATGGGCCACTGAACTGGTGAGAGGAAAAATCTGGGTGATGAGGAGAAATCGGATGCATTTTATCTGCAGCACTGAAAGGGAAACATTTCCACTTCTACAAGATTTGGGAATATTTTCACTGACTTCATCACTGCTTGAATCTTGTTGATATTCTGCAGGTCCCTGTAGTTACGCTAAACAAAAAACTTTTCAACTTCCTTCTTCCAACTTCAGAAATGCATGACGGAAGTGTGTGTAGTGGTTGGAATGTGCTGGACTGAGGCTTGGGATGTGCAGGTGAGCCAGAAAACTCCCTGGGTGATCCTGGGCCAGTTACACTGTCTCTTTGCCTGGCTTACCTCACAGGATGGTTGTGAGAATAAAAACGGGAGGAGAACCACCTACATTGCTTTGAGCTCAATGAAAGAAAAGTGTGATACAGATATAACAAATACATTTGCTCAAAATATGACACTATACAGACAGCCCAATTATGTCGCAAACAGTGCTGTCAGAAGCCTTTTTTCTACCTGAGACAGAGCCACAAATGCTGCCCCAACAACCTCCAAGTAACACACTATCCAAAGCTAGACACATTATTTCTGTTTATAAGGCATAAAAATCCCACAGGGGCCTTTCCACGCCCTGACAGTTAATATACATAATATATATAAAATAATAAATTATACAACAAATAACTTGCCATCTTTTAATGACACCAAAGATCTTAGGCCTGACATGTCCACCTCGCGCTGGGGCTTGCCCTAGCTCCAAATCAGCAGCCCTCCTTTCACATACATCACAGTGCAGGATAAAAAGACCCTAATTTTACACCCATATCCTCTTTCTCCAGCCTCCTCGCCCTTGCAGATAGCTCATTTAATGAAATCAGCTTTTTAAAAAATGCTGACATCCCTACTAGGTGCCTCCAAGCTGCACTGTTCCCCACTCTCTCTGGACCACACAGCTGAGATGGCCAGGTGTCTTGACTGCCCAGAGCACCAGAAAACAGCTGGCTTCCTACTTTCAGGGGTGCCTGGGGATTGTAAGAAGTGTCCGTTTGATGCCACACCCAAGAATACATCTCACATTCCCAACACTGCTGAGCTAGAAGCTCAGAAAGCTTGCTGGCTGAGCAAATTCAGAGGAACATCTCTGGCACCAAATGTATCATTTATTCCAGACTCAATGCTGCATTTGGGGTATGAGGCTGATATGACTCCAACATCTCACTTCAGAAAGGCTTCTTGTGGGAGCCCTTTAATGCTGGAATGGAGCAGAAGGTAGACCAGGTTCTACTTGGTAGATCTCTGGGGGATATGCCATAGATTGGCAGAGACTTCTAATTCTCAGTTGTTCAACAACTGATTAAAAAATGACAACGACAAACCAATTCTCCCTAATTGATAATACAGAAATGGAAAAGTTTTAGGACAACCTGGAGTGGATTTTTGGTGTGAAAGAAGTGTGAGCTTAGTTTGTTCTAACACTTAGAAGCAGTTCCTAAACTGAGCTGAGAATTCTTTAATCCCAATGGTATTTCTTTTTAGCTTAGTTCTGGCTGCTGGATAGTAGAGGTTTAGGAACAAAGCAAAGTCAGTCCCATACACCTGAAGCTATTCCATCTTCTACTTTGGTTGATATGCTAAGCCACACACACCTACAGTTGGAGTCAGTCTCCAGAGTCCAGCCACAGTTGAGGAAGTCCTCCAGTTGACTTGCTGAAACTGTACTTTTAGCAAATGCCTACATGTGCTGTTCTGAACACTTATACTAGCTCTCAAAAGTGAGCCATGACTGGCTCCTCTCCCCACTACGTATAAGTGAAAAACTTTGAGAGACAGCATAGTAGTGTAGTGGTTTGAGTGTTGGATCACAGAATGACTCTGGAAATCAGGGTTTGATTCCCTGCCTAGCCATGGAAGCCCACTGGGTGACCCTGGGCAAGTCACATACTCTCAGACCCAGAAAACCCCGCAGCTGGTTTGCCTTAAGATTGCCTTAAGTAAACAACTTGAAGGCACACCACCACAACAAAGCTAAAAAGCCAGTGATAGGGGGAGTACTAAATAAGATCTCCAGTGGTTAGAAAGGAGGACTTGGTACCTCACACACAGATTCCTGCACCTCTTCCTGATTTGGAACATTTGATTCATGCAAAACAGTAAACACTGCCAAATACATTAAGTAAATCTAGCAGGAGAAAGGTGTGTATGTCACTTCTTATTCTGTGTTCCTGTATCAAAATGCATCTGCATCCTGATAAGAGACCCTCCCCTTCCTCCTGCTGGCTTTGCTGACAGGCTGGTGCAACCTTTTTTGCTGCCTAAGGCAAACAATAAGATGATTCCCCTTTCCTATTCCCACCTAAAGAAGGTGACTGGACCATTACTTGGTGTACTTTTTTAAAAGAATCCTTGAACTGTAGAGTTGAAAGGGCCTGCCAGAAGTCATGTAGTCCAACTCTCTGCTGATGCAAGAAATCCACTGCTGTAGAATCATAGAACTGTAAAGTTGGAAGGCGCCACAAACATCATCTAATTTTACAACAGCACTAGGGATGTGACAGTGTCCACCATCACACTTGATGAGGTAGGGCAGGCTGTGTGGCTCAGACATTTATTTCTGACAAAAAAGATGAATAGCTGGGAGGAAGATCACCATGTCTCCACCATAGGCAGTTGGATCATTCTGCCTAATGACAGAGCCAGCCCCATTTACTGATTTACCATAGGAAACAGACATGACCTCTGCTCCTTCAAAGGTTATGCCATCTTCCTGATCACAATGCAGTTTAGAATGGAAGGCAAAGGGAAAACCAAAGCCATATCCTTCCCCTGCTGACAGCCACCTCTCACCTGTTCTGCTTTTGCTGTTAGTCAAGATCTCCTGGAGGCGTTCCTGGAGTTTGTCCGCTCGCTTCCGTTCCAGGTGGAGCTGCCGCTTTAGGTCTTTCAACTGTTGTGGGACGTAAAAATGGTGGAGAGGGAAATCAGGGCTAGAGGCAGGACTCCCCAAGACTTAACCTTGTTTCAGTGCCAAATCTCCATTGTTAACATGCTGAAAAAAGAAATCCAAACACACCTGCCAAAAGGTATGTTCAAAATCTCTCACTCAGACATCAGTGAGGAACTACAGCCATCCACCCCAGAAGAGAAAAGGCCATTGCTACAGAAAAACGTAATTCCATTTGACAGTAATTTGATGTAAACAGTGGCATGGCAAGAGGAAGGCAACCTTCTCTCAGGCACCCTCATCACTATGGCAGTTATTCAAACAGCTGCCTTCTCTTGGAAACAGGAAGTGTTATCTAATGCCAATGGAACTATGTCCTCTTCTAATTCAAACCAGAACTTGGAAATGTAGCACACATATACCTTTCTGGTTGACAACTCCCCAAATTTCCCAGCCCACATGGCCACTGGCTGGGGGATTTGAGGGGTAGTCATCTCCAAAAAATAATGTTTCCAAACTCTGACCCAAACATATATCTGCAAATTAAGACTAGACAAGACAACCTCCATGTTACTTTGAACAGATACATTGGCTAGAGACCACAGGGAGCCTAGGACTGGAAGGTGCAGAGTTGAATGCTCAGGAGGGGTGGGGGGAAGGTCTTGGCAAAGTAGCACCAAGGACCACAGAGGTGTGGTCCATAAAAGGGAGTATGGCTGCAAACCCCAACATCGGGGGGGGGGGGGGGGCTTGATTCTACAATTTTAACCTCTCCTCCTGTCCAGTAGTGTAAACCAGCCTCTTATTTCTGGTTGCTCAGATAACCTGCCAGCAGTGAGAAGACAAGCCAGGCAATTCGAGGATATGCACGAGACACCACTCAGTATGGAAAGAGGGAGGAAGGGGGCACCACTGCAGCAGCTGAGAGTTTAATGCACTTATAAGCCCCCAGGCAAAGGGGAACATCAGGGGAGTGCAGTGGCTACACCTTGGCAATTCACAGCAGTCCCTGATCCTTCTCTCCAGGCCTGTGGCCCTGGTTCCCCCCATTGGGAATGTCAAATGTCGGGAACTCCTTCCTCCTGATGTTCCATTTTCTCTGTGTGTGTGTTTGTGTGTGTGTTTGAGAGAGAGGGAGAGAGACAGAAAGGGAGTGGAACTTAGGAGATTTTACCTTCAAGTCCACACACAAAAAATATCTACAAATTTCCTTACAGGATGGGGGGGGGGGGGGGGAGAGAGAGGGAGACAAAGAGGCAGACAGGGTCAGCTCTCAGTTCCAGAGGGTGAAAGGTGCAAATGGTTGGAGCAAACAGGAGAGGCATCCTTGAAGTCAAGGGTCATCTCAATAGTCTTTTTGCCTTTGCTGCTATCTTATGCCAAACTTCCCACTCTCCTCATGAGGAATTCCCCAGCTTACCGCTGCACTGCCTTTCTTCTCCAGGATCCGCTGTCCATCCACGGTGTCCTTCACCTCCTGCCAGGGTGACAAGGAAGTCACAGATCCACTTTCAATGGCTCTGCTAGGCCCAGAGGTGTCAAGTTACATTTCTATCACAATGGCATCACACAGGGCAATGTTTCCTTCTGCTCATCTCATCCATACAATCACTTCATTTTGAGAAGCAGAACTGCTATTATTCAAAGATCACAAATTGTTCTGCACGTTTGGAATGTGACTCCCATCCTCATATTCCTGTGAGGTGGTGGAAATTGCTTTTTTCCTTTTCTTCCTTTAAGAAACAAGCAAGCTTCTGATCTTCATGGTAGCAGAAATTATCTTTTTAAAAAACCTGAGGCAGTTAAATCTTTAGAATCTTCACACTTTTTCATTTCTGCTGCTAGGGTTCATTGTTAAATCCTCTGCCACCCACTAGCATTCAGGAGCTCACCTCCCCATCTATTCAGCAGAAAAGAGAAATAAATCTGCTACAGTGTTGGTAAGTATTCCCAGACCTTTGATCTACAATAGGATAGAATGAGGCAGGAGGGGAAGGTTATCGAGGGAGGTTGGAAAGCTGAAGAGTGGTACTCTCTGGCCTCAACAAGCAGCCGGGCAGCAAGCAGCACAGGGAAGCTGCTCCTGCCGCCTTCTAAGAAGAATATAATGGCAAAGTCCAGCCTGGTCCCATTTATCAGCCAGAGAAGTTGTAGATTGTATTTTTCTGGCCCCATCACCTTGCACCAGAAGGAACGTTCATAACAATTTTGTAACTAAGCATTAGAGCTTAATGTTTGTTTCCTCTTCTACCCATCTTCACCTTTTGTTTGGTGTCTTTTAGGTCATATGCCAGAGGGAAAAGATTGTCTTGTTACTGATACAGTGGGTCCTTGGTAGCTGCTGAGGTTTGGTTCCCAGACCCCCCTCCCGCCATGGATATAAAAATCCGTGGATGCACAAATCCAATTATATACAATGGTATAGAAAAATGGTGTTTCTTATATACAATGGCAAAATCAAGACTTGCTTTTTAGAATTATATTTCAGGAGGGGGGAATATTTTCAAGCCATGGGTGGGGGAATCTGTGGATACAGAATCCGTGGATATGGAAGAATTGTAAGGTATACTGGGAGCTCTTTTTGGATGGAGCAGGAGAAAAATGCTAATGCTAATACTGATGGTAATGATGACCACCATCACCATCGCCTCCTCTCCTAGTGCAACCCTGGCTACACATAGTTTTCACTTCTTGCAACTGACTTGGATCAGCATCAACATAGAGACCAGGGTTTCTGTCTGGGAATTAAATGTTTAAGTCCACATCTGAATATTTGAATTGGGGAGGAATTGCACCACCTGTCTATCTATGTCAAGCATTACAAGCACCCTGGGGAAAGAGATATACCCTGGCAGATGGACAATTCTGGCAAAAAGAAAGGGAACAGATGGACCTAGGAACCTCATGCTGCCAAGCACCAGCTCCTGGGGGGGAGCTGGCAGGCAGCAGCACAAGCACACCTGTTTCAGGCAGTTGATTGTGTCCATGTGTTCATCCCTCGCTCTTTCGATCTCTCTCAACTTCTTCTTGGTTGCTTCCACTTCTTGGTCCTTCAACTGCACAGGAAACAACCCAATAACAGATTGGTTGCAGATAAGGTGCTTAGAAGACAACTACATATTGAGCAGCAAAAATAGGATTTCTAGTTCTGGGTTTGCTCCTCAAGTAGAAAATACCAGATAAATTGGGGCGAGGAGACGTGGGGTGAGGAGAAAC
Organism: Phrynosoma blainvillii; assembly: GCA_026167975.1. Taxonomy (NCBI): domain Eukaryota; kingdom Metazoa; phylum Chordata; class Lepidosauria; order Squamata; family Phrynosomatidae; genus Phrynosoma; species Phrynosoma blainvillii. The sequence goes on from JANUYF010000002.1 coordinate 183,341,885, forward strand.
AGCAAGTGGGAGTGCATGTTTACGCCTTCATTTTCATCCCAGCAGTTTTTCCCCCCACCCCCACCTGATCAACAAACACATCTGAAAATGCTGGCTGAGGCTGGGAGGTTAAGGAGAAATATAGAATAGTAAAGTAGTGTGTTGTGGGAGAGTTCAATGCTTCCTCTCCTGTCCAGCACTTCTCTTGGCAAATGATCCTGCACTGCATTTCATGCTGGTAACTGGGAATTCTTTGTAGTTCCAAAGTCACAATCAGCACCACCCACCTCTTCACATCTAAAGAGATGTGATCAAGAGGCCTAATTTAGTCCAAAGATTAGGGGGGGGGGGAGGAAAGGGGGGGTAATTTGCCAGACCTCATCTCCCATCATCACACCAAACTGCCATGCTGGCTGGGGCTAATGGGAGATGAAACCCCAACATGTCAAGAGGTAAACGTTTCTCATCTCTGATTTTTTTAAATGAGTGTTATTTTACTGTTGTAAACAACTTTGTAATCCATTTTGATAAACAGTGATATCAAAATGTTTTAACATAAATAAATAAAAACAAAATAACTCCACTGTGGGATGTGATCCTAGTTGAGTTACCTAGCCAGAGGATTCTTTTGTCAGAATCAAACATAGGCATAGCTAGATGGGATCTGAAATTGACCATGTCTGAACCAGTAGCCCAAGACAGGATGCCCCTTGCTCTTGGTCCAGCCTCCAGATTAATCCACATAAGCTGTAGCAAGCCATTGCCAGCAAGAAGTAGGTAAGCCCTGTCAACCAGCTATGCTTGCCAAGTGCTGGCTGGCATGTTGAAGTGAGCTCACTGTGCAGGGTGCTAAAAAGAGATCTCTACCTCTTCTCCTAATCAGGAGGACACCACAACACCCACTCTTTCCATACCTGCAAGTCGGCTGCATGCTGCTCTTTATAGGCTTGCAGGGCCTCCGCATGTTCCTGCTGGTGCTTCTCTATCAGCTCCTGGTAAAGAGGGAGCAGAAAACATCAGATACCTTTAGAACAAGACTAGAAGGTGACCAAGCCTATCAGGACTTAGGGGCCCTTCTAACAGGGAACCTTGGGCTCTCCAGAGGTCTTGAGAAACAACTCCCAAAGTCAATGGCTGTGGTCATGCTAGCTAGAACTTCAAGGAGCTGAAGAGCAAAATATCTGGAGAGCCCCAGGGACAAATGATGCCACTTTTGATGTGTGTCCCATTGCAAAGAAGCAAGCAGTTAGTAGAGTGGTGATCAAGATTAGAAGCTTGCACAATTGGGGGTGGACTGTGGAGAGCAGAGAGCCCTCATTGTCATACATTTCTTGTCTAGACTGTCACCTCGGCCTCTTTAAGCCGCCGCTCAAACCAGCCTTTCGTGCCATCCATGGATTGTATTTGCAGGCGCAGCTCCTCCACAGTTTGCTGCATGGACTCCAGCTCCTGGCTACGAGCCTAGAAGTGCAAGAGAAAAGGTAAAAATGCAGGTGCTCCAGCAGTGCAGCTCAAGATATACATTAGGTAACTACTTCTGCAGGACACAAGATCCAGCACCCTAAAGCTCTCAGCTTTCATTAAAAGAAACAAAGATAAGATTTCCAGGCCTTAAGGTTTGGATATGCTCAGTTCTCGAGAGATGTGCCTTGAGATTCCCATTCTTTGACCAATACCTTCTCCTCCTTAAGCTGGCCACGCAGCTCATCTTCTTGCCGCTTCTTGTGCTCGTGCAGTTCCCGTAGCTCTCGCTCATAGCGAGCCCGTACAGCCAACACCTCTTTCTCATGCTGCAGACGGAGGTTACTAATCTCTTCCTTATGGCGTCCTTTTTCCTGGAGGGTCTCAATGGCCATCTCATCGAGCATGCCTTTGCGCTTCTCTGCTGTCTGGAAAGCAGAGCCACATCAGAGTGATCGCCTTGCGTCAAGAAGAATGGCATAGCCCTGAGACTAACAAACCAAATACAGAGTTCCATACCTATCCACAGAACACAGTTTAGAACTGAAAAGATTCATGAAGCCTAGTCCATGAAGCCTAGTCCAACTTTACCACAAGTTTTGGGAGAGAAGTGAGGCTCAATCTTCTAGCTGCCCCTGCTACTGCCCTTACTTACCTTCCGGGTTTCCTCAAGATCTTGTAACAACCTCTCTTTCTCCTGCCCAAGTTCTTGTAGCTGCTCCAGGAGACGTGTGTTGGCCCGGAGTGACTCCTAAGAGACAAAAGTGGAGATGGCCTAAAGTACTGTCCTTCAGAACAATTGCTGCCCATGTCTCCACAACCAAGTTCTCTGTAAGAGCATCTCTGATGGGCAGCTGGCAACACTCAAGCATACAAACTGAGAATCATGACCTCCCATAACACACATATTTATATATTAAAATTATAGAATTGTGAAAGGTATCCCAAAGATCATGTAGCCCAAGCCCCTAGCAAAGCAGAAATCCACAGCATTCCTGAAGGGCAGCTGTTTCACTTCTGTTCAAAAAACACCAGTGAAGAAAGCTCACCACCCTCCAAAGCAACTCTGTTCCACTACTGAACAGGCTTTTACAAAAAGGAAGTTCCTCCTAATGTTTAGTCAGAGTCTCCTTTCTTGCAATCCGACTCCACTGGTTTAAGTCCAACTGTTTGGAGCAACAGAAAATATGGCTGCTCCATCTTCCACTATACAGTCTCACCAATATTTGAAAATGCATATCATATCACCTCTCAATCTTCTGTGCTACAACATAAATATACCCAACTCTCTCAACTGTTGAGGCTTTTATTTGTGGGCATTTTACCATCTTGCTTGTCCTCCTCTACACATATTTCAACTGTGCCCAAAAAAGGACACAGTACTCCATGTCCATAGGACAACTACAAATCCACCTAAAAGCAGAACTGTCTTGTCCCAACTTGTCTATCAGCAAGAATATAATGAGAAACTTAGTGGAAAGCCTACTGAAATCAAGATACAGTACATGCACAGCACTCTCATGATCTACCAAGTTTATCACTCTATCAAATAAAAGACAGGATTAGCCTGGCATGATTTATTTTTGAGAGTTACCGCATTCTTTTCTAAATCCTCACAGGCTGACTGTTGCCTGTTCAAGAATTATTCTTGGTATTGACATCAAGATGACTGGTTGACGGTTGCTCAGGTCCTCTTTTCTCCCTTACTAAAGATGGGACAACATTTATTTACCTCCAGTCTGCAAGCACCTAACCTCTTCTCCATGATTTTTCAAAAATTATTGAAAACATTTCTGAGATTGCACCTACAATTTCCTTTAGTACCCCTGGAGGTAGTTCATGTGGCTTTGGAGATCTGAAGTAATTCAAAGTAACTGTATGTTCTTTTATTACCTCTTCATCTCTTTTGGGCCTCAGACCCTCACTGCATGCTTTATTCTATTTTTACCAGGCTGAGTACTGTTTGCGGGGGGGGGGGGAGCAAATAGAAACAAAGTGGTTGCTGAGCACTTCTGCCTTCTTTCTGTCACCCATTACCATTTCTTTATTTGAGCTGTGCAAGAGACCTACACTTCCTTGTTCTTTCTCTTACTTTTAACATAGTTAGCTCATCTTCCCTTTTATATTATCCTTAACTTCTCTTGTAAACTTGAACCTGTTCTGAGCTTCAGTCCTCCTGGCCTTCTTCCTACAAATACTAACTGGTTCTCTGTACCCTTCTTTGGTGATTGGATCAATCACCACCCCCTACATATGTCCCTTTTAAATCTCAGCATGTCTTAATGGTCCTTATGTACCCACTTTAGTTTCTGTGGTGCCTCCTTCCTTTCTGTCTAACTGGAACTGTTGATGATTGCCCCTTCAAAATCTCACTTTTAAGGAACTCCCATACAGCACAAATTCCCCTCTCTTTGTGTATTTCTGACCATAACATCTCCCCTATGATATTTAAAATTACATTTATACCACTCTTTTCTTCCAATAAGTTCTAAACGTGGCTTAAATTTTTCTCCTTCTCCTCACTTTACCCTCACAACAAGACTGTGAGGTAGGACAGGCTGATAGAGAATATCAAGGTTGCCCAGTGATTTTTCGAGGCTGAGTAAGTACTTTTACCTGGATCTTTTAGATCCCAGCACAGTACTCTGATTGCAACAGCACACTGAATTTCACTTGCTCAACCATACACACAGATTCTTATAAGGATTTGTGAGATTAAGTATAGTGTAACTACTACATTAAATGCTTTGGATGCTGCAACTTCCATGATAAGTATTTTAAACTCCATTTAACTTTTTAAAATATTCCTGGTTAAAGTCCGACCTTTAAAAGTGTGGACTTTTTCAACTTTGGCAACTTTACTGTAAGTAACAGAAATTACATATTCCTCAATGCACTTTAGCTTCCCATCCATACCTTGAAGTTAAAAAAGTCTAGAATAATCTTCTCCAACTTATTCCTCTCCAGCTGTTTTGGACAACAACTCTCAGATACTTGATCACTGGCCATGCAGGGACTGAAGGGAGGCAAAGTCCATCACACCAGGTAAGGACCAGGTTGGAAAAGAGTAGTGTAGAGGAAGTCCAACTGGAAAGCCAGCATGGTGAGACAGCCAACATGGTGTAGTGGTTGGACTATGACTCTGGAGACCAAGGTCTGAATCCCCACTCAGCCATGGTAATACACTAGGTGACCTTGGGCAAGTCATACTCTCTCACCCTGAGAAGAAGACAAATCTTCTGAACAAATTTTGCCATGAAAGCCCCATAATAGGGTTGAATCAGGGTCTCCATAAGTCAGAAACAACTTGAAGGTCCACAACAACAAAGAGCTAGTCCAGGACCAAGAGAGCTCATAGAATAAAAGGAAGCAGGACAGTATCTTGTCAACAAATTGAAAAGGGGACAGGGAGCTAGAGAATATCAAGGCAGGTAGGAAAAGAAGAGATCAAAGACAGGGTCTAATGGGAGATGAAATGAGGTTAGATTTTTACCTTCTTACTGCTTCTGGCTCTCTGAGCAGCAAAGGTCCCCAAACTAGCCATTTTGCATACTGTGCCCAAGAGTGGTGGAGAAAAGAAAACTCAGTCTTCTGAAAAGTGATTCACTTCTCTTCTCCTCTCCTCTCCTCTCCCCTCCCCTCCAGATTATGCAAAGTGGTCAACTAGATTCTGCATGCAGAAGCGGCAGCGGCAGCAGTAGCAATTGCAATGCCATCAGCCTAGGGGCCATTTCAGGCCTGCATGTTGACATCTTGACCTACCTCAAGCTGTGTGTTGAGGTCATCCCGCTGGGCAGCTAGTGCCTCCTTCTCATTCTGATACTGCTGCAGCTCTGATTCTAAGGCTGCCACCTGATCCCGCATCAGATTCATCTCTTGGGTCTTGGATGTCTGGATCTACAGGGAAAGAATGAATGACAAGAGTAGAAGAAACAGGTTTGAGAGCCATACGAAGAAAACATGTGGTCTTCTGTAAATCTTCAAGCCATGCATGGGGTACTGGAATCTAACAGATCTAGAAATGGCTACAAAGCAGACAGTGTCCAGGTCCAACTATACTTCAGTGTGAGATCCAAGAGGTCAACCTCTCTGGCATTTTCATTTAACCTTTGGATTCCCTGCAAAAATGCCTTTTCTCAGCTGCATATTCTGGGGAAAGTGCTGGATTCCTGCACAAGCTGAGTGAGCAACTGCTTAGGGCCTCAGGTTATGAAGAGCCTCTACATACAAAACAAATCTGTTAATATACATTTGTTGGTAATCTTATGAGACCCTTACACTTTCCATACCACAAGAACATCACCCTGTTTTAATTCATCCCTGATGGACAGAATGAGTATAAACAAATGATACAACTTTGACCACTTGCAAACAACATTTCCCTTTGTGTACATGATTTTACTAAAGGCTTGACCAACCAAGGTCACTCTGAACCAGAGTTTATAAACCAGCTTCCTATGCCAGTAAGAAGGTCACCGTGAGTCTTGGTTAAAATGGTGTCAGAGATATTCCCTAGTCACAAGAGAGAAGGCAGGAACCAGGGTTAATTTAACAGTCAGGCTTTTAAAAACATTTAATAGTTTGTGAGAGTTTAATTGTGATAGTTTAATTATATTTTTAATGTTTGCTTGATGTGAATTTTTTAGCTGTTTCTGTTTTAACTTTTAGAAATCACCTTGCATCTTAGACTGGGGAAAAGGTGATGGTAACAACAACTACTATTAGTAGTAGTAGTATTGTTCCCATACTACCCATACCAGTAGTAGTATTGCTCCCATTCAAGAATGAAAAAAAGTGCTTGCTCTCACAAGTCAATCCTATTCTCATAACCAAGATAAAAGAGTTGGAAGTTTTATGTTTGTAGCCAAATGTTTGTACAGTCATCTATAAAAGGCCTACACCATAAAGTAAGTTGCTTGAGGTACCACAGAACTCTCTGATGACTTTGCTATTGTGGACTAACATGGTTTTCTTTTCTGTAATTAATTCTATAGACTGTAACACAGAATTTATACTCTTTTTGACCTGTGCTGGCTTTTCATAGCTGGGGCTCTGAGCCTAAGAAAGTCACTTTTTTAAAACTACACTTCTCAAGAATCTCCTAGCCAACAAGGCCAGTGTGATTTTCAAAATAATTTTGACTTTTCCAGGTTCTGCTGAGGCACAATTTTTAGTATCAACACAATTACGTATTATCTGCTTTTCACAGAACTGTGACACACAAAAAGTATTCCAGAAAAAGAGAGCAGCTTTTCACTTAACCAGGGATTATTTATTATTGAACACCCAGATTTTTTTTAAAGAAGGAGAAACCCCCAAGAAGTTCAAACTGACCCACATCTTTTAGAACTCAGAGAACAGAGTTTATGTCCACTGTAGCAGCAGCAGCAGCAGCCCTTGTTGTGCCACTGAAAATGCAGAACTCGCAGTAATTTGCAGGGCATTTTTAACAAACTTGGCCTGACCCACCTTCTCTATTAGCAATCTACAAGCAACCTCAGTCCCTCTTGACTCAATCAAGATGGGCCTAATGAACTCTTGAGGTCCTTCTTTCAGAATATGGGCAGGAAAAGAGGCCTCTTTCAGGTGGGCAACTGTGGCCCTCCAGATGTTCTAGATGTGCACCCTGGTTTCCATCACCACCTCCACCCCTGAGCAGCCCTCTGAGCACTTTGCTCCCATGGAGGGGCTTGGTACCTGTTCTAATGCTGCCAGATTGGTTCTCAGAGCATCATTTTCAGACAGAATGGTCTCAACCTGCTCCTGGCTCTCCGCGCTTTGACAAGCAACCTGATTCCCCAAAAGGTAAAGGATGGGTGAAGGAAAGAAAGCACAAAGAGAGAGAAAGAGGAAGAGAGAGAGAAAGGACAAAGCAGGATAAAAAGAAGAGAGAAAATATTAAAAATACAGAGCAAAACATGGAGGCAGTGTTAGCTCTGTGCTAGTTTGTTTGAAGGAAAAGCAGGCTTATTTTGCTAAAGGAAAGTGACATAAATGGCAGTAAAAAAACTAAAATGCATTTAAGACATACAGTTATTAAGACATGACTATTACAGATCTAAAATAATTACAGACTGTATCTAGCAGAAGGGAAAGGGTGGCAAAACACTGAAGAGGGTGAAGAGGGAGAGGAGGTTGCTGGGAAAGATAAGAGGTCTAAATTTCTTATTTTCCTAAGAAATGTGAAAGACAAACAGGAATGTTAAAGCTCTAATGGCAAAAGCAGTATTACGGCAGCAGCAGGAATTTTTTTTGGGGGGGGGGGGAGCTGCAGAAGATCCCACTGAAAGGAATGATCATAGGGGCTCCCTAGTGTATCCCGACTGGTTGACTACAGTCAGTTTGAATTAAGTGAAGTAATATCTTGGAAATGTTACTTCTGTGGACTACAGCTCCCAGAATCCTCAAGGCAGCATAACCACTGAACATGCTGGTCTGAGAATTTTAGTCCAAATATATACAATCTGATATACGTTAACATGTAAACAAATTAAGGGTTGGGGCAACTAAACTATTAAATCCAGGGGTTTACGAATGGTGTGCAGTGGTTGGAGTCCAAGAGACCAGGGTTCAAATCCCCACTAGGCCATGGAAACCCACTGGATGACCTTGGGCAAGTAACACTTTCTCAGACTAAGAGGGAGGCAATGGAAAATCTCCTTTGAAGAAATCTTGCCAAGAAAACTCCAGGATAGGGTCACAATAGGTCAGAGTCAACTTGAAGGCAGGTAACAACCATCACTGGCATGCAAGGTCATGCAAATAAACCTCAAGGCCAGAAAGAGGCCCTGCCACAAACAAATTCACTCACATTATTTGCAGTGCTTTAAACTGAGATGGTGTTAAAACAGCCCGGGAAACAGATATTAAAATAAGAAGATCATTGTCTGGCTGAGACCATTAATTAAAACCGAGGAAACTACCCAAGACTGTGTGGTACTCGGGAACCAGAGCCATCTTTAAGTCCCAAAGTATGATCATGGAGGGTGGCTGGCAGGAATCCTGGACAGCTTATGGTGCAGGAGTGGGCAAAGTATGGTCTCAAGGGCATTTTTGTGGTCCTTGGCCACTCCCAACTCCCCGTAACTTCCTACTGAATTTTTGGGGCCAAAAAGCAAGAGTGAATTGCCTCTCCTTGAAGAATGATTTAAAATACAGGTATACATATCACTTAACAAAGTAGATGTGTTCCTGGGCATTACTTCATTATCAGAAAATTTAATATCAGAGGCAAAGTTAACATGGAAAAGATAGGGATAACTTCCTACACCACAAAAAAGAAGAGGCGTTCAAAGTGTTTCAGCAAACGTTTTATTCAACACTAACAATATGCTCAGGTGAAATGAAACAACCAGGTCAGGTAGTTTTGCATAAATAAAGAAAAAACATTTTGATTTGCCAAGCTTAGAGGGTTACCCCTCCTGCTTAAGTAGGATGGGAACCCCAGAGACCATCTAAACAAACTAAGCTGCCACCACCTACTGATTTGACCTTTTTCTAGTAACTCAGTAGGAAGTTATGGGGAATTCAACTTACACTGTGCTTCCACCTGACTTTGTAGGTAAACACGCACACAGATCGAGTGAAGGTACATGAAAGGAGTATGAAAGGGGAGAAGTACTTTAAAGGAAAGATTTTATTCTAAGCAAGACATCTAGATTGGCAAAACATATCTGTCTTCATGAAGGAAATTTTCACGGGGGCAGAATTTTTATTAGGGGGGACAATACCCTCCCACTACATCCTTGTTAGACCTCAACATGTTCAAGCACTACTCCATCCACACACTTGGAAGGTGGAGGGGGACCATGAGAAATGGGAACCAAGTGCCCACAATGAAGTTGAGGTAAACCACTTTGTAAATCTGCATAATTTGGTTACAGTTCCTGGCACAGAAACTGATTATGCATTTTTGCACAAAATATGTCAAGCCCTGGTCATAACTCAATTGAATGAAAGACTGTACAAACATGATGTCTGGTGGGAGGGTTACGGGGGGGGGGGGGGGGGGGAACAGAAACTACTACTGATTTCAGCAAAGCACAAGATTTAAATAACAACAAACAAACAAGCAAACAAGCAAACAAACAACTACAAGGTACTCTAAATGCATATAATTTCATTTTAGTCCCTCCTCCTTAACCTATGTACCTTATGTGTTCTGACTCCCAGTTTTAAATCAATAAAGGTATAGATGGCACGATGAAAAACACCAAGTACCTGGGATTTTAATTTTTTTAAAGTACACCTGAAAAATATTTTGAAGAAGAAGTAAGATGCAAAGGAGAGGATGTGAAACTCAACACTGAGTAAATGAGCAAACCCAAGGGGTTTACAGATCAGCAAGCACTAACTAGAAGCAAACTCAAACCACACAACTGGAGACTCAATCTCCTCCTCTAGTCCCAATCAATTTGCTGTGTGCCTTCAAGTCATGTCTGATTTATGGAGACCCTAAGGCAAACCTATCACACAGTTTTCTTGGCAGAGTTTGTTCAGAGGGGGTTTGCCCTTGCTTTCCTCTGAGGATGAGGTCATCCAGTAAGTTTTCATGGCCAAGCAGGGATTCAAATCCTGGTCTCCCAGTGTCCTAGTCCTACACTGGCTAGACTAATTAATAGAGTTGTTTCATTTATTCATATCTCCCTTTTGCAGAATTACTCTTTACTAAGCAGTGTACTATGTGCTTTGAACAATAAAAGAGCAAACCTAGCCATCTCAATATTGATGGCTGAAGAAAACTGGGATGGTATGTTGATATGTTTCCATCAAAACTTGGGAAAATTATTATTTTGGACCACAAAATATCCCCAGATCCCACAGCCAGAATAGCCAAAAAGGGTGATATTTTGGCAGATAAAAAACAACAATGAGGTGTGGGATAGGAAGTCTGACATTGTGGATGACATTGCTGTGCATGTGTTGGTGAAATGCTCACAACTCATCCAGATTAAAACCAATCAGAAGATCTCACTAACCAGAGCTAAGGAAGACATGGCCCTCCACAGTTACTGGAATATGTTTCAAAATATGTTTCAGACTTACTTCTGATTGGCAATGAACACTTAAAAAATAAAACTGGGAGACATGTTTCACTTATGTGTCCAAAAGAGGGAGTATGAAAGCACAGGAACTGCCATACTAAGAAGTTTGCCTTTCTACTTCTCTGTAAGCCAGAGCTTCCAACTGGAAAGACGGAAGCCTAGAGCAGAGTGTTGCGCAGAGAAGTAACAGGTAGCCTCTTAAATATGCAGAAATGTTCTATGTTTTGTCTTGATCCAAACCAACCTGACAAAGGCGCAAGAGGATTGCTTACCTACCTACCTACTGGAAGGACACAAGGCCAGAGTACTATATCACACAGAGATACAGTGAGGAGTCCCCTCTGTGGGTGCTTGGGCCTTCAGGTATTTTATTTACTGAGCATGTCAGAAGTTTTCCTAGCATGCAATCAGAGTTTTGCTCAACATATTCAATATGCTGCCAGAAGCTGTTGTTTTAAAGAAAACTAGACACTTTAACACCTAGATTCTTGAGGTCCTTTTAACAAGTCACTTTTCTAATTTTCAGATAATAAGAAGCATGACAGTGCAGTTTCTGTGGGTGTTTACCCAAGATAAGTTCCTTTGTGCTCAACAAAAGTATCTTCAGCAGAATGAGCACAGAACCTGCACACAAACACATATGAAGGCAAATTGAAGCCTTTTTTAAAAAATGAAATGCATAGTAGGCCACAGCTGGGAAAAAATGGGTCAGTGTAAAACATGAGGGATCCATGGAATGAATATAAGCAGGGAAAATTAGAATGGGCGATGAACAGGAAGAGAAAACCAATGTGCAATGCAGAGAATAAAAAGAAGGGAACAGAAGAAGAAGAATTTGTGCAAAGAAATAAACTTTTGCATTTCCAAGTCAGCAAGATGAACCTTCACTCAGGTATCCCAAAGCACAAATGTGGGTGGATTCGGTTTAACATTTCCATTAATCAAATGACTCCACTCTGCCTGCCCTATGGTGGTGCATATGCCATGGAAGTACTAAAAAAAAATCAAATGTGCTAGTGGTCACAGAATTCTATTCAAAAAGCCATGGATTACTAGTCCTTATGACTATGAATATGTGCTTCTAGCTGTGAGCGAAAGATCTACTGAAATATCAAAAGTGGGCTGGCCAAAATAGAGATTAGGGGGAGATTTCTTTGCCCCATCTAAGGAAAGCAGAATCAGAATTATACAGCACAGGCAATATGCAATATTCATAATCAATAAAGGCCAGAGAATTCCCCTTTTCTTAATACCAAATATGGGTTACATGGGAATTTTTCTTCTTCTTTTATTATTTGGAGTTCACACAAGCCAAACTGGAAGGCAACATACATGTTTTCAAATTGAATGATTCATTATTCCACACAAATCCACAATACTAGAGGGATGCTTGCTGTACTGCTTCTACATTACTGCTTGATACAGACTAGAGTTTCTTAACCAATGAGCTCTTATTTGTTGGGGAAAATGTGTGTGGGTGCACTCACTTGGTCCTGTAGAGCTTGCAGGGCCACCTCATGCTCTTTCCGACGACTCTGCAGTTGGTCCTTTAATTCCGAGAAGCCCTGTGAAGGAAGGAATAAATTAAACCAAGGAGTGGAGCACAGGGGGAATATTTCACTGGTACAGCACCCCTAGAAAGGGCATTCCACCAGTTACATGCTGAAGCAGAGAGAGAAATGATGTCAGTAAGACCTGACTAATAGGAAAACATGAAGAACATAGAATGCAGTTTCTCCTTTTAAAGAAAAAGGCTTTTCTGCCTTCTGGTTCATCACCACTGGGAACATCTATGCTACATCTAATTTAGCTGCTATGGTTTTTCCCTGAGAAATTTGGAACTGGTAATTTTGTGAGGTACTGAAAGTTCTCTGGTAGAGAGATGCAGCTCCCTCACAAAAGAATATATCTCAGAATTTATTGCAACTAACCCCTGCAATGAAGAGATACCCCTATTTGGGCCATAGTTCTTCCCACTGTACAGATTAGAGAACAGAGACTGAAGGAGTAAAGGAGCTCGAAGTACTGAAGCCTTTATCAAATAGTTTCCCCGTTAAAGGGGCAAAGTTCTTTGACTCCAGGGATCAACACAGTTCCTATATATCGTGAATGAGTCTCAGCCTAGAATCAGAACCCTTCAAAATAGCAGGGATGTAACAATTTGACTATTTAGTCCTTACAAATGAGGATGAATAATTTCAGCAGTTTTCTCTTTGCTGTGGAGGGAAAAAATGAGTATTTCTGTCCAGTTTTTACCCAGTATTCACACATCCTGAAATGCTTTATTCAGTGCAGAAATACACATGGGTTGTGTGTGAGAAGATTATGTGGAGTTCATACACAAACCACTATTTCCAGATTGTTATGTGGCATTTTTTTTTTGCATATTGTTAGTTTCTGCGAAAAAACAATCATGCAGAAAACCCACATGACTCTGTAAGCTGTTTTCTACACAAACCCCACAATTTTCACCCCCCATAACCCACTTGCATTTTGGCGCAAAATAATTTCCTGAAACATTTTGAGATGTGCAAATACTGGGAGAAAACTATGCAAAATTCTCACGGCTATGTTATTCTTCCTGACTAGGTTTCCCATTTTTCTCATTTTTCAGCCAGAGAACAAATTAAAGGCTAATGTTCTTTCCAACCCTAGAGAAAGGTGACACTTACCTGGTTAACAGTCTGGAGTTCCTGCTGCAGTTTCTGATTGCGAATCTGAAGGGACTTGAGCTCGTCCTCTTTCCGCTGTTGAATCTCGTCAATTTTGGTCCTAAAAGGTGAGAATGAGGGCTTATTTACAGAGACATCAAGGTGAGGTGGTACACCTATACCTTCTTAGGTCACCTTTCTCTTTATACCCCTTTGAAGTGCATCTTTGTCACTCTCACATCTGTTTCCAACTCTCTGTCCTTATGATTATTCCTCTTGATGTTACCTCCCTTCAATCTCCTGCTGAAAGTCCTCACATGTCAGCTTGCCATGTTTTTGACTTCAATTTTTAATATGCCCCAAATATTGACTAATAAACACTTCACGCTCCATGTTTCATAGACCTTTCACAGCAACCTCTAACATATCTCTTGTTGACATTTGAGCAAGGAAGCATGCAGGCCCCCCAAGATGATTTTGGACTGTCACTCCCATCAGCCCCAGCCAGCACAGCCAATGGGAGCTGGAGCCCAACAAAATCTGGAGGACCACCAATTGCACAAGCTTCTTATTTTAGGCTCAGTCTGGGACAGAAACAACTAAAACCTGAATCTAAAAGGTGTATCTCATACATCCAGGATCTGTCTGTGTTTCCATAATGTATTCTGCAATTTTTAAAAAAGCACAATTTATTCAGTGTTCTATCAGAATTCCATACATATATAGTCACAGGCAAACATGCAGGAAAACCCCCACAATGTCATACATATGTATAGAAGAAAGAAAATATTTAGCAAAACAAAACAGAGCACAAGACCAAACAGAATAAAATATCTGGAGAGTTCACTACTTGATACAGAGCTGTCTGTCAATGCTTAATTCAGGAATGATTGCCTTAGTGATGGATCAGAATAGAAGAACTTTCCAAAGTGTTATGTGTTGTTGGTGGGCTGTCTATATAACTATTTAATTTACAGCATTCAATAAAAGGCTACCAAATGTCATAAAAGGGGTGGTCTGTCTTACTATTCCTGAAGCTTTTACTACAGGGCTGGGCAACTCTTGAGGATTAGGGATTTGTTGGCTCATGCCGCCTGCACTTTCCATACCTCTGCTTTAATGTGACCAACTAATTCTTCCATAAGAATCTAAATGGTGTATAATGCCATCCATATAATGTGCTCCTTGACTGAAGGTGAGACTGAAACTAATAGGACTTGTAACCACAGCTTCTTCCATCTGCTCTCTTCAATAGAGAGATGTAGATCCCTATCCTATATTAATTTAGCACAGTGGGCTCTTGGTATCTGCTGGGGTTTGGTTCCAAGACACCCCCCTGGTGGATACCAAAATCTGCGAATTCTCCCATTACATACAATGGCATAGTAAGATGGTCTCTCTTATATAAAATGGCAAAATCAAGGTTTGCTTTTGGGAATATATACATATAAAGGCAAAGGTATTCCCCATTGACAAGGCTGTCAAGTCATGTCTGACTGTAGGGGATGGTGCTCATCTCCATTACTAAGCCAAAGAGCCAGCGTTGTCAGAGACTACTCTGTGATCATGAAGCCAGCATGATTGCACAGAACGCTGTTTACCTTATCACCGAAGTGGTACCTATTTATCTATTTGAATTTGCATGCTTTTGAACTGCTAGGTTGTCAAAAGCTGGGACTAGTGATGGGAGCTCACCCCATTATGCATATATACATATGTATATGTATATTTTCAAGCTGTGGACAGTTGACTCTATGGATAAAAAATCTGTGGATATGGAAGACCAACTGTACTTCCAATGCTTCTGAAAGAAGGTTGGATTGTAATATATATACACATATGCATACACACACAACACATATATTTTAGACACACACACACACAATGTTTGAAATATTAGTTTATCCTGCAAGTTTTACTGCTATACATAAACCTATTCTGCATTTGCTAATTTGGTTTTATATTGGAGCAGGGCCACAAAGGAAGCCGAAGGTAAAACCCAGATCCCTCTGGAAATCTAAGGCACCCATGAAAAACTGATGGATTTAACATGGTTTTTTAAAAAAGCAAACACCATAAATGAGACAGGGAGTTCTTCTCCATCCTTCTCTTGATTCAACCAACAGTTGCAGCAGCTGTGAAGTGGGCTGGGAGCTCAGCTAAGGTCCTGGTACCATTCAACTGATAAATGGGGCTCTCTGCAGCTGATGGTCAGTAAAGGGAGGGCAACCCACATGACTAATCACAGCAATTCTAGACATTATTCAGCAGCTCCTTTCACCAACCACTGCCCACATACTTTTAAGCCTATCTTCTCAGTCCTTGATTATTTTTTTAAGGGGGAGGGAATATTTGCAGATCCATCACTCCTTGGCCATCATTGCTTCCCCAGGGATTGTCATTACTCTCCCCCAACCATGAAATGAAAACCTCATTCACAAAATGATTCTGCCCCCACATTCTATTTTATTCACACTTGCCAACTGAAAACCTACTGGTTTTAACCATCCATTGATCAAAGTAACAGAGAAGGAGTGGGTAGAGGCTTCTTCTGTAAATGCTTTCTCACTCTCTCACACAAACATTACTCTCACACCCCCAAAAGAGGGGAAAGCTAGACAAAAGAGAAATGACACTTCTAAAAGAGAAGCATTAATGCAGCTGACATAACTAATTATCAATCACTAAAATGGTAAAATGCACAAAATGAGATCTACTCATTCTTCCTACTCGAGCCCTTTTCATGTGCATAGTCATGGCTATGAGCCAACAAGGAAGAGACTGTATAGCAAAGGTGGACTGACTTCAGTCTTCCAGTACCTGTTTGTGACTTACTAAAACCCACAGAGAGCAAACGGTGTAAAATTGCCCTAGAAAGAGAGAATGCTAAGAGTCTGAGAATCTCTTTAATTGTTAAGACACAACTTAACAGTGTCATGTACTCCCTCTTCCTGAGGAACACTGTAAGTGCATTTCTGATTAGGATTCAGGTCTTCTCAGTCCAGCTTTCAGGAGGGACCAGACTTCTGTGCATCCTGTTATTCTCAGAACTATGCAACAACAAAAATCAAGGCATGAGCTCCCCCTCCCCCCACTTTTCCCTCCCCATAAACATTTCCTCTTGTGTTGTCTTTTAAAATGGAAACCTGAGACCAGGAACTATCTTGTTCTTTCATTGATCTGTAAACTGAGCTGTGTTCACAAGTGTAGAGTCAACACCAATAGGAGTAAAAATGCTTAAAGTAAATGAACAGGCACTCAGAAACCAGCCAGTGATCCACAATCTACCTTTGGCTCACAAAGAAATGAGCCTCCTCTTTGGCAGCATCCAGCCTAGGCAACTATCCAACCTGAGAGATTCGCCTTTGCTTTCCTCTTATGGCCTTCTGTGGACATTTGGCTTTGAAAACCAAATTTTGTTCAGGTGAACAGCTGGTGTTTACTCTTTTACTGCCTACTACACTGTTTTGCTCTGCTGTGGTTTATTTAGACACTGCATTATGGATTTGACTGTATTCTTAGTTTTCTGCTTTTAATGTAGGTGTAAGCTGCCTGGAGCATTCTCATCAAGAGTCCAGAGCCAAAAGTAAAGTAATAAAGACAGGAGGAATTGTCTCCACAACTGCTCTTCAAGTAGGCTGAGGGAAAGGCCTGAATTCCCCAGGTGTGGTGCAAGGCAAGGCAAGGCTCTTTGGCTTTCCACCTTCCCAACCAGTTGCCTTTGCTCCAGTCCAGCCAAGTATGAGATGCAGCTTGTTCTGAGTCATCTCAGCTTGGCCTCCTCTGGTCCATCCCACCAGGCTTTACGTAATGTCACTGCCAAGGTGCCATGACTTTCCTGCTTAGACTGAAGCACCAGCAATGACTTCTAGATAGCCACTTCATTGTTGCTACTTCCCTCAATTCCTCATCTACAATGCCACTCACAGGAGACGCAGCTAACTGTGAAAACCTCTACTCCCCAATGCTCAGAGATGATTTCTTGTACAGTCGGAATGGGAAATGTGCAGCTCCCTCCAGATCAGTTGCTGGACTGCAACCCCCATCAGCCCAGAGCCAGAGGGATGATAGGAGATGTGGTGCAGCAACATGAAGAGAGCCAAATATCTCCCTGTCCCATATGTGTACTACAGGCTTGTCTGAATTCTGCATCAAATGCAGCCATGAGTCAGTACAGAGGTTTAGGTTTTCAGTACTCAGTCCCATACCTGCTGTCATTGTAGAGAGCTTCTTTTTCTGTCTGAAGCCGCAGAAAGCTAACAAGAGGGAACAAGAGATGGGAAAAATTAAGACACATAAGTAGGACAGAGGCAAAAAGTAGATTTCCCTCCCCTCTCAAAAATATAAATTCAACTAAACATACTGATGTGTCCTTGCTGATGGGAAAATAAGTATAGATGTCCAAAACATACTGCAGAAATAATCCAGTTTGAGACTGCTTCAACTGCCCTGGCTCAATGCTAGGGAATTCTGGGGATTGTAGTTTTGTGAAACATTTAGCCTTCTCTGTCAGAGAGATCTGGTGCCACAATAAACTATAATTCCTAGGATTTCCTAGCAATGAACCAGGGCAGTTAAAGCAGTCTGTTAGCCACACCTGACTTTATAAAAAGGATGCAAATTATATCAGGGATTGTAATGGTTGCTTTCTTCAGTTACATCTCCCAGAATTCCCCTAACCAACATGGGCACTAGCTATGCTGTCAGGGAAACTCTGAGAGTTGCAGTTCAAAACAGTAACTTTCCCAAGCTTTGATGGATAACCTCCCTCTTCTAATACGCACATAAGCAGAGCAAGTTAAATAGAAGGGCAAAGATGTAAAGAGCTGCTTCTGGTTCCAGAATGGTATGGTGACCTGAACACTGGATTAGGATTGGGAAGAGCCAGGTTCAAATCCTCCCTCAGTCATGGAGCTCACTGGATGACCTTGTCCAGGTCCATGTTACTCATTCTCTGTCTAACTCTATCTAACTACCTCATATGGTTGTTGGGAAGATAAAATACAGAAGGGGTGAGAAGAACCATCTACACCACTGGACATTTAGTGAAGAAAAGGTGCAATATAAACGTAAAGACCAATCAAATCAGTAAGTAATAATTTAGGTATTAATTAACCAACTGCCCCTTTCTTTCACTGAGCTCCATGCAGTCTACATAAGCTGTCTACTTCCTGCTTCATCCTCACAATAACTGGGAAAGAGAGAGAGAAACACACACACGAAGAGAGAGAGATTTAATGAATTAGGGCCTTTGCAGGCTGCCAGAAATAGTGCAAATTGAGTCCACTTTAACTGTCCTGGCTCAGTGCTAGGGAATCATGGGAATTATATTTTTTTTCTGGAACATTGAGCCTTCTCTGTCAGAGAGCTCTGGTGCCACAATAAACTACAGTTCCCATGACTCCCTAGCACTGAGTCAGGGCAGTTAGTGGACTCAATTTGCACTATTTCTGGCAGTCTGCAAAGGCCCTTACTGGGTCTTAACAGATCCCTGTTGAACATCCTAACCACCACCCCACCTTGTTTCTAGTTTATGCAAATTACTAACATTAGCCTGGTGCAGTTTTATTTTCTCCCCATATAATAATAATAATAATAATAATAATAATAATATAATAATAAATTTTTATTTGTAGCCCGCCCCTCTGCAAAGCAATCGGGGCAGGGAACAGCAGCATTTAAAACAAGACAAAGTTAAAACATTCCCTCTCCCACAATCCCATCCTCCCCCCCCCGCCCCATCCCCTTAAAATACGATTAATTTTTTAACCATATGACTCTCCTGAAATAACAGAATAATTGGCTCTCATCTGCTGCAAAAACAGTTTCTCTTAAGTAAAGGGGTGTGGGAGGGAAGACAGCCAAGGGGATCAAAAGACCTAAAACATTCCTTGCACTAGTCACACTAGGACTCGTTTCATGATTCTTCAGACTGCAGCCAGTCTTTTTGGTCTTTTTGGCTAACAAGCTAATAGTCAGTTTGAGTGACAGTAAATTAGATGAGGGATTTTATCACACCGCTTTTTAAATCGACTTACCTCACCTAATTTAAATTTTAATTCGGGCGGCATCCTGATGTTATTAGAAGGAGTTTGCCACCAAATATGCTGCCTGAATACAGCCCGGTCCATCCCCGCTCATAGGAGCACTCTGGCAGCCATTTTCTTAAGCCGGGAGCTTTCTGGCTTTGAAAAGAGGTGCGCTGAGCGCCCCTATGAGCAGGGATGGAGCCGGCTGTATTCAGACGGCAGATTCAGGGGCAAAATCCTTCTGATAACATCAGGATGCCACCCAAATTAAAATTTAAATCGGGAGAAATAAGTTGATTTAAAAAGTGGTGCAATAAATCTCCGAGATGAAACATTGTTTCCCAAATATGCAAGTACCACTGAACTCAGAATCATCTACTTAAGCTGAACAGCAGTAGAATCTATGCAAAGATAAATACTTTTCACATAGTCGAACTGTACAATTTGCTATAAAAAAATGGCCATCCACTTGGATGGCTTTAAAATAGGATCAGACGAATTGCTTTGCTTGTGAGTAAGGCTCAACTCTTCAGCTGCCATCAAGGCTCAAGAAAACTGGTCCCACCTCGGAAAACTGACTAGAACTACCCTATCCATCCCAGTCAGCCTTCCAACTCTTTCTGCCCTTCCTGTCATGCTTCCCCATCTCCTAATTTATGGTATTTGCTGAGAATCAGGCATTATATGGTTCTATAATCATGCTCTTAGTGTTATTTACTATAAGTTGAATGAACGTTTGTCCAAAAGGGCTTTTCATCAACTATTTTTTAAAATCCTTTCAAGTTATACGGGTGAGTAATCTGCTTTTTTTCTTATTTAAAATACAAAGCTAAATAGTTGCAACATGCCAGACAGGAGATTCCATAAACACAGAGAACAGGCATGATTTTGGATGTATTGGAATGCCAAAACCCAGGGGGGCACATTTCTTAGCTGAATAAGCTACACCATTTGGCCCACTAGTGAAAATAAATCCCATTTCCTACTTTAGCGGAGTCCCTCTC
Source organism: Phrynosoma blainvillii (assembly GCA_026167975.1). Classification (NCBI taxonomy): domain Eukaryota; kingdom Metazoa; phylum Chordata; class Lepidosauria; order Squamata; family Phrynosomatidae; genus Phrynosoma; species Phrynosoma blainvillii. Next base: position 183,362,053 of record JANUYF010000002.1, read on the forward strand.
CCTCCCCAGACCTACCTCTCCTGCTTCTTCTTTAGCTTCTCAGCAAGCTGCACAGGAAAGAAGGAGCTGTGAGTTCCCACCAATAACAGTGATAACCCCTCAAAACTGTCACCCCCTGCTCCCTCCCACCCCTTGAGACACACAGAGTTTTCTTCTCACCTTGCTGAGTTCTTGCTGCAAACGGGCCATTTCTGTTGTCTTAGATGCCTGCACCAGGAGGAGGAAAAAAAGGCAGAGATATTTTCACGTGGTCAAAATGCCTCACATACATTCTTTGAGAGATTCTCTCAACTCCCCCAACCCACTATAAAAGAGGGCCGAGACCTTTTGACCCTCCAGGAATTTTGGACTTTGAACTCCCAGGAGCCTTTTTGTGAACACAGCCAATGATAAAGAAAAGTTTTAAAAGAAGAGGCTGGGGTGATATATTGTTTTAAAGTGTTTTAAACAGTTTTATCTTTTTAAACTTTATTTTACTCTTTTAACAAGCAATCTATTTTAATATCGTAATAATTTAATTCCATTTTAATGTATCACTTTTCTATGTTTTTAACTTCTTTAGCTGTTCTTTTAATCTTGTAAGCCGTTCTTTTAATATTGTAAGCCGTACTGTTCTTTTAATATTGTAAGCCGTTCTGGGTCCCAGTTCTGAGAAAAGAGCAGGACACAAATAAATATAATAATAATCAAATAATAATAGCAGTCAACAAAAATGAGGCCCAAGAGGAAAATGAATCCTAATTTCTATGTTTTCTTAATAAAGGTTTACAAAAAATAGAATATCTCGGTATAGCTGTTTTTTCAGCAAACAGGAGATTTTTAAATTATTAACTACTGTTGATGTGTTTCCATAACTGATGAATATGTAAATGTTTGAATATATGTTTATATGTTCATTTTCATTTGTGTGGAATGTGTATTGTTGTATGGATATGTTATTGTTACCTAGAAATAATTAAAAAATATAACTTAAAAAAAAATGAGGCCCTAGAAAGGGGCTTTAGAAAATCCATGACAAGCTAGCCATGGCTATGAGCCAACAGTACCAAGGAAAAAAGGGCAATGTCCCAGGCGGCCTTTTACCTCGAGGCTCTGCAGCTGCTCCTTCAGGAGAATCTTCTCTTCCCGCTCTGTCTGCCATTTCAGTTCCACCTCTGAGAGTAGCTGTTGGGAGGCGCTACTGCTGCCGCCGCCACCGTCAGATGTCTGAGGCTCCATGCCCTCTTGCCCAGCGGGTGGAGGCTTCACAGAAGCATCCCCCTTCCCGGTGTCTCGGTTTTCTGCTTGCCTTGCCACTTCCTTCTCATAGCGCTCCTGTAAAGCTGAAGAGCCAGAGTGGGCTCCAAACTTGTCCTGTGGATGCCCTGTTTCTGAGTTCCCATTCAACATGCATCGGGCTTCCCTAATGTCCAATCCCTGTCCCCACCAATCCCTCTTTGCCCTGTCTAGTCATTATTTTGAATCCCATTTCAAATTGTGGTGAACACTTTGTCACCAACACCCTACTAGTGAGACAGATGGCCTGATTGTGGGGCTGGATCTCCCACAAAGAGATCAGAACTATTTCACCAACCCCTGGAAGAAAAAAAACAAAAGACACTTTACACTCTATTTTTCCACTTTCCCCAGCAACAATACAAGGGCAGGGGGATATTTTTGTGGCCTACAATGCCTTATGCTTTCTGCTGCTCTTTTGTCCTGCTCTCCTTTTACCAGCCCTGCTGTTTCTGCTATTTCATCATACATTTGCCCTGGGCCTTCATGAAATCCCTCTACCTACATCTACATAATAGGTGAAGGAACCTTGGGCCCTCCAGATGCTGATGAATGATTTCCATCATGCCTCGCTGTTCACTAGGCTGGCCATTTCTGATGAGACTTGGAAATCCAACATCACTTGGATGGCTGTAAGATTCCCCACCTGTGATATACACACATCCTAGTTTGCCCTTGATGTGAGCAACGTAACACTGGCTCAGTGTGCCACATGGGCAAGGCTATGACTAGGTCTCCATGGCATAGCTATAGAGGAAAAACTTGCCAGACAACTGCTTAGCCAGAACAACAGTTCAGCGTCTTTCAATAGTGAAGTCTCCCTCCACCACCACCACCACCACCACCACCACCACCTCCTCCATTTCTGGGACTTCCCTGTCTTTATCCCAGGTAAGCCGAGTCCAGCTTCATCAAACACAGTACCTGCCATGTTCTTCTGTAGCGCAGAGTTCTCTGCCTGCAGCCGCAGCAGTTCTCCATCCACAGGGCTGGCTGGGGAGGCTCCTTCTGTGGTTCCTTCTCCTGCCACTGCCCCTTCTTCCCGGAGGTTCCTGTTCTCCTTCTCCAGCTGCTCAATTTGGGAGCACAGCTGGAGGGGAAAAGGAGAGCTCAGAGGGTTACTGTTCAGCATCAGGACACACACACACAGAATATGGCTGTGTTAGCCTGGAATATCAGTATGTAAAGGATGTTGTAGCATCTTTGAGACTAACTGTGTGAAAGAAGTTGTAGCGTAAGCTTTTGTAGACTTGGCCTGCTTCCTAGTCTGCCTTTGTCCCTCAGCAACCATAGTTAAAATTGAACTTGTCATTTCAGCACCATACCCACAGATTTTGCATTTCTATGGCTATTATATGGTGTGATTATAAAAGTCCTTCCTGAGCAACAGTTCACTCCATGCACCTAATCTGTGAAAGCCAATGCTACAAGGTCTTTTGCACAGTTAGTCTCAAAAGTGCTACAAGCACAAGAGTTAACAATGTTGAGGAGAATTTTTTAAAAAAGAAAGAAAGAAGAAAAGAAGATATAGAAGATATTCCTTCCAAGAGAAAGTATTCCTTTCCCTGGGTTATGCTGGCTATGGCTGATAGGAGCTGTAGTCCAACAACATCCAGAAAGCTGCTCAATCTCCACCTCTGTTCTGCCCATACCTCTTTAAAAAGCAGTCACAGGAGCCCACTCTATTTGAACATTCATGCAACACTTTTCTCCCCATGATTTGTCTTTGGAGAGCCACCAATAAAGAATGCCACCCTCTCTCACCTGCAGTACCTCCACATTGATAAAGCTGGAAGGAATTCAAGGATCATACCAGCCTCCTGGGGAAGGGATCCCACCCACATTGCTCAACCGCCATTGACATTACTACAATCAGAGCACATAAAGCAATTACTAAGAAGGGGCTTCCCACTCAGAAAACAGCCCATGAAACACCATCCCGATGATTCAGTCCAACTATTCCTGGGAACAATGGGCCGGGAGAGGAGGAGAAGGCCTGGAGGAAAGAGGGGTGCCTCTCCCAGTGATGGTACCAACTAATTTGACTGACTAGGTAGAGTGAGAAAGGAAACAGTTCCTTTACAATCCCCACCACACTCCAAAAGCAACGCTGTCCCTTAGAAAAGGATCTGGAATTTGCCCTCTTCTCAACACAGCTGTCCTGCTGTACATTAGTGACCTTTTCACACACAATTATAATACTATGATCCCATTCTAGCTGCCACAGCTGCTGCTGTGGACTCCTGGGGTTTGTAGTTTGGTCAAAGACACCGAAGAAGCTCTCTGGATGAGAATTCTAAGCACCCCTCTATAAACTGCAAATCCCATTGCCATAGGAAAGAACCATGATAATTAAAGTGGGGCCTATTCACACTACACAGTTGTGATATGATTCAGAGAATCTAGAGAGGCTTGGTGCTGCAAAATGAGCCTTGAGGAAAACCACACATGGACCCTCTAAGCTGTATTTTGCATGTTCCTGCTTTATTCAATGGGAAGAAGACAAACAAGATTCCATATTCCAGAAACATATATACAAATTTCTCACCAGGAAGGGTGGGGAGAAACCCCAAAGGCTTATATGAAGGACAAAATGAGAATAGTGTAGATGTGATTTGGAGAAATCAAGCAAAATCAAGATTGGGTTTTCCTTTACATCACTACTGTGATTCTAAAAAAAGGAAAGGAAAAAAGAATCCAAAAAAAAGGAGAGGAAAAAAAATGATCTTAGATAGGTGGTAAGGAGGAGAAGAGATCTTTAGTGGCCATATTCTAGGGGACAGAATGAAGTATTGAATCGTGTTTACAACATCAGTGTGGTTCTTGTGCTCCCATGATGGTTCTTTGGAGACCATGTCAAAATTCTGCATGAATGTCAGAAATGACCTGAAGGCACACAACAACCAGAGACTGCCCTCCATTAGGGTGGCTGCCATGTGCTGCAGCACAGTGCCCTCTAGCAGGCGCCTTGTGTTACTGCAGTCAGACCCAACAGCCCAGTACCTTGGAGAGTTCCTGCATAAGAGTGCTATTTTGCAGCCTAAAGTCATCCTCCTGGCTGTGTAATTTTCCCTGAAGCATTTCATTTTCACTAAGCAAGGCATCCACTTCCTGTAAGAGAGAGAAAAAGATCAGTGATGTCACATGACAAGATCTGAAAGACCGACATAAGGTAAAACTCACTTTCCTTCCAAGTTGGGCAGTATCAAACAACAAGCACCGCAGAGCTCCTCTGTCAATCTCCTCCAAAGGCTAAGCAATCTGCTCCCACAATCACATCCTATCATCTTCCTGCTAATATACAGATCAACTCCATTCTATGGCTGGGGTAGTCAACTACAAAGAGGATAGGGCAATTCCCACTCCACCCCCAGCAGCACTGGCATTCCTCACAAGACCAGATGTGACATATCACTTCCTGTTTTGTTTCTGGCTGAGATGTGTGTGTGTGTGTGTGTGTTTCTAGGTGCATATACACTGTAGAAATAATGCAATTTGACAGCACTTTAACTGCCATGGCTCCATCCTGCAGAATCCTGGGATTTATAGTTTTGTGAGACACCCACACCCTTTTGGCAGGGAATGCTAAAGATCCTGATTAAAATATAAATTCCAGGATTCCATAGGATGGAGCTACAGCACATAAAGTGGTGTGGAATTGGAGATATCTAGAAAAAATATCCGGACTGGAGATGGACCAGGAGAGGACAGCCCTAGCTGCAACTTAAATTAGTGATACTCCCTGGGTGCGAGGAAATGGGTCACCATGGGGGAAAAGAGAAGGAAGCCCCTGTTGACAAATGGGAGGTGAAAAGTGAAGGAAGCAACATGTGGACAAATGGGATGGATCTGGGCTGCGTGGCCATTAGGATCTCTAAAAGCAACTGATCCTGTACAAGAAACCTTACCTGGGCCTTTTTACTCTTGCTCAGAGCCTGCAAAAGAAAGAGAAAATATAATAATGTACCAACAACAGAGGCAGAGGGGGAGAAGGACAGACTACTTGCTGCTACATACCAGAGCCTGCTGTGTTTAAGCGTGTGACCCTTTGAGGTTGATTAATAACTACCGTATTTTTCGCCCTATAGGGCGCACTTTTTCTTCCCCTAAATATGCGTGGGGAAGTGAGTGCGCCCTATAGGGCGAAGGGGCCGAGGCCGTGGGGAGAAGGAGCCCTCCTTCCCCCCGCGACCTCAGTCTTTGAATGGACTGGTGCTGGGATCGAAGCGATCCCGGCGCCAGCCCATTGAAAGACTGAGGCCACGGGGAGAAGGAGGGCTCCTTCTCCCCGCGGCCTCAGTCTTGGAATCGGCTGGTGCCGGGATCGAAGCGATCCCGGCCCCAGCCGATTGAAGACTGAGGCCGGCGGGGGAAGGAGCCTTCCTTCCCCCCCCGGCCTCGGTCTTGGAGTCAGCTGGGGCCGGGATCCAAGCGATCCCGGCCCCAGCCGATTGAAGACTGAGGCCGGCGGGGGAAGGAGCCTTCCTTCCCCCCCCGGCCTCGGTCTTGGAGTCGGCTGGGGCCGGGATCCAAGCGATCCCGGCCCCAGCCGATTGAAGACTGAGGCCGGCGGGGGGAAGGAGCCTTCCTTCCCCCCCCGGCCTCGGTCTTGGAGTCGGCTGGGGCCGGGATCCAAGCGATCCCGGCCCCAGCCGATTGAAGACTGAGGCCGGCGGGGGAAGGAGCCTTCCTTCCCCCCCCGGCCTCGGTCTTGGAGTCGGCTGGGGCCGGGATCCAAGCGATCCCGGCCCCAGCCGATTGAAGACTGAGGCCGGCGGGGGAAGGAGCCTTCCTTCCCCCCCCCCGGCCTCGGTCTTGGAGTCGGCTGGGGCCGGGATCCAAGCGATCCCGGCCCCAGCCGATTGAAGATTGAGGCCGGCGGGGGAAGGAGCCTTCCTTCCCCCCCCGGCCTCGGTCTTGGAGTCGGCTGGGGCCGGGATCCAAGCGATCCCGGCCCCAGCCGATTGAAGACTGAGGCCGGCGGGGGAAGGAGCCTTCCTTCCCCCCCCGGCCTCGGTCTTGGAGTCGGCTGGGGCCGGGATCCAAGCGATCCCGGCCCCAGCCGATTGAAGACTGAGGCCGGCGGGGGAAGGAGCCTTCCTTCCCCCCCCCGGCCTCGGTCTTGGAATCAGCTGGGGCCGGGATCCAAGCGATCCCGGCCCCAGCCGATTGAAGACTGAGGCCGGCGGGGGAAGGAGGGCTCCTTCTCCCCGCAACCTCAGTCTTTCAATGGGCTGGCGCCGGGATCGCTTCGATGCCAGCACCAGCCCATTCAAAGACTGAGGTCGCGGGGGGAAGGAGCCCTCCTTCCCCCCGCGACCTCAGTTCAATGGGCTGGTGCTGGGATCTGAGAAGTTCTCCGATCCCAGCACCAGCCCATTGAACAACCGGCCTCCGGCTAAAGGGAGGAATCCTTTTTTCTTGGATTTTCCTCCTTAAAAATTGGGTGCGCCCAATATGCCGGAGCGCCCTATAGGGCGAAAAATACGGTACTCCTCACAACCTGCACTATTGGTAATGTTGACTAGAGCAGAGGGATTTGCTGTCCAGCAACATTCAGAACTACATGTTCTTCACTCCTAATCTAAGGGGGCTGTTTCTTACAATTCTGAGTAATGGCTCACAGAGAGCACCAGGAGCAGATACCTCAGAACCATCCCCAGTAGTACATTAGACCTCTTCAGTATGCCACTTATAATGAACAAGAAGCGTAATTATTTTCTTTCCTCTCTTCAATGCAAGAATGGGAAATGTCAGTCAGATGGGAAAGGGCTGCATCCATGCTTGAAAAATCACTGAATCTCAAATCCAGAAGAGCCAATCTGGTGCCACCTCTACTTTCAACTCTAATTGGGAAGGGCAGAGGTTATGTGCAGTACTCAGCAGATTAAATTCCATGGCGCCTTCAGGTGTAAAAAGAAAGGTATATTATCTACTCTGTCCATACACATACACACACACTTCCTACTCTAATATCACTTCACCTTCTGAGCCTTGGCAAATTCCTTATCCAAATATGCCACCCGTTGCCGAAGACCATTTAATTCTAAAAACAAAGAGAAAAAGGAATTAGAACTGACAACATAGTTTAGAGACACAGCCATTACTCTTTTGCAATTTTATATATGGAGAACAATGATGAGCCAGCGTGATATAATATTCTGAGTGTGGAATTATGACTCCAAGAAACTAGGAGACCCAGCTATGGAAACTCACTGTGTGACCTTGAACAGGTCTTACAGTATGGCAATGGCAAATCAGGATAAGGTTGGGATAGGTCAGAATCAACGTGAAGGCATATGTTGAGAACATCTACGTAAATGCAGATAAAAGATTGAGAATCAGATATGAGAAAATATTTTAGAGTTGTTGTTGTTATTTTGTGCCTTCAAGTCGCTTCTGACTTATGGCAACCCTAAGGCAAACCTATCATGGGGTTTTCTTGGCAAGGTTTCTTCAGAGGACATTTGCCCTTGCCTACCTCTGAGGCTGAGAGTATGTGAGTTGCCCAAAGTCATTCAGTGGGTTTCCATGGCCAAGCGGGGAATCCAACCTGGTCTCCAAAGTTGTAGTCCAGCACTCAAACACTACACTTTGCTGGCTCTCACAAACAGAGCCATTAGTATTTGGTAATTCTATGTACATAGAAAAATCACATGAAATGTGGCATCTGACACATGACTCTTGGGAATAATTAATATTCTTGAGAATATATATATGTACAGTTCTAGTCCTCAAAGTGATCAGTCTCTGTCAAAAGCAAAACTATTTAAGAAGCCAAGTGTTTATGCCTTGCTGTGATGGGAAGGACTTTCCTGTACTTAAACAACAGGATAAGTACTGCTTTGGGGGGGACTGTGGTCGTAACACATACAGATGCACAATAGAGTTGCCAGAGGAAAAACTTCAAAGTGGAGAGAGGCAAAAGACTTCAGGCCTCTGAACATGCTCAGAGAGCACTGCCATATTTGGAAGGAAGAAGCAGCAGCTGAAAGAGGGAGAAAGTCAACAGAGGATGCCAGCGGACAAAAGCTGATGTGGAATGCCACCTCCTCTCTGGCTAGAGAGGTTTTAAAGGGGAAGGGGAGAAAGAGACAGATGTTTTGCAACCTTCCTCTCCCATGTTGGCAAATCAGGGTGGGGAACTAGGAAGCCCTTGGTCCCTTGCATATTTTATATTCTGCCTTTGCTAGTCACAGAGAAGAAGGGGAAGAAGAGGGCACCACCACTCTACCCTCTAACCACAGGAAAGCCTCTTTGGCAACCTGCCTGGCTTCTAAGATTTCATCAGGCATTGCCCATACAGTTCAAGCATATCTTTGTAATGATTCAAGCTGCAAAGCTGTGTGGCTTTTTTAAAAAATGAAGGCCAAATTCTGTGGTCAATATCATATTCTCAGCATATGTTTCTTTTTTGGAGAGAGCTCCTGAAAATGCTTAGCATACAGGTAGCTTCCTGTGGAGTTCGAGCATCATTCCTACTCACAGTTTTCCTCCCACAATTGCTCCTCTCCTTAAGATTCCAGGATCTGCAGTAGTTCTGCTACTGGATACAGAACTAAGCCAAATTTGGCAGGGGAGGAGCTGAATTTGCATGGATATAAGTATCCACCAGAGAAAAGGGAATTTTGATGTTTTGGCATTAGGTGTACAATACCAACTGCCCAGGCCAAAGAAATCAGAGCAACAAGGCTGTATCTCACAGGAAGAGGAACTGGAAAGTTCAAAGAGGGAAACCAGATTAAAGGCTTTCTTCTTACCAGTAGTGTTCTTGCGAAGTTCGTCAGAAAGCTGGTAATTCTGTGTCCGAAGTTCCAACAGCTGGGTCTAGCAACAGAAATGGCAGCAGATGAAAAAGGCTGGAAAGACCAAAGGAGGCAAAATCCTGGCTGTGTAAGAGCTAGAACCCCAGATCTACCCACAGCTCTGCTCTGGAATATGGGCTTATTGAAACATGATTCACACAAGGTTTCTGAGACAATGACAGTGCTATTCAGCCCTTTCCCCCATCTCTCCTTAGCCTTTAAGAAATATATTTACATGATTCCCATTTTTTTACAGACTGAGAGCAAGAAACAGGCTAATTCAAGGCCACCAATGAGTTAAGACTTGAAACCTGGCCACAAAAAAGTCACCCATTGTGGTTCTCTGCACTGCAGGTTGACAGCGATAGGATATGGATGCAGCCGATTGGTGAAAAACAGAAAGGCTTCCATTGGTCCTTCAGTACTACTAAAGAGATTGTAGAGGAGTGTTCCTTCCATTTGTTTTCCTTTAGCATAACATAACTATAGGATAACACATTGTAACTACCTCTTCCATCATCCCAGTCAAGATGACTAGGGATAATGGGAGTTGCAGACCAAACCCACTGGGGGGGCCTTCCAAATTGTGGAAACCTGCTTTGATGGAGAATATATAGCCCTCCTCATGATGTTGAAGTGCAACTCTCACTAGCCCTAGCCAGCACTAGGAATGTTGGGAGATGCAGGTCAACAATTTTTGGAGGACCACTAGCTGTGTACCCTCACTCTAAAAGAGGTGGCTTTTCTGGACACTCAGAAATAATTTGGCTTGGTCAGGATCAAAAACTACTTCCCAAAGAGGCCTCCTGCTGAGTTCCAGTACTGTCCACAAAACCCCCTTTTGCCTCCACGATGATAGTCAGTGGGCAAGCTAAATCCTAGCCCCCTCCCAAGGCCAGATTTACTCCAATTTTCCAGTTGCTCATCACCTAACCAAACCCTGTTCCCTTTCTGTTTGATCCCACAACTGCCAAGTATTTCAGGCAGCTGCCACAGTGCGGAAATAAAGCAGTCTGACACCAGTTTAACTGCTATGACTCAATGCTATGGGATTGAAGTTTTGTGAGATATTTAGCCTTCCCTGTCAGAGAGCTCTGGCGCCCCACCGAAGTACAAATCCCAGAAATCCATAGCATTGAGCCATGGCAGTTAAAGTGGTATCAAACTGCTTTATTTCTGCAGTGTGACAGTAGACTCGATCCATGAAAAAAAATCTCATTTGCTTGCCCATTTTCCTAGGAGAGACAGCTGTTTCTCAGCATCAAATAAAACAACCAACAGCATACACTGACAACTGCAAGGTATTACAAATTCACCACATGCAGTTAGTTTTTTTGTTTTTAAAGAGCATCAGAAAGAGGGCTTGTGTTTATCACATGACAGGCCTCACCATCACTCCTTTCATTCCTCCTGACACCAAACAACCCTCCTCCGGGCTTTCAGCAACAGACCAAATATATATATATCATTGTTCCAGAAACCCAGCTGCTACAAAGGCCATTCATTTAAGCAGCTAACCCAACCCTTGACTCTGCTGTGAATGCGTTTAAATAAGAAACAGTCGGCTTTTTGCCCTCTGGAAAAGTATATCTGCAGTGTGGCTGCTACAACTGGGATGTTGTGGTGAAGATGCTATAACAAAAAGAGAAAATCAAGGAAGAAAAGGCCTGATCTCGCTTTTCCCAAATAAATGGGCTTCAAAGTGGGGAATGGAAACAGCATTCACAACAGAAAAGCTAGCAAGGCAAAGCAGCAAATGTTTTTCATCACCGAAGAAGCTCTTCAGGGCCAACTCTCTCAGAAGAAGACAGCCATCCAGGACAAGAGAGGAAGCAAACAAAGGAGGACATAAGATGATCTTCTGTGCCAAAAAATACTAGGAAATGGTGTAAACAATGCTGCTCAACAACGGATTGGAATACAGTGGGCCCATGGCATCTGTTGGGGTTTGGTTCCAGGATCTCCCATGGATACCAAAATCCGTGGATGCTCAAGTCCCATTAAATACAACGGCATAGTAAAATGGTGCCCGTTATATAAAATGGCAAAATCGAGGTTTGCTTTTTGGAATTTATATATTCCAAACCGTGGACAATTGTGGACAAACCGTGGACAATTAAACCTGTGGATAAGGAATCTGTGGATGTGGAGGGCTGACTGTACTTTGCTGGGTTCACCTTAAGGTGACAACACAAAGTGATCAGGTCTGTCATGCTGGGGGTGAGGAAAGCTACATCAGTCAGAATTTCTTCCCCTAAACAACTGGAGCTAAGTTTTCTTCTGCCTAAAGCCATCTTGGTACACATGAAGCCAAAGAAAGGGTTAGAGTTAGAGGGCAAAAGCTTGGGTTGTGAGCAAAGAACCATTCCTCATATTTGACAACTTTTACCAGCATTCCTTATGGAGATTGAACATGCACCTAGAACAGAGGAGGAGGCTTGGTGGCCAACATAGATGATGCTGGATCACGGCTCCCATGCTTCACCAATGGCTGGGTCTGATGGAAGCTGAACCACAGGTGGACCACAAATGGAAGATGGACCACAGCTCCCATGGTCCCGTCCTCACCACTAGCTGGAGCTGATGGAAGCTGTGGTCCAGACAGAAGATGGACCACACCTCCCATGGTCCCCCATGTCACCACTGGTTGAGGCTGATGAAAGCTACAGTCCAGAGGAAAGATGGACCACAGCTCCCATGGTCCCCAGTGGATGGGGCTGATGAAAACTGTGGTCCCGAGGGATGCTGGATTACAGATTCCATGGTCCCCTACCTCACCAATGAATGAGGTTGATGGAAGTTAGACCACATCTCCCACGATCTAACAGCTGGGGCTAGTCCAGAGGGAAGCTGAACACAGCTCTCATGGCCCCCAACGCTGCCACTGTCTGGGGCTGATGGAAGCTGTAGTTCAGAGGGAAGCTGGACTACATGGGGCTGATGGAAGCTGGACCACAGCTCCCATGGTCCCTCTCTTCACCTCTGGCTGGGACTGATGGATGCTGTGGTCCAGATGGAAGATGGGCCAGAACTCCCATGGTTCCCCACCTGACCACTTGCTGAAACTGATGGGAGCTGCAGTCCAGGGGGAAGCTGAAACACAGCTCCCATGGTCCCCCCTCTCCACTGGCTGGGGCTGACAGAAAGTGGAGTCCAGATGAAATGTGGGCTGCAGGTCCCATGGTCCCTCACCTCACCCCTGGTTGGGGATGATGGAAACTGCAGTCCAGAGGGAAGCTGGACCACAGTTTCCACAGTCCCCCACCTGACTACTGGCTGAAACTGATGGAGGCTGCAGTCCAGGTGGAAGCCGAATCACAGCTCCCATGGTCCACCGCCTCACCCTTGGCTGGGGCTGATGGAAGTTGTAGTCTGGACACATACACACACACTCCACAAACAGAGGGGCCACCTGTGGCGCCCACACAGCGAAGCCGGAAGGAGCTGCAACCACTCCCTCACAAAACGAGGGCTAATTCTCTGCGACACGCGTGTATCCCTCAGCCACCTCGGGGGGCTATTTGGTGCCCTCCAACCTCTCCTCAGCCCCCCAAAACTACCCCCTTGGCACTGGACGCCCAGAGAATACCCCTCCCGTCCCCCCACCCCATCCGGTGACCCGACACGGGTGGCTGCGGAGCATTCCCACGTTCACTCCCGCCTGACACGCGTCCACGCACCTGCATGCGCTCGAACTCCTCTTCGGACAAGGCCTGCGCCATCTTCTTCTTCTTCTTCTTCTTCTTCTTCTTCCTCCCCCCTCCGCCCCCCGCAACTTGGGTCGGACCCGGCTTGGTTTGACCCAAGAAAGAAACCGAGGCGAGGGGGGCGGAGGAAAGCCCCGGAGTCGGAGGGCGAAAAATAAATAAAAGCGGGAGGGGGAAAAGAGGAAAAACCCCGCCCCCGCCCGGTCCTGGTCCTTTAAGACAATACCATAGAGAGGAAGCGGGGGAGGAAGGAAGAACGGGGCTTTCCTTCTCCCTGTCTCTGTCTCTGTCTCTCTCCTCCGCGGCTCAGAGCAGAAGCGCTTGGGAGGGGAACTTAGAGAATGACGTAAGAGGCCGGAAATGGAGAGCATAGAGAGGGAGAAGAGGCCCCAAGGAGCGACGATCCGGAAGCGGGAGGAATTGGACCTCTGACAGGGGCACCGGGATACTGTATATTGTACATTACGAAGAGGATGGGCTGGCAGGGGGCATAGAGTTGCGAAGAAGGCGCTGCCGGAGGCATATTGAGATAAGGGCGGTCTAGCAGGAATGTTCCCTTCCGTGTTCATAATGGAGGGAATCATAGAGATACAGGAAGTGACGGTATAGACGACTATAGAGACAAGGAGACCCTCTGCGACAAGTAGAGGGACGAGATGGAAAGCTCTGCGGAACTCGTTAAAGAGCCCCGCTTTGGAGACCACAGAGATACTAAATTGTAGAGTCATCCGTCATTACAAGAGTGCCACTTCCGGTCAAAAGATGAAGCGGCACAATATGAGACTTTTTCACACAAAAAGATGGAACAGCGGTGCTTTGCGTCCTCTGAGAATCAGGCGATGTCGCTTTGTTTCCCCCCAAAGTCAGTTTGCGGCTCTATTTTTTTACTATCTCTATGTTGATTATTCGAGGCGAGAACGGGAAGCGAGTGACATAAACTATTGCTATGAAAGTTCATAAAGATGGCAAAGACTATTAGAATCTTATTGAGGATATGTATTATATATATGCGTTAAAGAATATCGTGTGTGTGTACACACACACACACTCAATAAGATTCAAATAGTCCTTGCTACCTTTAGGAGCCTTCCTAGCAATGTTTACGTCACTCGCTTCCGGTTCTCATCCTCGAATTAGTGTGACGTAATACCACAGAGAGAACAGCAATTTCCAATTCCTAGAGCAGCTTCCGGCGTTCGCTGAGGGCCCTTCTAGCCGGGAGGTTTTGGTGCTCTATCGTCGCCTTTCAAATGCTGGATAGCCGCTTCAGTCATCCCTCAGTTTCTTAAAATGATGGCTGATGGGATTTGCATTCCTGACATCTGGAGGGCCGCATTAGGGAGGAGGAAACTGCTACATCATGCCAACCATTGGTGGTCCTCCTAGCTCAGCATTGGGTGCATCTGCACTGTAGAAATAGTGCAGTTTGAGACCGCTTTAAGTGCTGTAGCTCCATCCTATTGAATCATGGGATTTGTAGTTTTGCAAGATTTTTTAAGCCTTCCCCGCCAAAGAGTGCTGGTGCCTCACCAAACTACAAATCCCAGGATTCTGTAGGATGGAGCCATGGTCGTTAAAGTGGTTTCAAACCACATTAATTCTGCAGTGTAGAAATGCTTGCTTCTTAGCCATGCTCAAAATGAAGAACATTTTGGAATTCTTCCTGCACAGAAGGCTGAAACCAAGGACATGTCCTGAGAAAGGAGGTAGTCACCCTGGCCACTCCTTCCCTCCTTGTGGGCCAAGAAAAGGACTCACAGTTAAAGTGGTGTCAAACTGCATTATTTCTAGATGCATCCATCATCTTCATGCTTTGGGGCAGCACATTTCCCACACTTTGGGAGAGCAATGTTTCCAGCCCCTGGTGGGACCTTACAAGGACAGAGCATGAAGCCTCCCCTTTCTATGAGAAACTTGAGTTATTGCACTTGCTGTTGTTGTTGTATGCCTCCATGTTGTTTCAACTTAAGGCGAATCTATCATGGGGCTGTCTTGATGAGTTTCTTCAGAGGGAAAAGTTTGCCTTTGCCTTCCTCTGAGGCTGAAAGAGTGTGCTTTGCCCAAGGTCACCCAGTGCGTTTACAAGGCTCAGTGGGGATTCAAACCCTGGTCTTGAGTCATAGTTCAATTCTCAAACCACTATGCCGTTTCACAAATAAAAACCAGACATGGCTAAACAACATCAGAGTGTGGTCAGGGTGATAAAAGTCACTAATGAGGAAGAACAGACAAGATTGGAGAGGCTGCAGCAGTTTGCTTTTGCTTGAGCTTTCTGGGAAGGCCAAGAATGCCCCTCCCCTCCTCTTCCAAACTACCTTTGTGCTTTCAACTCAGTTTGCAGCAACTGAAGTAAACCAAGGGCAATAGGGAAAAGTGGGAGGGAGGAAACAGAAATTGAGACATTTTAAAAGCAGCTGAAAAGGTGGAATGACAAAATTGTGACTGTCCCTGCCAAATCCAGACAGTTGGGAGGATACAGTTATTTAGCCACCAATCCTTCCACATTACACTTTTTAATAACAAAATGGGATGAGAGTGCTAGGCAGTCCCCACCTTGTTAAATCCAATTATATAGAACAGAGAGAGCTCCCATGAAGAAAGAAATTAAATACCATCCTGTGCAGTGCCTCAACTAATTTTCCTCCCACTCTTTCCTTCCAATTTGTGTGGATAATTAACTAGGCCAGTGCTTCAGTCACTTATCTGATGATAAACTTTAGTACACAAGTAAGCTAGTTTTTTAAGGTGCCACAATATCCTTTGGTTTTTGTCTCACAGGCTAACAACCTATTTGGAAGAGCCACACTATTTTAGTGTAAACCTCAACATTTCACAGAGGTCAAACAGTGATAATACAACACTAATGAAACAACATCACCTTGGCATAACACAGGAGCAAGAAGTATAGCATTACCTGTCTGAAATTCCCATCCTTGGTGCCCTTCCATTAACAGATGAAGGACTTTTTTTAAAAAGGTCTCTGGAAACTATAAGAAAAGGGCTTTTAATATTGTACTATACAGCTCTTACTGCATTTTAACTGCTATGTTTTTAATTGCTTTTATTTCCATTTATAGTTTGATTATACAGGCGTGCTTTGATCTGTATCTGTTTTGTAAGCTGCCTTAACTCCCAGTGCTGTGCAAAAGGAAGGATATATATAAAATAATAAAATTATCATTTTGATCAAACTTAATACGTAGAGAGATCTTGGAAACCAACTGAAAGAAAGATGTTGGCAATATGAGCTTTTGTAGACTAAAAGCTACTTCTTCAGATGCTTGATCAAATTTAGCATGGTATAAGGCTAAAATGCATTGTTCTGCTTTCCTGCTGTTGTGCTTATTGTAAGGGCGGTTCGACAGTGGAAGACACTCCCTCGGAGAGTAGTGGAGTCTCCTTCCTTGGAGGTCTTTAAGCAGAGACTGGATGGCCATCTGTCGGGGATGCTTTGATTGGCAGTTCCTGCATGGCAGAAGGGGGATGGACTGGAAGTTGGTCTCTTCCAACTCTATGATTCTATGATTCTAAGACCTATCCATTCACTTGTTAATATAAGGTTAAGTCCCCCAACATGACTTAAGTGTGTGTAGCATATAAACTTTACAGTTCTTCCCTTATTCAGTCCCCCCCACCTTGGGTTTTAATACCAGCCCTGTTCTTATCCCTCGGTTTCCAGATCTCAGTACTAAATAATCATGAACATGCCTTTTATGAAAGGTAAAACCCTATATGGCTTGCAGTGTTTCTATTTAAAATATTCACAAGCTGCAACTGAATGAGTATATCCACATTTGTGAATATTTGAAGGAAACAGTAACAAGTCACAAAAGCAGTCCAGTATCAGAATTCACTATCTGAGCCCATGATGGATTATGATTAGTCACTTTAATTTTGCTGGGCCTTCAGTTAGAACCTACTGGGAACCATGTGGTCCTCCTGATGTTGGACTGCACATCCCAGTATCAATAGCCAACATAAATGAAGAATAATGCTGTGAGATGGACTCCCAACCTCCAGAGAAGCACAGATAAAATAGATGTATTCCTCTTCAGATCCATGGACCTTGAGTAAACTTTGTATTGCATGGATTTCACTAACGTATTTAAAACACTAGTGGACAACTGACATTTACCCCCCCCCCCAACATCTGTACCAAATTTCTACTTAGGTATTAAGTAAAAATACCA
Organism: Phrynosoma blainvillii; assembly: GCA_026167975.1. Classification (NCBI taxonomy): domain Eukaryota; kingdom Metazoa; phylum Chordata; class Lepidosauria; order Squamata; family Phrynosomatidae; genus Phrynosoma; species Phrynosoma blainvillii. The sequence continues at coordinate 183,379,030 of JANUYF010000002.1, forward strand.
TTCAATTTCATGGTCAGCTCTTGAGAATACAGCAATTGACCATCACTGGTCTAAATTAAGCCAAAGTTTGGAAAAATTAGGTGGGCAGTTGTGGTCCAAAAATAATTACTGTTGCCAAACTCAACACATTGTAGGCTTTACAGGTGCCTGTTTCTACCAGCCTTTTCAGCATTGAAGTGCCATGATCTTACAGCCTCTAACCAACCAAATGTGCTATCAACAGCTCTGCTAACCTCCATATGCCTACATGATTTAATTCTTTCCAAGACATAATAAAAGAAACAGGTGGCACGGTGGGTATAGAAAATGGTCATTGTGGGTTTAATTGTTCAGAAGCTTCTATTATCAGCAATGGAAATGTTTAAACATACAAAGTAAAACACAGAAAGTGGCATCTGGGTCATGAGGGCAAAGAATCCAAAAGAGGAAAACCAGTCCTTCCCCTCATTTTGAAATTCTCCCCCCTATCATCCCCTGAACACTACACTGATGCAATGTTTTATTAATGAAGCCTGATCCTACTTCAAGATCTACAATCACTTGCCTAACCTTTCTTTTTTCAACTCACTTTGCTCTCAATCCTTTCTTCTTAATAGCAAGACATGCTAAAACATGATTGATACCCATTCTCATCTTCTCACTTCCTGCTCAAAATGTGTCCAGATGAAAGTGAGATTCTCTGCATCTTTCTAATTACATACCTACATTATCATGTGGTCACATAGGGTGAAGTTGTACCATTCTTACTCCTATCACAACCAGCCCCTGGCAGCAATTTGCAGATTCAAAGTTATACAACCTGAAGGGCAGAGGCCAAGCATCTTTCCCTTCGCTCCAACCCAGTCTAGACATCCAACAACAGAGATGTTGTGTGAGCATCCAACAGCACTGAAGTTTTAAAGGGTTTGAGTTTTATGTAACCTTGTGCAAACTGCTTCCAGTTTTGCAAAAACAAACTGCTTCCAGGTGCCCATTTCTGTCTGACAGCATTCACACAAAGTGACAAGGCCTACAGTAGAGACCAAATGATTGTCTTTGCAGCAATGACAACACTCTCCTAATGCCAAATAAAGCTCAGTTCCAATCAAAGGCTAGTGGATTCAATAAACAGTACAGTCTTATTTTTCCTGCATTTTCTATTCAGGTCCATGTAGTATGCAAAAAATGCTATTTAGAAATTGATTATAATTTCATATATATTATTTTAAAAAACAGGGAATAGATATTTAATTTTAAAAAACAAAGGAGAGGTGGCAATTAAATCCTACTGAGCAGTTATGACTCTTAAGATTTAAATGAACATACAAGCAAGCAAAAATATTTCTCTACTTTCCTCTCCCTTATTCCTTTGCCCACAAAGAAAATATGAGGGACAAAAATCAAGTTTTCTTTCAGCCAGATCTAAACTGAACAAAAAAAAAAAAAAAAAAAAATTAAAACATGAAAGCTTCACCAAATGTTTAAGTAGCAGTTTGGTGAACCCTTATATTTAAAATGAGAGCAGTAGAAGGGTTAGATTTACAAATTTTTAAAAAAGTCCAATATCTATATAAAATAAAGCTCATTTTTAAAAAAGGAAGAAAGGAGGACAAGGCTCTTTACTATGCAAAAGCTCTCAAAAAGAGACTACTTTCCTCCTCCCCCGCTCATACCAACTTCCCAAATTATATACAGTGAAGGTGCAAGAATATATAAAGCAAGGGCTGGAGTGAGCAAACCAAAGCAGGTGGCGATACACTCCTCACACAGTGATAAAGGAACACCCTACTAGTTTTAAAACAAGGCAGGGTTAGGGAAATGCATAGAGATCTACTCTTCCTAACATCTCTGAACCTTCAGCGGTACAAACAGTTTAGTGCCCCACATTTTGATAAAGGATAATGTATTTCTGGTGCTTTCTGGGGAGATTTGGTATCCAATAGCTTGGCAAGCCCACTTTCCTATGGGAGGAAATTGAATCCACACTATCCTTTCCACACACACGCTCCGGTTGAAGGGGCAGAGGGTTAACGCTTTAAAGTACAGAATGTTAGGGAAAGAGGTGGTACTTCGGAAGAGGCATGGGCCAATACCAGCAGTAAGGATGAGCCTCCACCACTTGAGGCCCTTTGGGACCAGAGGGGAAGTCTGGGCAGGTAGGGGCCAGGTGTGTAAGGGCTGAAGCCTTAGCCGGCTTCTCTTTTCCAACTGCCAAAGTCCCACGTGCTGCCATCACGAATCGTCTTCCATGCTGAAACTGGAACGGCGGCTGCTGCCTTTGGAGGCACCAGGCGAGACAGAGGAAAGCAGGGGGTCAGAGGCGCCAAGTGGGGATAGAGCAGTCCCATCGTCCATGAGAACATCCTGCAGACCTCCCCCATCTGATCCTAGCGCAAGGCCCAGACCCAGTTCCTCAGCTGAGAAGGGCAGATCCAGCGTGTCTGCAAAGGGGGGAGCTGCATCTCCTCCCAAGGACTGTGTCAGCAGCCCCTGCGTTGATGTCAAAGGCAACCCATGCATCTGGACCTGGAGTTCCAACTCCTGCAGGAGAGAACAGAGTCCAGCGAGTGAGACCCGGCAGCACGCCTAAACTGGGTGTGTGCCTGCTCTGCTCCACCCTCACAGCAGCACAGCACTGTCTTTGTTACCTGCACTCGCAGCTGCAGACTGCGGTTGGCCTGCTCCAGCTTCCTCTGTCGGATTTCCATCTCCTTGGAGCGCTGCTGCTCTTTCTGCAGCTTCCTGATGTAGTCCACTGAAGCCTTCAGGATGGTTCCTTTGTTCCAACGCATCTCTCTGCAAGGAAGAAAGGATAAGCACTTGGCATGCAAGGTCCTGTAATTCCCCATCCCACCCTGTGATGACTACCTTGTAGGATCAGAGCCAAGGTCTACCTAACTGGCAGAGCATTGAGGAACCTGTAGCCCTCCAAATGTTGGTGAGACCTGTAGTTTCAAACTCTGGCCCTTGGAACTTCAATTCCCAGAATTCTTCATCATTGGCCATACCAGCTGGGAATTCTAGAAGTTGAAGTCTGAAATATCTGGATAACTAGTGTTTGAGAACCTCTAGGCTAGATCCTTGTTCGTTTATTTTTAATTGATATCCTGCCTTTCTTCTAAAGGGATCCAGCATTACATAGTGATTTGTGTGTTGAATTACGACCCTGGAGACCTGGGTTCAATTCCCAGCTTGGTCATGAATCTCACTGGGTAACCTTGGGCAAGTCACATGCTCTCAGCCTCAGGGGAAGACAGTGGGAAACCTCCACAAATTTCCAGTGGGAGCAACCATCATCCATATCCTCCCCAACCATACTTATGATGTTTGTGGGACACTGAGAAAGCCTTCCTCCAATGATGTTAAAGTTCAGGCAGGTTCAAATGGGGAGACAGTCTCTGGTCTGGACTCAGATCACAGAGACCTTTATACCCATGAGCTCCTGACAGTTTGGCCAACACCTGGGGATAATGGGAGCAGCAGTTCATCAACAGCATCCGGAAAGCCAAAAGTTAACCCGTTCTAGTCTAGTGGCGTTCTCTACCTATGGATCTCCAGATGATTTGGACTTCAACCTCCAGAACCCCTTAGCATTTGCCATGCCAGCTGGCTTGTGGAGACTGACATCCAAAACATGTCCATTTCCCAGTTATGGTCTTAGGCGACATTCTCTTTGCAACCACAGCCACAACGTGCCTAAAGCAAGCTCTCTATTTAGCTATCAGTTTTAAGAAACACTTTCTCAGTCTTCCCCAACTAGACTTTCCTCCAGATGTCCTGGACCAAAACCCACTAGCTACAGCTAGCTTGACAACAGTGAGATTTGCATTTAAACAAATCTGGAGAGCATCCCAATGAGGACAACTGTGCTACATCAGGACAGATAATAAATTGTGCTCAGTCCTCTGTATATCAGGAGGTAGGGAACCTTGAACCCTCCCAACGTTTTGATCTACCCCCCTCCCCATAATCCTTAACACTGCCCATAACGGCTGGGGCTTCTGGGAGTGAAATCCAAAACACCTGGAAAGACAGGTGTCTCCACTCTTGCTAGGGGAAACCTGACAGCAATAATCCAAAGGTAAGTCTACCATCCAAACTGATAAAGATGATCAGCACTAAAGGTATACAGGCATACCTCCATTAACAAAGCCTCTGTCAGTGAAACTTCTTTTTACCAAATCTTGTTACACCTGCCCAATCCGCCCTTGTCCTCTGTCTAGCTGGAAGATTTTTTTCCAGCTGTATTGGGGAAGATGGTGACGGAGGGCAGGAGAAACACAAAACAACAGTGTTAGGCTGCAGTAACATGTCTCCAGTAAACAATGCAATAAAGCTTGAGCTGGGAAGGAACTTTAGTTCACCCTACTGTAGCTGTGTATACCTGCCTACAACAGGGAAAGTAAACTTTATTTATTTATTTAATTTATATGCCGCCTTTCTGCCAGAAGGTGACCGAAGGCAGCTCACAGATAAAATTGTTTTAAAAAACAGCAGCTGCATCCAGAGTCCCTTACTGACTGTGCAGAAACAGCAAAACAAATTGAAATGGGGAGAGCAGATAAACCTGCTTCATCACTTATTCCCAGCATGTTTTAAAAAAGCATAGCACAACACGTTTGGCCAGCAAAATAAAAATCACAAGAAAAAATAAGAGGCTAGAAATGGGAGAGGGAATCATCCTGGTGTCTAGAAAATTCAAAATGTTTTTGTTTACTTATGCAAGGTTTATCTGACCTGGTTGTTTCATCTCACACGTGCATGTTGAGAGTTTTGGATAAAATGTTTGCTAGAACATGTGGAAGTGACTCTAAATTTTTGTGATGCAGGAATCTATTCCTATTCTTTCCCTGTTATTATTGCTTGTGGTATCAAAGTTTCTGTTAAAGAAGTAATGCCCAGGAACACTTCCCCTTTGTTAACTGAGTTATGCCTGTATTTAGCAAATACCAGCAAGTGGAATTTGAATGCAACCACACCTTGGGAAAGGCAGTGTGAAAATTGAAGCTTTCCTGCATGTCCCTATCCCACAAAATTGGCCATTGTCCCATTCTGATGAGAAATCATCTGCCAGACTTACGGATCATTTGATTTTGGAATGAGCGTCCCCAGTTCTTTGATTCTGTCATTGATGTTGAACCGTCGTCGCCTCTCAACTGCAAAGAAAGAAAGGAATGTTAAAGTGGCACTGAAGGAGGTCTACCTGCATTTACTGTTATTAATAACCAGAAACAATGGAAGTTTTGGAACACATTTCAGCAAGGAAATTGTTTTTTCTATTATTTCATCTTATATAGTCTCCCAATAGCCTTGAAAATGTAGACTAGGCAAAGAGAGAGTGGCTTGCTCAAGGCTGGCCAATACAATCAGCTCTCTGTATCCATGGATTCTTTATCCATGGATTCAACCATCCACAGCTTGAAAGTATTCAAAAAAAGTATAAATTCCAAAAAGCAAAGTTTGATGTTGCCATTTTATATAGAGGACACAATTTTATTATGCCACTGTATTTAATAGGACTTGACCATCCACAGATTTTGGTATTCACAGGGAGTCCTGAAACCAAACCCCAGCAGATACCAAGGGCCCACTATGGAGCTGAAGTCCCAGACTGTGCCATAATTGCCTAGGATCAGAGCTATACTTAGGGAAGGAGCTGGGCTGGTACTGAGCATAGAATCCAGCTTCCTGAGAACCTCAGCTTTCTTTAGAAACAGGAATGTCTAAACCTTATGGATATAAAGGTATGATTGAAATTGTAAAACAGCTGATAGCATCTCAAAACCTTTTCCCCTATCAATCTATCTATGTCTCACGATCTTCTCCCAAGTCTATTCTCCAGGTACCTTCTTTATTACAGGTAAAGAAGGTCACTTGGCACCTACCCTGAAATACAGCTTTGGGTGCTAGACATAACTGTTCTCATTTGCCCAGACCCTTTTTGTTGTTGTTGTTGTTAACTGCCCTCAAGTCAATCTTGACCCATGGCAACCCTACGGATGAGACCTCTCCAAGACCCTCTGTCCTCCACTGCTCTGCTTAATTCCTGCAGACACATACCTGTGACCTGCTTAATAGAGTCCATCCATTTGGCATGAAGCCTTCCTCTCTTTCTCCCTCCCTCCACCTTCCCAGCATTATTGTCTCTTCTAATGAGTCCTCCCTTCTCATGAAGTGTCCGAAGTATGACAGCTTGAGATTGGTCATCTTAGCTGCCAGAGAGCTCCTCATAAATTGTAACTGCAGGGCCACTCTTGCCAGTGAGCAAGAACATAGCAGCTGCCTCTAGCTGCATATCTGAGATGTCATGAAAAAATTAAAATTGGCATTTAACTTTATTTCTTATTATTGTATTTTAGTGCCAGCTTTGGAGAGCAGGCTTTGCTCGATTTTCAGCCTCCATGACTTTGCTGGCTTTATGTATGATACATCTTGAGCTATGGGTTGGGGTGCTATTTGCTGCTGTCTCGGGCAATAAAGCATTTTGAACCTATTTGAGTCCTATTTAGGTTCTTTTTTAATATATAAAGGTATCTATACTGTGGTTGTATACTTCCTGGAATCTTACATAGGATTAAGGATGGCACACAAACGTTTTAAGTAAGAGCCAAAGGGCCTACAAAATATTATTTCTAGCAATTGGAAAACACAAGAGGCCTATCAACTCTTTGTTTCTCCCACATGACCAGCAGAAACTGAATTACACAAAAGAGAAGCGAATTAAAAGACTTAATGTCTGTAACATGCATGGGGCACACAGTTCACTCCTCCTTGGCACAGTAGCTCCCTTGGTGCATAATGCTGATACTATAACTGCCTCAAACTCTATGCCAGGACCACATCTGAAACATTTATATTATATCTGTATATTACAATATGATGAAATATTATATAAGTTTTATGTTTTTATTTTTTGTTGTGTGCCTTCAAGTTATTTCTGACTTATGACAACCCTATCATGTGGTTTTCTTGAAAGGTTTCTTCAAAGAAGGTTTGCCATTGCCATCCTCTGAGGCTGAGAGTGTGTAACTTGCCCAAGGTCACCCAGGGGGCTTCCATGGCTGAGCTCGGATTCAAAGCCTAGTCTCCAGAGTCATAACCCAATGTTCATACCACTACACCATGCTGACTCATATAAGTTTTATAGATGACATTAATATATATCTATTTATTTGTGCTTATATGTGTGTGTGTGTGCATGTTATAACATAACATGTGTATGTGTTCTACACAGTGAATAAAACCAATTTTGAGGGTCAAAGTCCCAAATAAACAATGGAATATTTCATTGTTATTTTGTACCTGTGAGTTTATGTGCCTTCAACTTGCTTGTCGATTTATGGCAACCCCCTGGATTTCATAGGGTTTTTCTCAGGCAAGGAATACTCAGAGGTGGTTTTGACCTTTCCTTCCTCTGAAATATAGTCTACTGCACCTGGTTTTCACTTGCAGTCTCCCAGTCAAGTACTAATCATGGCTGGCCGTGATTAGCTTCCATGATCTTGGGATACTGGTGCTCTTAGGATATTTAGGCCCTTGTTTTAGTTTGGTCTTTTCTAATATAAGAACAAGAGAAGAGCTGTGCTGGATCAGACCACCTCTCTAGTCCAGCATTCTGTTCACATGGTGGTCTGGGTCTCCTTGCTGAATTCTCTTATGCACCCCAAAACCAGCTTGGCACTCTGAAGCCAGTTTTCAGGCAGCATGGACAGCTGCAGGAGGGAAGGGAAGAAGGTTCCACTGATAGCTTCCAGCACAACACTGAATTTAGTCCTATGATCTGCATTCAACTGTCTCTCATCCTAGAGCACCACAGAAGTTTCAGTCCTTCTTCTTTTTCTATTAATAGAATCAAGAAGCAATTAAGTGCAACACTTCCCACTCCCAGCCCCCAGTGCTTGGGCAATATCTCCCAGCCGAGTTACAGGACCTGTGTGGCGCAAAAACACATGGCAAAAATGGGGCACAAAGAGGAAGGGAGGGAGGAAAAGATTGAGAGACGGAGAGAGAGGTTACATGACCTCAACTAAGCCAGGAGAGTCAGGCAATCCAGTTCCCGCCACCCACACACATTAGACCTTCCCAGGGCACCCTCTACAAGCCGGCTTAGCCTGTTTGCTCTCTGCTGTAACCGATCAGATCAATAGGCTGAGCAGCCTTGCAATTCCCCTTTCTCTCCCAGCATGAGGATGAAATGTCTTAAAGCCAACTAGCCCTATCAGTTTTTTTCCCTCTTGGATCAGGCCAGAAGTGTAACTATGGAAGAGGGGCAAAATGAGGCCACTGCTCTCATAAAATAATTCTGCCCCTCTCAGGAATTTTTCCTTTGGTCTCCAAATTTCTAGCATTGCAGTCATTTAAAACTTCAGCTGAGCATTTAGAAATACAGTTTAGGCATCCAAAGAAAAGGGGCAGCCAAAATTCCCAAGGGAATGCGAGCACAACAAATGGAAGACTTCTAAGTGTGAATGATTTTCAGCGTCTCACTCTCTGCCATACTAGAAAATTGGGGACTGAAGGAAAATTTCATTGCAGGGGGAGAATTCTTATTTGGGGCAATGCCTGCATTTTACATTCCCCCACCTCCCCATAGCTGCACACCTGCATTGGTCCAACAGGCCCAACCAATTAGCACCTCTCACTTCCAGCTATAATACATACTAAGGCTGACAGCCCCACAATTTCTTCTTGCTCTTTGCACAACACATTCTGTTGCAATATCTGCAACATTTTCTAGCTTAAACTGGCTTGGTATTTTCTCATGAACACATGAGGTCAGTTCTGCAGAAAGAGAACTTCTTGCTAGCCTTGAGTTTCAAGGCTAGATATGGTTTTAAACTTGAGCTCTCTTCCAATTAAAGAAATCTTATGTTTCTGTCTAGCATAAAATTTTCATCCATTCATTATATATACATTCACACAGGAATAAGGACAATGGTTCTTTCTAAGCAAAACCAAACCAAACACATGGACTTTCTTTTAGTTCCAAGGGCAGCAAATGTGTCACTTGTCAGAAATGATTAGATTGCAACTCTTATCAGTCCCAGCCAGCATAGGTGATGGTGAGGAATGATGGGAACTGAAGTTCAACAACATCTGGGGTGACACACTCATACCATTCCACAGGTACAGTCTACTTTAATCATGATTTCAACTTCCTACTGCCCTCCAAAGAAGTCTCTTGGATTTAAGCTGGGCAAAAGGGCCACTACATTGATAACCTTGAATAAGTTGCTCTTCTCTCAAGCTGCATTTATACTGCAGAATTAATGCAGTTTGACACCACTTTAATTGCCATGGCTCAATGCTCTGGAATTCTGGGATGTGTAGTTTGGTGGGCTGTTTAGCTTTAATGAGTTCTGATGCCACAACAAACTACAAATCTCAGGATTCCATAAGGTGGAGCCCACACAGGGCACACAGGGCATGGCCAGTGGAGCAAAAAATCATTTTCCCACAGTATGCTCTATATGCAAACATGGAAGAAATCACTACCAAGCCTGCATGGTAGCTGTAAGACTGGATGAGAGGAGGTTAGCAATCTACTTTCTCAACCTTGGTCCTTAGGGAGAGAATGAAGTATGTGCAGCCTGATCCTAATCACCCTTCCTCAGAAGAAAACTCTAGGGATTTCAAAGGGAAACTGCACTGGGTGGGTAAAGCTCTTGCTTTGTATGCAGATGTTTCTCACATTCCTGTCAACTCCAGTTAAAATAATCATGGGGGATCTAAAAAGAAAGGCCTTTGCCTGGGATCCTGGAGAAACAGCAGCCAGACAAGAGTAGACAATATTTATTTGGGTGTACAGACTGGGTTAATTTGATTTTTATTTAATGTTTATTTACTCTCAGCACAGGGGAAGGCAATGGCAAACCTATTCTGAACAAAAAAGGAAAACCCCATGATAGGGTCACCATAAGTCGGAATTGATTTGAAGGCACAAAACAACAGCAGCAGCAGCAACAACAAACGTGCCCATTCCACCTTTTCCCCAGTGAGCTCAGTGTGGCATAAGGTATCTCCTCTTCCATTTTAATCTCACAACAGTCCTCTGAGGCAGGTCAGGTTGACAGTGAGCAAATGGTCCAAATTTCCCAGTGAGTTTTCACAATTCAGCTAAGACTGGCACTTCAACCTCCAAGTCCAACCCTCTAACCAAAGGGGTTGGCAACATATTGTTCTCCTGGGGTTGTTAGTCCATAACATCCATTATCCCTCACCACTGAATATGCTGATTAGAAATTAGGGAAACTGATTTTTTCTTTGGTTTTATCCTTTTCTCTTTGCTGTCCCAAGTATTTCTAGTAGCCTGTATTTATTCTCTCTGGTTTACGGAAGATTAGGGATGTTGGGAAGAAGAACATATCCACCCTCACCATGATGCTTACACACCAGTGGCTCACAAGGGAATTTAGGAAGTCAATGGGTGTCCTTTCAGTATGACTAAGTCTGGATCCAACCCACCATTTGGTCTGGAATGAGGCAGATACCTGCTCACCTACTAAGATTTATTTTTAAGGATCCCAGCTTCAAGTTAAATTTTTAAACTGAAATATTTGCTCCAAAATTTTGCTCTATTCCCCATCCTCAATAAGGGAGCACCCAATCCAAACCCTTAAGATGAAGTCAGCCACATTTGACACTCACTGAGATTATGGTTGTCCTTCTTCTGTCTCTCCTTCAGAAATGCTTTGGCTTCATTTTCTACAGAGCAGAATCAAAAACAAATAAATAGAGATATAAAGAACACCAGCCAGCATTGACTCAGAAGCTGCCAACACTTCCTGGCACTATAGCATCTCTTGGTGGTGTTTGGACCTCTGTAATCCAGTACCTGACATCTCTCTCTTGATATTGGGCAGGTCAGCCGGACAAGAGTTGCTGACAGTGACAACTGGCTCCATCATTCCTTGGTTGCTATACACATCCAGGAGGTTTCCAGAGACAGGCAACTGGGTATGAGAGGGGGGAAAGAAAAATTCAGTCTACTTCCATGCCTACACAACCAATAAGGCCAGTTCCCAGATTTATGGACAACTAAACTACAGCATAGACCAGTGGTGGGGACCATGTGGACTTATCAAATGTTGTTGAGCTAAAACTCCCAGAAACCCTACCCAGCATGGCCAGTGGTGAGGAATGTTACCCAACATCATCTGGAGGACAACATGATTCCCACCCCTATCCCTGTATGAACCAGCCAAGGCCCTGAGATCATCAGACCCTGAGATCTTCTCTTAGTCCCACCACCAACACAAGCATGGTTGGTGAGGACACAAGAGAAAGCCTTCTTGGTGGTTCTGCTACTCTGGAACTTGCTTCCCAGACAGGCTAGAAGTCCAGCCTTGAGGTTACTGGCACGTACACTATCATCTTTAGGTCTTCCAACTCTAGTAGTGGCACAGCTGGTGTAACAGCTGAAGCTGATAGTAAGCACTCCTGGCCATCACATTTTCTGAGCTGTCATTTGAAGCAACAGCTCCAGAAGCACCCCCACAACTACAAACACAGTCTTTCAGGGGGAATGTAACTCCATCTAGGACTGGTTGATACACCTCCAAACCCAGGTTAGGATCTTTGACAAGAAGCACCTCTGTCTTATCTGGATTCAGCTTCAATTTGTTTTTCCTCATCCAGCCCATTGCCTCCTCCAGGCATTCATTCCATAGGATGCAGCCATGGGAACTGAACTGAGTTCATAGTGTTATAACTGTGCAGTGTGAAAGAGCCCCAACTCCCCTTGAAGTCACTTTTCCTTTCACATCCATGGGAGGAAAAACAGTACTCACTGTGCTGGGCATCTGTAGACCACTGTAATCATTGTAACTGGATTCCAGGCTGATGATTTCATCAATGACATCATCAATCTGAAGAAGAAAAATAGGCAGATAACTTAAACCAGACAGAAAAATACAGGCTACCAGAAATACTTGGGAGAGCAGGAAAGAAGGATAAAACAAAGAAAACAGGGAACAGAATGGAAAGTTACTTACTTCCTTCTCAGAGCTGGAGCCAATGTTCAGCATAGCCATGGGGCTATTGGGGGCACTCCCTGTCCCGCCTGCCACCCCCTGCTGCTGCTGCTGCTGCTGCTGCTGCTGCTGCTGCTGCTGCTGTGCCAAACCATGCTGGGACTCAGGAGCTGATGCAGCCTGTGGGGAGCAGGATGGTGCTCCTGGGCTAGCCCCAGCTAAGGCCTGGGTTGCCATCTTGTTGCCCATGGCAGTGGAGAGATACTGCTTGACCTGTTGCCTCTGTGCTTGCTGAATGTGGTATTTAGTGGGGTTCTCCAAGTGAGTCTGAACCTAAGCAGGATAAAAAAAAAAGAGAAGGAATACATGCAACTCAAGTGATGGAATTCCTGTCTTTGCAGGCACAGAAGACAGAAGATGTATTTCTAAATTTAAGGCTCTAACAGGACCAGCCCAAGATTCTTTGCTATCTGAGGCAGAGCAGTAAATGGCACCTTTCAGGACCCACCAATGGCAGAGTTTGTTGTACCAAAAGGCAGCCAAATTTTGGAACCTGAAGCAGAAGGTCCCATGATAACCACTCTCCATCCCTAGAAGTAAAAATCCAGGAATCTTTCCCACTGCACAATTACAGTGCTATTATTCCACTTTAATTGCCATAGCTGCATCGTATTAGTCCCTGGGATTTGTAGTCTGGTCAGAGACATAAGAGGAGCTCCCTCCCTCAACTACAAATCCCAGGGTTCTATGGGATATTTCTATGGCAGTTAATGTGGAATCACAGCACTATAATTGTATGGTGTGAAAGGGGCCCCATTAGTAGCAAACTGTGTAATAATTTGCTCTTTTTTCATGATTTCCAAAATCTGCTACTTGAGGCAGATGCTTCACTCTGTCTACCAGCATGGCTAGCGCTGGGAATTAAGGGAGCAAGGCCAAGACGTATCTCAGTTAAAAACTTGGATTCTAGACTAACTTGTCCACTCAATCACTTCCCTTAATATCAGAGACTGGATATCAGAAGGACAACCAGGTTAGTCTATTGCAGCTAGTCCACTGGTGGAACCCTAAAGACTGACAAAGTTATTGTGATGTATATTCATTGTCATATTTCAAAGAGAATACAAACAGTGATTCAGCTCTCTGTCACAAGGTGGGATCACTGTTCCACCAAAATGATCCTCCTATGAATGAGCCAGAGTTAAAATTTTAGAAGAGCTACCTGGATTAGACCTATCAATCCTAGTCTTATGTTCATGGAGTAATCAACCCAAGACAGCAAAGTGGGCAAAGTGCAGCTTGCAGCTTGTGAGCAATTTTGAGCCCACAGGGCATGTCAGGGGTAAAAGAATATTGTCAGAATTTTCCTTTCAAAAGTTTGTTGTTGTTTTTTTGTGGGGTTTTTGTTTTTTTTGTGTGTGTGTTTTGTTTTGTTTTGTTTTGCCCCCAAATGCCCTCTACTGCACTTGTGGGACATTTTCTCGCATTTGCAGGGCCCAAAGCCATTTTAAGCACAGGGGGGCTTTTTTTTAAAATGAAGTAAACCAGAAGTTACTTCCGGTCACTTCTGATTTTTTTTAAAAAAGGCCTTTCCTGGGCCAGGGCCCCAACATGACAAAAATGTGCAGTCCTCTAAGGTTTGCTGGGGAGCTAGAGTAGTCCCCTAGCCTCTCAAAGTTGCCCGCCCCAGGATACACCAACAAGAAGTCCACAAGTGGGACCTGAGAGCAACAGGTGCCACAAAGCAGCAGCAGAGAGAGACTTCAAGGACCCCACCTGATTTGCTCCAGCCAAAAGTGAACTCAAATTCCAAAATCAGTTCGGTCTCCCTCATCACAATCATTCCTTTCCCTCCCAAATCTTTTCAGTAGGATCAAAACTGATACTCTCTGTTCCCTAGACTGAGGCTTACTATCCCTCCTTCTTACCTTCAGTACTTCCACAGGGACCTGGGCGGGTGCAGGACGAGCCAGTGGGCTCACGGAAATTGCAGGTGTGGAAGGCGCAGGGGGCGTGGGAGTGAACTGAGCAGCCTGCTGTTGCTCCCTGCGCTCTTGCTCTTGGGTCTGTGCCCGCATCAGCTGCTGGCGAAGAAGCACCCGGGACGACATGCTGGGACCTTGGGCTGGGGCACTCGGTGGGCTGTAGGAACACAGAACAGGTTGATCAGCAACCATCAGGGTTATCCTACTTCACAACCAGGGCCAAGTGCAATGCAAGTATGAGTAACACAAACACCAGCCTCTGGACACAATCTGGACAGGACAGCAAAATGGATAATTCCTTGGGTTTCCACTTAATTTCCACTTAAATTCCACAGTTACACTCTCCTCCAAGGACTGTGTTCACAGTCTGGGGGTACTCCTAGATTCGTCACTTCACATGACCAATCAGGTGAATGCGATGGTCAGGAGTGCCTGTTATCAGCTTCAGCTGATACGTCAGCTGCACCCTTTCCTGGAGATTAGGGATCTCGAAACTGTGGTACACGTTCTGGAAACCTCACATTTGGATTTCTGTAACGCACTCTACATGGGGCTACCCTTGTGCCTAACCCGGAAACTTCAATTGGTTCAAAATATGGCAGCCAGGTTGTTCACAGGAACATCTAGGAGAGAGCACATGAAACCTGTGCTGAAATCTCTCCACTGGCTGCCGATTAGTTTCCGGGCGCTGTACAAGGTGTTGGTTTTGACCTTTAAAGCCTTACATGGCTCGGGTCCAGCTTGTCTTCGGGACCGCCTCTTCCACGCACTTTGGTCTTCCGGGAGGAACCTGCTACAGCACATAAAAACTAGGCTTTCTCAGACCTCCCAGAGGGCCTTCTCTGCTGCCGCTCCAAGATTATGGAATGGCCTGTCGGATGAGATCCGTCTTATTACCACTCTTGACTGCTTTAAAAAAGCAGTAAAGACAAATCTCTTCCGACAGGCCTTCCTGGAATGACTCTCTCGCCCCTATCAGAATTTGGATGGTTACTGCTCCCTGACACCACTGTTTGTTTTAATGTTTTATTGTTGTTGATTTATTTGGTATTTTAATTATTCTACTAGTTTAATTCGACTTTTATAGGGTGGGTGGGTTAGGGACTTTGGGGATGGAATTGTTTTAACTACTGTCTTGCTTTAACTTTGTACGCCCCCTCGATTGCCTTGCAGAGGGGCGGGTTAAAAATAAATTTTATTATTATTATTATTATTATTATTATTATTATTATTATTTCAAAGCAAAATAAGATACATTAAAACAGTTACAATACACATATGTATACACCACTCACACACAGAATGGCAAGACTATGACATCCAGAATCTAAAATAACCAAACTACATCACTGGCCAGAGTGACAGTACTTTCAATTAAGGAAGCCATAACCATTTCCAGCATGCATATGAGTCAGGTTGAAAACCTGCACCTAGATCTAGAATTCAGCATCTCAGGCTTTCCTTGCAAGAAAAGACAGTTTCTAGCCCTTAAGGGTGCAAAATGGGAACAATATATTGGGGTGCGGTAAGTTGAAGGATGCTTCCAGGCAGAGGGCTCCTAGTGCAACCACTCAAAAGGCATTATGCAGTCACACCAGTTGATCTTTCTTAATGTTGTTTTTTCGGTAGGAAGTAAAGCTAAGCAGGCCCTGGTAGACCACCAATGATAGACCATCGACGAATGCCAGGAGAGGTAGGCTTTATTTCAGAAGAGAGAACTGGCAAAACCACCTCAGAGTATCCCTTGCCTAAGAAAACCCTATGAAATTCATGGAGTTGCCATAGTCAACAGGTGACCTGAAGGTACATATAGACAGACAGACATACTCTGTATTGTAGAGAGTAACTGTTACATTTAAAGGGATATCCTTGGAAGGTGACCAGGATTGTAGTTTCTAGAGCAGCCTGGACTGTTCAGTTTACATCTGAAATTGCTATCAATGTTTACATCTGCTAATCTTAGACAATTTCGTCATGATTTTGATTTTGAAGTGCAGCAATCTTCCTTCAGGACTACATGGCTTTCCCCCCAAAACTGCATATTTTGTCTGGTGCACATTTAAAAAAAAAAAACCCAATACCATCAGACATCACCGGGTATTTCTGTAGATCTTGTGACTGCACTGTGACAAGATATCTGAAACAGGTATCTCAGATCAGTATCTCTGGGATGGATAGACATGGCCTTTATATTACATGTACCCCACTATTGTTCCTCAATGGATAGATCTAGTGTTTGGACAACACCTGTCCTTTCCCATCTGAACTCCTTCCACTATTCCTTCTCTGGCTTCCCTGTATGGGACCCTGGGCCTGGATAATATGGAAAGTGACATTACCTGCTTAACTTGCTGTCAACTCCAACTAACTTCTGAAAAGCTGTGTGACATACTACACAGGCACAAGGAGAGGAAGAATACTCTCCCAGATCTCTAGAAGGAAGAGAAACTAAAAACCTGTATGCTCTCTTAAAGCTATATTCACAAATAACATGCACCACAACCCTCTCTAGTACTTACAAAATGGTACAGCTGCTACACTTTATTTGTCACACGGTGCTCAGCTTTCCCCAGAAAAATGGCCGTAACAATACAGTAAGATATTGCATATAGCCTCCCAGTTGTGTCCCAGTTTGGCAAGGATAGTCCCAATTAACCCTCTGTTCATCCCACTTTTCCAACTGCTTTTAAAATGTTCCCGTTTCTATCTCCTCCTTCCACTTTCGCTCTTTGTCCTCAGCTTACTTCAGTTGCTGCAAACTGAGTTCAAAATGAAAAAGTAGTTTGTACTCAGTTGACTCAGCAAGGGGAAAGGGAGTGGAACCGTGACCTTCCCAATAGACTCAGACAAAAGCAAGCTGCTGTAGCCTTTCCTAGTTTGTTTGTCCTTCCTAATTAATAACATCTGCCATCTTTACTACATTCTGATTTTGCTATGTCACACATATCCCACTTTTCATCTGAGAAATGTTAGAGGATATGATTACAGAAATAAACCACACTCTGAATCACAAAGGAGGTAAACCTTCAATTACTTAAACCTCACACATAAGACCAAATGATTTCAAAAGATTTCCCCCCACACTGGGTGTGATTACAAGAGCTTTGTGAATTTTTTCAATTATTTTTGGACTTCATGGAAAACTCAATTGCACCAAAAAAAACCAGACAAAAACAGCCCCAACCCCATCTAGTTTGCACACACAAAAAGTTCTGTGCAAAACTGTGTATTTTGTGCAAAATACAGCTTCCTGTACATAAATATTTTCCCCCTACGACTAATTTTGGACATAAATCCCACTGTTTTGTATGAATGAATTTTTCACAACAAAGGCCATAGTAGCAGTGAGCCATTTTGTCAGTAGCATGTTTCAATGTGTTGAGCCACACTTTCTCACCAATGAGAAAATCTGGAGTATTCTTTACACCCATGTCAGCCACAGCCTTGCCCCTTGCAATGTGGGTATAGACAATAGAATAATTTTATCCATAAAGATTATAAGGGTAACTTTTCAATGTTTACAAGTGCAGGAACCCTCCCTCAACACATACACACATTTTATTAAGTAGGATTTCAATTTCAAATACTACCGGTACTTGAGTTCATGAACCCCATTCCTTGCTGGTATATTTTGCTTTGAAACAAACACACTGCTACCCCATCACAGCAATACAGGCATATCACAGTTAACAAATCTTCTAACAATGATTCTCTTATTTACAAAGTCTTTTTACACTGGCCCAGCCCTTCTATTTCTTCCCCATCCTCTGTCAAGCTGGAAGTTTTTTATAGCAGAACTGGGAGAATAGTGAAGGAGGACTGGAGAAACAGATGTTCAGTGTTGGGTGGCACAGCCTGTCCGCAGTAAGCAATGCAACAAAAGCTTGAGCTGGGAAAGGATGCAATTCTATTCTAGCCAATCTTACATAAATGATGTGTGCCTTCCTACAACTGACAAAATAAATCTTATTGAGCATGCATGAACAACAAAACAGAGAAAAGGGGAGAGCAGATAAGCCCGTTTCACCAGCTACGCCCAGCATGTAAAAAAAGCAGTGGTAGATGTTTGGCCACCAAAATGGAAACTAAAAAGTGAAGGCTGGTGAATGAAAAAAATTATCCCTGAATGCATATTGGAAGGTCTTCAAGTGGTCTTTAAAAAATTCTGAATGTGTTTTTTTGTTTTGTTTACTTATATAAGGTTTACCTGATTTAGTCACTTCATTGCATATGTGTATATTGTACATTTGAATAAAACATTTTCTGAAACATGCTGAACTGAATCGTGTAGTAACCTATTCCTATTCTTTCCATGTTTTTTCTGCCTCTGGCACCACATTTTCGGTTAAAAAAGCAATCCTCTGCAACAGCGGTGTCACTAGGGATGGCATCGCCAGATGAAGTAACTCATAGTGTCACCCCCCCCCCCCGCCATTGACCTCCTCCCATATCCCACCATACAGAATCCATAGTGGTTTTTTTGTATTAAGGTTATTCATAAATTGTAATTCCCATATATCACTGAATGTAATTGCAATAGCTGTGACATAAACAAATAGCAACATTAAAACTATACCTTTAAATTACAATATCATACACACAGCTTAAATGTATTTACATGTACATAGCTGCATGTGGTTAAAGTGAAAATTTTGTAAGATGTGATGTTTTGAAAGAAAAAAATTAAATGAATTTTTTAAATTATTGTATAAATCCTGGGGCCTCTCCTTTCTCCTCCCACTGAGTCTTGCCCCACTCATGTCATCTCTTCCACTGGGATGCAAGCAATGCCACATCCTATTTCTGCCAAAAGGCAGATGTTTGGAGAGCAGTGGTATCACCCTTCTTTAGGATGTTACCTGGCATGGTTCATATCTCCAGCACCATCCTAATGATGGCCCTGCCCTGAAAGGTATCTACTTCATTAACTGAGGTGGTAAAATCCTAAATTTCTCATTTTTCAATGGATCAGCAATATTTTCTCATCAAGGAATCCTATCCCTACTTTAAAAATTAACCAGGAAGTTAATCCTCAGAAAGTGGAAATCTTAGGGCCTCGGCAGACGACTAATAGAGTCGTCTTCCGGGCCCGGAAGAGGAGGGGCAGCCGCACGTTCGGCGCCCCTTCCTCTTCCTGAGGTCGCCCCCGGAAGCGCCAGCCATCCGCACGGCCGGCGCTTCCGGGTTGGCCTCACGCCGCAGCGACCGCACTCGCCGCAGCGTTTGAGTCAGGGAAAGTGCGCCCGCCGCTTTTAGGGTGCACTTTCCCTTAAATCTAAAAGGAGCGCCAATTTGGCGCTCCTTTTAGATTCGGCGGGGATGCGCCGCGGTGAGGCTGCCTTGGCCCCACGGCGCTGCGGACCAGGGCGTCTTGGACGCCCTCGTCTGCATCCCCCCTTAGTCATGATTATGACTTTATTCAAACAGTATGAACATGGAAAACTGACAACAACCAATGACTCACCAAACAAACCAATATAATAGCAGTTGTGCAATTTCCTATATTCAGATCTATAATAACTAGAGACTAGCTTTTTGCTTCAAAACCACAGGTGGTATAATGCATCCCCCAGATGTTATAGAACTATAAATCCAAGCAACTGCAACCAGCACAGCCAATAGTGAGGAACGATGGGAGTGGTAATCTGACATTATTATAATCTGTTTTAAATGGAAGATGGGGGTGTGCTTCATGGCCTTCCCTAAACACACAAGGAGAAATCTAAGTACCTGTTTTTAGTCTGACATTGACACTGATAGCATTTAACCAACATGCTCAACTTGGTATGGATCACGCCATATAATCCAGACAGAAATCCATCAGTCAGGTTTACAAATGTCTACTTCAGGGTGAGCACATTTAGGACAGCAGTTTTTCACTCAAGCCAAGGGAAATCAGACGGCACGTCTTAACAGTTGCGGGGGGGGAATTTCATTGAAAGTCAAGAAAATGGAAAGAGCCTTGTCCCTCTTTGTTAGGAAAAAGCAGAAGACTGTGCCATTGGATTTTGTACAATAAGACTTTGATCATTATCCAAATGTACAATAATGCTAAGGGTTTTTTTTAACAAAAAGATCTGTTATTTTTTTTAAATTTATAAATGTTAGTTTATAAAAAATCTTAAATGTAAATTTGAAAGAACATATGTGAAACTTCTTTTGTAGCATTTAAAATGGGTTTTAGAAGCTACCAGAACCAAGGATGTGGGCTGGGCATTTACAAATTGCACTGGATAATTTGTTCACTTGAGTGGTCGCTGCTTATTTTATGCTTATTTTACGCTGCTGTTTTAATTGTTTTATGTTCCTTTTTTATTATTATTATTTATTCTATTTTATGTTTTAATCTTAACTAGTTTTAAGGGGAGGGTGGGTTAGGGAATTGATATGTATTGGTGTTTTTAACTCTTGTAAGCCGCTCCGACTGCACTGCAGAGGGGCGGGATATAAATAAATAAATAAATATTATTATTATTATTATTATTATTATTATTATTTGGATGAAACTAAAAATATAATGTAGGTAAACAGAACTTGACTGAACTGCCACCTGAGATTAGCTGCCACTGCTATAAATCCAGTATCAGTATATCAGGTGAGTCCTACATACCCTAAGGCACCAAATCCTGTCTGATCTTATGAAGCTAAGCAAGGTCAGCCCTGGTTATACTTGGATGGAAGTCCACCAACAAATACTGGGTGCTGTAGACTATTTTTTCAGAGGAAGGATCTGGCAAAACCACCTATGAGTATTCCTTCCCTACGAAAACTCTATGAAATTATGGGGTCACCCACCATACGTCCACAGGTGGCTTGAAGGCACATTTCAATAAATGATAGTCCATTTAATAGCCTCCAGCAGGTGGTAGTATTGTTACATGGCCAATGACACCACTACTCAAAGGACTGATCCATGGGCCAGTGTCGGTCTCTGGTACATTTCCAGAAAAGAACAAAATTACCCAATGGGCACAATATTAGTGCCAGTCCTTGGCAGACTGTAACTGTGGGGCCACAACATCAGTTAGCCTGCGAAGAACTGCTCTAGGGAACATGACACATAAAGGAGGCATTTCCCAAAAGAATTTCCCATTCGGTATCAACACTTCCACATTTCTCACAGAGGCTTGCACAAGTTACCCACTGTTTCCTAAACTTAGGTCCCCAGAAGTTGTTGGACTATAACTTGCAGAAGTCCTGACCATTATTGGCTAGGACTTTTGGGAGATGTAGTCCAGCAACCCCCCGGAACTCAACTTTGGGTACAAAGAAGCAAAAGGGCTGTGCACACCAACAGTTCCACATTGCGGTTTCTTAAGCCAACATTCTTCATTTATCATTACTTGCAAATACTTCCAAGGAAGGGATGTTATATGGTTGTTCTGAGTCCAACCTGGATCCAGGACCAGATAATGCTGACCGAGTTTTCAACACCCCAATGTAGGGTGACCAGATGTCATAACCACAAAGGAGGACAAGGCACCACAAAATGTAGGACATTGAAGAAAAATTTAGAACATTGTAAAATAAAAGCTAGAAACAATCATATAAACATAATGCACTTCATATGGTTTATTTACAGCTGTATTACATATACTGTATTTTATTATCCTTTTATTTTTTAATTTTATTATATTTTATTATCCTGTCCTCCCTGCAAATAGGGGAATAGGATGGATCCTTCTAAAGTTCTTTCCTCCTAGGAGCAGCAACAACAGCAGAGAAGACGCCCCCAGATCTCAGGGCATGTTTGTTTTTCAGAGGGGAAAAGGACAACAAACATGGTGCTTTTCAATGTGCTTCCTAGTCATGCTCAAAATGGAAGACATTTTGGAATTCATACTAGACAGAAGGTTGAAATGTAGGACATCTCCTGAAAAAAAAATAGCATGTATGGTCAAGTTCATGCTCAGTATACTTGCATCTATTTTTGAAAAAATTTGCACTGCTTTAGAATTGAAAATGGGAAGCAAAAAGGAGTCTTCTGGCACCTTTAACATTAACCCATTTATTTCAGCAGGAGTTTTCCTGGACTTCAGCCTGCTTCTTCAGATGCAAAATGCATGCTGTGGTTCACATAGTTAGGCTAAAATCAATTAGTTATTCTTAAAAATTTCACAAGACTACTTCCCCTTAGAAATGATTTTAGTCACTGGTGTGTGTGTATATGTGTGTCTGTGTTCTGTGCCTTCACATTGTTTCCAACTTATGGTGACCCAAAGGCAAACCTATTCACAGGGTTTTCTTGACAAGTGTTTGCCATTCCCATTCGTTGAGACTGAGAGTGTGATTTGCCCAAGGGTACCCAGTGGGTTTTCATGGCTAAGCAGGGATCTTACATTGTATTATTGTTGCATTTCGATATTTTTAACAGACTGTACATCTCCCAGAGAGCTTTGTTAGTGTGTGGGTTAAAAATAGAATCAATACACAAACATGCTGAAACACACTGAGCAAGAATGGCTTAGGAGGCAGATTCCTTTGTTTAAGGAGATATCTTCATTCATTGGTCACTGTTCTTTAACTAGAGCACCTAAATCTTGCTCCTTCTACACTCCTAATCCACTGACAATGCAATGGGTTCCCCGGGACTGAGGACTAGTTCTATAAAAGAGCTTCCCAAGCTTTAAATGGCCTCTTATCTCAAATCACCAATGGGAGATAAGAGCTGAAGAGCTTTGCAGGAAGGGCAGGGAACCCCTGAAGGCCAGAGGTGCTCCATACCTGCCCTATACCATACTCTTTCCCAGGTCATCAGCCAATAAACTAGATTTTTCTTTATAAGCACACATCTCCTACCTGCTGGTAGAAAGAGGATGTAGAATTGCCCTACAAGTTAAAAATTCTTCCAGCTATTGAATGGAATCACACTTACTCTCTAACGAAAATGATATCTGAGCACAAATTGCTTAACTGGTTCACATTCATGTTTTGTGGATCTCCCTGCCCCATTATCTCTTTCTCCTTCCTCTTTAAATTATGACTGTGATCACCTTGGGGAGGAGACCTGTCTTTTCATTGTGTTACTCTGTGAGTTGGTCAATACCTTGGGAATGATGTGAAAAGAATTATTTACTAATTGCAGAGGAAAAAATGGAATTGTTGAATGGGAATTTTGCATGAACTCCAACATATTCACAATCACATTGCAGATGGCTGATATGCTGTGTGCATGTTATGTCCTAGAAAGCTGTGGCCACCCAGAGCATCCCAGCACACACATGAATGCATGGCAAACTTCATGCATGATCAATGGGCACCAGTTGGCTCAGCCTTCCTTACAAGCTGAGAAGACACCCTGCACTACAGGGAAATCATTTGTGGGAGCCCAATATCAGGTCCTGAACATCTGAGGGAACTGGATGAAGGAGACAGCAATGGGTACATAGAGAATGGGAATTTCCCCTTGCCTTGTTTGCTTCGAATCCCATTGTTTGCATTGAAATAGATGACTGGCTGACTTGCAAAGTCCAAAGGTTAACATCGGTCAGAGATCAATAGACAGCTTCTGCTGCAGGAGTGAAGAGAATGCAGAGCTTTTGCTGGACTGCAACTCCCATCAGGCCTATACCCAACCAGCATAATTAAGCATAAGGAATGATGGGAGTTGCAGGTCAACAGCAATGGGCAAGCTGCATTCTGCCCACCTCTCTTTTGCAACAATAATAAGGACATATGGACTTTCAGATGTTATTGGACTACCCCTGGCCATTGACTAGGGAAGTTAAATCTTAAATCTCTTAAGTCAGGGGCCGGCAACCTACGGCCCCGGGCCGGTTCCGGCCCAGGTCGCCGGACTTACTGGCCCAGGCAGACCTCTGCCGCCGCAGCCGCGTGCTGCGGCGCGTTTTCGCCTCTGTCCGGCCGCGACTCATTTGTGCATGCGCAGTACTCCTGCGCATGTGCAAATGCGTCGCGGCGGCAGCAGCGGTGGTGGCAGCGCATGCAGGGGGGTCGCGCACGACGGGGGTGCGCGCGCGCGCCGCCATTCCCCCCCCGGCCCAGTGGAAAGGAGGACTTTGGGGGACCGGCCCAGAGCTTAAAAAGGTTGCCTACCCCTGTCTTAAGTGGTTCTCAATACAGATAGATACACTAAAACAACAGCTGAAAGAATAAACAGTAACAGCATTAAAATCCATAAAACTATTCATTAATAACCATAAGTTACTAGTGCAGCTAGCTGCCCCTAGGCCATGAGGCAGTGAATTACTCCAGATTTTAATAATAATAATAATAAAATGTACTTGTACCCCACCCCTCTGCTCAGCAATCGGGGTAGCTTCCAGCATAAAATACAATACAGTAAAAATCAAACCCAAACCCAACCCTCCCAACCCTTAAAAAAATCATTAAACAATCATCAAATTAAAAACAGCAATTAAAATTTGGGCAGATGCGAACAATTTACAATAACAAAACAGGGACAGCTGTTTATGGCAGCTAAATGGGGAGGGAGAAAAGGAGATACAGTTGGACAGGCTTCTTATGGCCAGGAAGAGTAGTCTGGAAAGGCCTGCTGGAAGAGATCAGTCTTGTCAGCCCTTTTAAAGCTGTCTATAGTCGTCATACAATGGATCTCATCCGGCAGGCCGTTCCATAATCTGGGAGCAGTCATTGAAAAGGCCCTCTGGGAAGTTGCTGATGGCCTAGATTTTTTCACTTGTAATAAATTCATACCAGAGGACCTAAGTGCTCAGCATCCACTGAGGTTTGGTTCCAGGACCTCCACATGGATAACAAAATCTGTGGATGTTCAAGTCCTCCCATTTAATACAATGACAGAGGAAAATGATGCCCCTTATATAAAATGGCAAATTCAAGGCTTGTTTTTTGGGATTTTTTGAAAAATATTTTCAGCCATAGATGGTTGAATCTGTGGATAAAGAATCTGTGGATATGGAGAGCCAACTATAAAAATGTTATCCAAGGGTTTAACCCTAGTCCCAAAATAGGTACAGCACTCATTGCAGGCAGGAGGATTCTATAAGCTGTAATCCAAAAACTAATGTTACCAGGCTCTAGCCACTAGCCCACAGTTTGGGCCAATTCCAAACAAAGGAAAAACTTTTAAGCTGTGATCTACACAAGTGATAGCCAACCTTTGTCCTCTTGGACATTTTGCACTTAAATACCCAGAATCTCCTCTCACTGGCCATTCTAGCTGGGGCTCTGGAAAGTTGAAATCCAAATCATCTGGAGTGCCACAGGTTCCCTAGTCCCACTCTCTTGAAAGACGCTTGTATAAAAAGTCTGAGACATGGACAAGGCTTGAGAAGGGGGAAAAAAGACCAGGGATAAACAAATGAGGGATACAATTCCAAGTATTACTGCCAGCTCACTGATGCATAGGAGAGACTTTGCATGTGCAAAAAAACAAACATCCATGATCCAAACAAGCCATGAGTATTTATCACAGCAGCCTGGAAAAAATGCCAAGGCTGTCATAATTTAAGGAGGAGACATAACTCATATTCTGACCTTAACAAACATGCATTAAAAGCTGCTGTGTCAACAGAAATGTCAGTCATTTCCTGAACATTCTGCCTGTCTTTCTGTCTGTCTGTAAACAGAAAGAAACTTTAGCTGTGACAGTACCTTTGCCCTATGAGGAAAATAGGAGTCGTTACTACAGAAGGAAACTAAAGCAGTAAAGAAGAACTATGACCTTAAGTCTAATCTTAATTTTGCCTCACTTCTCTTCCTCTCCCTACAAGGTCACAGTCCTCAAATGGGGCACAGCACTATACTAACAATCAGAGGCCTAGGGTCACCATGTAAAAAGATACCTATCATTATCCCAGGGTCTCTGGCCTGCCTGCAATGAATAGTAGTAGAAACGTTACATCTGTGAGGCTGAAATGACCACTACTTTGTTCTTGAAGCATTGCAATATGTATCTACCATCTCCAATAGACAGAACAGAAGGTTTATGTGAATATACTAATTTATTTCAAAGGAAACTTGCAGCACCTTTGAAACTAACTGAACGACAGAAGTTAGTACCATGAGCTTTTGTAGACTTGGGCCTACTTTCTCAGACACATTTGGAAGTAGGCTCAAGTCTACAAAAGCTCATGCTATCAACTTCTATCTTTCAGTCAATCTCAAAGGTGCAGCAAGATTTTCCAGACTAATACAGCTAGAACTTTGAATACTAAATTATTGAAATACTTTCAATAAAATCTACTGAAGGGATTATTGGTCTTTTGTTCCTTGTTAACTGGCATAACAAGAGGAAGAAACATTTGATGAAAGTCATCCCAAGGCCCTCCTCAAATACTGGGAGGAGAAACTCTCCTTCTTTTCTTCCACACCATTCACAAGTAGTTGATAAGAGGGTTGCTCACAAAATGGTTGCTCACATTTACAAAATGGCTACGCCTCTGCTTTCCTACCTGACACCAATGGGCTGGCTCTTGAGCTCGTAGAAGTTGTCACTGTTCAGTGAGAGAATATTCTCCAAGTCAATGTCGGCCACAATCCCAGACTCTGGGAGCACAGAGTTGAGGCTGTTTGAAGAAACACATAAAGGATTGAGTCACAATGCTCAATTATCTTTCAGTTCTACAAGCTGTTATCTCAGTTGATAAAGCAAGACTAAACCCCTCTAAGCCTCTCTCAAACAACAGGAGACATAACTTTTGTCATCTTAACTAGCATACCAGCATCGCCTTTCCTTGGAAAAATCAGAAAAATCTCATTGCCATGTATGCTCTGATATCCTGCAGACTGGACTACCATTACATGCTGTACATGGGGCTGTCCGGAAATGATATCTTAGCATTTTAACTGGTATCAGATGCTACTGCCAGATTGTCACCTGGGACAGAGCAGTTCAGAAGACACGTTTTATTTTATTCATAAAAGTAGAGACAGATTGATTTAAAAAGTGAGAATAGCTCAGATGGGATCTGTGCTGGTTTATCTATTTGTTTCCAATCTCAAGGGCTTATGTTGAAAGCCGTTTTTTACTTGGGATTCACATATTACATATACACAGCTTTTCCTACCATGTGCTCCATTCAACAACAGAGGTCTACCCTGTATGCTCCCACTGACTTAGGTTCATAGAATATGCACAGTGAGAAAGACCTTCTCAGTTGTGGTTCCATCCTTATGTAATAACCCTCACAGGAAGATGTACTTATAACATCTACACTATAAAAATACTGCAGTTTGACACCACCAACTACTATGGCTCCATCCTACAGAATCCTGGGAATTTTGTAGTTTTGTGAAGCACCAGCACTCTGGAAGAGAAGGCTGAAGACCTTTTAAAACTAAAAATCCCAGGATTCCATAGGATGGAGCTACAGCATATAACGTGTTGTCAAAATGCATTATTTCTACAGTGCAGATGCACCACAAAATACTGCTTTTCAGAAAGGCATTTGGTACCACCTGAATTTGTTTTAATTTTTCTTTTCGTGATGAATCCATGATGGAGTGATAACATCTGAGCTATACTCGCTTTTTAAATCAATCTGCCTCTACTTTTATTATTTTGATGGACTTTAACTATGACTTCCATGTGATTGCTTTTTTAAAACATTCCTTGCCATTTTATTTGTTGCCTGCTTTGAGAATCAATGACTATTGTTTTGGATGTTGATTTTAATGCTGTTAGCTGTTGTTGATTTATTTGGGAAACCACCAGACCTATTGTTTATATGCTACACTAAACACAATTCCTCTTGACTTCCTTGACACAACATTTTACCTCATACTGTGTGTGGACTGCACATTCTGAATAAAACTTCTTCCCTATATCTATAACTTAAGCATAAGCCCATTTTGTCTGCAGGAGTATCTAAAGACAACATGTTAAGGCCATTTCACAAACTGATGCTACAACAATATGGATTTAGCTAATGTAATTGTAGCAAGTTACTTTGTAGTTATTTTTTTAAAAAATCTTATTTTAAAAATGATTAAATGGTCATGCATTTCCAAGAATGACCTGAGAATGCCCCTAAAGTAACATTTTGAAGAAATGAGTAAATGTTTCAAAGTAGGAAAAAATAATAAAAGTCATTATGCTAATTTTTTGAGTGACACTATTAACATTTCATTATGAACTGTTACTTTCATGTCATAGATTAATAAATATGTCCTAGGACCCAGCTGGGATATAGCTACAACAAGGACAAAATGACTGCACAACCACCTCCCAAATAAGAATTCTGCATCCAAGGAAATTTTCCTTCAGTCTCTACATTTCTAGCATTGCAGAGATTGAATAAACGGAAAATCATTACATCTAGATCTCTCATATCTGTTGCATTCTCATTCCCTTACTCACTTTGCCAGCTCTTTTACTCTGAATGCCACAAAGGGTTACTTATATTCACAGATAAAACATACCTTGTCACTAGGAATCTTGCCCCTTCATTGCAAAAATAATTTTATTAATCTCTTGGTGAGAGCCAGTATGGCACAGTGGTTTAGTGTTGGCCTACGACTCTGGAGACAAGAGTTCAATTTCCAGCTCGGCCACAAAACTGAGCTTGGGTGACCTTGGGCAAGTCACACACTCTCAGCCTCAAAGGAAGGCCATGGTGAACCTCCTCTGAATAAATCTTGCCAAGAGAACCCATGACAGGTTTGCCTTAGGGTTGCCATAAGTTGGGAGTGACACAACAACAACAACAACAGGACAAACTGAGAGGTAGGAATGAAATCAGACAAATACATTACACCTCCAGTTATCAGGTCCTGGGGGCAAGAGATCATTCAAACCAAAGCTATCCATCCCTTGCAGATGACAAACTGAAATGCTGCACTGAGCCCAATTAATTTATTCCATAGATCTGAAGCTGTGGAGAAAAAGTCTACACAGACTCAAAACGGATTGGGAAAGGGAAGTATGATATTTATCAGCAATGTTCAATGGTCAGAAACAAAGATAGTTGCTTATTTGGGCACAGTTTTTAATTTAGTATTGTAGAAGGCAGTAGGAAAAGAGGAAGGCTGCATTAGAGAAGGACTGATTCAATCAAGGAAGCCACAGCCCTGAGTTTGCAAGACCTGAGCAGCTAAATTGATAAATGGTGCTCTTGGAGGTCTGTTGTTCGTGGTGTTGCCATAAGTCAAAGCTGACTTGATGGCAAATAGCAATAACAACAACCCATGCTAATTTGGTTAGTTTATCCACAGCATAACAAGGAGATTATTCATGACCAATTTCATATTGATTGGGCACGTTATAAAAAGAGAACCTGTCTTTGACTAAAGCACTCCTGTTGAAACTCCCTAATAAATTTATCTTCCATTACCAGACAATGACAGCTCTGTGACTAAAACTCCTTGGCCACCAAGATGCCATTAAAATAAGAACAGACAACCCGGTAATTACAGACATCACTACATACCAGACCCTTTTACAAATCTAATGTAAAATGACGTACACTGGGGTAGGAAAAAAGGAGAGAGAGAAAAACATCCAGTTTCACTCAGAAAGATCATAGTGGAAAGTTCACCAAGAGCATCACTTCATAGATGCAAGTAGGTAAACTGAAAAGAACCAAGAAATATTAGGAGAGGGATTAAAAATAAGATAAGCATTCAACTGGTGTTGTATAAATCTACAGTATCTCTACATTCCAGATAGCCTATCACCAAAAACCAAAACCAAAACAGAACACTGGAAAATACATAGCAAAAATATAGTAAAAGGATTTGAAGGGTAGGAGTGGAGGGAATGGACTGTCTTCTTACAAAGATGGAGCTATTTTATTTAGAGTAAGGACTAACATAGGGGTGGGACTCAAGCAGCTCTTAAATTGTTGTTGGATGTACAACTCTCAGAATTCCATATCAGGGTTATGTTGGCTAGGGCTTTTGGAAATTAAAGTCCAGCATCTGGAGGGCTGCATTGTTACCACCTCTGAACTAAGAGGTGGAAAAACAAAATTAAAAAAAGACCCAAAATTTACACAATTATGATCAGTGTAGAGAGAAGAAACAGAGATAAATTAGTCTACCTCAGAACAACAGGACAGAAGGACATGAGCAATGATGTATATGTGCTCCAGTGACACCTGAGGTTAGATAAAGGACATAAACTCATTTTCCTCTCCTATGGAATTCTCTTAATTAACACAAAATGGTGGAACACAAGGAAAACAAGCAGAGCTGGCCCAATATATTTTGCTGAGTGAAGAGAAGCCAAGCTCCACCTACACATACAGAAAGACAGATGAGGCCTGTCTTTCATTAACATGTATATTGATATAATCTAGACATAACACTTGCTAATGAAGCCTCCATATCCAGCAGTAGTATATCTCAAATTGCTAGGAATTTTTTCCCCAATCCTAGTGCATTCTGCATTCTTCCTAAGAAATATCTGACAGATCACAGTTGGGAACAGGATGACTGACTAGATGGATTCTTAATCTTACCAGCAAAGAAATTCTTACAAGTTTAGTAAAGTAGCCTGGCATAGTGGTTTGAATTTTGGATTACAACTCTGGAGGCCAGGGTTCGATTCCCAGCTCAGCCATGGAAACCCACTGGATGACTTGGGCAAGTTATATGCTCTCAGCCTCAGAGGAAAGCAAGGGCAAATCTCCTCTGAACAAATCATGTCAAGAAAACCCCATGATAGATTCTCCTTAAGGTATCTATAAGATGCAAACTACTTGAAGGTGCAAAGAAAAAACCCAATTAATAAGAACAACACTTGGAAATATTACTTTTTTGATCCAGATTCCTAGAATCCTCCAACCAGCATGGCCATCCTAGCTGTGAGATTCTGGGAAGTGTAGTCCAAAAAGTAACATTTCCAAGTTCTGGTTCCTAGTTCTGCTAGACTCCTGAGATATGGAGATTAGGTAGATCATCATATATTATAAATAATCTGTCTATGTGAACCTATTCATCTCCTCATTTCCAGACAACAGTACTAAAAATAAATGCACACAATTTAAAACCTGTGTCATATTCACTTACATTCCAGATTTGTCTGACATCTCAGTAGCCTTTATGGAAAGCCAGAGGGTTTCCAGGACGCAGTCTCTCGTAACAACGACAGCAGCCAAGTTAGAGCCAGAGAAGCCGAGTGACATCCAGCTGCTAGTGAACAAACTCGGCTGCCAAAGGGACATCTGACTCCACAAAGCATAAAACTAGAGGAGGAACATTAAAGGGAACTGGCAGCCAAAAATTTAAGAATGAACAATGGGGAAAGTGAGCAGAACATTCTTATCACAGAGAGGAATGAATAAGTCACTGATGTGACCAGGTAAGCGGCTAGAAGAGAAGGTGAGAAACTTTTCTACTTGTGTCCCAAATATGAGGAAATGGAAGACATACTTTCACTGCCAGGAGACTGCACAAAATTGCATACCTCTGAAAACTAAGTTGTTCAGGTTCCTTAGCCTGGGAGAAAGGAAGAAGAATTCCATCCAAAGGAACAGGTAAATAAGAGGGTACAGACCTTCTTCCCTAGCTGACAAGGCTACGCTTGACCTTTTCTTACCAGCTTGTTTAAGGCCCATTTAACAGACCCATTTTTCATTCTAAAAATGCCCAAATTATTTCAGAAAAGAATAAAAGATTCCTTCCACAAGGGAAATTCTAAAACCTTTAATGAAAATGCATAAAAACACATAGAAACGTATTATTGTGTGCTGTAACATTTGTTCAGAGCAGGTTTTGCCTTTGAGCTTGGTTTAGGACTCTGAAGAACAGGATTGCTAGCTCACTCATGGAAACCCACTGTGTGGCCTTGAGGCAAGTCATATTCTCTCAGCCTCAGAGGAAGGCATAGAAACTTAGACTTTGACAAACAAGACAAAAGCTGAATTATTTAAAATCTGTTAAAAATGGATGCCAAACTGTTTATCGTAATAATGACCAATTTAGAAATACAGTCAGCCCTCCTTTTTTGCAGGGGATCTGTTCCGGAAACCGCCCCCCCCCCCCCCACGAAAATGGAGATTCGCAAATATTCAAGACCCATAGGCTTGAATGGGCCCCCCATTGATTTAAATGGAAGTCCCCCATCTATGAATATGCAAAACTGCAGACTTTGAGTCCACAAGAATGGAGGGGCAACTGTACATCATTAATAAGAAGTGGTTATATTAAACATAGGTCCAAAACACACTGCAGAAATAATCCAGTTTCAGACCGCTTTAACTGCCCTGGCTTAATGCTAGGAAATCCTGGGAATTGTAGTTTATTGTGGCACCAGAGCTCTCTGACAGAGAAGACTAAATGTCTCACAAACACTACAGTTCCCAGAATTCACTAGCATTGAGCCAGGGCAGTTAAAGCAGTCTCAAACTGCATTATTTCTGCAGTGTGATTCGGACCTTAGGGGGGTTGCAGACTGCCAGAAATAGTGCAAATTGAGTCCACTTTTAGGGTTAGGGTTAGTGCTAGGGAATCATGGGGATTGGTTTTTTCCCCTCTGACATTGAGCCTTCTCTGTCAGAGAGCTCTGGTGCCACAATAAAATACAATTCCCATGATTAACTAACCCTAACCCTAACCCTAAAAGTGGACTCAATTTGCACTATTTCTGGCAGTCTGCAACCCCCCTTAGTTTTTCTAATCAGGAAATGCCCTAGACCTCAATAAATTAAAAGATAAAATCCAAACTGCACTGGACTTTAGTAGGTTTAGGCCTTTCAGAGACCAATTTCTCCATGCTCTACTTTAGTACAGTTAATGCCTTCTGTTTTTGGTTTCCTGCTGTTTTCATATCACACTTAAAGGATAGATAAGTGTCTATTCTTTTTTGTGGGAGAGAAGGTGATCAACAATGTTTATGATAATAATTCTTGCATTTTGAAAGCGTATTTCAAGCTTTCAAAGAACTTAATATACACAAAAGCCAAAGCTGGGGGCAACTGTGGCCCTCCAGATGTTATTGTACTACAATTCCCATCAGTCCCAGATTGGGCAATGGAGAGGCATGATGAAAGCTGTATTATTATTATTATAGCCCTAGCACCAGTACTGTACCAGGTGAAAACTTTCCTAATTTCTGACCCCTTTAAGTTTTTGTTTTGATTTTATGCTGGAGTTTTAAATTTTGTTGCAAGCTGTTGTTTTTAATCACATTTATGACACCGGTTCTATTTTATGCTCTGCATTATGTGTCTCTAAGAGCCAAAGCTGAAGAACAGCCCCAAAACTGGAACATTTATTTATGACGCTGTGTATGTATGCACCTTCAAGTCACCTGTCGACTTATGGTGACCCCATGAATTTCACAGGAGGCAAGGAATACACAGAGATGTGTTGCTGCCAGTTCTTTCCTCTGAAATATATAGCCCACAGCGCCTTTATTGGCGGTCTCCCATCAAAATGCTAACCAGAGCTGACCCTGCTTAGCTTCCGAGCTCAGATGGTATCTGGTGCCTTTAGGAAAATAGGCAATTAGGTAGGGTCTAATTCAGAGTTTCTCAACCAGGATTTCATGGAACCCCAAGGTTCCACAAGATAGTAATAGGAATTCCAAAAAAGATTGCAATTGGGGGCAGGGGAAAATAAACATTTTTTTGTTTAGCTGTGGACATGATTTCTATGCAAGTGTTCCTTGAAAGTTGAAAATTATTTCAAAGGTTTCTCCAGCATAAAAAGGTTGAAGAAAGGCTGGTATAATTCATCAAAGGCAAGGACACAGGCTTTCATAGAATGCAACCTATTTCGCCATAAGAACAGTCAGCTACTTCATACTGAGAAAGCTCCACTAGTACAGACATTTCAGCCCTGTCTACTAAAGGAGTGTTGGCAAACTGTAGTCCTCCCATTGTTGTTCAAGTATAACTCCCATCAGCCCAAGCCAGTAGTCAGTGGTGAGGGATGATGGGAGTTCCAGTTCAACAATACTGTATTTGGAGGGCCCCATGTTGCCCACCCTTGTTCCAAAAGCAACAACAGAAGCAGCTCTCCACAGTTTCAGACTGGAATCTCTCACCCAACTCCTACCTGAAGTTGCTCTGGACTGAATCTTTCTTTCTTTGAGGATGGACTGAAATCAAAGACTCTGCCAGTGGGCTATGGGCCCTGCTCCATCAGATAAGTCCAACACAGCAATATTGTAACGGTACTATGCATTTATTAATTTAATTAAAATATTTCCATCCCATCCTCAGGGTTGTGTACACTTAAAACAATTTAAAACAATTCTAGATAAAAACTATACAATAATTTAAACAGGATTGTTGTTGTTGTGTACCTTCAAGTCTTTCCCAACTTATGGTGACCCTAACACCATTGGGTTTCTTGGCAATATTTGTTCAGAAGAGGTTTGCCATTGCCTTCTCCTGAGGCTGAGAGCATGTGACTTGCCCATCTAGTGGATTTCATGGCTGAGCAGGGAATTAAACTGTGGTCTCCAACACTCAAATCACTACAGGACAAAAGCATATTTAACAGACCACCAAGTTATAAAGAACCAAAAAGACTAAAACAGTTAAAACCATATAGTTTTTTGTGGTTTTTTCGGGCAGTGTGGCCATGTTCTAGAAGAAGTCGTAGGCTTTCATGGCCAGCATCCATAGTTTTTTGTGGGTTTTGGGTCTTCTAGAACATGGCCACAAAGCCCGAAAAACCCACAAAAAACTACGGATGCCGGCCATGAAAGCCTATGACTCTTCTAGAACATGGCCACACAGCCCGAAAAAACCACATGGATGCCGGCCATGAAAGCCTACGACTTCTTCTAGAACATGGCCACACAGCCCAAAAACCCACAAAAAACTATAGATGCCAGCCATGAAAGCCTACGACTTCACATTGGAAATCTCTACGGGGAGAAACTATTCCAAGACACCTGGAGACTGGAAAAACTTCGGACCAGGAAATCTTCTAGAACATTGCCACACAGCTTGAAAATCCCACAAAAAAAACTATGGATGCTGGCCATGAAAGCCTACGACTTCACAAAACCATGTAGATTTGCATTTTTAAAAAAGATGGATTAGCCTCCAAAGAATAACAAAAATCAATGGTGGCTAAAAGAAACCAATAGTGGCAAGGGGAGGGCATTCCATAAACAGGGTGCCATAGCAGAGGAGACCCTATCCCATGGTCCTGCATAATATATTGTTCCCACTACATTCCAAAACATCTGGGAATTGTGAACCCTCAGTATTGTTGGACTACAAGTCTCAGCAGCCCCAGTCAACACAGCTGTTGGTGAGGAATGCTGACCAGTTACAGTCCAACCACATCTGGAGGGCCACATGTCTCCCACCCCAAATGTGCTTATCCCAGATGAGAACATTAAGGAGTTTAGATTGGTGGTTGTCAGCCTTTGCCTCTCATCTCACTTAATCCCTTGCCAATAGCCATGCTGGCTGGGACTTCAGGGAGCTGAAGTCTGAAACAGCTGGAGGACCAAAGGCTGAGATCCACTGATTTAAACCATCTGTGATATGAATTCCAGTAGGGAAGAATGCTAGTCAGATTCCCCTATCTCTATCACTAACAATGTAATCATTGTAGTAATCTTAGTGTATGATGAGGGAGACAGTAAGACTTCCTTAATGCACTCTTCTGAAGTAAAATTTATGACCCATGAGGGAAAGCAAAGGGGGAGAAAAGATATGATATCTTGTCAACTTATTTTGGGCTAGACCAGGGGTAGGCAACCTTTCCCCTTTAAGGGCCGAGGGACTTCAGCTCCCAGAAGCCTCAGCCATGTTGGCCAATAGTCCCATGTTGGCCAATAGCTCCTGGGATTCTGGGAGATGAAGTGCCTCAACCCTTAAAGGGGAAAGGTTGCCTACCCCTGGGCTAGACCATAGGGAGACTCCACCATGCCAGTGGCTCCCAAACTTCGGTCCCCCAGGTGTTTTGGACTTCACTTCCTACAAGCCCCAGCCAACTTAGCCAACAATCAGGAATTCTGAAGTCCAAAACAGCCGAAGGAACAAAGTTTGGGAACCACTGCATCACACAACTCCCCACAAAAATGCAAGAATTAAAAAGAAAAGAGATTCCCAAAGACTTTTGCTCTTACAAAGTAGCCCATGCTTCACACTAACTACATTATATGGAACTGACTGCACAAACCTCCATGGGTTGTATGTGTGAGGCAACACACTTGTGAGTCATCCAAATGAGATTAGATAAGAGACCATCTCCTTGCAGCTATCCTTGCAAGGCTTTCACCATGGTGTGTCTAGAGCAACCTCTTCCCACCAAAGGACACTCCAGCATGACACAAGGGGCAGAGACCTGAGCAGGAAACATCAGCAGTGGATGGTGGCCGCCATGACAGTGCTGCTGATGAATCTGTTCCAGGAGGTCTTACCATTAAGGGAGCTATCTAAATTGCCCTCACATCCCCAAAATAGGTTCAGCACCTTGGATAACTCCTTTCACAACTGGGCTAACAGCTGGAATGGATTCACCAACCCATTGCATCCTGCACTGCATAGGACTTCTGCCATAGATTCTATAGTTGGCCCTGGGTAAGCCAATCTCCTCGGCACTAGTGTGGTGTAGTGGGTTGAGCATGGAATGTCGATTCTGGGGAGAGAGGTCCAAATCCCCATGGAAGCCCACTGGGTGACCATGGGCAAGTCACACTCTCTCAGTCTCAGATGATGGCAATCCCCCTCTGAAGAAACGTGCCAAGAAAACCATGAGATAGAGTCACCTTAGGGTTACCATAAGTTGCAAATGACTTGAAGGCACACAACAACAAGAATCCAGCCACCTCACAACTATAGCTCTCTCCTGCTGAACACTGGAATAACAATCTTGATTTATCTCACAACACAGGTGGGGAACAGATAATTGGGACCTCGCCAGCAGAGCCACTGATAAGGCATTGTGAGTGTTGTAGTCAAAATCTGTTGGAAGATCAAAGGATCCCCACCCTTGCCTAATAGGTTATGTTGGAAAAGGTTATGGAAGCAGTATAAGTGAAGTACAGTACAACCTCCTCATCCACAAATTCAGTATCTGCAATTTTACTTACCCACATGTGAAAAAAATATGTTCTCTCTAGGCATTTCTAAATCCTCCCATGCAATTTTATGGTCAACTTTTTGGTCAAGCATTGCAGAATTGCAATAGAGAAATGCCCACAGAAATGTTCTCTCTAGGCATTTCTAGAGTTTCCAGTGTGATTCCATGGTATGCTTGGGCTGGAAGTTGTTCATCTCACTGAAAATAATAGGATTCCCTATTATCTGCAGTTTTATGTATCCACAGCGGGTCTTGGAATATAATCTCCATGGATAGAGGGGTCGTACTGTATTTCAAGTCCTCTGCTAAGTGCAACATGAAGTACTATGTAATATTAGTACAGTGGACCCTTGGTATCCACTGGAATTTGGTTCCAGACTCCCCGGGGATACCAAAATCCATGGATGCTCAACTCCCATTAAAAACAATGTGGTAGTGAAATTGTGTCCCTTATATAAAATGGCAAAATCAAGGTTTACTTTTTGGAATATATATATATATATATATATATATATATATAAAGATGTCTTCAAGCCATGAATGGTTGAATCAGTGGATAAGGACTCCATGGATACAGAACACCGGATGTGCAGTACCTCTGTAGCAGTGCTACTCAAAGTGTGATCCATGGACTGGAGCCAGCCCCCAAACCACTGACTACTGAAAAGAAAAAAATAATTGTAGCCAATGGGCATAAATATGATGCTGGTCATTGACACATTAGAAAAAAATATGGCCAGTCTGCCACATCAGACAGCTTGAGATGCACTGCTCTGTGTATACACTTTACATAGCAAGTTCATTATCTTAATGTGGATAGTTATACAATCTAAATAGCAACATTTCCATAAAATCAGGAGGTATTAGCAGACATGGGGAAACCTCAGAGTGGTTGCATCATTTGTCCTCAAAACATGTCCTCGGGATTAAGGATTTCAGAAATCCCTCTCCCAAAACCATTTAGGAAAATAAATAAATCATAGAATCATAGAGTTGGAAGAGACTACAAGGGCATCCAGTCCAACCCCCTGCCATGCAGGAACTCAAAATCAAAGCAACCCGGACAGATGGCCATCCAGCCCCTGTTTAAAGGCCTCCAAGGAAGGAGACTCCCCATCCTCCAAGGGAGTGTGTTCCAATGTTGAACAGCTCTTACTGTCAGGAGGTTCCTCCTAATGTTAAAGTAGAATCTCTTTTCCTGTAGTTTGAATCCATTGTTCTGGGTCCTATTCTCTGGAGCAGCAGAAAACAAGTGTGCTCCATCCTCAGTGTGACACCCTTTCAAACACTTAAACAGGGCTATCATAGCACCTCTTAACCGTCTCTTCTCCAGGCTAAACTTACCGTATTTTTCGCCCTATAGGGCGCTCCGGCATATTGGGCGCACCCAATTTTTAAGGAGGAAAATCCAAGAAAAAAGGATTCCTCCCTTTAGCCGGAGTTGTTCAATGGGCTGGTGCTGGGATTGGAGACCGATCCCAGCACCAGCCCATTGAACTGAGGTCGCGGGGGGGGGGGGGGGAAGGAGGGCTTCTTCCCCCCCCCCCCCCGCGACCTCAGTCTTTGAATGGGCTGGGGCCGGGATTGAAGCGATCCCGGCCCCAGCCGATTGAAGACCCGCCGGTGAGGGAAGGAGCCTTCCTTCCCTCCCCCCTCCCCCGCCTCGGTCTTGGAATGGGCTGGTGCCGGGATCGTTTCGATCCCGGCACCAGCCCATTCCAAGAGTGAGGCCGGGGGGAGAAGGAGGGCTCCTTCTCCCCCCCGGCCTCAGTCTTTCAATGGGCTTGTGCCGGGATCGAAACGATCCCGGCACAAGCCCATTCCAAGACTGAGGCCGGGGTGGAAGGAGGGCTCCTTCTCCCCCCCGGCCTCAGTCTTTCAATGGGCTTGTGCCGGGATCGAAACGATCCCGGCACAAGTCCATTGAAAGACTGAGGCCGGGGGGAGAAGGAGCCCTCCTTCTCCCCCCGGCCTCAGTCTTGGAATGGGCTTGTGCCGGGATCGAAACGATCCCGGCCCCAGCCGATTCCAAACCAAGGCCGGGGGGGGGGGAAGGAAGGCTCCTTCCCCCGCCGGCCTCGGTCTTCAATCGGCTGGGGCCGGGATCGCTTCGATCCCGGCGCCAGCCCATTGAAAGACTGAGGCCGCGGGGAGAAGGAGCCCTCCTTCTCCCCGTGGCCTCAGTCTTTCAATGGGCTGGCGCCGGGATCGCTTCGATCCCAGCACCAGTCCATTCAAAGACTGAGGTCGCGGGGGGAAGGAGGGCTCCTTCTCCCCACGGCCTCGGCCCCTTCGCCCTATAGGGCGCACTCACTTCCCCACGCACGTTTTGGGGAAGAAAAAGTGCGCCCTATAGGGCGAAAAATACGGTACCCAGCTCCCTAAGTCCTTCCTCATAAAGCATGGTCTCCAGACCCTTCACCATCCCACA
Organism: Phrynosoma blainvillii; assembly: GCA_026167975.1. Classification (NCBI taxonomy): domain Eukaryota; kingdom Metazoa; phylum Chordata; class Lepidosauria; order Squamata; family Phrynosomatidae; genus Phrynosoma; species Phrynosoma blainvillii. Next base: position 183,418,335 of record JANUYF010000002.1, read on the forward strand.
AAGGACAGATTTTGGAGGTGGAAGGAATGCTGAATCAAAAAGAAGGGGAATGGAATGGAGTATCTAGGAAAGGGGCATGGCTGGATGGAAGGAACTCTTAAGAGGACACACTCCACATTCTCATATTTTGTTGCTGGCCTTGTTACTTATTATATACCGGTAACTGAAAGCACTACAATAAGAATATCCATCACATACCATATGATACACAGCCCATTAACTGCCTCAACAGCACAACTAATTTCACCAGTACACATCACACAGCACCAAACACCCACACTTTATTATTCATGCAACCACCCAAGGAACTACAGGCTGTAGTAGGAGTTGCTATGCTCTTGTTTGTTGTGTGTCTTCAAGTAGTTTCCAACTTATGGCAAGTTGCTATGGACAGATCCCAATACTATGCTGAATTAATGAGTAAATCCTGCTTGCTTTATATGCGCAAACAATGCATGACAATATACCCACCATGAATTTCTTGTCCAGAGAATACATGCTTTCAGCATCTCTCATCAGCATCTACCTCTAGCACAGTAGTTCCCAACCAGTGCTCCTCCATATCTTTTAGACTTCAACTCCCAGAAGCCCATACCAGCACAGCAATGGTCAGGGATTTTGGGAGGTAAGGTCCAAAACATCTGGAGAACTAAAGTCTGAAGTCCACAATTCTAGCACAAAGATTTTAAAAAGCCTGACTGGACTACTGGAATAACATGGTCTGTCCCTGATTTTTGCATGTATTCTCAAGCACTCATCCATATGGAATGTTTTGGAGAGCAAACAATCGCTCTCATTCTGCTTTATCCTACAACTCCCATCCAGCATAGCCAATGGCAAGAGCAGAGTTTCAAAATGTTTTATTTTGGATCACAGTTTCCATAATCCCCCCAATCAGCATGGCCAGTGGGCATGTTGGCTAGAGGACTGGGAGAGTTACAGTTTAAAAATAACTTTTCCAAGCTCTAAGTAAGGGAAGGTGGCAGATTTCATCCACTCTGAAAAGACAAAGGTTTCCCTCCTGTAGTATAACAGCTGTGCAGCACATGAAATAGGAATTGGACATCTCCAGTTAAGGATCTCATTTCTGCCATGAAATCAAGTCCCTGGGCAAATTACTACTTCCCACCTATATCCCTGCATATTGAGATAATAATACTGTCCAACCTCACACTTAGAAGTAAGATTATAATGCCTTTTATGTATCACCATCAGGACACATGGCATTCAAATACTATATGTAAGGCACTTTCACCACTTAAAATGCATCTTATAAATACCAAATATTATTAGAATTGCAGTGTTTAATTGGTTAATCTGATCATTCAGTTTAGATATATTCTGATCAACCAAAAACATGCTCCAAAGACATAACATATTATTTACAGTGTATTTATTTTTCATATATATTCAGTGGATAGTTGGTATCTGCTGGGGTTTGATTCCAGGACCCTCTGTGGATACCAAAATCTATGGATGTTCAGGTCCCATTAAATACAGTGGCATAGTAAAATTATGTCCTTTATATAAAATGGCAAAATTAAGGTTTGCAACTTGGAATTTATCCTTTTTTAAAAATATTTTCAAGTTGTGGATATAGAATCTGTGGAAACGGAGGGCCGACTGTAATTAAAAACATGTCTAGACATAGTGCAATCCTATGTTTACACAGAAGTGTGTCCTCTGAGATCAGTAGGATGTACTCCTCTTCCTAGTAAAAGGTGTCTGTGATTGCAAGCCTTAATCCAGCCCTAATGTACATCACCAGATTCCAACACACACAAAGAAGCCAAACAAAAACATCCAAACTCTTCTACCATTCTAGCCTTGCACAGTCTGTACCAAGGGAAGGCACTAAAGCCAGTGTGATGTAGTGGTTTGAGTGTTGGACTATGACTCTAGAGACCAGGGTTCAAATACCCACTCTGCCATGGAAAACCACAGGGTGCCCTTGGGCAAATCACACTCTCTCAGCTTCAGAGGAAGGCAAAGACAAACCACCTCACTTTATTTTCATAAGTCATTTCCAACTTATGGCAACTCTAAGGTGAACCTGTCATAGGATTTTCTTGGCAATTTTTTCAGAGGGGGTCTGCCATTGCCATCTTCTGAGGTTGAGAGAATGTGATTTGCCCAAGGTCATCCAATGGGTTTCATGACTCACCGGGGATTCAAACCCTGATCTCCAGAGCCATAATCCAACACTCAAATCACTATGCCACACTGGCACCTTAGAGTCACCATATGTTCGAAACAACCTGAAGAAAAACAACAACAATAACAAAGCATTACAGCTCTCTGGCTGAGAATTCAAAGTACCCCTTCAAACTTCCCAGAAATCCATAGGATGAAGCCATGGCTGTCAAACTGAAATCATAGTACTGTAATTGTGTAATGTCAAAGGATCCAGGCTTTTGAGGCTGTGAAAGTGGCACAAGCACCTACACTTAATGCAACACAAGCTGTTATCTGTTAATTGACATAGTGCAAATACTAAAGATGCAACACGAAACATGAAACAGTTAACTCCCTCCCTCTGATGCAAAGTTTAAACAGCAGCTCTAAACCTCCAAGGAAATCCCCATGGTTACTACTCCTACAAATGCAGACCTGTAAACAAATACCAGAGCACACCAGACAGCCCAACAAATAATAAACTCCTTTAACGCTCTAATCCTATAAAACTCTTACCTGAAACTGTCTCACTGGTTTCCATGAGAAATGTACTTCAGGAGAAGAGCGCCATGATGAACAGACACACAAGTTTTGAAACAACCATTCATCGTTCGTATTTGCTAATAGTATCAATACAGGTGTACCTCAGTTAACAAGGTATACATGTTCCTGGGCCTGACTTCTTTAACAGAAACTCTAGTACCACAGACAGAAGCCATATGGAAAGAATTGGAAGAGCATCACAAAAAAGAAGAGTACCGGTAGCTTCAACATGTTTCAGCAGATTTTTAAAATTCAGAACTAAAGATAAGCACACGTGAAATGAAACAATCAGGTCAGGTAAAAAGTAGACAGAAACACATTGAGCCTTCTAGAGATGAAATATATCCAGGGATATTTTTTTTTCCTTTCACCAATCTCTACTTTTCTTATGGTTTACATATTGGTGGCCAAACATATAGATCTATTCTTTTTGTGTGTGTAGGGGGGAAGCTAGCGAAGCAGGCTTATCTGTTCTTACACACACACACACACACTATTTTGCTATTCACACACATTCAATAAAGGATTCTGGAGGCAGCTGCTGTTTACCTTCCTGTTGTAGATCAACACACCCAGCTATAGTAAGCTAAGGTAGAGTAGAATCCCATTCTTTCCCATTTCAAGGTTTATTGCATTGTTTACTGCAAACATGCTGCTGCCAAAAGTCTGTTTCTCCATCTCTCTTTCACCATCTTCCCAGAGCCAATGCTGATAAAAAAACTTCCAGCTTGACAGAGAACAAGGAGAAGGGGGCTGGGAAGGCAAATAAGATTTTGTAAAAAGAAGCTTCTTTCTCAAAGGCTTTGCTAATTAAGCTACGCCTATATTTAGGGATGGAAGATTCAGTAACTACACATTAACAAGGTTCATATTAGCTGATGCTAAGACGACATTTAAAAGATAATAAAGGTAGCCTTTGTGTCTCGTAATGAACAATAGCCTTTGTTTGATTAAAGTTGCAGAGGCAAATTCAGGCTGCCTTCAGCAATGAGAACAACAACAACAAGGCAACATGATCTATGTCCAGGCTTTGGCAAGATGCTCATCAATTAATCAGCTTATTAAAAAGCAATAACCAGAAGTCTTTAATGACAGTCCTTATCACCATATATAAGTTCACATTAACACAGCACTTTATAGAAATCAGAATGCTTGGTATTCCTTATCATGGTGTACTCCTTCCAACAACCCTGTGGAGTAAGTAGCCTTCCCCAACCTGCTGCTCGTTGAACTCTTAACTCCCACCAACCTCAGCTAACTTGGGCAGCTGCTCAGTGGGTATAATGAGAGCTGTAGTCCAACTAAGGTGCTATGAGATGTCATCTCCATATTCCAGAACAGGGGTAGGCAACGTTTTTGAGCCGGGGGCCGGGTTGCTGTCCCTCAGACAATTGGGGGGCCGAAGCACAATAAATAAATAAATAAATAAATAAATAAATAAATTTTAAAAAAATATATATTAAAAATTAAAAAAATATGCATGCATATTTCTACAGTGTAGATGCACCCTGAATTGAGTGGGACTTAGTTCTCTGCTAACTTCCAGCCCCAGAAAAGACATGGCAAAATCCCTGTGGAGATTTTGCCGAGAAAACCCCAAGAACAAGTAATAACAACAATAATCAATATCATCATGGCGGGCGGCGGTGGTGGCGGCAGCACCTGCCTGGGGCTGGTCCAAAGGCCTCAGGGGGCCGCATCCAGCACCCGGGCCTTAGGTTGCCTACCCCTGCTCCAGAAGGTGGACCTGCACCTGTTATATCGCAATCCTATGGAAGTTAGCAGAGAGCTAAGTCCCACTCAACTCAGGGTGCATCTACACTGTAAAAATAATGCAGTTTGACACCACTTTAACCACCATGGTGGCTCCATCCTATAGAATCCTGGGATTTGGAGTTTTGTAAGGCACCAGCACTCTTTGGTAGAAAAGGCTAAAGACCTCGTAAAACTACAAATCCCAGGATTCCATAAGATGGAGCGACAGCACTAAAAGTGGCTCCAAACTGCATTATAGTGGGCCCTTGGTATCCACTAGGGTTTGATTCCAGGATCTCCTGTAGATACCAGAATCCGTAGATGCTCAAGTCCCCTTAAATATAATGGCACAGCAAAATGGTGTCCCTTATATAAAACAGCAAAATCAAGATTTGCGTTTTGGAATTTATATATATTTTAAATATTTTGAAACGTGAATGCTTACACCTGTGGATAAAAAATCCGTAGATATGGAGGGCTGACTGTATCTCTACAGTGCAGATTCACCCCTGTGGAATTTACTCGCAGGTAAATGGATTGCATCAGCTTTAAGAGGTTTGGGAGCTAAGGTGGAATTTGAACAGTGCACCGCCCAGTGTGCCAAGGAGTTACAAAAGTCCTCCATGCTGGAGATCACAGCTGTACAACATCCCAACAGGACTAGCAACACATGCAATCAAAAGATGCAATCCTCCTCTCTTTACACAAGAGCTGGGAGGGAGGGAACTGAAAACTTCCACTGTGAAGCTCCTGCTTGGGGCGCCTTTAAACTTGGCACAAGGAAAGCCTGTTGGAATGAATGGGGAAAGCATTAGGATTTGCAGGGCTTTAACGAAAAATAATAATAATCTGAACTTCCCCAAAAACAGGGGAGGGGGGACATAAAACAGAACATCATTGCCTTGTTCCATCATTCTTGATACCTGCTTACCAGTTCTAAAGATACCTCAAAGTGGCAAGAGCATGAATGCTCTTTGCAGTTTACTTTGGGTAAGTCACACTCTCTCAGCCTTAGAGGAAGGCCCCTCTGAACAAATCTCGCCCAGAAAACCCTAGACAGGGTTGCCGTAATGTGGAAAAGACTCAAGGACACAAAACAAAACATCAACTTTCCATCTTACAATAACATCCAAAATCACAAAAACAGTGATACCTTTATTCAGCCAACCAAAATGGGCTTAATACACGATACAGAAACAAAAATACTGAACAAGTTTACAGCTTTTTATTCATTGAGTTATACCTTTGTGACTGACAGCTGAGACATAAGATGGTTTCTAGATGACAGTTCCTTCCAACTCTTAATATTAAGTGATTTTATTCCTAGGATTCTTTGGGAGGCAGTTGTCCTTGTTGCCAAAGATTTTACTTTAAAGCCTAATTCTGACTCAGGATTATTGTTGACTGTTCCTTTCCAAACAGTCAAAACAAGGAAGGGATGGAAACAGAGACAGAGGGTTGAGTGTTTGGTTTGGGTATTTTTTTGGGTGGAGGAACAAGAAAGAGAGCCACAGTGGTGCAGTGGTTTGAGTGTTAGATTACAACTTTGGCGACTGGAGTTCGAATCTCAGCACAGCCATGCACTAGGGGGGTGCAAACTGCACCAGGTGACATCGTAAGAAGGGGTGACCCATCACTGCTCCTCAAACATCTGCCTTTTGGGAGAAACAGGTTGTGGCATTCACCTGTGTCCCATTTAAATGTTGAAGAAATTATGTGAGTGGGGTGAGACTCAGTGGGAGAAGAAAGGAGAAGTCCCAGTGGTTGTTTTTTAAATAACAATTTCAAATTTTAAAAAATTAATTTTAAATTTTAAAATGAATTATTTTTTAAAAAAAAATCTTTAAAAACATCACAATTGACTGTATTTTCACTTTAATCACATGAAACTATGTATATGGAAAAATACATTTAGGCTGTGTGTATGATATTGTATAGTAAAAGTATAATTCTAAATGTGCTAGTTGTTTATGTCACAACGATTGCCATGATATTCAGTGATATATGGAAATTATTATTATTATTATTATTATTATTATTATTATCCTGTCCTCTTCCCAAAACTGGGACTCAGAGCAGCGTACAAGATTAAAAGCAGTACAATTAAAAACACAGAAAAAATGTTACATTAAAGCAGAATTAGGATTTATTAGTAGCCCAAAAAACATTGCTAAAGGTTCTGTAAGATGTGGGATTGGAGGTCAACAGGGGAGTGGTGACACCATGATTTCCCACACCAGGTGATGCCAACCCTAGGGATGCCAGTGCAGCCACATAAACCCACTGAGTGACCTTAGGAAAGTCACATTCTCTCAGCCTCAGAAGATGGCCAGGGCAGACCCCCTTTGGAGAAACATGCCAAGAAAAACCCAAGATGATAGTTCTGTCTTAAGGTCGCTATAAGCCGGAAATGACTGGAAGGCACCCAACAACAAAGGAAGAGAAAAGTTTTCTAAAAAGTGGGAGAGAAGTCAGATCAAGGGAGGAGCTGGCTCAACTCCTCTTCCTCCTCCTCCTCACCACCAGCCAGACTTTTGTCCCAATCTGATTGACACATGTGTTTTTGGGAGGAAACAAGGACACGCATGTGCATGGCTCTGGATGCCACGGGGCCCCTGGTTGCTTTGGCTCCTCTGGGAGGTGACTCCGGTTCCTTGCCCCCCTTTAGGTCTGAACTGCTTGCATTCCCTAGTGTGGGCCATTTTGCAGCTGCATTTTAACCTGGCATCACTGAATGCATTGGGAGGAGGAGGAAGAAGAGGAGAAGGAGATGATGATGATGATGATGGAGGAAGACGAAGAAGAAGAGAAGGAGGAGGAGATGATGATGATGATGATGATGATGATGATGATGATGATGGAGGAAGAAGAAGAGAAAGAGGAGGAGGTGGCGGCACCCTTGGAGTTATTAATAGCCAGAGCAGAAAAGATGGAAGGAGGTGCTCTGGAGGTAGAACATTGCATCTCCTTCACCTCCAGGGGGCAGCACTGGGTTCTTTAGCCACCGCCCCCCCTCACCAGACATCTCCAGAGGTGGACCTGCTTAAAGGAGCCACATCTGGATTCTTCTCGTTGTTGTGTGCCTTCATTTCCGACTTATGGCGACCCTAAGGGGAACCTATCATGGGGTTTTCTTGGCAGGTTTCTTCACAGGGGGTTTGCCATTGCCTTCTCTTGAGGCTGAGAGTGTGTGACTTGCCCTAGGTCACCCAGTGGGTGCCATGACTGAGCAAAGAATGAAACCCTGGTCTCCAGAGTCATAGTCCAAAGCTCAGACCATGTACTCCCCTCTTTTCTTTTCTTTTCTTTTTTGAGGTTTTCTTAAACTCACTATATAAATTCCAGATAATTTCTGGTGTGTGCGTGTGTGTGTTCCTCTGCGCCTTCAAGTGGTTTCTGACTTACAGCAATTCATGGGGCTTTCTTGGCAAGATTTGTTCCGAGGAGGTTTGCCATTGTCTTCCCCTGAGGCTGAGAGAGTGTCACTTTCCCTAGGTCACCCAGTGGGTTTCATGGCCGAGTTGTAGTCCAGCACTCAAATCCACTATGCCATGCTGGCTCTGTCACTCCATTCTTATTCCTGCAGTGGACCCTGGATGTGTGTTATGTGCCTTCAAGACACCTGGCCCCATGAACTTTTTTTAAAGGAAGGAATATTCACAGGTGGTTTGGCCAGTTCTTTCCTCTGAAACAGAGCCTGCAACACCTGGTACTCCTTTGGCAGTCTCCCATCTAAGTACTAACCAAGGCTGACCCTGCTTAGCTTCCACTTTAAAGAGATTTTGGGGCCTTCAGGGTATTTAGGCCTTGGGCACCCTGGATAGGAAAGCCAATGTGTCATAGCAGTTAGAATGCAAGACTAAGACTCTGGAGAACAGAGGCCGATTCCTGGTTCAGCCACAAAAACCACTGGGTGACCCAGAGCAAGTCATACTCTCTCAGCCTCAGAGGATGACAACAGCACACACACACACACACACACACACACACACCGGACAAATCTTGCCAAGAACCCCCATGATAAGGTCATCTTAGGACCACTATAACTCAGAAACAACTTGAAAGTACACAACAACAACCCTGGATAGAGAACCAAAGTGGGGAGGGCACACTCTTAAAATTGGAAGGGTGGTAGGAAAAAGGCCCTGTGCGTTACATATATGCCATGGGTCCCACTTTGCCCACCTCTTATCTAAATAATACAATTAATATGTAGAAGGAGGCAAGTTATAACAAAATTACTATTATGCAATTTTATTTCATATCATCACCCTGGAGTTTATCACACAGGAGGCAAAGTGCCCAAATCCTGTGCAAAAATGGGATTTAAAACCTGGGGGAAACCCACAAAAGCAGGTCGATTTTCAGATATCTTTAAGCCATAACTATTCAGTTTTTTTAAAAAAGAAAATATTCTGGATGATTCCAGGGGTAGCCATGTTGGCCATGTAGCAACGTACAATAACATCCAAAATCCACAAAACAATTACACCTTTATTGGCTAACCAAAATGCACAAAATACATTATGCAAGCTTTTGAAGATCTGCTGGTTTTCTCATCCAGTAAAGATGTTAAAAAATCATACTGATGAAAAAAAATGATGATGATGATGATGTTAGCCATAAGCCTGAATTTTAAAGATTTTGCCGTTCTCAGTTCAGGTGTTGTTGGGAGAAACATTCATGCAAGCCGATTCCTCCTCCTCCTGGTCATGTGGGTATTCCTGTATGATTTTTAACACCTTTGCCTGATGAAGAAGCCAGGGGAACTTTGAAAGCTTACAACATATATTTTATGCATTTAGGTTGGCGAATAAAGGTATCCATTCTTTTTGTGGATTTTGCAGAATTAATGCAGTTTAGTACCACTTTATAGCTGTCAAGACTCCGTGTCATGTAATCCTGGGCTTTGTAGTTTGTTATGACACCAGAACCTTCTGACAGGGAAGACTAAATATCTCACAAATCTATAAATCCCAAAATTCTGCAGTGTAAATGAAGCCTAATTACCCTTTGAAGCAAGCGTGTTTAAGACAGGAGCTATGCAGTGCTCCATTCCTGTGCAAGTTTATCAAACAAATCCCCTTGTGTTGAACAGGACTTGTTATTCCTTCTCTGAGCAAATAGTTAAGCCCTTTAAAGAAATATCTTTAATGATATTTGTTTCTATATTCTAGTCTACAATTTTGTTCATCACAGGTATGACATTCTGGCAACATGATGACCCATCTTTAAGTCCCAAGTATTCAGATTTTTGTAAAAATATTCTGGTTGATTCCAGGCTATCCTGTTTCTGTATGGATGAATTTTAAAAATGTGTACTTTCACAAGCAACGCCCTTTCACAGTCACAGTCAGTTTAGCTGTTTAGCAGGTCAAGTACTGTGGTTTGTGTAGAACTGCAAAATTTTGCAAAGCAAAGGAAATGAAATTTAGCTGGAAACTGAACAGAAGCATAGTTTAAAAGTAATGGAAGTTTATTTTTTAGTTTCTGCCCAAACAACATGTTGACCTTTGAAAAGCAAGCTGAGATAGGGTGGGAGTGGGGAGGATTGCTGCCTGTGCTGACAGTATACTCCAGAAACACCAAGGCACCCAAAAAGTGAGCACAGCACACCCTTCTGCTCAGCACCCAGGTAACCACCCAGCTCATCCACCCATAAGGTGCATTTTACTCAGGCCCTCCAGATGCTGTGGAACTGCAGCTCCTAGCGATCATCACCAATGACTATGCTGGCTGAGGGTGCTGGGAACCAACAGCACATTTCCCCTGATCCTGCTTTACAGCATATTTAATACATGGGTTCTGAAGCAGTCTCACATCCTAGCACTAACCAGACCCAAAAAACTGCTTAATTTCAGCAACCTGACTGCCTCATTTTGTCTTCAGACCATGTTCTGCCCCCAGTGCTCACCCTCCCCTTTGTCAGGATGATTTCTATAAACTGCCTGAAAGCTAGAGCTGCATCTTCACTGAAGAAATAATGCATGGCTCAAGGCTATGGGACCCTGGGATTTGTAGTTTGCTGTTGCACCAGAGCTCTCCGACAGAGAAGGCTAAATATCTCTCAAAACTACAAATCCCAGAATTCCATAGCATTGAGTCATGGTGGTTTCAAACTCCACTATTCCTGCAGCGCGAATGCTGCCTAAGCAGACCCTTTCCCTCCTCTTCCGTCTGCCCTGCTCGCCTCCAGTTTTGTTCTTTATCTTTCCTTCCTCATTTAACAAGTCAGCATTCTGTAATCTTGCAAGTCAGTCCTTTTCAGACTATCATCATCATTTTCATCATCAGCATTGCTGCTCCAACAGGAATTTTGCCTCCCCTAATGAAATTTTCTTTCAGCCCCCAGATTTCTACCATTACAGAGCAAGGTGCTGAACATCATCCACATCTAGAACTCTTCTATTTACTCTGTTTGCATTCCCTTAGTAATTTTGCCTGCCCTTTTTCTTTGTTGTTGTGTGCCTTCAAGTTGTTTCTGACTTATGGTGATCCTGAGACAACAGCACCCCCATTCTGAAGAAATCTTGCCAAGAAAACCCCATGACAGGTTTGCCTTAGGGTCATCATAAATTGGAACAACTTGAAAGCACACAACAACCCTGGATAGAAGACCAAAGTAGGAGGGCAGACTCCTACTATAATTTGGTTTTCTTGGCAAGCTTCTTCAGAGGAGGAGTTATGCCACTGCCATCCTCTGAGGCTGAGAGAGTGTGACTTTCCGAAGGCCACCCAGTGGGTTTACACAGCTGAACTGGGAATCAAGCGAAGTGTCTAAATGCTCAACTGACGTTTTTAAGTTTACAGCAATGCTGGAAATTTGGGGAACTGAAAGAAAATTTCATCCACAGTGGGCAGAATTCCTATTTTGGAAGGCATTGCCTTATCTTGTGTTCCCCCCCCCCCACACACACACACACAGCTACATTCTGAGAAATGCCAATATCAAATAAATACAGTCAGCCCTCCACATTTGTGGCTTTGACTTTTGTGGATTTGATTATTTGCAGATTTGATTAATATGTTATCTCTAGGAATTTCTAGGTCCTGCAGTGCAACTCTACCAGGTGATAACCATAGAGTTACAATGGAGGACCTAGAGATTCCTGGAGAAAATACTTCTCTAGGTATTTATAGGTCCTCCAGCATGATTCGGTAGTCAATGACTGATGGATGTTGGCCATAGAGTTGATCTGGAGGACTTAGATATTCCTAGAGAGGTGTTCCCTCATGTAAAAAGAAATAGTGGTATTTTATTTGTGGTTTTTCCACTTCCATGAAATTCCTGTATCCTTAACCCTAGCGAATGTGGAAGGCCCACTGTAGTAGTATATGTTCCTATCCTTATTTTACAGGCAGGAGAAACTGCCTGTAAAATATGTAAAAGCTCGAACCCATGACTCACAGTTCCACACCCAGCTGTCAATATCTATGCTTTCCCCACTTCTTCCCACACATCAGTGAATGTTGGTAAATTCCCGAGGCTTATCCATGGAAAACCATCCTGGAATAAGAAAATGTGAGAGGATATAATGGTCCTTCCTCTGAGTCTCCCAAACGAATCCTCCATACTTGTTTCAATCAGTGAAGAGACGCCTGTTAGAACCAAAAATTGGAATTATTATATTTAAAGACAGCTCCCAACATCCTCAGTGGCCATGCTGGGGTAATCTTTAAAAATCTGCTTAGAATGATACCGTTGGACCTCCGTATCCACAGATTCCTCATCCACGAATTCACTTATCCACAGCTTGAAAATATTTTTCAGAAATATAAATGCCAAAGAGCAAACCTTGATTTTGCTATTTTATGTGAGGGACATTATTTTACTGTCCCATTGTATTTAATGGGACTCGAGCATCCAGGAATTTCGGTATCCTCATTGAGGTCCTGGAACCAAACCCCAGCGGATACCAAGGGCCCACTGTATATTGTGGGAGCAGAGAAATTGGTCTCATTATATATATATATATATATATATATATATATATATAGTTTTTGATTTTCTTTATTAGAGATATTCATCTCTCAGTATTCCACATCAACAATTCAACCAAGACTTTAATCCCCAATTTTACAAAAACAACACAAAACAGATGAGCTTTAGAGACACATACCTTCTATAGGTCAGACTCTGTGCCTAAATTCCAGCAACTACAACCTATGCTTTTATCATCCCATCCACGATACATGCAGTGCTATGGGGAAAACACACAAGAGGATTGCCGCTAAAGGCGTGTATCATGAAGTAATAGAGGAGGAAACCACGCACGAGGGTCACTAATCTGTATCTTCAGTCACACAAAAGGTTTCAAATGTAATGGTGCTTTGACTCAATGAAGTTACTGGCAGAGGGGAGCTTACAAACAGCTGTGCTGTACTTAATTTGAATACACCCCTTGCTTTTCCCCATCTACCTAGCCAGTCTCATTATATTAAGGGGCATCCAAACTCCAGAATACCCAAAATGTACATCTTAGAAATCCAGTATTCCAGCCAGAGAGAGGAAAAGATGTCTTCCTGGGAGCAGAAGGAAAGGATTTTACAGTCAACAAAGAAAGGCCAAATATATATATATATATATATATATATCAGTGAGGGATTCAGGTAAAAGTTGAGCTCAGCAGAAAGTTTTGTTTAAAAAAACAAGGAAAAAAAGAAGTGAAAACTGCACTGCTGTCAGCAAAACAGAAGGAAACTGAGTCATGAAGGCACGTCTTCCACCACCCTTCTCAGCACCCCATCCACACGGATGATGATGATGATGATGATGATGTTGTGGTTTTCTGCAAATGCAAAGCACGGGGCTGGGAAAACACCAGGCGTTGGGACACACTGAGCTTTTGTGCTCCTGTTCCAAATCCTTGTTGAACTTGGCTTCTCAAACCCAGGAGCAATTAGTAGGTCTCTGCTGTAGGGGAATTCCTACTTTTCCCAGGGGAGACTCCCAAGTCTTGCTCTTTTATCTGTATATTTCATCTTAAGCAATGAATGACAGTTAACCCCAGGACACTGAGGCTGCCAGCACATCTAGCTGAGGGCCGCTTAAGGAAATGCTCTTGGCACATGCTCAGAGGCACACTCTCCTTTCTTGTTAGCATTACTTCCATCATCCAGGGCTTCTGATGTTTCTAAGACAAACCTAGGCACAGCTTAACAGCCATTCCACACTTTACACAGAATTACATAGTTGATTAAAGTGTTTCACCTATAGGTGCCACGGCACTAAATTCTAGAGATAGGAAGCCATTATCGGAGGCTTAGAAGGCTTTTTTTTTATTGCAGGTGGGGTGTTTTAGTTTTATATTTTTATATTTATTTATTTCTATTTTGCCTTTCTCCCAGAAAGGGACCCAAAGTGGCTCACAAATTAAAACTCTTTAAAAGCGTATTACAATAAAACAATTAAAACATCACAAAAAACAATATAAAATTACAAGCATTAAAACCACAATAAAACCATGATACCCACATAGCAAAAATAGTTTTATATTGCTTTATTATATTATGACTATTTCAGTTGTAGAATTGCACTGCAGATTTTAATTGATTTCCTTCTGTATGCCACCTTGGGTCCCACTGTGGGGAAAAGGCGGCATATAAATTAAATTAAATTAAATTGCTTCTTCCCAGACCACCTTGAGCTAATTCCTTAATCCACAGACAACTGTTCCTCTACATTTGGAGACAGCAGAGGAGAAGACAGAAGGCAAACAAACCCTTCCCCCAAATCCTGACCTCCAATCTCTTCCAAGCTCTACACCTGGAATGAGCAACCTTTGCCCCCACCGCCACAGATTCTTGGAATACAACACCCATAATCTCTGATCACTGGCTGGGGCTGATGGTTGTTGGGAATCCAAGGGATCTACAGGGTCAAAGGTTCTTCCCTGCTGCCCTACCTCTTCCCTCATCCTTTTATCGCAGATTATCCCAGTGCACAAGAACATCCCCCCCACAGCCATTCACACACTAGTGAAAAAGCCAAAGCATTGTGCACTAGGGATGCTGGCATACTGCAGAATTAATGCAGTTTGACACCTCTTTAACTGCCACGGCTCCATCCTATGGAATTCTGGGATCTGTAGTTTGTTGTGGCACCAGGGCTCTCTGACAGAGAAGGCTAAATAGCTCACTAAACTACAAATCACAGGATTCCACACCACAGAGCCATGGCAGGGTGACCAGGTGTCAGCACTGCAAAGGAGGACAAGGCTACATTGGAAAATGTAGACCATTCAAGAAAAAATTAAGGACATTACAAAACAAAAGCTAGAGCCACTTATATAAATATAAATTCATGCTTCTTAGTCCTACTCAAAATGGAGGACATTCAAGAAGAATATAGGAGGACATGACCAAATAAAAGTTACAAAACACATATATAAATTCATGCTTCTTAGTCCTGCTCTAAATGGAGGACACTCAAGAAGAATATAGTAGGGCATGACCAAATAAAAGTTACAAAACACTTATATAAATATAAATCCATGCTTCTTAGAGGCGTTGCAGACTGCCAGAAATAGTGCAAATTGAGTCCACTTTAAGGGTTATGGTTATGGTTAGAGAATCATGGGAACTGTATTTTATTGTGGCACCAGAGCTCTCTGACAGAGAAGGCTCAATGTCTCAGAAAAAACAAACAAACAATGCCCATGATTCCCTAACACTAACACTAACCCTAAAAGTGGACTCAATTTGCACTATTTCTGGCAGTCTGCAACCCCCCTTAGTCCTGCTCGAAATGGAGGACATTCCAGAAAAATGTAATAGGATATGACCAAATAAAAGTTACAAAACACTTATATAAATATAAATCCATGCTTCTTAGTCCTGCTCAAAATGGAGGACACTAAATAAAAATGTTGACATGACCAAATAAAAGCTACAAAAGACTCATCTAAATAAAAATCCATGCTTCTCAGTCATGTTTGAAATAGAAGACACACTCAAGAAAAATGTAGGACATGCCCAAATAAAAGCTAAAAACAAAAAAACACTCATAGAAATGTAACTCCATGCTTCAAATCCAGTTTGACACCACTTTAACTGCCCTGGCTCAATGCTAGGGAATTCTGGGAGCTGTAGTATTGTAAGACATTTAGCCTCTGTCAGAAAGCTCTGGTACCACAACAAACTACAAATCCCAGGATGCCACTGCATTGAGCCATGGCAGTTAAAGTGGTGTCAAACTGGATTACTTCTGCAGCATGGATGGCCTCAGTTGTGCTCAAAAACGGAAAGCCTTCAAGAAAAATGTAGTAAGACATCTTTTTTTAAAATATATATGATCTGTATAAAGTGCATCTTATGAAGATAATATATATTTTAAAAAAGATTAAATATAAAATATTTATAAAGTGCATCTTATTAAGATCATATTTTTAAAATATATATATGCAAAATATATATATGTATATATCTATGTATAAGCTACCAAGTACTTCTATAAAAATACTTATATATAAAAAGCTATTTTATATATATATATATAAATATATATATATGTATATATAGTATATATAGTATATATATGTGTGTATATATATATATATATATATATGTATAAGCTACCAAATACTTCTATAAAAATACCTTATATAAAAAGCTATTTTTAAATATTATATATACACACACACACACACACACACAGAGTATGTGTGTATATATGTATATATGTATGTATAATGCTACCAAACACTTCTATAAAAATACTTCTATATAAAAAGCTATTATTAAATATATACATATGTACAGTATATATATATATATATACACACACATACACACACACACACACACACACAGAGTATGTGTGTATATATGTATATATGTATGTACCGTATATGCTACCAAATGCTTCTATTAAAAATACTTATATATAAAAAGTTAATAAATATATACATATATGTGT
This sequence comes from Phrynosoma blainvillii, assembly GCA_026167975.1. NCBI lineage: Eukaryota > Metazoa > Chordata > Lepidosauria > Squamata > Phrynosomatidae > Phrynosoma > Phrynosoma blainvillii. Next base: position 183,434,725 of record JANUYF010000002.1, read on the forward strand.
ATATATATATATATATACACACACACACACACACACATAGAGTATGTGTGTGTGTGTGTGTGTGTGTGTGTGTATATATATATATATATATATATGTATATGCTACCAAATGCTTCTATTAAAAATACTTATATATAAAAAGCTGCCAAATACTTATGTAAACCCCTGCTTCTTAGTCCTGCTCAAAATGGAGGACATTATGGCATTCCACCTGGAGAGAAGGCCAAAATGGAGGGCTTGTGGTGGCAAAGGAGGGCCTGTGTCTTCCTTGGGGGGGGGGGGGGGGGGAAGGACCCCCAGCCACCCCTTCAGCCTCGATGCCCCCCAAAACCTCGATGCCCCTTTTTCCTACCTGAGGAGCTGTATGGCCGCCTCGGTGGACCTGGGGTCCTCCAGCAGGACGTAGACGGTGGCGGGGGGCGGCTCAGGGTTGGGGGGTCTCTCACTCGTGTCATGGGACATCATCCCCACGACCCCCCCCCAAAAATAAAACACTGGAGCCCCCTTTTCCCCAGATGGCAATCGAGGGAGGGAGGGAGGGAGGGAATGAGGCTGGCTCCCTGCTCAGAGGGGGATCCAAGCTGGAGAGGCCAGGGGAAGGAAATGGAGGAGAAGCAATGCTCCTTTACACTGGGAAGAAGAAGGAGAAGGAGAAGGAGGAGAGGAGGAGGAGGAAATGTTGCAGAAGGGACCCCTCCAAGGCGCCCAGTCTCCTCCCAGAGAGACTCAGAGAGAAAAACATCCAGCTGGGAGAAGATTGCTTCATTTTCCGGCTCAAGGGGGGGGGTGAAAGGAAAGAGGGGGGAGGAACACAGAAGGGGGGATCTCTACGGGAAATGACATCAAACTGGGATCCTCCCATTGGGAGGGAGGGAGGCCAGGGGGGGACTGGGAGGGACTGGTGGGACTGGGAGGGCTCTGGGGTGAGAGGAAGGGAAGGATAACGTGGAGGAAAGAGCTCATCTGCATCACCCAGTTTGAATCTTTCTTTCTTTCTTTCTTTCTTTGGAAACAATAACAATATATTATTATCGTTTCCAAAAATAGGGGAGGGGGAACATTCAAATAAATGCAGATCTTCTTTATACAGATCTTAGGGAGATCTTATAAATAGTCAAATAAATGAAAGTCTTCTTTATACAGATCTTAGAGAGATCTTATAAATAGTCAAATAAATGCAGGTCTTCTTTATATAGATCTTAGGAAGATCTTATAAATAGTCAAATAAATGAAAGTCTTCTTTATACAGATCTTAGGAAGATCTTATAAATAGTCAAATAAATGCAGATCTTTATACAGATCTTAGGAAGATCTTATAAATAGTCAAATAAATGCAGATCTTTATACAGATCTTAGGAAGATCTTATAAATAGTCAAATAAATGCAAGACTTCTTTATCCAAATCTTAGGAAGATCTTATAAATAGTCAAATAAATGCAAATCTTCTTTATACAGATCTTAGGAAGATCTTATAAATAGTCAAATAAATGCAAGTCTTCTTTATACAGATCTTAGGAAGATCTTATAAATAAATACAGATCTTATAAAGATTACACACACACACACATTTTCGAATCTCGGCTCAGTCATGAAACTCACTGGGTGACCTTGGGCAAGTCACACTCTCTCAGCCTCCTAAAAGGAAGGCAATGGCAAAGCCCCTCTGAACAAATCTTGCTAAGAAAACCCCATGAAAGGTTTGCCTTGGATTGCCCATAAATTGGAAATGGCTTGAAGGAACACAACAAGATATATTTATATATATATGATCTCTCTCTCTCTCTCTGATCTTTATAAGATGCACTGCATAAATTAGTATTAGTATTAGTATTGATGTGACAATCTCTAGGGACAGCAGAATTGAAGATGAAGGAAATTATTATGAAATAGAAAGACCTACAAGCTGAGATCCATGACCTCTGAACAAATAAAACTACTACAGACCAATTCCAAATGGACTAGCAAAAATAACCTGAATGAAATGGCCATGAGGTGAAACACACAGGCAAAATAAAGCAGCTTCCATCCACTTTCAAGACAGGTGAGTTTAGATGGAGTACAAGGTGAAACCGAGTGGAAAGTGAAATGAAATGAAGCTGCCCATCTGCTCCAGCCCATAGATACCATAATAGGAGAGTTACAAAGAGTGACATTTCTTGGAACATCTTATATTGCCCAAAGATGTCATACTGATTCCTAAATTTTTTATGTCACTTGATGGTCACTTGATGGTCCCAAACTCCAGCTAGTGACACCTGGTAGACTGTGAAACTGGGAGATATAAATAAATATGTAGGTAAACAGAACTGGTGAGAACCAGTGTGGATGGAGTAGTGGTTTAAGCGTTTGACTATGACTTAGAAAAAGACAAACATTGATGCATGGTGTAATGGTTTGAGCATTGGACAATGACTCTGGAGACCAGGGTTCGAATCCCAGCTCAGCCATGTAAACCCACCAGGTGACCATGGGCAGGTCACACATGCTCTCAGGATCAGGATCAGGCAATGGCAATCTTCCCCTGAACAAATCATGCCAAGAAAACCCTATGATGTGACCTTAGGGTCACCATACATCTGAAACGACTTGAAGGCACACAACAACAACATAAATGCATTTGCATCTCTGTACTGACTTCCTCCTTTAGAAAACAAAACACTTTCAACACAATCAAAATGCAGAGTGGTATGTAACAGAGAAGGTTCATAAATTTTCTGAATGGGAGACTAGACAACCAGAAACAATTTATTTAAAAAATGTCTCACCCTATGGTGAAGAATGCTGGAAGCTGCAGTTAAACAGAGATGTGGAGAGATTTAATGTTGTTTTTTAAAACTTTGGTGGTTATCAGATGGTAACAAGCCCCTTCTCCCAAATGCCATTCAAAATATCCGGAGAGATGCATGACTCTTACTTCTGTTTTAATCCTGTGCCCTTTCATTGGGTATAAAACCCATGAAGTTGGTGGGATTTGCTTCTGCATGTGTTCATACTAGATTGCACTGTCAAGTTCCTGTTAGCAATATGTTTGAATTTCATAACAAAATTACAGTGGGTTTACCAGTAAATCAAAGCTCATTATTTTGAATGGCATTTAGGAGAAGCTTATCATCATCTGATAACCACCAAGGTTAAAAAAAAAATCAATCTCTCCATATCTCTAATACACAACATGTATGCTAAGTGTCTTTGTATTGGTTCTTGGCTGTTTACGAATTTTAACTTGGTTTTAACTGTAATTTTATAGTGATATTATCCACTATTGCCTTGAGAAAAGCCCTTCAGAAATCTTGGGCTGATGTACTCCCACATTTAGTCCATGAGTTGTTCGAGGCCTCTGTTATGTATCTCACGTTATGCTAGCAGCTCTAAAACTTCCTAATTTCTATGAGGAAACTGGGCAGGACCAACCCCCAAAAATTTTTTTAGCCTGAGGCAGCCCAGAGAAATGCATGTCTCAAATTGTTTTACCATTGCTACTACGTAGTTTAATCTATTTTAATTTAACTATTTTCATTTTGACTTTTTATGTCTTTAACTATATTGCAACAATTTTAATTTGAACCTTGAGTCCAAAACTTGGGGAAAAGGCAGGATGATGATGATGATGATGATGATGATGCCATTCCCCTTCATGCCCACTCAACCAAGGTACATCATATCTAAAGTCAGGCCCTGCAAATTGTTCTGGCACCAATGGAAGAAAATCCCACAAATACATTTCATCTATGACAGTAAAAAGGCAATAATAATGAACTGTTAGCTACCATCTCATGAAACTCCAAGTTTGCTGCAGATCACAAAGGGAGGCAATGATCAAAGACAAAAACAACAAATGATCATATAAAAATTCCCGAATGCAGAAAACACAAATGTAAATTATATAATTACAAAATCATAATACACAAAACCAACATTCTTCATGACACAACCAAACTTTTGGAAAATTCTCCTTCAGTAGTAGTGCTGCTTTAAAGAAAATTTCCTGCAAATTATTTCCCAGCTGCCCCAAAATGGATTGAAAGAAATGCTACTCATAAGACCAATGGAATGCCAAAAGACTACAAGAATTTTCAAAAAAGGATAATATTAGAAGCCTGTTCACTCCACTTATATCCTTACTTCATCTACACCTAGTTGTGTCAACACCTAGTATTGTTTGTTCCTGTTGGATTACCATTTTGTAGCATGTTGTTCCACACACATTGAAAATGTTGGCATTGTTTGGGCATTCTTCATGTTTGTCTGTCTATATAATTTAGGAGATTACCGCACGAGGCTCTGGAGACAATATTGAACTGGAATTACAACAACTCTTTCCGCCATTTACCGCACGACATAATAGTTGATTCATTGTTAAACCATTGCTCTTTTTTATAGTGCAACTTCTCATTCATGAGAGATACCCGGGCCTTGAATGACTGCTGATCTCACTTCATTCATGCAATTATACATGTGCGGATCTCTTTTGCGTTGCAGTATCGAGAATGCATTTTCCACATTGTGAGATAATAGGCTTGACTTCAACTGTTCAACCTTCTTCAGTTACATCATGCCACTTCTGTTCTTTGTTCTCTGGGTTCAAGGAAGGGAAATATATTATTTGATCAATAAGATTTTGATTTTCCGTCTATAAATAATATGTTATGTGGTCCCAATCTCATGCATACAAGAGTACAGAGAATTTAAAAAATGCACATTGCATGGGAAAAAGGGGGAGAGAGGCTTAGTGTAGCAAGGGGCATGCGGAAAATAGATGAGGAACATATTCATCAAAAACTAAAGACAATCCTAGAATTAGCAGGTAATGCAGAAAAAAAACCTGTTTCTATAAAATGATTGAAAACTTTGCAATAATGAGAAAACAATCATGTGAATGCAATGCAAAACCACCCTCAGGTGGTAATCACCTTAGTGTTCATTGGATGTTTTTGCACTCATCTACTGTTTTGGTGGTCTTGGTTTTTGTGTATCATGGTTTTGTAATTACATAACCCCCAATGTGTCTCCTAAGAAGTGTGGGCTGCACCACTTTACTTAATAAGGCTGGCCCACATTCTGTGTCATTAAATCAGAAACCACTACTAAAACCTTGTCTAGATCCACTGAGTAGAATAAGGTGGTTCAATCTTCAGGTGGCACAGTGGACTGTATCACTTCAAACTTGGAGGCAGATTCATGTAAAAAGAAATTCCTGCATTTAAAAAAAAGAAACCCAAACATCCCTGCAAATATAAAAGCTAACACATGAAGAAGGGAAGTTCTAGATGAAGAAGCTAACTTCATGCTGGGGTAACTGTCAACTTCCAGTGACTTCTTTACATAAAGAAGCACTGTTATCCAAAGTAGAACAGTCCATTTAATCTCTTGTAGGAATACGATGGCTAATGGAGCGCACCAAATAATTCCAAAATAGAATCAGCATGTATTTCATAGACTACAGCAACGCATTTGATTATATAGATCACAAAAAATTATGGAAATCATTCAAAGACATGGGGGTGCCACTACATCTGATAGTCCTGATGAGGAATCTGTACCAAGGATGAGAGGCCACCGTCAGAGCAGAATTCGGGGAAACAGAATGGTTCCCAATAGGCAAAGGCGTCAGGCAAGGCTGCATCCTATCACCCTACTTGTTTAACTTGTATGCTGAAAACATCATAAGAAAAGCAGAATTAGAATCAGAAAAAGGAGGAGTTAAGATAGAAGGAAGCAACATTAACAACCTAAGATATGTGAACAACACCATAATATTAGCAAAAGACATTGAGGAATTGGAACAGTTAATAAGGAAGCTGGCAAAGATGAAAGTGCAAAGGCAAGTCTAATGCTAAACACAAAGAAAACAAAAATAATGACCACAGAAGAAATACACAGATTCAATCTAGACAATGAGGAAATTGAAATAGTTAAAGAATTCCCATATCTAGGATCAAACACTGACCAGAATGGAGACTGAAGTCAAGAAATAAGAAGAAGAGACTAGGAATGGGAAGGGCAGCTATGAAAGAACTGGAAAAGATACTGAAGAGCAAAGACATACAACTGAGCACTAAAGTCAGAATCATCCAGGCCATTGTACTCTCAATTACCTTGTATGGATGCGAGAGCTGGACAGTGAAGGAAGCAGACAGAAAGAAAATCAACTAATTTGAAACGTGGTGCTGGAGAAGAGTACTTAGGATCCCATGGACAGCCAAGAAGACAAACAAATGGGTTCCTGAACAGATTGGACCAGGGCTCTCCTTGGAAACAAAGATGATCAAGTTGAGACTATCGTACTTTGGCCACATAATGAGAAGGCATGGGTCACTAGAAAAAAACAATAATGCTAGGAAAGGTAGAGGGAAAGAGAGGAAGACCACAAACCAGATGGATAGACTCGATCAGAGGGGTTATGGGCAAGGGCTTACAAGATATGGGCAAAGCAGTGGAAGATAGGGATTCTTGGAGATGTCTCATTCACAGGGTTGCCATGAGTCGGAACTGACTCAAGGGCAGCTAACAACAACAACAAAGGAATGGCTTTTCTATTTAGCACCAATTCTTCTTACTTAGGAGAGGATATGGAGATCTGTAGTTACCCAAGCTGTGCATAATGTAGCTGTTTCGCTGACAATATTCACAGAAACAGAGGAAATTAAAAGGAAAGGGTCAGGATTTAAAGAGCTCCTTGCAGTCCCAGTTTAGGGAGATATATTCAATGTGAGGAAGATACAAATTTTAATCTCTGCTATGCTGGCTATGTGCCGTAATAAACTTCTATTCTATTCTATTCTATTCTAAATCTCTACCATGGAGCTCACTGGTTGACCTTACCCCAGACATCTACTCTCCAGATAATCTACCATGTATGGATATTATTAAAATGAGCTTGCTGGGACACATTACAAATAATACAAGTTGCCACAGTGTTCTTATTTTTTAAAATATATATATTATAAGGCCTTTTCACACTACACATTTATAGTGCTATGATTCCACTTTAACTGCTATGGCAACATATGGAATCCTGGGATTTGTAGTGTAGGGAGAGAGGCCTTTGGAACTGTCAACCAGACAGCTCCTCCTCTGATGATTCTGATCAAACTACAATCCCCAGGATTCCATAGGATGCAGCCACAGCAGTTGAAGTGAAATCATAGCAGTATAGTGTAAAAGGGCCCACAGCCAGACTGATGCCTACAAGGGCACCCTTTGCAACTACAGGTCAATTAGTACCTGCAGCTTTAAAACTTTTTGAGGCCAAAACATTGGCTCAAATCTTGTATGGGGCTCAAACAGGAATGTACATAAAGAAGGTACCACAGGAAGTAATCCAAACAAAATTTCTGCGGTCAATTTTGGGTGCACCCAACAGTACATCAAATGCCCAACTAAGACTTGAGACATGAATGCCATTAATCGAAGTGAGGGCCTGGAAGCTGATGATAAACTACTGGTTAAAAATTAAGTTTTCTCCAGTGGGTTTAACCCCATTAGTCCTGATAGGTAATTTTGTCTCACCATGGAAAAAAGCAGTAGAACTTAAGCTGGCTTCTTATGGACTTTCTCCTTTATTCTTGTTATCACAAAGTAATGATCAAGCTAAACAAACAGTCGCTCAAAGAATAAAGGATATGGAATTTCAGAATGAGCTTGGTAGACTCCCACAACATAACAGACTTTGGATAAATAAAGGAGTATGGGAATCTGCAAGTTATCTACAAAATCTAACGTTTCCCAGATTGAGAATTGCTTTTTTCAAAGCCAGATTTAACATTCTCTTATCTGCACTCCTCCAAGGCAGATTTAGTAAAGTTCCCATAACTGAGCGCACTTGTCCATGTGGAGAAGTAGAAGTAGAATCTATTTCACATATACTGTAAATGTTATGAGGATACCAGGTCAATTTATATTGCAACTTTAGTAGAAAAATGGCCAGGGCATCCAGATAATTTCTACATGAAATACCTACTTCAGGATATAAACCCCTATATTACATGTAGAGTTGCTAACTTTTGTGTTGCTGCAATGAAAATATGACAAATTCAGGCAAAAAGTATCTCCCTATCCTAAATATATTTATATCTTATTTTAATGTTAAAGTTCTAAAGGAAAATTGTCAGGGGAAATATAAACTCTGTACTCCATTTTAATTTATTTTATTTTTTACTACTCTTGTACTGTGTCACTTTGAAGTCCATTATTGTACTTATGTACTGGGCCTTGCAACCTTTCTAAATTTTGCTGGTCATTGACCAAATAAAATATGTCTGTCTATACCATGATGCCCTCCAGTCAGCATGTTGTCCCTAGACATCTCTGCAAAAGTACAAGGGATGTGGAATTGCTACGTCAGAACGGACATAGTAAAGCTGGCATCCCTAAAATACTGCCGTTGTTTCTTTGTTGTTTGTATAAAGGATGTTAGCATATTTTGCTTTCATGGAATAATGAAATTTATAAAATCACAGGAGAGTGTGTTTTTATATTATTTTACCTTATTTTATTTTATTGTGTGTCACTTGAAGTTAATTGCTGTACTTATTATGTATTATGCTTTGTATTCTTTTTTAAATCTTGCTGGTCATTAACTGAATAAACAGCAGATGACACCATAATATTAGCAGAAAACCTCACAGACCTGGAACACCTACTAAGGAAGATCAAAGAAGAAAGTGCAAAGGCAGGCTTAATGCTGAACATAAAGAAAACGAAAATAATGACCACCGAGGACCTTCACAAGTTCAACCTAGACAATGAAGAAATAGAAATAGTAAAAGAATTCCCATACCTGGGATCAAACATTGATAGAAATGGGTACTGCAGTCAGGAAATCAGAAGAAGATTAAGAATGGGGAGGGTGGCTATGAAAGAACTAGAAAATATTCTAAAATGCAAAGAATTACAACTCAACACAAAAGTCAGAATCATACAAGCCATCGTATTCCCTGTTACCATGTATGGATGTGGGAGCTGGACAGTTAAGAAAGAAGATAGGAAGAAAACCAATGTATTTGAGATAATGTGGTGCTGGGGAAGAGTGCTGAGGATCCATGGATAGCCAAAAGGACAAACAAGTGAGTCCTAGGGCAGATCAAACCAGAAACCTCCCTGGAAACCAAGATGACCAAACTGAGATGACCAAACTCCCTTCATGAGAAGGGAGGACTCTTTGGAGAAAGCAATAATGCTGGGGAAAGTGGAGGGAAGTAGGAAGAGAGGAAGGCCACATCCAGATGGATGGACTCTATTAAGGAGGCCACAGGTATTAAGGGGTTGCAGGATTTAAGCCAGGGGTAGGCAACCTTTTTGAGCTGGGGGCTGGGTTGCTGTCCCTCAGACAATTGGGGGGCCGAAGCACCATAAATAAATAAATAAGAATTAAAAAAAATTTTTTTTAATTTAAAATTTTTAAAAAATATGCATGCACATTCTCTCAGCCCCAGAAAAGCCATGGCAAAACCCTTGTGGAGATTTTGCCAAGAAAACCCCAAGAACAAGTAGTAACAACAATAATCAATATCATCATGGCGGGTGGCAGCGGCAGCAGCAGGACCAGACTGGGGCCGGTCCAAAGGCCTTGGGGGGGCGCATCCGGCCCCCGGGCCTTAGGTTGCCTACCCCTGATTTAAGCAGAGCAGTGGAGGACAGAGGGTCTTGGAGATGTCTCATCCGGAGGGTCTCCATGAGTTGAGATGGACTCAAGGGCAGTTAACAACAAAATCTCATATAGCATAATGTTGAATTGACTTAATGAATTATGAATTCCATATTTGTAATAAGAAACTGGGTATGATTTCAGTAAGCTTGTTAATTTGTATTATATAGTATACAAAAAGCTTTGACAATGTGGTGTCTTCCAACTCTATGGACCTTATCACATGGGGTCTAGAGCAGAGCTAATCCAAAGGGTACCTGCAGCTAATACATATTATTTCCCCGTGTTTACACACGACGCTGCCCTAGAACACGGAGCTAATCTGTATTGTTTCCCCGCGTGTACACACGACGCTGCCCCGAAACTCCACAGAACCCGAAGCTAATCCGTAGCGAGTAGGGAGATTTTGACATTCGGTTTGTTGGGGAAGTACAAGCGGAGCCTTCGTATTCATTGCGCAATGGTGGGCGGGGCGGGGAAGCAGGGAGAGCTCTCCCAAGCAGAAAATCCCGGCGAGGGGAAGGGATTGGCGAAAGGCAAACCGGATTGAGAAAGAGGAGGAGAAGGAGAGGAGGAGGGAAGAGGGAGGCAATCTCTCTCTCTCCATCTCTCTCGCATTTTTCCCCACCAACACCCCTTCCCTCCTCCAGTCCTCCAGCCCTCCTCCTCCTCCTCGGTCCCCTTGGCTGCCTTTCCTCCCGACTCCTTCATCCCATCCTTGCCATCCACAGAAGCGCCTTCTGCGACGCTGGCTTTTTGGGTGGCGGGAAGGGAGAGAGAGAGAGAGAGAGAGAGAGAGAAGAAAATGTGTGTGTGTGTGTTTTCCTTCTTCCCACGTGAACCGCATCCCGCGGCGCCTGATCGCTAAATCCCCATTGGAGCCTTCATATTCATTGCGCTATGGCCGCCAGGGCGAAATTCAGTTCGTTTCGGTATAGAACTGAATTTATTCTCTCTTCGGTTACTTTTCTGTTACTTTTCGCTTCGTGGCCAGCGTTTGATAAGGTCCTGATTTCAATTTTCTCTTCCCCAAAGATACTGACTTGCAGTTCCCAGAGAGACCAGGAGGGGGTGCTGCCGCCAAACCCGTTCTTCACAGTCTCTCTCACACCAGGAAGTCAGGCAGGGAAGTGATGCTGATGCTGGGACACTTGGCACAGATCTGGCTTCTCGTTGCAGCTCCACTATTGTCCTAAAATATCACCGGCTATTTGCGGGGGTGGGAGAGGCCTTGGCAGCCCCCGTAGGTCCCTGGGAGTCGGAAGCTGGCTGAGAAGGACCAGACTGTTGTGTGTGTTTTGGGCCTATGTCTGGGATACAAAGCTGTGCAAAACGTCTGGCTGCAAATGCAGAGTTGTCATGTGGCTGGGGTTTCTCTCTCTTCCCCCTTGGCTCCTTCCCTTGTTGTTCAGATATCTAATGAAAGATTAGCTGTAGAGAGAGATCTTGTAGCACCTTTGAGACTCACTGAAAGAAAGAAGTTGGCAGCAGGAGCTTTCCTAGTATACTTCAGTCTACTTCCTCAGATGCATTTGGTGGAGTTGAAGCCAGGCACAGACATATATATGTGTGTGAGGAGAGAGAGAGAGAGAAAGAAAGATATTTGGAGAACCATCTATTCCTGATATATATGTGTGTGTGTGTGTCAGGAATAGATGGTTCTCCAAATATTGTTGAACACTGGCTCTCATCAGCCCCAGCCAGCCTGGATAGCCTGGGAACAAAGTGTGTCTCCTTCTGTCTGTCTGTCTGTTCTCAGGGCGACCAGATGTCCTAACCACAAAGGAGGACAAGGCACTGCAAAATGTAGGATGGTCAAGGAAAATGTAGGGCACAGCCACATAAATGCTCAAAATACTAATGTAAATGTACATTCATGTTCTTGGTTCTGCTCGAAATAGAGGACATTCAATAAGAAATGTAGGGCACAGCCACATAAAGCCTTGAAACACTAATAGAAATGTACATTCATGCTTCTTGGTTTTGCTTGAAATGGAGGGGATTCAATAAGAAATGTAGGACATGACCACGTAAAAACTCGAGCACTCATATAAATGTAAATTCATGCTTCTTAATCATGCTGTGTGTGGACGACATTTTGGAATTCCTCCTGGACTGAAGGCTGAAATGTAGGACACGTCCTGAAAAGGAGAATGTCTGGTCATTCTTGTCTCTATCTCACAGGAAGGCAAACCCCCTCTGAAATCTTGCTAAGAAAACCCCTATAGCCTTGACTGAGAGTCATCATAAGAGAAGAAAACCCTGTGATAGGCTTTCCTTAGGGTCTCCATAAGTCAGCGTGATGTAGTGGTTTGAGCAATGGTCAATGACTCGAGATCAGGGTTCAAATCCTTGCTCATTCATGGAAACCCACTGAGTGACCTTAGGCAAGTCCCACTCTCTCAGCCTCAGAAAAAGGCAAAGGCAAACCCTCTCTGAAAAAAAGAAAACCCCATGATAGGGTGTCACTTTAGGGTCACCTTAAATTAGAAACAACTTGAAAGTATGTAACGTCAACAAGGCAAAGTTAATTAGAAAGTATGTTATGAATCTTCCTAAAGAGCACATCAGTATTTTCCAGTTGAAAAATAGTTGAGTAAAGTAACTAGGAAGTAGGAACTAAATGCATATTGTGCAAGGCATACTAATATAAACAGTTGGACTTTTAATGGCTAGTGAGTTGCAGTTTCCAAGACTGTCCACTGGAAATTCCCCAAATAAACAAAGGATCTTGTAGCACCTTTGAGACTACTTTCAAATAATAGTCCCTTTGTATACTGGTCCAGAATAACAAGCTATCTCTTCCTTCAAATATGTTACTTTCAGAAGCCAAGATTGCTTAATTTGCTTTCCTCTGATGAAGCACTGAATGTTTGTATGGTGTCAGCTCAAGTGCCAAAATTAATAATAAATGTTCACACACAACTCTCGATGCACCAAAGGTGAATGCTGCAATGTACAAAGCGTACATACATGGAAAGACTTCCTTGTACATGTACAATATTTTAGTAAGTTTGTATTGCGGGATGCTACCATATCCATTTCTTTGGATACCTACATTGTATTTTCTAAATGTTCAACTGACAATTTAAATCACTGCATGCTAGAAATCTGAGGTCTGAAGGAAAGTTTCATGAGGATGTATAATTCTTATCAGGAGGGCAATGCATTCATCCCCCCCCCACACACACACACACACACAACTGCTATAGCTTGCAGAGAACAGCGGAGTGGAAAGCCCTAAGTTCACATTTCTACTTACCTGTAAAAGTACTGTACTCTACAGGGTTGTTGTTAGGATGAAATGAGACAATTGCCATGTAAGGCTATACATAGAGTTTAATAAAATATCGAGTTCGCCACATGTTCACTACTCCTCTGTGTCAGCTTCTCTGTGGAATCCACTATCTTTCTGTGGCGAACTCGATATTTTATTTACTGTATTACCTATCTACAGCCAGCTCTCCACATTTGCAGCTTTGACTTTTGCTAATTTGATTATTCATGGATTTGATTAATATGTACTCCCTAGGAATCTCTAGGTCCTCCAGCTCTGCTCTGTGGGCAATGTCTGCAGAAATCAGGTTGGAGGACCTAGAGATTCCTAGAGAGAACACTTCTTTAGGCATTTGTAGGCCCTCCAGTGCAATTCTATGGACAACTTCTGCCAGATGTTTATCAAAGAGTTGCACTGGAGAACCTATAAATGCCTGGGGAAGTGTTTTCTTAGGTAAAACAAAATAGTGGGTTTTTAAAATTTGCTTTTCATGGGGGTCTTGTGTCCTTAACCCCAAAGAATATGGAGGGCCCCTTATATTTCTCTGCCTTTAAAGGAACCTCTGTCTGTCTGCCTATCTATCCTATGGGTTAATTTCTGTTTTTGTGTGTTGTGTGCCTTCAAATCATTTTGATTTAAAGGGTTTTCTTTACAAGAGAATACAGTTTGAATCTCCACTCAGCCATAGAAACCCACTGGGTAATCTTGGGCAAGTCACACTGTCTCAGTATCTGAGGATGGCAAAAGCAAACCCCCTCTGAACAACTCTTGAACAACAACCAAGAAAACCCCATGATAGGTTTGCCTTAGGGTCACAGCAAGTCGAAAATAAATTGAAGGTACACAAGACATGCAGCGGTGGATCGAGTTTCAATTACTGCCTGATGACAGTATGAACTAACTGAATATAAAGTCTGTTAATCTTAAATTGTCTCTAGTGCTGAGTTTGCAATTAGGGTTGCCAGCCAAAGGGACACAGAATGCAGTTGTGCAGAAGATGGCATTTCAACAGGTGGTGCTTGTAATGCAAACAACTCCTTCTGAAATTCCCTCATTTATAACTATGAAAGAAACAGAAACCCTGCCCCTTATTCGACAACCCTATCTGCAGTGGCCTAGACATACGGATATCACTAGATTAGTAGCCCTCAAGAGATGAACCAAGCTTAAATCAGCTGTCATTAGATGCAACATAAGCCACCTGTGGTCAGCTGTCTCATGGCACCTGCAGTAGTGTATTTTATTATATTATGGCATGACATTCTTGTGCTTCTTTGTAAGTTGCTTTTATGTATGTCATAAAGAACCATTTTAACATTTACAGTAAAGACTTTTAGAGGTACAGATTAGACCCAAAGATATTGACTGGCCCCAAAGATATAGCCATGGGGACAAATGGTTATTTTACATCCGATTTGGATTACCATACTGCAAAATGTTCTATATGGAGCTGCCTCTGAAAGGTGTTTGGAAACTTCAGCTGGTTTGAAATGTTGCAACCAAACTGTTGCCTGGAACTGCATGCAGGTGGTATACTGGCATCATCATCATCATCATCATTATTATTATTATTATTTCCCGCCCTTTTGCGTAACATAACCATCACACAATGTTTTTTTTGTTTTTTGTTTTTTTTTAGCACAACTATGGGCCTTTACAGACTGCCAGAAATAATGCAGCTTGAGTCCACTTTAACTGTCCTGGCTCAGTGCTAGAGAATCATGGGAATTGTATTTTTTTTCTGGGACATTGAGCTTTCTCTGTCAGAGAGCTCTGGTGCCACAATAAACTACAGTTCCCATGATTCCTTAGCACTGAGCCAGGACAGTTTAAGTGGCCTCAAGCTGCATTATTTCTGGCAGTCTGTAAAGGCCCTATGTGAATAATTTCACTCACGTATTCTGGGTTTGTTGTTCACAATATGGAACCGCATCTCTGGGCATCTCTGTGAGTTTTGTTGCTTACATGTGTCAGCACTCGAATAAGGGTGGGGTAAATGATGTGAATGTATTTGAAGTATGTTCAAAGCATGCAGAGGTTTATCCCGGTTTATCCTGGGTCTATTCACATCAGTTATTCACATAGCTGATAATGTGATTCTTTTAGAAAAACTAAGGAAAAACATCAACATCTATTATCCCAGGTTAAGTGGGTTTTTTGGTTCACATGAAATGCATGTGAACAACAAAGTTTCAACCCAGATTCTACCTGGATTATTTTCACCATCTGAATAACTCCTTAGTTATACTACCCTCACAAGCATGGCTGGTGTGTATGTGAAACAGGGCCTTCTCAGTGACTGCCCCAAGGTTTTGAAACACTCTTCTTTCAAAGACTAAAATTTACCCTGTCCTTGATGTCTTTTCATCAGCAGGCAAAGACTCTTATTCCAACAGGCTTTAATTAATTTAATTTAAAGGGTTTTAATAGGGTGCTTAAAATTTTAACAGCTTTTTATTATTTTAATGTGTATTTTAAATGTTTTTTTAAATGTTGTTGACACTTTAGTTATATACTACTGATAATCTTTTGTATGTTTGTATCCATATGGTATCTGGTTTGATATGTAAGCTGTCTTGAATCCCAATTCTGGGAAAAGGTGGTATACATATACATACATACCTCCCCCATCCTTGTCACACATGCGATGATGATGAGGACAAGTTTTATTGTGGGTTTAATATGGGTAATTTTATATTGTTTTTATGTGATGTTTTAATTGTTTTAATTGTAATAAGTTTTTAAAGCGTTTTTCTTTGTGATCCGCCTTGTGTCCCTTTCTGGGAGAAAGGCAAAATAGAAATAAATAAATAAATAAACAAAATGGGGATTTGAAAATGGATCTGCCCATAGAATCATAGAATCATAGAGTTGGAAGAGACCACAAGGGCCATCCAGTCCAACTCCCTGCCATGCAGGAACTTACAATCAAAGCACCCATGACAGATGGCCATCCAGCCTCTGTCCCACCACAACGCCATAATTACTCATCCTCAAATGGATAGATTTGAGAACGATGAGAGAGAGAAAGTGACGTTTAAAGTATTGCTGTATCACCACACACCCACAGGGGCTCCTTAGGAGATGAACCAATAAAAACCAATTAAAACAATACAGAGATAAAAACATTTTAAAAACACATTAAAGTACTCTTTAAAAACTCCTGCAAGAGGTCTGAAACCACTTGCCCATTCTGTGAACAGGAAAGCAGCTGGGCTCCAGATCTGTAGATGATGCTACAAACACACGCTGACATGGTGAATTCAGTGAGATTTCTGCCTAAAAATAAGTACATAGGGATCGGAGCCAGCCATGCCACCAGGCAGAGTGAGAGTGAGAGATGGATGTCATGAAAGGACAGCACATTCTTTGCTATTGACTTTGGGATGCTTGACTTTTCACTGCCACAATCAGAGAGAGGCGTTTGTGGGACTTTTTGCCTCCAATGACAAATTGAGGACAGACTACAAACACTGTGCACCCTGAGAGGAGTGTGTGTGTGTGTGTGTGTGTGTGTGTGTAGGGATCCATCTCAGGTAGCTAAATGTCTCGAGCCACCCTTGACCTTGATATCTCTGTTTTTGTTGTTGTGTGCCTTCAAGTCATGTCTAACTTATGGCGACCCTAAAGTGAACCTATCATGGGGTTTTCTTGGCAAGTTTCTTCAGAGGGAGTTTGCTATTGACATCCTCTGAGGGTGAGAGTGTGTGACTTGCTGAAGGTCACCCAGTGGGTTTACAAGGCTGAGCCGGGATTCAAACTCTGGTCTCCAGAGTTGCAGTCCAATTCTCAGACCACCACACCACACTGGCTCTTAGGTTCACCTTAGGGTTCCCCATAAGTCAGACACAACTTGAAGGCCACAGCAGCAACAACAACAAATGGATATGTTTAGTGAAGGAGAGTGGTTTTCCCAGAACCAGTGTGAGAGCTAGGGTGGTGTACTGGTCTGAATATTGGACTAGGACTCTGGAGTCCAGGGTTCAAATCTTGACTCAACCATGTAAACCCACTGGGTGACCTTAGGCAAATCATACTGTCTCAGCCTCAGGGAGAAGCAATGGCAAACCGCCTCTGAATAAATATTGCCAAGAAAATCCCATGATAGGATCGCTTTAGGGTTGCCATAAGTTGGAAAATGACTTGAAAGGCCACAACAACAGACAACAAGGTTCGCCTTTGGGTAGCCATAACTGGGAAATGACTTGAAGGCACTCCACCACCACAAGAAATGGACATGTTTAATAGGGGAGAGTGGTTTTCCCGCCTTCCCACAGCCTGCCTTTGGTTCTCCACACACACCATGAAAGGCGGTGGTCTTCCAGGTGGAAAATGGGTGGAGGACTGAGGAGAACCGAGTTGTGACCTGGGTGATCAAAGGTCCTCTTCCTTTCTCAGGACATGTCCTCCACTTCAACCTTCTGTCCAGGGGGAATTCCAAAATGTCTGCCATTTTTACCAGGACTAAGGAGCATGAATTTATTATTCTATGAGTGTTTTGAGCTTTTATTTGGTTCTCTATTTTTTTCATGAAAATCCTTAATTTTCTGGTGCCTTGTCCTCCTTTGTGGTGAGGACATCTGGACACCCTTGATCACTTGGCCCCTCTCTCTTCCACATACACCCCCAAAAGGATATAAGCCCAGGCTTCTTAGCCAGGCTCTAAAAGAGTCTAAATGGAGGACAAATTGGGAAACCCTGCTGGAGAGAAGGCTGGAATGGAGGACCTCTGGTCACTATTATAAATATAAGCTTAGGCTTCTTAGTCAGGCTCCAAATGGAAGACAATTTAGGAATCCCTCCTGGAGAGAAGGCTGGCGTGGAGGGCCTGTCCTGGAAAAGGAGGACGTCTGGTTACTATTATAAATATAAATGCATGCTTCTTAGGTTCCAAATGGAGGACAATTTTGGAATCCCTCCCGGAGAGAAGGCTGGCATGGGGGGGGGGGGGCTGTCCAGGAAAAGGAGGACTGGTGCCCTCCCTGGCGCCATCCTCCATCAGGCGGCGAAGGCGGGCATCCAGAGCCAAGGGGAGCCAGAGGCAGGGAGAGCCTCCCTGGAAGCCACTCGCTGCTACTACTACTACTACCACTACTACGCTCCGCTACACACTGCCTTACAAGCCCCGCCAGCCTCTGCGCATCTGTTTTTGGGAGGAAGAGGGAGAGAAAGGGCTGAGGAGGGACCAGGGGAGGAGGAGGAGGAGGAGGAGGAGGTAAACAAACAATAAAGACCCCCTCCTCACCTCCTCGACCACCCTCCATCTCCCCCACCATCTCCTTCCTTCCTTCTTCCTTCCTTCCTTCCTTTTCCAGACCCCCCTTTCATCCAAAGCCCCCAGGAACAGGGGGATTTCCTTCCCTTCCCTTCCCTTCCCTCCCAGCAAAGACCCCCAACCTTCAGGGAAATGGGGTCGGAGCAAGCTGCTTTCACCGACTGGAGATGCTGAGAGGGAAGACCCCCCACCCCAGACCCACAGAGACAGACCCCCACCTCTCACTCCCCACATCCCTCTTCTTCTTCTTTCCAGACCAGCTTGGGCTCATCTGCAAGGCTACAAAAAGCTCCAACCGGGATCATCGAGGAAGGAATCCACCTTGTTGTCTTCTTGAGAGGGGGGAAAAATGGTAAGACATTGAGATGGTGGATTTGGGGAGTGGGGGGGGGGGAAGGGGAGTATCTTTTTGAGGCTGGAAGGATATGTGTGTGTCTGCATTGTAATGCCCCCCATTGACCCACCCTAAAAGTTTGTGTGGGGTGGGGGTGGTAATAGAGGTGAAAAACCCGCATCTCTTGATTTTGGGGTGGGGGGAAGGGGGCATAGGATGGGGGGAAGATGGTGGCCCTGAGCCAGTCCTATATTTTGGTGTGTTGGGGAAAGGGGTGTGTGTAGACGCAAACTACACAAAGGGGGACTGGATTGAGGTGATGTGGATCCTTTGCTGTGTGTATTGGAATTTGCTAGCTTTGATCCATGTTGTGTGTGTGTGTGTATGCTGGGGAAGGGAGTGTCAAGGGGACGTGAAATGATTTAGGTTTGTATAGACCATCCTTTCCCTAATTCTCATGGCAGATCACCCCCATGCATGTGTGCCCCTCTCTCTCATGGAGACACAATAATCTTGCAAGACAGTGGATTAACGTTGGGATTTGCTCCCATTTTACAGGCAATAAATTAACTAGAGTCAGCGTGGTTTGAGCGTTGGAATAGGATTCTGGAGACCAGGGTTCAAATCCCAGCCCAGACATGGAAACCCCTGGGTGACCTTAGGCAAGTCACACTCTCTCAAAGGGAGGCACTGGCAAAAACCCCTCTGAAGAAATCTTGGCAAGAAAACCCTGTGATAGGCTTGCCTTAGGGGTGCCGTAAATCGGAAGCCGACTTGAAGGCGCACAACAACAACAAATCAGCAAGACAAGATGGGGGTCTTTTGGCAAACACTGTTGGGATTGGTTATCCTGTGGGCTACAATGTGGGGGCCACTAGTGCCGACCCATTGCAAAGTATAGGGAGGGTGTCAGAGAGGGGAGGGAGACGACAGCAGGTAGCATAAGATCTTAGGGATCCTTTCCCCTTTGCTTCCTCTGTGAGCAAGTCCTCCAGAGTTGTCTTCAAAATATTCACACAGACACAGACACACAACCTCCAGTCCCTCATTATATAGAGAGACCTGCCTAGACCACTCTCCACAATAAACTATGCAGCTTTTGGGCATGATTAAACAACTGATGTATTCTCCTTTAAGTATCAGCGACAATACACAGCAGTATATCTAGGTAGAGGACATGAAAAGAAGAAGAATTTCCCCTTGGAGTCATCTGAGGGCAGAAACCTCCTAGATGGACAGATGACATTTGAATGATCTTTGTGTGGATGCTGTAACCTTTCTTCCTCTCTTCCTCCATCAATCCACTGAAGAAACAGCTCTGGCTGTGTTTGGGCTAATAATACATCCCTAGCATAAAGGGGCTCTTGTGCAAGGAATTGTTTGAACCCCAGTGAAGGATCACTGCATAAACACCTCCTTCCCACCATCACTTCAGAAATGAACCCCTCCAATAAACAACTGTTCAGTCCTTATCCCAGAGATGAGGACAGCATAGGCAATGCACATTTGAATTTCCAGTTTTGTTTGAAAGAATAATCCTTTCTCCACAACTTGTGAATTAACCCTGATGCTCAGGCCAAACCTGTGCCCTGTGGAAGCACCATGGCTGACACCGAGGGCTCTCCCCCTCCTCTCCCTTCGCACATAGACGGTCCCTCTCATATGACACTGTGAATTAGCCACAGGGACTGATTAAAGATTGAATGTGTGAAACAGGGCAGAAAGCAGGATTAAAGGAGACATGACCCATTTGGGAGGCTGTTTGGAAACGACAGGTCAAAAGGGTGTGGGACCGGGGTGGCGTGGGGACAGGCTCTGGTGTAAAACTCCTGCTGTACAATTTCTGGTTTGGAAGTGGCAGCAGCAGGTAAAAATGATGGCCAGGAGGACCAAGCCCCATAGCTACTGGAACCTCAAACTTCTGGGTTTCTGTTCCCCACAGTAAAACAGGAGCTGACCTAGCGCAGGGAGACTGGGAGCAGCTCTGCGGCAGGCTGACCTAGTTTAATTTACCAGGATGGTGGTGAATCCCACCCACTCCTCCCTCTTCTGCCCCCCCCATAAACCAGTAGAAGAATGTGTGGGGGTTTTGTAGCACACATCAGAGGGGCATTCGTTTTATTTTGTTCTGTACGAAACAAGCTCTCTCTGGTGGCACCGTCAAGACTAAATAAATGTTGTTTTCATAACTTCAGCCATCCATCTGTTGAAGTGGGCACTAGATCCACAAGATGCCATAATAACTGTGTTTGTCTTTAAGGTGCTGCTGGACTCTTCATTGTTTTTGTGTGGCTTCCCTTTTCCATTGGACTATGTTGGTTGGAAATTAAGCAGTTGTGATCAAAATAAATTAGACTCGGTGGCTAGAAGTCCAAACAAAAGTGTAATGAAGCCTAGATAGTTTGCAACAAAAGTGCCGTACTGTGTTGTTGTTTTTTAGAGCAGAACTGTATTCTAGTTCTGGGACTCTGACCATCAAAGGCTATTGGGGGGGGGGGGATTTTTCATAAGGGGCCCAAATTGTTTTAGAACAGCTTGGTTCCTTTTGTGCGACAGGCCTTTGGGGACTGTTTTGTTCCTCCTGGGAAGTGAGGAGAAAAGGAAGCACTTGGGTCTTGCCTACCAACTGATATTGTTTACTTTGGGAGGAAAGGTCTGTGTTTGGGATGGGTCTTGCAAGTCAAACTGATTCAAAGTGCTATGAATATATGTGTGTGTGGGGTGATCATGCAAACTAGGAAATATGATGGGGGAAAGGAAAGACTGGTTTTGCCATTTGGTGGAACGATACTGAACGTCTCAGGTAGCAGATACTTAAGGACAATAACAATTTCCCAACTGTTCTTCATGAACGGTCCAGCTGTTCTCCTTTGTCGGGTGACAGAGTAGTGTATACCACAAAACCTGATTTCCGGATCATTCCTAGCCCTGACATTTCCAGGCCAAAGCCTGAGACCTAGGGATAGTCCTAGTATCAGCCACAGAGCCTGATCAAAGTTTGTCATTCAAACATACAGGAATATACATAGAGAGAAAATATTTAACTGTTCGGAAATTAAGACATACATTTTTAGGTTAAAAAAAAACTGTTCACGAATGAAGGTGAAATAAGGTGATTATTATTTTTCACTTACTTAGCAGATCTGGGATTATTGTTTTGCCTTCAAGTCGTTTCCAACTGTCGTAGTGTTTTCTTGGCAAGATTTGTTCAGAGGAGGTTTACCATGTTCCTTGAGGCTGAGAGCATATGACTTGTCCAAGGTCGCCCAGTGGGTTTCACGGCCGAGCTAGGAATCGAACCCTGGTCTTTAGAGTCATAATCCAGTGCTCAAAGCACTATGCCTTACTGACTCTTAGAAATGGGATAAGGAACATTTAATATAGACTACTTACCTCTAGCCTGGTGTTTCCCAAACTTGGTCCTCCAGATGTTTTGGACTTCAGCTCCCAGTATTCCTGGCTGTTGGCCAATCTGTCTGGCGCTTCTGGAAGTTGAAGTCCAAAATACCTGGAAGACCAAAGTTTGGGAACCACTGATCAAGCCAGAGGTGGATAAAGAGCAAAGTAGAAGGTGAGCCCTGGCACCACAACTGGGAAGAAAGGGAAGAATCTAACTATGTAAATCCATGCAAGTTTTAGCAACCAGTCAATTAAACCTTCAAAATTTTAGCAAGCTGCTGGTCTACTACCTGAACTGGAGGTAGAGCCTCACAAAACTGGAAAGTTTCACCCTTTTTCCCCATCAGGAGATGACCCATGGAAACCGAAGAGTCTGGCAATCCTAATCCTTGGCCCCTAAAGTAGCCTGCTTGCCTCAATGCTCAGGTAAAATCAGATTGCCAGTCCAGTCATTTTCTGTACCCAGACCAGGCAGCAGGGTGTTGTCTTTCCCCCCTGCACTTCAGGCAGGAAAATATCTCAGTCTAGCTTTTGGTCAGGGGCTAGAGGGTGAATACCATACAATGATGGGTTTGTAACCCACATAAATCTGGGAAGAATGTGAGTATGTATGTCGGGTATCACAGAAGGCAAAAGTTTGACAGCTCTTTTTTTCAAGGTGCAGTTCAGGCCTTCGCTGTGGGTGGTACATCCTATGCATTGCTTTTCTTGTGAGCTGGATGTCTGTGGTCAAAATCCACATTCCTTCACCCTTCTTTCCCCTTCTGAAGGTCTCCTTGATTTGAGAACAGGGTGTGGCTGGAAGCCAGGAATCTTGCTCTGTCTCCCTGATGCTTTGGAAGGGGATAATACCTTTTGTAGTGGATTAGAAAGGGAAGCATAAAGCCCCCCCCCCAACTTCTGCTCCTATACTGTGTTGCGTGTGCGGACAGCATATGAACAGATTTAAAGAGTTAAGCCTTCCAGACACATCTGCCGTGAGCTTTGGAGGGGCTTCCTTGACTAGTGAGGGAAAGGGAAAGGGAATTACTTGGAAGGAGCTAGGCGAATTATTATTAAGGAATCACTCCCTAGTTTCTCCTTCCTAAGCTGATTTGAAGTCAGGTGACGGCTTCTTCTCCCGCAAACTTTCTAATCCCAACTTCAGTGGAAAGGGAATGAGTGGGAGGCAGACAGATGATCAGGAACCTAAGAAACCACTTAACTGTCTAATCTCCATTCCCCTCTTAGTAGCAGTATGAAATCCTGTCTCCCACCCTCCTGGGGGCCACTAAGGAACAGACTGATGTTTTCTGCAGAAATATAGGCTTTTTTCTTCCTGGGACTCTTTTTTCTTCTTCTGTTTGGTGTGCTCGACTGGAAATAATTAAATCAATATAAAGGGTGCAAAAGAACAGCTATCTCTGCTATGGGCCTAATCCTTACATGGCGATGCAGCCTGGAGGAGAGGAGTTTAATGGGGTTTATTTTCCCACTAAACCCTATCTCAGCCTTTCTTCCCTAGAAAAGAGTTTAAGTCATATCCTTTTTTCAGCATCTTCTTTCAGTTTCAGTGCCTTCTCTCTTCCTTTGGGAGAGAATTACTGTACTAATAGGCAAATACTAGTGCGAGCATAAACCATATATTCTCACAAGGGCAATAATCCTGTGCTATAGAGCACTTAGAAGGAAAGGCTCAAGATCTCTTTACCAATAACAACAATTTTTTTAAAAAATCAATTGTGCGGCCAAGCTTGGCTGCCTGGTCTGACAGGCTTTAACCTTGAGCTGTCAGGCTCTATCTCATGATGACCAAGGCTTATTTTGGGTTGTGTTCTCACAACCCTAGGCCAGCCCCATAGTTTTTCATTGTTTTCCCTTCAGATTCTTCTAGAAGTCCTTACCTCTCCTTCTAACTGAGCACTCTTAGCTGTTACTAAAAGTCAGTCAACCTAGGAATGCAAGGTGGGCAACTTTGGTTTCTCCAGATTTGGATGCACCACAGCTCCCCTCATACGTCACCTTTGGCCAAACAGGGTAGGGCTGATGGGAATTGAAGTTATCATCTGTCACCACCAAACAGGGTTCTAGATCCTGTTGTAATGGAATGAAATTGGTGATGGCCGCTAACAGGATTAGACAGCTGTTGATGGCTACTAATCATGACGGGTATAATGTGCTACCTCCAAGATCAGAAACATCATACCTATAACAAAGATGAAGTAAGGTTATTGTTCTTTTTTAAAAAGATTTCTACACACATCTAGTTGGTTGCTGTGTGAAAGAGGGTGTTGGACTAGATAGGTTGTTAGTCTGATCCAGTAGTGCTCTTCATATATTATTTGAAAGAAGGGTCATGGCCAATTAAGTGCAATCATTTCATACACCTTTCCAGATATATTTTATTATAGTAAAGCTGTAAGTATTACACACATTGGTCCTTGCCAGCTTCTTAACACGAGCCATGTCCAATATGCGTTACTTTATTTTTTCTTTTATATATTTGGTGTTCACCTGAAACACTCCCAGGGCAGTGCCCAGCCAATGAAAATAACAGTGAAATCAAGATAAAGTCAGACATGAATGATCACAATGAAGATTAGCAATAAAAAAATCAATAGATTAAAACAGTTTAAAAACTCAGAACTTGAAAAGCCTGAGTGGGAAAAAAGGTATTTGCGTGCATCAAAAAAGATAGCAAGATAGGCATCAGGTGAGCCTTTCTGAGGAGGGAATTCTAAAAATAAAGCACCTCTGTTGAAAAGGCCCTTTCTTCTGTCACTATCCATCTTGCTCAAGATGGCAGGAACACCCAGTCTCCACCTTTGGCCTTATCTGAAATGCTTGGGACCAGAAGTGTTTTGGATTTTGGAACATTTGCATATATATAATAAGGTATCTTGGATATGCAACCCAAGTCTAAACAGTTTATGTTTCATATATACTTTATATACATACCTTGTAGTAATTTTATATATAATATTTTAAATAATTTTGTGCATGAAACAAAGGGGGGTTGCAGACTGCCAGAAATAGTGCAAATTGAGTCCACTTTTAGGGTTAGGGTTAGTGCTAGGGAATCATGGGAATTTTTTTTTCTGAGACATTGAGCCTTCTCTGTCAGAGAGCTCTGGTGCCACAATAAAGTACAGTTCCCATGATTCCCTAACCCTAACCCTAAAAGTGGGCTCAATTTGCACTATTTCTGGCAGTCTGCAACCCCCCAAAGTCTGTGTGTACTGAAAGCATCAGAAAGCAATGGTGTTACTATCTCAGCCACCCATGTGGGCAATTTTGGATTTTGGAATATTTCAGATTTTGGAATTCTGGATAAGGGAGACCCAGCCTGTACTGACAATATAGAGTTTTGGAATATTGCTCTCATCATCCCAAGCCAGCATGTCTCCAGTAGTCAGGAATTATGAGAGCTGCACACTAAAACATCTTCAGGCCTCCAGGTTAGGAAAACCTGGTTAACAGAGTTGAATATAATAATGAGGAAGAAACATTGAACATTTGTTTCACCACCACTGTTTTCTTATTGGAGTCTCCATGCTCAAAGGCTGCATTGTTGTTGTTGTATACCTTCACATTGTTTCCAACTTATGGTGATCCTAAGGCAAATCTGTCACAGAGTTTTCTTGGCAAGATTTGGTCAGACGAGGTTTGCCATTGTCTTCCCCTGAGGCAGGGAACATTTGACTTGCCCAGGTCACCCAGTGGATCTCATGGTCAAACTGGGAATTGAACCCAGTCCCAAGAATTGTAGTCCAACACTCAAACCACTACGCCATGCTAAGATTATGGGGAAAAGGAACAGGAGAGTAAACATCTCTATACTCTGCAGGGAGCTTGCAGAGGCATTTGGCTGACAGCTGTTGGAAAAAAGACTGCTGGGCTGGCGATAAGTTGTTTTTGACTTTTTTTGCAAAGTGAGCATACAAGTAAACATTTTAAAATATGTAAGCTATTCTCATTACTTTGACCCCCATATACCTGGTCAATTATATTAGTGTAATTGTGCGTACAATTTGAAAATGTTTTTTGGGCAAAATCTGGACATTGGGAGGGATATTCATGGGGAAAATCCAACTAATAAGCATATGTGAATGCTTATTATGCTCAGAGTACTTTATTACAAAATACATTATGAAACACAATACTACTCCAGTTAGATTAGTGCGCTTAAATGCACTCATGGAGCATTGTCTGTATAGCTAATTCCTTTTCCATAGTGGACACATGTCTTTGGACAGGGATGAAACACAAGTCTTAATTAACTACATTTCCTGCTTACAAGGAGGTGCAGACCTTGCAGACCTTCCAATTAATTATCTGCAGACTTTCCCAAGCTATATTTGCATTTATACAAAGACCTCCTGATTATATTTGTTGACATAAGACTTGAATAGCAAAAGATATATGGGAAGGCTTCTGGAATACCATGGTCAATTTGTAATGGGGGATTAGCTCAGAACTGGGGGTGAGCGGGCAGGAATTCACTGGATATAGTTTGCTATTATGATTTTCCCCCACCACAGTTGGGGAAAAGCTGGGGTGGGGACCCATGTAGTAATACCATCCTTAGGTGGATGTGTTAAATGACAATCCCATGAGCAACAGCCTTTTTGAAGGCAGGTAGAAAGATGATTGTTGCTAGCTAGATAATCTAGTAAGCATCAGATACAGGCAGCCTATACAGGTTGAGACTCCCTCATTCAAAATGCTTGGGACCAGAATTTTGATTTTTTTTGGATTTTGGAATATGTGCATATACATAATGAGATATCATGGAAATGGGACCTAAGTCTCAACATTAAATTAATCAGAGAGCAAAGGTGTCACCATCTCAGCCACCCATCAAAAAAGTTTTGGAATTTGAAGTACTCTGAATTTCTAAAATCTGGATAAGGGAGATTCAACCTGTGGTCCCGTTTACTCAAAAGAGAAAGATTGTTTTGTTGTCGTTTTCTAAAATGTAATACCCAGGATCTAGAGCAGTAGTAGTATACTGGAGCTAGGGCTCACAGGATGAAAGTGCCAGCCTCTTTAAATTTGCAATATCTGCCACTATGGCCACCCCTCAGCTTTCCCTCTTACTTTAGCTGAAAGGGAGCAGTGGGTGGCTTTTCTTGGCAACAGTATGGTGTTGTGAGTTATCCAATTTGTAATGCAAAGTATTTGGGGGCAGCTTAATCTTGAATTGGTAGTGAAGAGCCATTACCTTTACAAAAGACTGATTTCTGGTAGAGATGAATACATAGAATCATATAATGTTAGAGTTGGAAGGGACTGCAAGGGCTATCTAGTCCAACTTCCTATTATGCAGGAACACTCAAAGTACTCCTGTGAGATGCCCATCCAACCTCTCTTTAAAGGCCTCCAAAGAAGGAGAGTCCAATAGAATATGTGTGTGTATCTGCCTTCAGGTTGACTGTTATTTTTTATAGGATTTTCTTAAGCAAGGGATAAAGGGACTCAGAGATGATTTTGTCAGTTCCTTCCTCAGAAATATTGCTGATGGCACCTGGTATTGGTTGGTGATCTCCCATCATCATATTAACCAGGGCTGACCCTACTTAGCTTCCAAAATCAAATGGGATTTAGAGATGTGAAGGCCAGGAAAAGACCCTGGAAAAATTGGGGGGGGGAAACAATTTCCCTGCCCCCCCACCCCCGAATCATGATAAAATAAAACATTCCATAATTTATTTTCTTCCTTTTTTCAGTTTTCCCCATTCCCCCCCCCCCCCGGGCCTTCATATCTCTAGGGTCTTTAGGATATTTAGACCAGCTCTAATAAAATCTAGCTGGACACAAAGAAAAATCCTTACCTAATTTGTTGAGGCAGGACAAGAGCCCCTGCTGTCCTTGGTATTAAAAATATTTCTCTCTTCACTTTATTTTATTTGTTTGGGGCAGGAATTGATCAATATCTTATTGATACATCTATGTGTGTTTTAAGGGCTACCTCTTTATTGCCCCCTGGACAATTTTATATGTTGAACATGAATTCTGCATCGTCCTCCATTTAATATAAAGTTGCCATTAGCTGCTGTTAACTTCTAACTCAGCTATGCATAAGACAAAGGCATGTGCCAGAGTCTTTCTAGTGACATGGGAGCTGGCTCCCTCCAGTGCTGAGGTAACCTCTGAAACCATGCTCCCCAAGTTGTATTTACAACTGGTTTGTTCATGTGGATCTATGCACTTGTCTGCATAGACTTTCTGGGGGAGTAGGACAGTGGCAGCCTATGGAAACTGTCATGAAGAGTATGCACCCCTTTATAGATCCCTCTGTTCTCACAATCTGCTTCTGGCACTTGACAGTAGCTGCAGTATTGCCTTGTAACTAGTTGCATCATCAGCCCCTAAGTTTAATTGCTAGCTAGTCTTCTTTTCCAACTTTCCGAGGAGTGTCTTTCTAGATGGGCTGCCTTTATATACTAGGCTTCTTTGCCAGTAGTGGGTTTGTACTGCTGAGCCAGCATGGTGAAGGATTCCCAAACTTTAGTCCTCTGAGTGTTTTGAACCTCAGCTCCCCAAAGCCCCAGTCAGCTTGATCAACTGTCAGGAATTCTGGGAGCTGAAGTCCAAAACATCCAGAAGACTAAAGTTTGGGAATCCCTGTGGCTTGAGTGTTGACCTAGGACCCTGGAAGAGCAGGGTTCGAATCCCCGCTTGGCTATGGAAATCTACTGGTGACCTAAAGCAAGTCCTACTCTCTTAGCCTCAGAGTGAACAAATTCTGAACAAATTCTGCCAAAAAAACCCATGATAGGATCACCGTAAATCAGAAATGACTTGGAAGGCACACAACAACAACAACAACAACAACAAGCTCTGAGCTGCAGCTGCTTCTGGGACTGTGACAGCTGTTTATGTAATAATTCCTCACCTAATGAGACTGCTTACAGATTAGGGATATTAAGAATAATGCATTTTTCTCTTACCCCCTTCAGTGAACTCAGGGCTGCATATATACTCCACTGCCCCATCTGCATTTTTCCTATGAGGTGAGTTAGGTTGAGAGAAATTAACTGTTCCACTGTCTCTTATTGGGATTCATTGCTGAGCAGGGATTGGGATATTGGTCTCCCTGGCCATAGCCCAATGCTCATGCCCAATGGTGCATCTCTTCAGCTGTTGCTGGACTGCAAGTCCCATTTTCCCTCACCATTGTCTTTGCTGCCTCAGGCTGATGGGAATCACATTGGCATGACTGGAAGGCCACACACTCCCTCACATTAGCACTGTGAGATACCCAAGGACACACTTCCTAGGGGTCATTCAGACATTATTGTTTTTAACTGAAAGATGTGAATAACCTCACTCATGCATTCTGGGTTTGTTATTCACAGTTAGAACCACATCTCTACAGATCTCTGTGAGTTCGGTCATTCACACATGCAAGCACTCGAATAAACATGGATTCAACAATGCAGATGTATTTGAAATGCTTTCAAGGCATGCAGAGTTTAATCCCGGTTCTATTCACATTGGTTATTCACACTACCAATCGTGCAATTTTTTTTAACTCAGGAAAAACCCTGGAATCAATTATCCCAGGTTAAGTGGGTTTTTTGGCGGCCTCCCCCCAAAAAAACTTAATCAGGTACATTTGGGATGCATGTGAACAATGGAGATTCAACTCAGATTCATTCTGGATTATTTTCACCATCTGAATAACCCATAGAGGGGAGAGAGAGACTTTTTGGGGATGTGGTTTACAGTTTATGCAGCCACTTATTTGTATATCAATTATCTCTCTCTGGGTACTGCACTGCCTCTTGAATCCAGAGACTTAAAGAACAGCCCCAGAAGGTGCCCATTCTCATTACTGACCGGGAAGGAAGGAGACTGTGTGGGTGCATTTGGGATGCTTTTGTTTTTTTGCCCACGGCCAGCTAAGCGCGTTTCCTGTAGCAGGAAACCCCAAAGACTGCAGTGTACCATGAAGATATTTTAGCCAGGAAAGGTTGATTTCACACGGATCTTTTTCCGGCTTTTTCTTAAAAAAAAAGATCACAGCTGTATAGGTTTCATTTGCTTCTTTCCCACTCATCAGATAAATATGGGAAAGTAGCTGTCTCTGGCCCTCCTGAATCTCCTGTATTTACATTCTGTTTTTGATGCTGTGGGTTAAAAGACATAGAGCTGACACTGTCACACTTTTCTTTCTTTCTTTCTTTCTTTCTTTCTTTCTTTCTTTTTTTTTTTGAGAGGACTGGTCAGATGATGCTAGTGACAAAGCAAAACCAGAATTTTGAATTAATCAGAGCACCAGTATTGTGTGCAACTAGAAGATCTCCATATGCTTTGTTGTTGCTGCTGCTGCTGACTTTGTCTTATGGCGACCCTATGAATGTGAGACTGCCCAGAGCTCGATTCTCAATAGCCCTGTTAAGATCTTGCAGACTCAGGGACGTGGATTCCTTGGTGGGCCTATGCACCTGTAATGCATTCTTCCTCTTTTCCTATTGCCTTCGACTTTTCTCAGTATTATTATATTTTTCAATTAGCCTTATCTTCTCATATGTCCAAAGTACGACAGCCTCAGTTTAGTCATCTTGGCTTCTAGGGAGAGTTCAGGTTTGATTTGCTCTAGGATCCTCCAGCACTACATTTCAGATGAGTTGATTCTCTTCCTGCCAGCCTTTTTCACCATCCAGCTATCCATGAGTATTAATCGTCCCAATAAAAGAAATCAACTTTTAGCAATTTTGGAGACCTCTAAGGCAGCAATAACAGAACATGCTGAGATTCAGTTTATGCTTTTGTTTTTTTAATGTTGAGCCAGATAAAAGTGAGCATGGGTCATGCAATCTATGCCTCCCATATCTTTCTTCCTATCTGCTACAGAGATAATGCAATGCTGGCTCTATTATTAAGGAGCCATGTTTGATTCTCATTCATATCTTACCTTCATGACAATGCCTGTGCCTTATTCACTGACGTTCTACTAGCGGTCACCTCTTAGAGCCATTGCCTCATTTTCATATGATGGTGATCTATTTTTGCCAGTTCAATCCTATGAGCTTATTCATAAGCTGTGATGCTACTGAATCTCAAAATGAGACAGGTTGTAAGTCGAACCTAGGAGTCTCATACCTCTTGCTAACAAGCTCTGACTCAGAAGGCAAGAGACTATTAATGTTTTTGTAATTCAAGCTGAGGGTCATTGTGAGTTAATGGGTGTTTTCTCCATCTGCATGGTCTGCAGGGTTGGCATGACTAAGCAGCCAATCTTTGCTATCTCCTCCTTGATGATATTAGTTCCTTACTGTGTCCTCTGAGGAATAGGCATTTCCATTGTTCCTTCTTCTTGTTTTGCTTGGGTGCATCCTGTCTCCTCCCTGTTGATATGCTGAGGCAGGGTTGGGAAAATGTGTAAATTTTCAGACATTTTGGGACTATGGTTCCCATTATCCCTCACCATTGGCTATGCTGGCTGGGGCTGTTGGGAGTCAACAGTCCAGCAACATTTGGAAGGCTACACATTCCCCACCCCTTTAACTCTGGTAAAAAGAGCACATATGGTAAACATCCAAGCAGAGAGAGAATTAAACATGGGATGCACAGGACAGAAAATAAAACTGTATTTGCACACTGTATTCCAAAGGATCACTTCAGTCATGCTTGTGCATCTGAGGAAGTAGACTGAAGAGCCTTTACAGACTGCCAGAAATAGTGCAGCTTGAGGCCACTTTAACTGTCCTGGCTCAGTGCTAGGGAATCATGGGAATTGTATTTTTTTTCCTGGGACATTGAGCCTTCTCTGTCAGAGAGCTCTGGTGCCACAATAAACTACAGGTCCCATGATTCCCTAGCACTGAGCCAGGGCAGTTAAAGTGGCCTCAAGCTGCATTATTTCTGGCAGTCTGTAAAGGCCCTGAAGTCTATGAAAGTTCATGCTACCAACTTTTCTCTTTCATTTAGTCTTGAAGGTGCTACAAAATCCCTTTGCATTTAGTCATGCATGTGTGCAAAAATTTGGCAATATCAGGTCTTGAGTCCAAGGTAGATTTGGAACTCAACACACATATTACAGAGTAGGATAGGTGTCAGTTTACCTGTCACTATTTAGAAAATTAGTTGAGTTGAACAGGCCTTACCCCTGAAGGTAAATGGATATATCTTAATTGCAACCTGTCAGTATGTGGAGTTCATGCTTTTTTGTAAAGAGCACTCTGGATAAAGAAACTGAAGAACCAATAGGCTGTTCAATATAATTGCTTTTTTAAAATACAGTACCATCAGTGTAGAATTGGCTGTACAGCTTCCCCAAGTAAATATTATAGTTCCCTGCCCCAAGAAGCTTACAATTTAACATTAGCAGTGAGAAAATACAAAAGGAAAGTGGGAGCTGGAGAAAGGAAAGGAGAATTAAGAATGACAAGGCATGGTTTGTGAGAAGACGCACACAGAAGAGAGGTATGCAAAGTGTGCCTCCCCAGATACAATTGGACTGAATTATCAGTTCTAGCCAGCATAATTGCTAGTAAGGTATGATGGGAATTGCAGTCCCATAACTGAAGAGCTGCATTTTGTCCAACCCCTGTGAGAACCATGTGGCCCTACAGATGTTGGTCTGCTGTCCTCATGACCTTGTGCCAGTGGCTATACTGACCAGGGCTGATGGGAATTGCAGTGCAATATTATCTGGTGGCACACTTTGTCATTCCCTTCTTAAAAGCTAAAAAGTAATAGAGCTGGTGTTCTGCCTTCTGATGACAGTATTGTTTGGTAAAGAAAAGGCCAAAGATCTTTATGCTGGGCAACATATGGAAGGGTTTAGCAGGGCATATTTTATTGTTGGTAAAGATTAAAAGTGTAGTTATTTGAGTACTGGACTAGAATTCTGAAAGACCAGGGTTCGACTCACTCGGCTATGCAAACTCACTGGGGGACCTTGGGCAGGTCACCCTCTCTGAGCCTCAGAGAAAGGCAATGGCAAATAGCAAGAGCTAGAGCATTTACATTTCTATACCACTTAATACAGAACTCAGTAGTATCTGAGCAGTTTACAACGTGTAGGCTAATTGCCCCCAACAAGCTGGATACTCATTTTAGTGACCCATGAAAGGATGCAAGGCTGAGTCAACCCTGGAGCCCTGGGATCGAACTCACAACCTTGTGGCTGCAATACTGGCTGCAGTTCTGGCCACTGTGCCTCCAGGGCAAACTCTCTTTGAACAAATCTTGCCAAGAAAACCATGTGATATTTCCCCTTAGGGTCGCCATAACTCAGGGATGACTTGAAGGCTCACAATGACAACTGCAACAACAACAAAGCCTCGTAGTTTTGTGCTGCAAGGAATTGGACAGTCACTAGGGGGCACTGTGCTCCAAGGAGTGTTGTTTATTCACTCTGTAGGGTTGCCCTGCCTGACTCCAGGCAGCCTTCCACAACCTTGTGCCCTCCAGATGTGTTGAGATCAATGGACTGACTTTGTAGGATTTCTACAAAGAATTGCTGTGTGAAAGGGATGTGAGACCTCTTTCCACAATGACAGATGTGCCAGCATAGCTCCATAGACACACTGGAAAAGATAAACCAGTGGAAGAAGGAAACTGGAGGGAGCTGCAGCCCCAGTAAGTTATGCACTGAGGAGAAGTCCATAGCATTGTGTCCTGCAGCAGGAGTGGAGGACCTCTGTCTCCCTAAATGCTTAGGATAGTTGTTGTTAACTGCCTTTGAGTTGGCCTTGACTCATGATGACCCTGTGGATTAGACATTTTCAAGCCCCCCATCCTCCACTGTTTTGCTTAGTTCCTGCAAATCCAGGCCTATGACCTCCTTGAATGAGTCTAACCGTCTCTCTTTCCTCTCTTTCTACTGCATTCTACTTTTCCTAGCATTATAGTCTTTTCTAATGAGTCATGTCATCTCATGATGTGGCCAAAGTATGACAGATTCAACTTGATCATCTTGGCTTCTGGGGAGATTTCAGGCTTGATCTGTTCAGTGACCCATTTGTTTGTCTTCTTGGCCACCCACGGTATCCTCAGCACTCTTCTCATGCACCACATTTCAAATGAGTTGATTTTCTTCTTATCCACTTTCTTCACTGTCCAAGTCTCAAATCCTTACACAGTGATGGGGAATACAGTGGCTTGGATGATTCTAACTTTAGTGCTCAGTTGTATATCTTTACTGTTTAGGATCTTGTCTAGTTCTTTCATAACTGCCCTTCCCATTCCTAGTCTTCTTCTTTCTTGACTGCAGTCTCTGTTCTCATCAATGTTTGATCCAAGGTATAGGAACGATCTTTTTTTATTTCCTCATTGCCTAGGTTGAATGCATGTAGATCCTCCATGGTCACTATTTTTGTTTTCTTTATGTTCAGCATAAGCCTGTGAAGAAGGTGATTTCCCCTGCTTCAACCCCTATTGGGCTCAAGCTCCCATTTCTGACTTCCCATCCCTGGGTCCTGTTCTGTGAACCACTGGAAGAAAAGTCTGTCAATAAGTTTCAGTAAGTTATTTCAGCAATGATTTCTAAGAATGGTAGAGAGTGTTATGGCTAGGGGTGACCCTGCCATTAGGTAGACAGAGGCAGTTGCCTTAAGTAGCAAATTTTGGATGTTAGCAAAGAGTAGGAAATTGTTTCAAGGTAATTAATTGGTCTGAGCTTTGGACTATGACTCTGGAGACCAGGGCTTGAATCCCCACTCATCCATGAAAAGCCACTAGCTAACCATGGACAAGTCACATTCTCTCAGCCTTAAAGGAAGGCAAAGGCAACCCCTCCTGCACAAATCTTGCCAAGAAAACCCCGTGATAGGTTCGTCTTAGTATCACGGTAAGTCAAAAACAACATGAAAACACACAACAACAACAACAAATTAACATCTACATTATTGTATTTTACTGCAAGGGATAAGAACTGTTTATGGGATTTTTTTCCTTATATATCGGGGTGGCAAAAATGGGGCCCACAGCTGTGTTTGGCTCACAGGGCCGTAGTCTGTGGCCCCTGAATCCCTGTAAGACTCCAAATTCACCAAATTTAAAGTTGAGGGTCAAATTTCACCTCAAATGACTTTAAACCACCACAAAAATACTGTGATTTAGCCCTCCCTCACAGTCCCTAAGACCCCCACACAACTTATATAGCAAAACTGTGTGTATATGTGTGTGTGTGTGAGATGACAATCAGCCAAAATGGAAGTGGTGCAGTGTCATCTGTCACTTTGGATGCACTGATACAGCCCTTTGGAAGGTATATGAATGAAAAATGGTCCCCACCAGACCCCCCAGAACTGTTTTTAATTGAGGGGTTGTCTCAAGACTGGCAGACAGATCATTATAAATGTTGTGTGTTTATATGTATGTTTTTACAAAGTACTAAAGATGTAGAATACAGTGAACAACAATAGTACCATCAGCTCTTAAGCAGTTAACAGTGTGACTATTGTGAGGGTTAATGACAAAATAATAAATGAAATGCTATTAAAGTGTCTAAAGCAGGGGTAGGCAACCTTTTTGAGCTGGGGGCCGGGTTGCTGTCCCTCAGACAATTGGCGGGCCGAAGCAAAAAAATAAAATAATTAAAATAAAATAAAATAAATTTTAAAAATATGCATGCACACTCTCTCAGACCCAGAAAAGCCATGATGGCAAAACCCCTGTGGAGCTTTTGCCAAGAAAACCCCAAGAACAAGTAATAACAACAATAATCAATATCATCATGGGGGGGGGGGCGGTGGCGGCAGTACCAGCCTGGGGCCGGTTCAAAGGCCTCGTGGGGCCGCAGGTTGCCTACCCCTGGTCTAAAGCATAACATTAAATATCAAGGAGAGGGGGATATATAGAAAATCCTGTCAAACGAATGCAAAGTAGGCTGTAAACTAGGGCACTCATGCTGGGTATTTCCTCTGGAGGTTCAACTACACAGGAGTCTTTGTGGTCCTGATCCTTGGTGTTTGATCATAGTCAGCCCCCGTCCCCAGCCTAGACTTATGCCCCCTTATTCTGTTTTCAAGCCCCCCTCTTTTAACCCACCCTCTCTGCAGTTGCCCATCCTGTCATATACCAGAATGGTTGTGCTGGCTTTGGGTACTATCCCTTTGACTTGGCATAAGGGAAGAACATCATTTGTTCTCTTCCTTGAGCAGCAAAATGTCCTTGCCGAGCCCTGTTATCTTTTCTTTTTACTCTGCCTTTGGATTTTCTGTGTTTTTGTCTTTTTCCTCTTCTGTTTTGAACTAGTGTGTACAGTACAGTAGGTATTCCACAGGCGTAGCGACAGTATATTTCCATCATCTCCCTTGGCAAATTTAAAATATAGGACTGCTCTGTTAACAGCCTGCCTAAGGAAGAGTTCTGTATAAATCAAAAGCTTTCAGTGTTTGCCATATTGAAAGCTTCCACCATTGTTTAAAAGGCCATTATTCTGCAGCCTTTGCTAATGAAAGATAGCAGAGATGTTTTTCAGAGCCAGATAGTAAGAAACCTGCCTGTCCTGTGCTGTTCCTTGTGCTCTCTTTCTTTCTGTCTCTGAACCAAGCTGAAAGATAGGTTCTTTTCTTCAGGATTTGGGAGTAACCTGTGGGAGGACATGAATGGTTTCTGACTGGATTCTACTACATCCTTGCAAAATAGCAGTGTGTTGGCATGTGGAATGTGCAATGCAGCAAGAATCACAGATGTTTTCTATCTAATATCTCCCTAGTGCTCCATATCCAGAACCACCCTTAGGATGCATAATTTTTGCAGGGGAAGAAGAATTGTGCACATTCCAGGAAATGGATTTCAGTAAACCCATGAACAGTTATGCTTTCTTTCTTCTGCTGTTTCCTCTTTAGGGAAGCACCAACCCTTTTCCTTTGTACATATTCACCACTTGGAACCTGGAACCTGGGTTTTCTCCCCCATTCCCTAATTCTTTCTTCACCATCATAGGAGCTGTAAGGAATGCATGATAGGAAAATGAGAGGAGGACAGGAGGTTTGAAGTCAGTACTGTGGAAATCAAGGTAATTAACTGGAGGAGAGGATGCATCTGTTATGTATTAGTGGCTGTTGAAGTGTAGGTTCTCATCATAGGAGTTTATCACACGGGGAGTCCCGTGCAGAAACCTTGCTTTAAGTAGAAAAAAACTGCAAAAGCAGAAGCAATTTATTCCCCAGTGTGAAAAGTGAAAGCGATGTTAAAATGGGGTTAATCCGAACGGAAACTGCTTCTTTTTACTTTCGGAAAAACCTGAAAGTAAAAAGAAGCAGTCAATGAGGGGGTTCCGTTCAGATTAACCCCAGTTTAACCTCCTTTTAACAGCGATGTCGTCTGAAAAAACATCCGCTTTTGCGGTTTTTTTCTACTTTAAACCCCCGTTTCCGCACGGGATTTCCCCCGTGTGATAAACTCCATAGCCGTGCCTCCAAAGAAAGTCCAAAAATTCAGGCACTGTGGTGGTCCATATCCAGCAATGACTATTAACAGTTTTTATTTCCTGGTCTTTTGTAAAGCCAATGGGGCTTAATTACCTGTTCAGGACCAGACCAGACCCCTGATGCTTTGCATTACAACAAGCTCACAGCAATGCACTGTGGCTGATAAATCTATTTTCCCTCTATCTGCTGAGAGGAAGGAACTGCTAAAACCACCTCTGAATATTTCTTGCCTAAGAAAACCCTAGGAAATTAATGGGGTCACCCTGAGTCGACAGGTGACTTGAAGGCACATACACATACACGTTGAAAGGATTGCAACTAGTTTAGAAGGAACAAGGGAAGCCAAAGAATGGTGTCACTGTTTCAACTAATTGATAAATCCTGGCAGTCTGACTCTTCTGTCCAGTAGCATCACTAGAGTTGGCATCACCAGGTGTAGTAACTCATGAAGTCACCCCCCACTTGACCTCCTCTCATACTATACCAAGCTGAATTCTTAGTCATATTTTTTGTACTGATGTTACTCATAATTCCCGTATATCACTGAATATAATGGCAACAGTTGTGACATAAAAAAACAACAAAATTAAAAGTATACCTTTAAATTGCAATATCGTATACACAGCCTAAATGTATTTACATTTACATATTTGAAGTGGCTAAAGTGAAAATTTGGTAAAATGTGATTATTTTAAAATAATAAAATTATAATAATGAAATAAAAAAGCTTTGAGGCCTCTCCTTTCTCCTCCCAGTGATCCTTGCCCAACTCACACCAACTCTTCCACTGTGCTCCAGCATTTTAAAGGGATGCAGGTGACCCCATAGCCCAGGGGTAGGCAACCTAAGGCCCGGGGGCCGGATGCGGCCCCCCCAAGGCCTTTGGACCGGCCCCAGGCCGATCCTGCCGCCGCCGCCACCGCTGCCCGCCATGATGACATTGATTATTGTTGTTATTATTTGTTCTTGGGGTTTTCTTGGCAAAATCTCCACAGGGATTTTGCCATGGCTTTTCTGGGGCTGAGAGAGTGTGCATGCATATATTTTTAATTTTTTAATTTTAAAAATATTTATTTATTTATTTATTTTTGGTGCTTCGGCCCCTCAATTGTCTGAGGGACAGCAACCCGGCCCCCAGCTCAAAAAGGTTGCCTACCCCTGCCATAGCCCATTTCTGCCAAAAGGTAGGTGTTTGAGGAGCAATGGTATCACCTGCCCCTTAGGGTGTCACCCAGTGCAATCTGCATTCCCCGCAACCAACTGGTGACGCCCCTGCTTCTGTTCACTCCTGCTGCACTATAGTAGTGATTTTGAGCCAGGAACAGTTGACCCAAGTTTGGTATCACATACTGATGAAAGGATACCAAGTTTGGTATCACATACTGATGATCTAAGGAGGAATTTGAACTTTCCAGCTCCCCCTCCTGCTGTTTGTTGTTGCTGTTGTTATTGTTATTAACTGCCCTCAAGTTAATCTCGACTCATGGCAACCCTGTGGATGAGGCATCTCCAAGACCACCTGTCCTCCACTGCTCTGCTTAGTTCCTGTAAACTCATATCCATGATCTCCTTAATAGAGTCCATCCATCTAGCATGTGGTCTTCCTTTCTTTCTATGTCCCTCAACCTTTCCTAGCATTATTGCTTTTGCAATGAGTTATGCCTTCTCATGATGTGTCCAAAGTATGACAGCCTCAGTTTTGTCATCTTGGCTTCCAGAGAGATTTCAGGCTTGATCTGTTTAAGGACCCCTTTGTTTGTCTTTTTCGCTGTCCACGGGATCCTCAGCACTCTTCTCCAGCACCACAGCTCAAATGAATTGATTTTTTCCCTATCATCTTTCTTAATTGTCCAGCTCTCACATCCATCCATGGTAATAGAGAAAACAATGGCTTGTACGATTCTGACTTTTGTGTTCAGCTGTATATCTTTGCATTTTAGGATCTTTTGTAGTTCTTTCATAGCCACTCTCCCTGTTCTTAATCTTCTTCTGATTTCCTGACTGCAGTCCCCGTTTCTATCAGTGTTTGATCCCAGGTATGAGAACTCTTTTACTTCTTTCTTCATTGTCTAGGCTGAATTTGTGTAGATTCTTTCCGTGGTCATTATTTTTGTTTTCTTTATAGTAAACAGTAGGCCTGCCTTTGCACTTTCTTCCTTGATCTTCCTTAGTTCCAGGTTTGGGAGGTTTTCTGCTAGTACTATAGTACCATCTGCATATTTTAGATTGCTGATATTCCTTCCTCCTGTTTTCACTCCTTCTTCTTCTGTGTCCACCAAGCCTGCTTCTCTTACAATATGCTCTGCATATAAGTTAAACAGGTCGGGTGATAATATGCAGCTTTGTCTGACCTCTTTGCCAATTGCGAACCATTCTGTTTCTCTCTGTCTGTTCTGACAGTAGTCTCTTGACCTGAGTACAGATTCCTCATCAGGACTATTTGATGAGGAATCTGTACTCAGGACAAGAGGCTACTGAATTTGAACTTGGGTCTTTCCAGCTTTCCCCTCCTGCTATCTCTATTGAAATCTTGTGTGTACTGGCCAGCCAGGCATATGAGTAGAGATCAGTGGTCCTACCATTAAATAGGGTGCAGCAATCAGCTGACTTTTGGTGTTGTCAAAGGAACAGCTAATGGTTAGCTATTTAATTTATGCTTACTGTGTTTTTGTTGCCACTAGGAGAGGTTTATGTGGGAGATTTTTCTGCCCCAAAGCCAAATAACATAGCTGTCCTCACTGTTCAATTTGATTGAGGATGGATGGCCCCACGGTCGTCCAGGGTGACCAGATGTCCTAGCCGCAAAAAAAGGACAAGGCACCGCAAAATGTAGGTCATCTGAGATAAATGTAGGACATTACAAAACAAAAGCTAGAAACACTCATATAAATGTAAATTCATGCTTCTTAGTCATACTCAAAATGGAGGATGTTTTGGAATTCCTTCTGGACAGAAGGTTGAGATGTAGGACGTGTCCTGGAAAAGGAGGACATCTGGTCACTCTGCTTGCCAGGCACCCCAGTATCTTGGGAGAGGTCCCATGGTATAGTTCTGACCACAGTAACATGTGTGCCAGGCCAGAGCTTGGTAGTAATAAGTAATAAGTTGTTCTTGTTAATAAGAGTAGGAACTGTAATAATTTATTCATTTATATAGCACCCTTTCCCCCAATGCTGGGTCTCCAGGTGACTTACAAAAATTGAAACAACTACAGTGGTCCCTCCACATTTTCTGGAGTTAGGGGTGAAGGACTCCCATGAATGTGGAAAAACCACAAATAAAAAAAAACTGTTCTTTTTACCTAAGAGAACAGCTCTCTAGGAATCTCCAGGTCCTCCAGTATAATGCTCTGGCCAATATCTGCCAGAGGTTGATCACAGAATCATGCTGGAGGACCTACAAATGCCTAGAGAAGTGCTTTCTCTAGGAACTTCTAGGTTCTCCAGCACAACTCTATGGTCAATTTCTGGCAGAGTTGTGCTGGAGGACTTAGAGATTCCTAGAGAGAACATATTAATCAAAACCACAAATAATCAAATCCACAAACGTCAGAGCTGCAAATGTGGAGGGCCAACTGTATAGTTGAAAACACAAAGCCATAAATAAAAAATATTAACCTATGCTACTTGAGGGAATAGGATGGTTCATGGGTGGGAATCATGCCACCCTCTGGATTTTTTTAAACCACTACTCCATGCAGATCTAACCAGCAATATAGCCAGTGGTGAGGAGCACTAGGAACTGCAACTCAACAACATCTGGAGGGCCACATGATTTCTCATTCAGGTTTGTTGTGTGTTGCTTTGCCTGACTTTTCCTGTGGAATTAATGCAGTTTGACAGCACTTTGACTGCTATGGCTCAATGCTATGGAATCCTGGGATTTGTAGTTGTGGCACCAGAGCTCTGTGAGAGAGAAGGCTAAACATCTCACAACACTACAGATCCAAGAATCCCATAGCATTGAATCATGGCTGTTAAAGTGGTGTTGAATTGCATTAATCCTCCAGTATAGATGCCACCTTTATCTTCAAACAGGGGGGAATAGTGAGGGGGAATTTGGGAGGAACAGCCTGAAGGCTGCTGCCTTTTCTTCCCAGGCTTAGATGTCTGAGGCAATGGCTTCACTGTGTGCAGTGATGTCACTAGGGTTGGTGTCACTCAGTGCGATAACTCATGGTGTCACACACACACCATTGACCTCCCATCCCACAGAAACCTTAGTCATTTTTGTGTGGTCATGTTAATCACTAACTGTAATTCCTGTATATCATAGCA
Source organism: Phrynosoma blainvillii (assembly GCA_026167975.1). Classification (NCBI taxonomy): domain Eukaryota; kingdom Metazoa; phylum Chordata; class Lepidosauria; order Squamata; family Phrynosomatidae; genus Phrynosoma; species Phrynosoma blainvillii. The sequence continues at coordinate 183,476,307 of JANUYF010000002.1, forward strand.
AAATTAAAATCATACCCTTAAATTAGAATATCATACACACGGCCTCATGTACATAGTTTCATGTGGTTGAAGTGAAAATTTGGTAAAAGGTGATGTTTTTAAAGATAATTTAAAAATAATAAATTGTAGAATTCAAAGATATAGCTGTGTTAGTCTGTAAAATCAGTATGTAGAGAGATCTTGTAGCACCTTTGAGACTCACTGAAAGAAAGATGTTGGCAGCATGAGCTTTTGTGGGCTAAAGTCTACTTCCTTAGATGCATTTAGATGTATAAATACATCTGAGGAAGTAGACTGAAGTCTACCAAAGCTCATGCTGCCAACATCTTTCTTTCATTTAGTCTCAGAGGTGCTACAACATCGCTGTACATATTATTATTTTTAAAAAAAAAATTAAATATATTTTTATTTAAATTTTATTTTAATAAAATGACAACCTGGGCCTCTCTTCCTTCTCCCACTGAATCTCACACCATCTCCTCAGCCTTTTAATGGGACACAGGTGAATGCCACAGCTCATTGCGGCCAAAATGTAGATGTTTGTGGATCAGTGGTGTCACCCCACTTTAGGGTGTTCCCTGGTGCGGTCTGCACCCCCTTGTGATGCCACCGACTGCGTGCCAGCCCTGATCAGCAGCATCTTTTAACAAAAGTGTTAAAAACTATACAGGGCACCTTTTAACACCTTGTTGCCTCCTCCTCCTCCTCTGAGAAGCAAGGGCTTCTTCATGGAAGGAGAACCAGTAGATGGAGCTGAAGAGAAAGCATAAGGGCAGTCAGTCACTCTGGGTGGGTCTTGGGTCTGGTTCTCTTCTCTTCTTGTGCGCTCCTTCCTTCGCTCCCTGTTCCTACCTGCAGGGCAGGGAGCCAGGAATGTGTGGAATCTGATCTAACCATGAGGCTAAGACAAACACACAGCTGCAGTACCTTAGAGCTGGGCCATACTATCTGCTTGGGACAAAGGGGTGGTGGCAGGGAGCTCCGGATCAGATAGAAAGAGGAGTAACTCTTGTCCTCCTTGAGCAGGGGTAGGCAACCTTTTTGAGCCGGGGGCCGGGTTGCTGTCCCTCAGACAATTGGGGGGCTGAAGCAAAAATTAATAAAAAATAATAAAGAATAAAAACAAATTAAAAAATATATGCATGCACACTCTCTCAGCCCCAGAAAAGCCATGGCAAAACCCCTGTAGAGATTTTGCCAAGAAAACCCCAAGAACAAGTAATAACAACAATAATCAATATCATCATGGCGGGCGGCGGCGGTGGTGGCGGTGGCGGCAGGACCGGCCCAGGGCCGTCCAAAGGCCTCAGGGGGCTGCATTCGTCCCCTGGGCCTTAAGTTGCCTACCCCTGTCCTTGAGGGTCTTTGGGGAGAGCAAAAATGGTCAGACACTCTGTGTCTGTGTTTGCACATTTGTGGATGCAAATTCCAATAGGTGTGCAAACATTTAGGCAACCATGCACATCTTAAACACTTATTCACATTTTCTGTGTTTCACCAAACAATGATACCTTTATTGGGCTAACCAAAATGCACAATATACCTGTTGCAAGCTTTCGGAGTTCCACTGGCTTCTTCATCGGGCAAAGGTGTCAAAAACCATAGAGGATGCCTTTTAACACCTTGCCTGATGAAGAAGCCGGTGGAGCTTCGAAAGCTTGCAATGGGTATATTGTGCATTTTGGTGGGCCCAATAAATGTATCGCGGTTGGATTTTTGATGTCACTGGATTTGCTATATGGCCAACACAGCTACCCCTGGATATTTTCTGTGTGGGTTCAGGGTTTTTTGTTGTCAGGTTTTCCAGGATGTTACAACAGAAGTCTGTGTCATAACATACAGCAGGGGTAGGCAACCCAAGGCTCGGGGGCCGGATGCGGCCCCCCGAGGCCTTTGGACTGGCCCCAGGCTGGTCTTGCCGCCGCCGCCGCCTCCCACCATGATGATATTATTGTTGTTATTACTTGTTCTTGGGGTTTTCTTGGCAAAATCTCCACAGGGATTTTGCCATGTCTTTTCTGGGGCTGAGAGAGTCTGCATGCATCTTTTTTTATTTTTTGTTTTTAAAAATTTTTTATTTATTTATTTATATTTTTTTATTTATTTTTGGTGCTTCGGCCCCCCAATTGTCTGAGCGACAGCAACCCGGCCCCCGGCTCAAAAAGGTTGCCTACCCCTGACATACAGAGTCCTGCAGCACTATCAAGACTAAAAAGTGTGTGTGTGTATAATACATTATATAATATATAATACGTGTGTGTAATATCTCCAACAAATGCACCTGAGGAAGTAGTCTCAAATCGAGGAAAGCTCATGCTACCAACTTTCTTTCAGTTAGTTTCAAAGGTGCTACAATATCTTTCCATACAAATATATTCTGGCATTTATTACAGATGCATGGAGTAAATGGGCTGTAATCTGCAAAGGCTCACACTATAATGAATTGCTTCTGATGAAGTGGACTGGAGTCAAAGAAAGCTTAGACTAAACTCTAGAGAATTCTTCTTTCTCAGTCTCGAAGGTGCTACAGGTGTCTGAAGGTGCTTTTCTGTCTGTTTATGCTATAAGGCAATTGTTTATCTTCAAGAATCCCATGGGGTTTTTGGTTTTGCTTGTTTGGTTGGTTTTTGCTGGCGGAAACATGCTTATCGCGCTGGAAAAAATTGCAACATGTTTCACATTTGGGGCTTCAGGACATAAAACTGTGCCAGATTAACACAAGAGAGCCAACATGGCGTAGTAGTTCGAGTGTTGGGCTGTGAGTGCATCTACACAGTAGAAATAATGCCGTTTGACACCACTTTAACTGCCATAGCTCCATTCTTTGGAATCCTGGGATTTGTAGTTTCGCAAGGTCTTTAGCCTTCTCTGTCAAAGAGTGCTGGTGCCTCACAAAAGTACAACTCCCAGGATACTGTAGGATAGAGCCAGGGCAGTTAAAGTGGTGTCAAACTGCATTATTCTTACAGTGTAGGTGCAGCCTGTGACTCTGGCAGACCATTGTTTGTGCACCTGTGTAGGAAAAGAGAGTGTAATGGTTTGAGTGTTCGACGGCGACTCTGGAGACCTGGGTTCAATTCCCAGCTCAGCCATGGAACCCACTGGGTAGCCTTGGGCAAGTCACATGCTCTCAGCCTCAGAAGAAGGCAATGGCAAATCTCCTCTGAACAAATCTTGCAAACAACAACAACCCAAACCCAATTATAGGGTCTCCTTAGGGTTGCCATAAGTCAGAAATGACTTATAGAATCATAGAGTTGGAGGAAACCCCAAGGGGCATCCAGTCCAACTCCCCTGCCATGCAGGAACTCACAATCAAAGCACCCCTGACAGATGGACATCCAACCTCTTTTTAAAAAACTGCAAAGAAGGAGACTCCATCACACTCCAAGGGAGTGTGTTCCTGTGTCTGAAGGCCCACAACAGCAACATAGGAAAAGAGGAAGACCCCATTCCAGATGCATGGATGGATTTAATCAAGGAAGCCAGGGCTGCTGGCTTTGCAAGACCTGAGCAGAGCTGTTGAGGATAGAGTGATTTGGAGAGCTGTCATTCATGTGTGTGTATCTGTGTTGTGTGTCTAACCACATTATGGGGTTTTCTTATGAGAGCTGCACTCCAAAATATCTTGAGACCTCCAGGTTAGAAAAACTTGGTTAACAGAGTTGAATACAATAATTGAGAAAGAAACCTGGAACATTGTACCACTTTTCTATTCTTTTAAATGTACCACTCTTTTAATATTACGAGCCTCACTGAATCCCAGTTCTGGGAAAAGAGCAGGATACAAATAAATATAATAATAAATATAATAATAGTAGTAGTAGTAGTAGTAGTAGTAACATATGTTTCACCACCACCATCACCGTGGTTTTCTTTCTCCATGCTCAGAGGCAGCATTGTTGTTGTTGCTGTTGTGTACCTGCCTTCAAGTCATTCCCAACTGCTGGCCATCCAAGGTAAGAAACCTATCCTGAGGTTTTCTTTGCAAAGATGTGTTCAGAGGAGGTTTGCCATTGCCTCCTTCCCCTGAAGCTGAGAGAGTGTGACTTGCCCAGGGTCACGCAGTGGGGTTTCATGCCATTCATAGGAGTGCGGAGGCATTGAACCACAACAGTATAGTGGCCAGGCGAGGGTTAAAAGGTAGGGCCCCTCCTCTTCCACTCCCCCCTTTCTTTCTTCTTTCTTTCTTTCTCTCTTTCTTTCTCTCTCTTTCTTTCTCTCTTTCCCTTGTTGCTCAGAGCCGCCTTCAAGTCCCTTCGCTTTGGTCCAGTCCTGGGAGCTGGGGCTCCTTGAGGTTCGCAGTCAGTTCTACGGAAGGGCAGCGAGTGGGGGGTCTCGGTTTTGGAAAAACAGAGGTAAGAGGGGTTTATTTGGGGGGAGAACTTCTTAACTTGGTGGGAAACTTTAAACTCTCCCCCACCCCACCCCCAAAAAAGAGTTAGGACTACTTTGCCTTCCAAGGGACTGCTTTGTGGGGTCATTTAAGTTGGCAGGAGATTAATTTTATTACTATGGTCCAAAACACACTGCAGAAATAATCCAGTTTGAGACCGCTTTAACTGCCCTGGCTCAATGCTGGCAAATTTTGAGAACTGTACTTTTGTGAAGACATTTAACCTTCTCTGACAAAGAGCTCTGGTGCCACAATAAACTACAGTACAATCCCCAAGATTCCCTAGCACTAACTCATGGCAATTAAAGCAGTCTCAGACTGGGTTATTTCTATAGTGTGTTTTGGAACATATTAATAAAATTAATCTCCTGCCAATTTAAGTGATGCTACAAAGCAGTCCCTTGGCAAAGTAGTGTGTTTTGGACCTATGTATCAGAACTTGTAACTCTTTTCTCTCTGGCTACTTCCACGCTGCGGAAATAATTTGGTTTGACACCACTTTAACTGCCCTGGCTCAGTGCTATGGAATTCTGGGAATTGGAGTTTGTTGTGGCACCAGAATTCTCTGACAGAGAAGGCAAAACTACAAATCCCAGAACTCCATGATATTGCTCCTAAACATACTGCAGAAATAATCTAGTTTGACACGGCTTTAACTGTTCCGGTTCAATGTTATGAAATTCTGAAAACTGTAATTTGTTGTGCCACCAGAGCTCTCGGTCAGAGAGTTCTGGGGCCACAATAAACTCCAGTTCCCAAGATTCCCTAGCATGGAGCCAGGGCAGTTAAAACAGTGTCATACTGGATTATTTCTGCAATCTGTTTTGGACCATTGAGCCATGGCCATTAAAGCAGTGTTAAACTGCCTTAATTCTGCAGTGTAGATTGAGTCAATGTCTCAGCCTCAGTTTCTCCTGAAACTACAAAACCCGGAATTCCCTAGCATTGAGCCCTGGCAGTTAAAGTGGTGTCAAACTGGATTATTTTTGCAGTGGGATGCAGCCTCTGTTTCTGTCTTTCCTCCCTCTGTTTCATTTCCTGGTATTCAAGAGACATGGTGGTGGAGGGGTTGTTTGCATAAGGCTGAGAGGGAAGCTGAGGCACAGGTCTCCCTTGAAGATTGAATCTGGAGTCACTCCCAAATTCCTTAGCTTGTGTGTGTGGACGCAGGGCAGAAGGAGGTCCCTCTTTCTCCTCTTGAGGGCTGGTTTTCCCACATCCAGGTTTTGGGGGGGAGCTGCGCTGATAAATGTCTGGAGAGCACAAGGGTGCACCTACACTGTAGAAGTAATGCAGTTTGACTCCACTGTAAGTGCTGTCACTCCATCCTATGGAAATCCCATCCTGGGATTTGTAGGTTTACAAGATCTTTCACCTTTTCTGCCAAAGAAGGCTGGCCCATCCTTGTTGTGGTTGTATGCCTTAAAGTCAACAAAGTCATTTCCGACTTATGGTGACCCTAAGGCAAACCTATCATGGGTTTTTTTTGGCAAGTTTCTTCAGAGGGGATTTGCCATTGCCATCCTCTGAGGCTGAGAGAGTGTGACTTGCCCTAGGTCACTCAGTGGGTTAACACAGTTTCCAGAGTCGTAGTCCAATGTTCAAACCACTACACCATGCTGGCTCTTTTGTCATAGTAGTTTGAGTGTTGGACTGTGACTTTGGAGGCCAGGGTTTGATTCTCCGCTTGGCCATAAAACCCACTGGGTGACCTCAGACAAGTCATACTCTCTCAGCCTCAGGGGAAGGTAACAGCAAACCTCTGAACAAATTTTGCCAAGAAAACCCCATGATAGGTTTGCCATAAGTCGAGAACAACTTGAAGGCACACAGCAACAACAACAAGTGGTGCCTTACAGAAGTACAAATCCCAGGATTATGTAGGATGAAGCCATGGCAATTAACGGGGTGTCAAACTGCATTATTTCTATAGTGTAGATGCACATTCCAATGAAATAAAAGCTCAGAGAGATAGAAAGAGGGGTACTCATTGGGGAGAAGAAGCTGACTGGGCTTCTAGGAGCGGAAACTGGTTTGGGTTTGCTCAAACAGTTGTGTTAAAGAATTATGGCAGGGGTAGGCAACCTTTTGAGCTGGGGGCCGGGTTGCTGCCCCTCAGACAATTGGGGGGCCGAAATAAATAAATAAATAAATAAATAAAAATATTTTTTAAAAAAATTAAAAAAATATGTGCATGCACACTCTCTCAGCCCCAGAAAAGCCATGGCAAAACCCCTGTGGAGATTTTGCCAAGAAAACCCCAAGAACAAGTAACAACAACAATAATCAATATCATCATGGTGGGCTGCGGCAGTGGCGGAGGTCGGCGGCAGCGGCGGCAGCGGTGGCAGGACCGGCCTGGGGCCGGTCCAAAGACCTCAGGAGCCACATCCGCCCCCCGGGCCTTAGGTAGCCTACCCCTGAATTATGGTTTCAATATAAGAGGAAATCCTTGGGGTGGAAGGCATATGGGGAGTCTGCTCAAAGATTTTTCACTCTGTTTTATGGCAAAAAGTGTGTTTGTGTGTGGGGTGTGTGTAACAATGAGAGTATGGGTGCTTGAGGCAATGAGAACGATCAAGAGGGGCCCTCAAATATTGGTGATGTTGTCCTTCACCTTTCATTCATATTGAAAAACAGGCTGGAAATATGCTTGACCAGCAATGTATTTGAAATGTAAGGCTGGTGCTATTAGCATTTCAGGCTTTAATTAAATTAATTTTTGTGTATTAATTTTACCCATAGCTGATGTAATGTATCAAGTGAAGGGACTGAGCTGTGAATGGAAGGCCTCAGTTTGAATCTGGTAGCCACCACAGCCAAGCCCAGCTCCCTCACCTTTGTTCCTCTTCCCTCCAATTTGCAACATCAGAGAGAATGAGGCCTTTATTATAAGGTACTGTAGTTTTAAAGCAGAGATACCAGCCCCCAGCGATGGACTACAACTCTCATAGTCTCTGACCATTGGACACACTTGCTGTGCTTGGTGGAAGGGCTAAAGATTCCCTACCCTGCTAAGGAGAGTGACAAGGGTTCTGGATTCTCAAAAGTAATGGGTATGTTAAGTAAATTCGGATGTGAAAGATAATGTGATTCTGCACAACTTTGCATTCTCTGCAAAGACCTGTGAAATGGGAGACTCAAGTCTTCCCATTTTACAAGTCAGGAACCTGAAGGTAAGAAAAATCCCAGTATTGTGGGCCCTATCAATGAGTTTATGGCTTAAAGAGGGACATGACCTTCCAGTTCATCCTCTTTTTACTACAGGTATGGGCAGTTTGTGGCCTTTCAGGTGTTATTGGGCTGTATTTCACCTCAATTGCTGGTTATATTGCCAGGAATTTCAGCCCATCATCTATCTGGAGAGTCACAAGTTATTTGTCCCTGTATTGTTTTGGCAAAATACATTATAGGGCACATGATTTTATCTCTTTGAAAGCCATTGTGATATTTTAGGGGATAGAGAGTGTTAAGTAGAGCCACTGTGGTGTAGTAGTTGTAGTGTTGGACTGTGACTGTGGAGACCAGCGTTCGAATCCTGGCTCAGCCATGTAAACCCACTAGGTGACCTTGGGCAAGTCACCCTTTCTCAGCCTCAAAGGATGGCAATGGCAACCCCCCTCGGAAGAAACTTGCTTAGAAAACCCCTTGATAGGTTTACCTTAGGTTCACCATAAGTTGGAAATGACTTGAAGGCACACAGCAAGAGGGTGTTGGGCTAGGACTGGTGGAAGACTGGAGTTCAAATCCATCCCCTGCTTGGGGTCCTCTATCTTGATAGAACAGGGGTAGGCAACCTAAGGCCCGGGGGCTGGATGTGACCCCCCAAGGCCTTTGGACTGGCCCCAGGTTGGTCCTGCCGCCACCGTCTCCCCTGCCTGCCATGATGATTTTGATTATTGTTGTTATTACTTGTTCTTGGGGTTTTCTTGACAAAATCTCCACAGGAGTTTTGCCATGGCTTTTCTGGGGCTGAGAGAGTGTGCATGCATATTTTTTTAATTTAAAAAAATATTTTTTATTTCTTTATTTATTTATAGTGCTTCCCCCCCCCCCCAATTGTCTGAGGGACAGCAACCCGACCCCCAGCTCAAAAAGGTTGCCTACCCCTGTGGTAGAAAGTCACACTATAAATGTAATAGTATAAATGCAATAAATAAAGCATTGGGGGATGTAGCTCAGTGGTAGAGGAGCATGTGCTTTGTATGTTTGAGGCCCCCGTTTCAGTCTGTGGCATCTCTACTTTCTACATTTTGAGCCAGAGTGGTGTAGTGGTTTGAGTGTTGGACTGAGAGACCAGGATTCGAATCCCTGCTCACCTATGGAAACCCATTGGATGACCTTGGACAAGTCACACACTCTCAGCCTCAGAGAAAGGCAATGGTAAACCCCCTCTGAAAAAAATCTTGCCAAGAAAACCCCATGATAGGTTCACCTTAGGGTTGCCAGAAGTCAGAAATGATTTGAAGGTACACAGATTTACACAAATAAATAAAATAAAAATAAAACCAGACTCTTGTAAGAGGACAGTTGTAATGTGAGCTGATCCATTGACTGAAAAGTAGAAAAATAAGTTTGGGGACTTTTGTTCTGTAACATTCACCACAGCAAAATGTTGAAGAAGAAAAAAATCTTTAGAGAGCTGAAGTGGTTAGAGAATTGGAAACACCTAGATTTGATACGTGGCCTTGGGAAGGAGCCAAGCCTAGCTGATCATGGTTCCCTAGCTGTGCATGTGTACATGCTCAGAGGCACTATCCTCACATTCTGCTTTTTACATTTAAGGATGATCCCAGGCCTTGAAAATGGGAGCTGGAGCCAAGGCTGGGCTCCAATGAAACCCAGTGCCTGGACTGTTGTGTTCCTCTTGGAAAGATGATCCTGAGTTTAGAAATTAGTGGTTACAGGACTGAGGGTAGCTGGGTGGGTGGAGAGCTTTGCGGGAAATTGCTACCTTGCTGACTCTGGGAGATGTGTTGTGTCCTGCCCAATCTGACTCTTGTCTGGGGATTAGGTGAACCTTTGCCTTAGGCTGCCAGCCAAGATGACGTTACCCAAGTGTCGCAAGGATTTCCGGGGAAAGACTCCACCTGCTGAACTCTGTCCATGCACTGCAATCCTGGTCTCTCAGTCCAACACTCAAACCACTACACCACTCTGGCTCAAAATGTAGAAAGTAGAGATGCCACAGACTGAAACGGGGGCCTCAAACATACAAAGCACAGAGACAGAGATGCTGTCTCTGCCACCCCACCCACTTTTCCTTTCTCTCTATTTCTCCTTCTGTTTTTCTTCCAAAGTTTGCTGGACACTTTACCTTGCTCCTTTTCTCCAAGTCTCAAACTTCAGTGCATTCCTGCAAGAATTAATACGTGGTAAAAAAATTCTGGATCGTGGCAGCTTCATTTTTATATACCGCTTCATATCGCGCTATGGGATGTCTAAGCGGTTTACAACTGTGGCAGCAGATCTCTGTTCAAATCCCTATTTGGTTTAATGCTTCACCAGTGTATGTATTCATTTATACCCTGCCGTTGTCCCGTGACCCAAGATGGCTTACAAAATTTTAAAATTGTCATAATGGGAGTAATATTTATTCATTATAAAATAGATTTATGTGCAGTATAAGATGGCAAGGAGCCAAATGGATGAAAGCAATGTAAAACAGTGCAGAGAACTAGCGTGACATAGTGATTTGAGTGTTGGACTATGACTCTGAGGAGGAAGTGAGAACAGAATGTGCAGAGACAGGGAGAGAAGGAAAAGAGAGAAAAGGATTAGGCTCACCTACTTCGACCTTACCCCCATTGCTGTCTGGATAAAGAATCCCCCTGAGTCCTGGATCTGGATTGTGACCAGGCTGCTTCCTGAATCCTCAACCCACAAACCTCCCACTCCAACCGCACCTACAGCATTTCAAGCAGGAGAGTAACTTCCGCAAAGTGGTGAGATTTATAGAGATTGACTCAGTCAGGTTGCGTGTTGCCGGTGCTCTGTTCAACTTTGGTTTCCCAGGCAAAGGTTGTCGTCGTTTTGTTTTGTTTAAAATGCAAGGGTGCCTGTTCTGTCTTTCCTCAGAGAAGTCACCTTCCTTTTCTGCTCCCTGAGAAGAGGCAGCCAGCAGTGGCTGGGAGCGGCAGAGAGGAAGGTGTTGACACTAAATAGTCATGGGAAAGGAATTGGCCAAGGGTGGGACGGGGGCACAGGCCAGGAAAGCGTCCCCAGGGGCAAAGAGGCAGTCCGGTTACCCATTCCCCTTCTACTCCCATTGGGGCTGATATGCTCAGATACACAGCAGTAGTGTGTGTGTGTGTGTGTGTGTGAGAGAGAGAGAGAGAGAGAGAGAGAAAGAGAGAGAGGAGGAAACAGAAAATGTCAGGTGTTTGGTTTCACCTTTGGCTATTTTGTGTCTGAGAGGTTTGAGTCTAAATTCACATTTGGCTACACTGTGGATGAAAAGAAGGAGGAAAGGAAGGAAAGTGAGAGGGAGAGAGGAAGGAAGGAAGGAAAGTAGGTTGTGTGCAAATTGATGTTTTGCTGCACTGTGTATATGTGTGTGTGTGTGTGTGTGAGAGAGAGAGAGAGAGAGAGAGGAGGAAACAGAAAATGTAAGGTGTTTGGTTTCACCTTTGGCTATTTTGTGTCAGGCTCTAAATTCACATTTGGCTGCACTGTGGATGGAAGGAAGGAAGGAAGGAAGGAAGGAAGGAAGGAAGGAAGGAAGGAAGGATTTTTGTGTGTCCAAATTGACATTTTGCTGCACTGTGTGTGTCTGTCTGTGTGTGTTGTTGTAGGGAGAGGGAATGTAAATTCACATTTGGCTATGTTGTGTGTGAAAGAGAGGGTGACAGAAGTTCAGCTGTCTGAATTCTCATTTTGCTATGCCCTGTGTTGTCCTGGGAGAGGGGGGAAGAATGTATGTTTATGTCTCTGGGCAAAGGGGGTGGATCTTTGGTACAATGGCAGCACCAGCAGGACTGCAATCCACAGAAGACATGAGCGAAATGACTTCCTGAGGCTGTTCTACCTGCCACAGATGTTGTTTTTCGGGGTGATTCATGCCAAGAGCCGCGCTGGACTCTGCTGTGGCTGGATTAGTTACGTAACTGCGGGAAGGTTTTCTTGGCTGTGTTGTTCCCTGGACTCCCAGCTGGGCTTGGTCTTGATCTGGTCTCACGGGGAAGCAGCTGTGGGATTTGGCCATAGCCCAGAAATATTGAGAGCAGGCCAGCTGTCTTGCTGCCCCCAGACTTCCCATTGTGCATGTCTGTGGTCTTGCTCATTGGCACAGGGAGAGGAGGAGAAGGGAAGTAAGACCGAGCTGGGAATGAGACTTTTGGCCTTTGCTCCCTGGAAGGAGTATTGGCTTTGAGCCAGCCTCAGGTAGGAAGGAGAGGCAATTGTGCACCTTTGAACGGATATGATACACGTAGGTTTTCTTCTACAGCTTGTTCTCTCCAGTAATAACTAGGGTTGGTGTCTATCAAGGAAACTCTAAATTATGTCAGTTGACATAATTATATCAATCAACATAATGCATGCAAATGCTTTTTTAAAAAAATATTGAGAGCACTGCTTATGAGGCTTGGAGATGTGTAAACCATCCACTTTGTAGCTTATTTAACCAATTAGAAGGAAGTTAATATGGGGAAAATTAATATCCAAGAGGCAGTATCCCCATGATTACTAGGTGGTGGTGCTGGTGGTGGTGGGGTGGACATTGTGCTACTTGTGCTAGTAGAGCCATCCAAATGTTTCCTTCAAGATGCTGTGGACTACAACTCTGAGAAGCTCCAGCCAGCATTGTCGGAAATGATGGAAGGTGTACTGTAATCTAAAACCTTGGGTTGGGAAAAGCTGCTCCAGTCTGGTGGCATGCCTTAAGCAGCAGCCAAAGAGATGATGGGTTTCCAAAATGACCTGATCAAAATATGATGCTCTAGAATGCTACCAAAACAATGTCCATGGCGAGGGTTTGGGGTTTGTTGTACTTGTTGAAATTCCTAGTTGCCAAGTGAATTGTTTAAAGGACCCGTTGGGGGCTGAACATCACCATGACAGAAATCTCATCTTCAAGGTTTCTGCTCTGCTGACTTGTCCTTTTGGGGGATCCAGGTCAAATGGACCACGTAACTACCGCTGGCATTCTCCCTTTGTGCTCTTGCAGTGGATAACTGTCAGGAGACATTGAAAAGTAGGGCCAGCTCTTCCATTAGGGCAGTTAATGTTTAATTCTCTAATTTGTTGCTAATGTATATTTATTGCTAGGGAGACGGAGGGGTGCTTGTGGGAAGTTCAGCCTCAAGTTGTTGGTTCTGTGCTCATTTACTTGGATGGGTACTATTAACAATAACTAGTGGGAGAGGAATGTGTCATTTGTAGTTCTATTTCTCAGGTGGTCTCACTACCCTAAAGGCACCAACCAGATCCATCTGACCTCATAAGCTAAGCTGGGTCAGCCCTTGTATGGGAGACCAGCAACAAATACCATGTGCTGTGGAATGTATTTCAGAGGAAGGAACTGGAAAACCACTTCTGAGTATTCCTCGCCATGTGTTGACAGACTACTTGAAGGCACAGACACACACACTCATTGCAGGAGCTGGTTCTTGTGACAAGGGAAAGAAGAGACTTGGGTGTCGCTGGTAAAGAGATGACACTGGCATTTCGGCCCTTTGCCCTGCAGCAGCTCAGAGAAGGGATGGGCCCCCTCAGCCACTCCTGCTCTTAGGGAGCTCTCCATCAGGTGGATCTACAGGTGCCATTGCTGACATTTCAAGTCCATGGAAATAACCTAATAGAAGCAAAGCAAAAGCAGCTTCATTTATATACTGCCTCATATCGCGCTATGGGATGTCTAAGCGGTTTACAACTGTAAGCTCAATGCCCCCCAACAGTTGGGTACTCATTTTAGCGACTTCGGAAGGATGCAGGCCTGAGTCAAGCCTGAGCCCTGGCTAGTATTGAACTCGCAACCTTGTGGTCTATGAGTGAGTGGCAGCAGGACAGGCATTTAACCACTGCACCACACAATTGGGAAAGTCTTTAGGACAGTCGTTAGACTCACACTCAATAATCCATCCATCCATCTTTAGCTGTGGGTGGCAGCTTTTGTGCCCCATTCCAGAGAAGTTGGTTCCACTTCAGATCACAACAGCCCATACTATTGTGTCCTCTTTCCGAGGAATAATAATAATAATAATAATAATAATAATAATAATAATAATACATTTATTTGTACTCTGCCCCTCTGAGTACAATCGAGGCAGCTAACAAAATTTAAGTATAAATTCACAAGCCCCAAAACCCACCCACCCCTTAAAAATGTATTAAAGCAAAGACTGTTAAAATATCTTAGTTAAGATGACATACCATAAAATCATACCACAGACAACAATAATATAATAAAGCAAGCAGAGAGACGGCAACATCCGAATTGGGAAGAGGCGGAATAAGGGGGGTTCCTGAGGCCGGGAAATCTATTCTCGAAAGGCCTGCTGGAATGTATATGGCAGCCTTACGTATGTATGATTAGAGCTCCCATCATCCATAGCCATGCTAGCTAGGAAGAGGGCCATTAGGACAATACATCTCTGGAATCAAAATGGAGCCTTCTTGGGTAGATGAAATTCTTTTGCTGTAGGCATCAGATGGGAAGCATATGGACTCCCAGACACTGTTGGGCTGCAGCTCCCAGCAACCCCTAAGTAACATGATCAGTGGTGGGGAACGATAGAAGCTGCAGTCCTACAAAATAGTGGGGGAGCGTAATACAGATTTCCCACTCTAGTATACAGAAAGTTGTTGTCCAGAGGAGCAGTGAGGTTTGTCCATCTTCTTCGACCTTAAGTGGATTTTTGTTTCTCCACCTGTAGCAAGAGCTCTAAGACTGGCAACCCACTCACCTTTCTTGGGAAGTTACCTCTCGTTGGCTTGAGGTATCTCTTTGCCTCCTACCTTTTCATTTCTTTTTGTGGTGTCGTGTGCCCAGTGCTGAGTTGAGGAAGGATCTCTTCTTCCTCTTCCTGATGACTCACCTACCTGTATCTTTACAAGCACACATACACCTCACGTAGGTACACACACACACACTACACACTTCTTACTTCTCTCTTGTCTCCCTATGACAGTAACCAAGTGAGGCCCTCCATCTGGGAGTTCCTGATGGCTTTCGTACCCAAGTGATTCCACTCAGAAGCAGGACAGAAACCAGTGTTTCCCAGACATGGAGGTGAAGGGACAGCTGATTAACTCATCCAGCTACAGCTCTTCAGGTAATTTCCTGCCTACCACTCTGATAGGCAGAGTGAGGCAGCTACCTTGGGTGGAGGATGCCAAGCAGCATGGAATGAACAGCATTTCATGTGCCACATTATTTGCTCTATGCCCTTTAACTTACCCTCTAGCCCTTATCTGTAATGGAAGAAGCTGCCTTATTACCAGTACAGAAATATTCAGCTACCAGCCTGGTCAGGTTTCAGAGATACAAGTGCCAGGTGGGGAGGTACCATTTTGTCCTTTGCCTCAGGCAGCAGAATGCTTTGGATGGATCTTGTCTGCTCACCCCCATTCTTCTTCTTCTTCTCATCTGACCAGTCCTTTCCTCATCTGAACACTCTCCTCACAACTCTGTATTCAGTAAAAGGCAAACCTGCATGGTTTCTCTCAGGAATCCCCCCTGATCTTTGGCTCTGTTTTCTTATCTCTCCCTATAGAGGCCTTGCAACGCGATCTCTGCCCCCGAATTCGGCTGGAGCGGGTGCAAGAACTGCTGGAAAAGCAGCGGGCCCTTCAGCAGGTGCTCAGTCTGCGGCTCAAGGAGTTGCGTCGGGTTTGCCTCCAGGAAGCTGTGAGTAATTGTTGCACAACAAGGCTAGGAGTAGATGAGTGATAACAGGGTGGTAGCCAGGATGGGCCCAGAAGCAGTGCTACTGTTGCTTCTCTGCATAAACCAGAGGGATGGCCCTCCAGATGCTGCTGAACTGCAGTACCCATCAGTTGTTGCAAGTGTAGCTACTGGTTAGGGATGATGGAGTAGTAGTTCAGAAGTGTGATCTTCACAATAAGCATAGATGCTCAGGAAACATCAATTCAAAGTGTGATCTTACTTCAGCAGTTATATTGGAATGTGATTTAATCATTGCTAAATTGGGGGATTTTGCATTCTGTTACGACCCTGTAAAGTGTGAAGTTTGTCCAGCCCTGAAGCAGGGTTTTAAAGGCTATGTACCAGCAACCTGAACTGGGACTAGAAGCTTCCTGTGAAATACATTATGCAATAGAAACCAATCTTACAAATCTGATCAGCTTGGGTTTAAGTGATGAAATTCAGCTTTCTTAAGTGCATACAGTAATTTAATTTTAAGCACAGATTATCTCACCCCTCTTTTTTTTTAACTGCACATGTTTTAACTCTGGACTCTTTGCTTTGGCCCTATTGAATAATTTATTCATTTCCTTTGTCAGGAATTGACAGGAAAGTTGCCTCCAGAATACCCACTAGAACCAGGTGAAAGGCCCCAGCCTGTGCGGAGGAGGCCAGGGCTTGCTTACCGAAACCCCAATGTCATGAAGAATGAGGTGAGTGGCAAACGTTGGAGGAGGAAAAGGCCTGAGGCTGGCAGAGCCAGCCCTACAGAGTGAGATGCCTGCCTAAGGCAGAAGATGCTATGAGCTTGTGGGAAGGGAGGAGAGTAGAAACATCCTACTTCACAACCCATTTGTCCAGAGATGGTCCCTGCAACTCATTCTCCTCTTTCAGACCTGTCTTGTGTGTCCCTGCTACGAACCCCCTAAACTAATCTCAGGTGCTGGAAAGCATACCTCCCTCCTGCCATTGCAAATATTGATGTAATATTTAGAAGCCAGCCCTGTTAGCTTCTGTATATGGAATTAGAGTGAGGGCAGTCCTTGTTTAGGGCTGTGGCCCTGAGAAATCTTCTCCTGTCTCTTAGGAAGCACCTTCACTGGAGGAGCTGACCCGTGAGCTGGCCCTGCAGCAACAAGTGGCTGAGGCAGCCCGGCGCCTCGCTGTTGCTCCAGAGTTAACAGCCGAGCAGCGTCGTCGCCGGAGGCAGGTCCAAGCAGATGCTGTCCAGCGTCTTCGGGAGCTTGAGGCTCAGGTGGCAGAGTGCCGGATGCGGCTAGGCAAAGGGCCCCTCCAGAGGATCAGCCATGGTGAGTTAGGAGGGCGTCCATCCTTTTAATCTTACCCCTCCTCATTGCTTTGTCTTCTGAATTGTCTTCAGCAAGCCTAATACTTCTCTCTGAACATCCTTTTTCTTCTTGTACTCTCCCTCCACTCTTCTTGTTTGTACAAACTTCTTCTACCCCATCCCCACTCTTTCTGATGGAGAAATTTGGGAGGAGAGGCCAGGGCCAACAATGGTGAGGTTGGAGCTGCACCCTTGCCATGTGGAGCAGAGTCTTGTACCTTTGAGAGAGGAGGCTGCAGCAGAGACCATGCTGGTGGTGGCAGTGACAACCATGAACTCTTCCCCTTCTTTTAGAACTGTAAAGCTTAGACCATTTACTCTTTCAAATTACAGCTCTCTAGTCAGCACTACAGTTCCCAGAACCCCTCAACAGGGAAGCAGTTAAAATTGTAGCTAGTTCTGGATGCTGAAGTGCCAAATAATAACTTTTCCACTTTCTGGAAAGGAGGCCTTCTATGGGTGCTAACAGATGGCACAATGCCCTAACCTCCATCCTTCTAGTGTTACATGTGGTTAGTCATCCCATCCTGGTTTCTCATCCATCCCTCTTTTATCTGCTGTTTCTCTGTCTCTCTCTCAAAAATAGAAGAGGCTTTTCATTCCGAGAGCAGCTCCCTCTCAGAATCGGCCAGCCATGAAAATGGTAAGTTTGGTCCACAGAGTCTCTGGGTCTCTTATCCAGATCAAGGAAGAGAAGGTTGGTGATGGTGGATAAAAAGTGAATGCTGCTGTTGTGTGCCTTAAGGTTGTTTTCAGTTTATGGTGACCTTAAGGTAAATTGATCATGGGTTTGTCTTGACCAGATTTATTCAAAAGGGCGGGGGGGAGGGGTTGGTTGCCTTTGCCTGCCTCTGAGGCTGAGAGTGTGACTTGCCCAAAATCACCCAATGGGTTTCCATGTCAAAGCGGTTTTGAAGCCTGGTCTCCTAGAATCCTAGTTCAACACTCAAACCACTGCATCATGCTGCCTCTGAAAAAGTGTGGCAACAGGCTTAATGTCAAATAAAAGAGGCTGCAGGCTCAGATATACTTGGGAGGTATTAGCCCTAGTTAATGTATACAGAGAGATGGTTGGGAAAATATACTCTATATATGCTCTGAAGCAGTAGTGTCTTATGAGCCAGTATGATCATGTAAAGATCTATTTGTGATGGGAGTGGCAATGTGAAATTTCAGGTCATTATCTGAGATGTGTATCAGATATAGTATTGAGAAAACAATCTGAGAAAGAGTTAAAATTAACTCTGGAGCCAGGTCTTAGATCTAGAAGACAGGAATGATGTAGTACCTGGGATGAACTGGGGAGGTACGGCAGTGGAAAGGATCTTGAGTCTTGTTGAAGCAAACCTGTATAGCAAATGAAGAACAATTTGGAAATCTTCAGATGCAACTTTGGACAAAGAAACCACTTTTCTAGTTCCTTGCATTTTACTTCAAAATCGATATCAAAGAAGTGCAATACAGTTGGCATGAAGCATCATAATAAGATCCCTATGGAATGAGGGGGAGAGAGCTCAGAGGCTGAGAAAAAGGCAGTTTTATATATGTGCAATCTAGAAACAGTGTTATTAAAACAGAAAACTACAGCAGATCTGGGGAAAGTGTGGCCCTCCAGGAAGTTCAATTGCAGTTCCTATGATCCTTCACCACCGGTTATGCCAGCTAGGGCTGATGAGAGTCTCATTCCAATAATGTCTGAAAGGCCACACATTTCCTGCCCATGGTCTAAATGGAGGAAAGAGGGAGTTCCCTAGTTTTCATGGACCTTTGGACTACCCAATTTTATTTTATTTTTATTTTTGCCGAGCTAGGGGTATGTGGATGCTTCTACCCTGTCCATTGTGCTCTGTCCTCAGACGACCCCCACAGCTTCCATTCCTCCAAGGTCTCCAACCATCAGGGGACTTTCTCTGACCGCCCTTCACCTCCCAAGGCCCGAGATCACCTCCGTGCCATCTCCAGCAGCCCTGACCGACGACCAGGGTGGCGGCTTTTGCAGCCAGATTTGTACAGCGAGGCTAAAGATCGTCGGAACTCTGTTGCCAGCCCTACTAGGTGAGCAGAGGTTGGGATTGGGGATGGGTGGTGGGCAGATGACCTAGGGACCTTGGCTTTTTGGGTGCCTCTGTTTGGAAGACCAGTGAACGTAGGGAGAGAGTTAACTGCTGACCTGTTGACATCCATATGGGACCTTTTAAGAATACAGACCTGTTTTATAATGCATGCAGCAAAATATGTTGGTGGGAGTTCATGACATGTGTGTGAGAAAATGCAGGAAAAAACACCGTAAAATGCTTGGAGATGAGAGGTATACTCAGGTGTTATTATTGCAATAAAATATATTTCTAGGTTTGTTAAGCTGTTGTTTATAATAAAAGTTTATTTTTATTCAGCTAATACATTTTGGGTGCGAACCCTTTGATGAGCTGTTGCTTCTTCGTATCACTTTCTTGTCAAGTATACCTTTAATCTCCAGGGAGTTCATGACATGCCATCAGACTGAATGGCTTTTTAGAATATCTCCCCTATGATCAAACAACAATTGCCTACATGTAAAAAAACAAAACCCTAACATGTGGTGGAGAAAGGTAGTGGATTAGATTAGAATTACTTTTATTTATTAAATCTTTTTTTCATTTTGTAAACAAAAAACAAAGGGCGGGAAGGCATTTTACCATGTTCTTGAAGGCTTCCCTGGGCTACTTTAGGGCCAGGAGAGGCCATTATTTAACCAGGAAGTAAACCCAAAATTGAATTCTAGTTTCCTGGTTTTCAAAGAGACCTTCCTGGGGCTAAAAACAGCCTTAGAGTTGGGCAAAAACAGGGCAAAATTATCCTCCCCAAGGGGAGGTGTGGGAATCATGCAACCCACACATTGCATGTGGTTCCCCGCTGTCTCCCATTGTTCCCCAGTCTCCTCATTTAAAAGCTCATGTTTAATCTCTTGGCAGCGAGCAGGAAGAGGGGAGTGGATGTGTGGCTGCTGACTCTTTTCAGAATGACATGCTTGCTCCCAGGGGGATCTGGGGCACAAATGCACATAGGAGTGATAGGATACTTTTCCTTATTATTTTGTTTTGTTTTGGGCATTTTGATGGGAGAATGGGTGCAGTCTGCCAAGAGATAGAGAGAGGAAAAATAGTCCCTCCAGTCATGCTCACCCTCTGCACTAGGGAATAGCCTTTAATAAATTCAGGGAGTTTTCCCCCACAAAATGCCCTTGGAGGCTTCAAAAGCAACCTAGGATGCATATGGCTTATGGCCCACATTTTCACCATCCCTTACGTAGTGGGATTGTGCACACATCTTTCAGCTGTATGTGTAAACCAGGCAACTATTCACTTACTAATTTTCCTTAATGATTTGAAGCAGGAGGGGAAACCTGCTGACAGTAAGAGCAGAGGGAATGAAAAACCCACCCAGCAAATACCTGCTTCCTTCTGTCAATAAGCTAATGTGGAACAACTAGTGTGAGATGCCTCCTCCTTCCTAGGAAATCTAGGAACATAAAAACTAGCTCCAAGCCATTCTTAGCCTCTGAACCTGTAGGCTTGTAGAAGGAACGATTTAACAAGGCCAGTCCTACCATTAGGTGGACTAAGGCAGTCACCTCAGGTGACAAATGCTTTTCAGAGGAAGCAGTGGCAGTCTCCCCAACCATTTTTCATGAGTCTAATAATAATAATAAATAGTGAAATTTTATTTCTATCCCGCCCCCCTGTTGCGCAATCAAAGTGGCTTACAGTTTAAAATTCCATAATTACGTATATGTATCAATACCCTAACCCACCCCTTAAAATAGTATTAAACCAAAAAGGATTAAAATATACAGGTTAAAATATAATGTGTCAACATATACCCCCAGGTGTTTCCCTCTCTTGGAGAAAGTAGTGCAGCTCACAGTCTGTCCTGCACCCCCTAAACCAGCTTTCTGTCTTCAGGGGCAATGGAGGATATGTCCCCACAGCAAGTGTGGAAGTAAAATATAACAGCAAGTTAAGTTCATTCTGTTCATTGAACTGAAGTGGGATTGTCCTTTGCCTCAGGCATCACATAACCTTGGGCTAACCTCTTTAGTATTCTGTACAGGTATGGGATGAGCTACTTGTCATGTGTGTCTAAGCTTGTGCAGCCCAGGTTTTCTTAAAAAGGGAGTCCCATTGAGTTTACAAAACTTTCTCCCAAGTAATATAAGGGTGAGAGTGTGTGCATAGGTATGCTCATATGTCCACATGAAGGAGAGTTCTTTGCTGATACAAACCTGGGACTGCTTTTAACATTTCTGCTTTAAAATGCATTCTCATCTTTTCTACAGCCCAAACCGTACCCTTCCCAGGAGCGTGTCGAGCTTTGAGGGCCGGAGCGTTCCAGCTACTCCTGTCCTAGCAAGAAATGCTTGCAGTGGGAGCCACCAGTTCAGGTAGGAGAACATTACGGTATGCCCTGTGCTAGGCCATGTTCTGTTTTTTTTTAGTCACACGACATATGATTTCTCTTGGATTGTGGTGAGAGGTGAGGGTAGGGACAGTATGTGTTTGTGAAATCTGTGAGGAGGAAGCATTTGTTCATGTTACTATTTCTACAGAAACCAAAGGTAGCTGTGTGGATTATAGGGGAGAAACCTACTAAAGTCCAACTTAGTGTAATACCTTTATCAGTGTACTGTGGGCCCTTGGTATCTGCTGTTGTTTGGTTCCAGGACCCCCCATGGATACCAAAATCCATGGATATTCAAGTCCTATTAAAAACAATGATATAGTAAAATGGGGTCCCTTATATAAAATAGCAAAATCAAGGTTCACTTTTTGCAAATTATATGTATTTTAAAATATTATCAAGCCATGGATGGTTGAATCCATGGATAAAAAAATCTGTGGATACTGATAATGAGGGTAGGCATTTCATATTTTTGTTGGACTAGTTTTCTATGCAGGTTTATGAGTGAAATAAGAACTCCTTATCTTTCTGAAAGTACAAAGATGCTCCTAAAATCATCTTCCCTTTCTCTCCGTTCTCACATTCCCCCACTGTATTGTGTCCTTAACATATTTATACATATTTATACTAACATATTCAGTCCCAGCTTCTGCCAACCTAGCAGTTTGAAAGCATGCAAAAGTGCAAGTAGATAAATAGGTAATATTTCAGTGGGAAGGTAACAGAATTCTGTGAAGTCATGATCACAGAGTTGTCTTAGACAATACTGGCTCTTCAGCTTAGTAATAGATCGAGACAACGAGACAATCTTGTCAAGGGAAAACCTTTACCTTTACTTAGTAATATTAGATACTTTATAAACAAAACTTGAATAACAATTTTTATCATTGTAGTCAGCTTTAGGCCTTCAAGTCAATACTGAGATCCATGCATGGAGAGGGAATCCAAAAGGTTGTTTGGGATGAATGGAAATGGGCTGAGAGCAAGTGTGAAAATCCTATAAACTGTGGATTAATGCTTTCTGCCTTATCCGGTCAGTTTTGCCCAATATTTTGAAAATTTCTGATAGCTCAAGCGCAGACACACTGTATTTAAATTAACAATACACATTACTCTTACACCACAAGAGTGGAGTGTTTCTCTTTGAACTCTTCATTCTGGATGTGCTTCTTAATTGGAAAGAGATCAGCCTAGCATAGGGATGGCCCAAGACATGTTGCCAACTTGAGGTAGAGCAGTAAATGGTGCTTCTTATTCACCCATGTCAAGGAGCATAGGTGCCCAAGCCAGCCAAGTTATTTTGGCGCATGAGGCAGAAAACCCCACAAAATACCATGATAACAAATTAAAAAACAAACAACTTCCTTCTGTTTTCATGGCACCCATAACTTGCTGCCTGAGGCAGCCACTTCACTTTGCGTAATAACGCTCGCCCAGTAGTGATTTATGAAGAGAATGAACCTCCTTCTCAGAGTATGGGTAATCTTCACTTGTTCCAATTGCACCTGATGCAGACTTGAGCCAGAATTATCCTCTGCCAAAGGCTGAAAGAGGGAGAAGACTAGTAATGGGAAGGGCAGCTATGAAAGAACTAGACAAGATCCTAAAGACTAAAGATGTATAACTAAGCACTAAAGTCAGAATCGTACAAGCCATTGTATTGCACATTACTATGTATGGATTCAAGAGGTGGAAAGTGAAGAAAGCTGACAGAAAGAGTATAAACTCATTTGAAATGTGGTGCTGGAGAAGAGTGCTGAGGATCTCATGGACAGCCAAAAAGACAAACAAATGGGTCATTGAAAAGATCAAGCCTGGAATCTCCCTGGAACAAGATGATCAAACTGAGGCTGTCATACTTTGGCCATATCATGAAAAGGCTTGACTCACTAGAGAAGACAGTAGTGCTAGGAAAGGTGGAGGGAAGTAGAAAGAGAGGTAGGCTGCATGCCAGATGGATAGATTCTATTAGGGAGGTTACAGGAATAAATTTACAAGACCTAAACAGAGCAGTGAAGGACAGGGAGTCTTGGAGATGTCTCATCCACAGGGTTATCATGAGTCAGGGTTGACACAAGGGCAGTTAACAACAAGAAAAGCTGAAAAGAGCACAATTGGCCATAATAGTAGGAGGATTCTGGAAGTTTATAGTATTTGGAGTATTTTCAATACATCGATTTCATAGGGCAAACATTAACACTTAACTTTCCCTTCTCATGGTGTACCCAGTTTGGAAATCACTGGTTTTAATCCCTTGTCTTCTCTTTTTTCTCAGGTCTGAGGCACCCACCCTCCACCCCCGCCAGTGGTCAGGCAGCCACGATTCCCAACTTGGCCCCCCAAGCCGTGACACCAGTGCTGACCGGGCCTCTCTCTTTGCTGCCCGGACCCGTCGTAGTAATAGTTCAGAGGCCTTGATTGAACGGGCCCCTTCGGAGGACCCTCTGTTGCCTACCGGCCCCCCTTTTAAAAGTGCTGAGGCCCTGACCCCTTCCGTCTCGGGCCGGAACCCTCGCCCCCCATACAATGACCTCCTTGTGGACTACTATGTTGAGCGCAGGTGCTGGGGGGGCGGTGGCGGTGGTGAGCATCTCTCCCGGAGGGATGGACCACCCCAACCAGAGTGGGGGGGCTTTCCTGAGAGCCCGGTCCAGCGCCGAGCCCGGCCAGCCGCCCGCACTAAATCCTGTGGCCCCCTCTTGCCCCCACAATCCCGGGAAGTTGGTTATGCTCCCCCACTGTTGCCCCCTCAACGTAACTTCCACAAAGCCCTGGCCCTGGAGGGGCTGAGGGACTGGTACTTGCGAAATGCTGGCATCGGCCAGAGAGGAGCACCAGAAAGACGGGGGGCGCCTCAGTCTGTACACCAGCAACTGCGCAGCTACTATGAGCCGTCGCCTTCCAACCCTGAGATGGGCTACTATGTTGGGCCAGGAGGGCTACCCCACTCAGTGAGCTATGCTGGGCAGCCCCTCTATGGCAGGTATGGGGTGCAGTTCTACCCTTTGCCCCGATAACCCCATCAGCCCTCCCTACGCTTCCCTAATGACATCCCTACTCTGTTTTCACCCTCTCTTTCTCTCTTACATATTTAGGCTCCCATTTTGTCTGAAGCGTTTCCCCTCTGATGTTCTGTTGCTGCACCATTTTTAAGCTGCTTCAACAATCTTCTGCTTTGTTTCTTCCTTTCTCCATTCTGGGAGGGCATTGTTAGACTGGGGAGGGTTCACAGTTTTATGCGCTTGTCTTTGACCAGTTTATTATGGCTTTAAGGTCTAATCATGTGAACAGTGGGTTGAAAGAGGGAGTGAGTGTGAGGCTTCTATGAAGGGAACCAGGTATCAAGGAAAAGGAGAATTCTTGACCTGCTGCCTTTTTTCCTTTCTGTCCTTTTTCTCTAATTCTTTTTTCTTTCTTTTTCTCTCCCTCTCCCCCACCCCGTTTCTTGCTCTGATACACCCTCTCTAGACCTTTTGGGGAGCTGCTTTACATGGATGACTCTGCTGGCCCTTACAGCTTGGACTCCACAGAGCACCCAGCCCCAGGGACTTTGGTCTGACCCTCGCTTTTCCCCCAAGGGGAAATGGAGTTTTATTTCCTTTTTATTTTCCTCGCTGGTGCCTCTTTTTGTGTGCGTTATACACCATGTTTGGGGGTGGGGTGGGGTGGGTACTCCCTGCTGGCAGGGTGTGTCTGTATGCGTGTGTGTGTACACGTGTGGGGAAGATTGAATTTGTGGGTATCATGTTGAATGTCACACTGGACCACATAACTGGGAGGCAGGAATGCATCCCCAGATCTTTCTACACACATTTAACCATTTCCCAATTGAGATTTTTGGGATCTGTGTTTACAGTACCCCACAAAAGAGTTTAACTCCTGTGGATTGCACCCCCTTGTGACTACTAGGGAGTGATGCCGTGTTTATCACCCTGGTGCTGTGAGTTTAAGGTGTGACATTTTAAACCCAAGACTCTGGAATGTATAATTGGAAGGGTGTGTGTGTGCGTGTGCGCGCGTGTTGTGAAATGTTAAATAGCACAGACCTGTCATCTTGCTAATGAACATCAGTCCTGTAAAATGTTTTGTTTTGTTTTGTTTTAAAGTGGGAGAGAACACACTTCTTGTGGCCCCAACAAGGAGTAACTACTGTTTCCCTTAAATGTTATTGCCCCTTCATACTCATATCCTTTTTTGGCCAAGCTCTGAAAGAAGAAAGACCATGTTATGAGGAAATTAAGCTCTTGGGAAGTGTTCAGATCTTAGGAAAATCCTCTGGCTCCATTCTGTGAGCCTTTGACAATGGCCTGGACTCTTCAGGTGGTAACACAACTGTAGGGATGGCTGTAGGTACAGAGCTTTTGGCTTTGGTTCTAAGGGCCAGGAACTACCAGCCTAGGCATGTGCCTATCAAAACAGTTCCCCCCCCCCCCCCATTACACTTGCTGCAGAAAACACCAGTTGTCTTTAACAGCAGTGTCCAAGGTAATACTCAGTGTGGGCTTCCCATATGGCACTGTGCATATCTTTCATGCATCTTTACGCACATGCATTTTCATGCACATCGCTGGTACAATATCAGTGACATTGTCAGTGTAGTGCAGGTGTTTACCGGAGTTATTGTAATGGGCAGAGTTGTCTTTCACACTTCTAAAAGCACAGCCAATTCCTTCCCTCGCATCCTTTCCTTAGCCCTTTTCTTCCAAACTCATGTCTTCCCTTGCCTCCCAATTCCAATATTTTTTAAAAAAAATCCCAAGCTCCCAGCTTTCCTTTAAAAATAATAATAAAATGTTCCAAATCTGTAATTGTTTTTATTCCCCTCACAGTTGCACAGCAAGGATTAGTTGTTTTGTTTAAACTCTGGTTTTTATTAATTGAGTCCAGCTCATATATAGAGAAAAGGAGAGATGGCTCAGGCCTCCCCCCCTCTCCCCCCCATTTTCTTCTCCTCTCTATGTGAAGGAACAAGGGATGTACACCAGAGTCACTGTCTTGTGTGTCTTTTTAATATAATCTACAGATTGTATATGGGATCTGAATGTAAAATGGAGCACTGTGCATATGACATAAGGTTTCTATAATAAAGATTGTAAAGTTGATGGTGTTGTGTGATAACCTGCATGAAACCACCAATTATGATCAAGGGCTGATTTATTCTTCCTCTAAGCAGCATGATACAGTTGTTAAAGCCCTGAACTAGGAATGAAAAGAGCTGGGTTCAAATTCCCATTCAGCCTTGGAGCTCATTGGGTGAGCTTGGGTTAGCTGCCAGGCAGAATCTAGCATCACAGAGTCAGGCACCTGCTTACACAACAACATTTTGTGCTGTGCCCAGCCACTATATACTTATAGGACTGTATTCTTATAGTTTTATAATCCTCCAAATCATAAGGGTTCCTCAATCCCTACTCCTCCTGTTTCTATGGATGGGAGGATTTCACATGATTCCACCCATTATCTCTCACCTTAACCTACCTCAAAGGATTGTTGAGAGGATAAAGTGAAACAGAGGGATGGCCAATCTGTGCCTCTCTCAACTCTGTGGATGATAGGTAGGATTAAAAATGTAATTCCACCCCCCACCCCACCCCCGGCCACTGATCCCAATTGCATCTTCACCATCACCCACCTAAAATTACACACAAGGCCATTCCAAGTTTGCTCTACTTTAAGCAGGAATATTTACTTTTCCTGGTATTATACCTGGAAACAGTAAAACTAACTATATTCCATTTCCCCCCCTTTCCTATTTCTTTCATAAGCCTGTATGGGATGGAGAGCAATCCTCCTTGGCTGTTAGTCAGCTGAGTTCTTAATGGAAAATGTTGATAATACGTTTATTTTGGTAATACTGTTCACACACATATTGTGTCTAGGACAATATCCTTATTTGGCAGGGCTGGCCCTACCACTGAGCAAAATGGAGGAGTGGTTACCCCAAGCAGAAGATGCTAGGATGTTGCAGTTGGAAACCTGGGTGTCACATTGGCCTGTCCTGCGCTTCCTGAATCTAGGCTGTGGCTATTGGGACAAGGGTTAAAGAAAGGCTGATCTGCAGTCAAGTTGGCTAATGGACTTGGGATTGTCAATTGTTATTAGAAGGAAATGATTGAATCATCAACCCTTTGGTGGATGTGCAAAAAGAACTGACGGTTGCTATTTCAGAGACATTTAAATGTATATCACAAATAAATGTAGTAATAATGGATAATTGGATAAGTGGATAATGGCCACAAAGACTTTATTTTTACAAATATGTAGAAATGTTAAAAAAAAAAGATGAAATAAGTTGTATGTGATAGCTAATGCTTTTTTGTAAGACAGCTCATGCTCTCCTTGGTCTAATAATTATGTCTGAGTGGCACTTTTATTGTGAGAACTCTGTCAAACCAAAGCTCTAAATATATCTGAGACAAGGTCTCTTTTACCAGTTTTATGTAGGGAATTCCACATGAAAATCTATTTCTAAAACTGTTTAGAGAATTATTCAATAACAAATTTCCACAGAAGCGAAATAGTATTTAATGCTATGTAGGGCCACAACAACCATATTTTAGACATCACTCTAAATTATCTTGAGTACAAGAACCAGCATACTTTTCCCAAATGTTAAAACCCAAATCCATGCCAGATTTAGTTGGCGGTATGTCCCAGTATTATGATAAATATATTTAAAATGACAGCCTTAAGTATTTAATGGTGCAATTGTGCCTTAGATATCCCCCCATAAGGATTACGTTCAAATATGCACATTATTCAGCTAATGAAAGCAACACCAGGTGGCAGTCTGCCATCAAGAAGAAATCCTTCATATTGCGCCAAGTGCACTGATTTTCACAGGTGCCAACCTGTGAGTAACATCTAGTGAACTCTGCCAATTGGGCCCACTGGCTGAGAAAATGTGTGAGAGAAGCAATACTTTCAAACATTGTGGTTTCCCACTATATAAAGCAATGGGAAAGCTTTTTAGGAAAAGCTTTTTAAACAGACACCAGATCTTGTCAGATAGGTTATACAGTGCTGCAAACACATGTTTTTGGTGTATAAAATCCCAAATCATATAACTGACAGTCTCACTAAAGTTGAGAGAGACTTGTTTTAGACCAGGGAGAGCTGTTCTGTTTAAAGACCCACAGCCACACATTACTTTGTCATCATGGTCGGTCTGTGCCATGCATTTTTTAAAATGTGCTGCAAACAAAAGTGGTTAGTAGAAAGACAAGAGGGTGCTAAATATGCCTTGAAGATAATGTGTATAGCTTAATGTTTAAAGATGGGAGTTCCAAATGAGTTTATTTAGTGGAAAACCTGTGGCTCTCCAGATAAGCTAGGAATGAGAACCTGTTGTTGGAACTGACCATGGCGGCTAGGCTTAACAGGAATTACAGTCCATCATTGGGAGAGCTACACATTCCCCACCTGTGTCTTAGCAATCCAGTTACTTGCTCCTTGAACACACTTCCTCCAAAATGTGAGGATAATAAAACTGAGGACCCATCAAAATTCACAGGGTAGATGAAAGCAGCTGCTATCTTTTCTTACATGATCCTTCACCTCAGGAGGAAACAGTACTGAGCCATCTTCTCTGTTGAAAAGTGAAGGTGGAATGAAGGGAAGTAGACTCAGAGGCTAAGTCACCCCCTCTTCCATGTTTGCTCCAGAAGAAAACGGCAGATGGAGCTTCCAGAGCTACCATTTTGAGGTAGGGCTTTTGTGTTTGTGGATTCAGTTGACACCCTTCTTCACCCCAACTTGTCCCTTCTTAAGGCTATTGGTGAGATTCTATGGGTGACCCTCCCTGTTGCTGCTGTGTGCCTTCAAATCATATTCAACTTATGGCAACCCTAAGACAAACCTATCATGGGGTTTTCTTGGCAAGATCTGTTGAGGTGGCTTTGCTCTTGCCTTCCTCTGATGCTGAGAGGGTGTGACTTGCCCAAGGTCACCAAGTGGGTTTCCATTGCTGAGGGGGAATGAAACCCCAATATCCAGAGTCCTAGTATTACACTCAAACCACTACATCATGCTGGCTCTCTCTTAGCCTGGCAGCATCCATGGCTGCACTGCTGATGTGGGAAGATACAGAGTGCCATTCCAACACATACACAGTACAGGATCTTTCTACAGGTTAAGGGCCTCTCAGCAATGACAGATTCTTTCTCCTCTCCAGTTTAGGCTTCTTGGTACACCAGGGCTGGCAGTGGGATGGGGTCATGTTACTATAACTTTTCTGCTAGCAGCAGGGCTTCTGAGGTTAAGAGCTTCCTGAACACTGTAAAGAACCATATAAATCTTTCACAAGTATTAAAGACTAGTCTGCTATCAAACAGCATGGCACAGTGGTTTGAGTGTTGGACTATGACTGTGGAGACCAGGGTTTGATTCCCATGAAACCCACTGGGTGACCTTGGGTAAGTCACATGCTCTCAGCCTCAGGGGAAGGCAATGGCAAAATTTGCCAAGAAAACCCCATGATAGGTTCACCTTAGGGTTGCCATAAGTTGGAAATGACTTGAAGCCACACAACAACTGCATCAAACATACAGAAGCCACAGCGCCCGGGTTAATAGGTACTGGGGCCCAAACCATCTGGAGAACACCATATTTTAGAGAAGGCTGGGAAGCCCCACAACTAGACAGATCTGGCACCTGATGGTGAGGGAGACATGCAGCAATGGACTCCTATTAGTACTCAGTGACATCTGCAGGGAACTTTTGGAGTCTATTGGCAGGCAGATCAAGTATCGGTTTGGTTGAAAGAAGCCCTTGCTGACATTTAAGATTCTGACAAGGAAGACTTACCCACAGGAGTCCACAGTTAATGTATTAAGCCAACAGTGAGCAATTGCATGCTCCATCCCCAAAACCAAGGAGTACAAAGGGGCTCCATATTTCTCTAACACAATTTTAACATAAATTAGAAATAAGCTTTCAAGTCCTTTGTCAATCACAGATTTTTTTAAAAAAACAAATGATACATAAGATATTTTTTTAAAAATGGTCAAATATAAATATTGGAATTACTTTGATGATTTTGCTTCTTGGTAATGCTTCTAGGAACGTCTAAGATGTTCATGCAAAAAAATTAAAAAGTGCTACCACAGTCAGAAGTGGGGAACCTTCAGTTTGCCAGGTGTTTTAGAGAACAACTCATACAGTCCCTTATCGTTAGCCAATCTGGCTAGGGCTTCTGGGAACTGAGGTCCAAAATATCTGAAGGGCTCCCCACTTCTGATATATTAGCTAACATCCCATTTCTCAACTACATACCTTATGTTACTCAGCACTAAGCATTATTCTAAGCTTGGTCCATTCTCTAAAGTTTTGTATATGGCCGGACCAAGAGGGGTTTCACATGTCGGGTGTGTGTGTGAGAATCCATTCCAGGTTTTGGCTAGATTTAAAGGAACTATGCAAGGTGCTAAAACTAATAAGGAATACAGTTCAACACTACAGAACAGGGTGAAAGGCAACATTTCAAACTTTGCCTGTTTTGATTCTGGAATGCTCTCCTAAGGAGTGTTCAGAAAAAATGAGGGCTACCTGGGCTGGTTTTTCCACCTCAAAAATGGAACACAGTTTGCCATGTTCTTTGGCTACTCCCTGAACTCTGGAGTTTCCCTTCTTCTCCACACATATCAAGGGAAGCCAACAGGGTTGATGGATTGCTAGCCTTCATGATTAATTTTAAGATTTAAGTAGATCCTCAGAAATTATTTTCTACCCTGCAATACCACATCTGCAAAAACCATATCCAAGTTCCTCTGAGAGGAATTTTTGCTTCATGTCTCTTTATAAAAAACAAGAAACACCACAGGTTTTGTAGACTACACTGCTAGACTATGTTGGCTGAAATGAGTCAAGACACTCAGTCAACCTTAGCCCTTTCATTGCAATATGAAGACATGTAACAGTCTAAACAACAAAGTTATTATAAGGAGTATAGGAATGCTGTGTATAAAGCACTGGAATGTGGTATATAAATTCTACGCAGTACTATTCAACAAGACAGTCTTCCTCGGAACAACTAGAACTGGGCCACCTACCTTTTAATCTGAAAACTTTTCTTTGCTCTACAATCTTGTTTACTGCTTTTTCTAATCAAGTGTCTAAGAGTTCCACAGGGTAATATTTACAGTCAGAATTTAGAAAAAACATGGCCCCATCATTCATTAATCTTACTTGACACCCTCTCTCACATTTTTAAGAGCAAACAAGTAAACAGTCCCGCAAATTAATACATAATATGACATAAAAATACTGCCTTGATATCCACCCTGTTTTCTCGCTTTTACTTCTCTATTGAGCCTCGCCAATCACTACTTTGAGGTGAAGATTTCCACTGGTTATTTGTCCAGAGAATAGTGTCTTTTGCATGAGTTCGTAGCCAGTACTTTCAACAGAGTTATGTGAATACATAAGCAAATGAGCCAGAGTGAAGAAAGCCAGCCATTGGAAAGAAGGAAAAGATGGTACGTAACATTTTTTCCAGAGGACAAGGGGAACCTTAGTGATTGTCTAAGATCCAGCTTCTTGTTCCTGCCCCATTGCTTCCAGGAGCAGCCCCATAGGTGTGCGTTTGAGTCCGATGCTCTCAATTTTGTTCTCTATCTTGTTTTTGAGGTTGCGAAGACGCAGAGAGCCATGGATGAGGATCACTGCAATGGAAGTGGGAGGGCAGAAGGAGAAACTGAGGTTTACAGACAGCCATGGTGATAGAAGGCCATTATATTCCCCTTCCCCAGCAATGTTATATTCCCCTTCCCCAGCAATGGACAGAATGGGAGAATTTCAGCACAGAATAAGTAAAGAGATAGTACAGAAACATCTGGTTACTCTAAATGAATATAAGTCTCCAGGACCAGATGAATTACATCCAAGGGTATTAAAAGAACTGGTAAATGTAATATCGGAACCATTGTCAATAATCTTTGAGAATTCCTGGAAAACAGGAGAGGTCCCAGCGGACTGGAGGAGGGCAAATGTTGTCCCCATCTTCAAAAAGGGGAAAAAAGAGGATCCCAACAATTATCGTCCAGTTAGTCTGACATCTATACCCAGAAAGATTCTGGAGCAGATCATTAAACAGAGAGTCTGTGAACATCTGGAAAGTAATTCCATAATCACAAAAAGTCAACATGGGTTTCAGAGAAACAGGTCATGCCAGACAAATCTGATTTCTTTTTTTGATAAAATTACCAGCTTGGTAGATGAAGGGAATGCTGTGGATATAGTATATCTTGATTTCAGTAAGGCCTTTGACAAGGTTCCCCATTAGACTTCTTGCAAGCAAATTGGTAAAATGTGGGCTAGACAAAGTAACTGTTACATGGATTTGGTTGACTGGTCGAACCCAAGGGGTGCTCAACAATGGCTCCTTTTCAACCTGGAAAGAAGTGACCAGTGGGGTGCCACAGGGCTCTGTCCTGGGCCCAGTGCTATTCAATATCTTTATTAATGACTTGGATGACGGTATTGGGGGCATAGTTATCAAATTTGCAGACGACACCAAATTAGGAGGAGTAGCTAATACCCCAGAGGACAGGATCAAAATTCAAAATGACTTGATCAGACTAGAAAGTTGGGCCAAAGCTAACAAAATGAAATTCAACACAGAGAAATGTAAGGTACTGCACTTAGGGCGGAAAAACGAAAAGTACAGATATACGATGGGGGACACCTGGCTGAATGAGACTATGTGTGAAAGGGATCTAGGAGTCCAGGTAGACCACAGGTTGAGCATGAGTCAACAGTGCAATGCAGCAGCTAAAAAGGCCAATGCAATTTTAGGCTGCATCAGTAGAAGTATAGCGTCTAGATCAAGAGAAGTAATAGTGCCACTCTATTCTGCTTTGGTCCGGCCTCACCTGGAATACTGTGTCCAGTTCTGGGCACCACAATTCAAAAAAGATGTGGAGAAACTGGAGCGTGTCCAAAGGAGGGCAACTAAAATGGTGAAGGGTCTGGAAACCAAGCCCTATGAGGAACGACTTAGGGAGCTGGGGATGTTTAGCCTGGAGAAGAGAAGGCTGAGAGGTGATATGATAGCCGTGTTTAAATATTTGAAGGGATGTCATATCGAGGAGGGAACAAGCTTGTTTGCTGCTGCTCCAGAGGCTAGGACCCGAAACAATGGATGCAAGCTGCAAGAAAAGAGATTCCACCTCAACATTAGGAGGAACTTCCTGACAGTAAGGGCGGTTCGACAGTGGAACACACTCCCTCGGAGAGTAGTGGAGTCTCCTTCCTTGGAGGTCTTTAAGCAGAGGCTGGATGGCCATCTTTCAGGGATGCTTTGATTGGGAGTCCCTGCATAGCAGGGGGTTGGACTGGATGGCCCTTGTGGTCTCTTCCAACTCTATGATTCTATGTTCCTTCCCACAGAAGAATTTTTGTTCTCATAATTAGGCATGGAAGAGCCAAGCCACTATAGGCATTTCCCCTAGGAGAGATCAGGTCACTTCTCCAGAAAAGAAACACAGGGATAGAATTTGCCTCCTTTATTCCTCTGGCTTTCTTTGAGTAACTGCCTGAACAGACTGCCAGAAATAATCCATCTTGAGACCACTTTAACTGTCCTGGCTCAGTGCTAGGGAATCATGGGAACTGTAGTTTATTGTGGCACCAGAGCTCTCTGACAGACAAGGCTCCATGACTCAGAAAAAACTACAATTCCCATGATTTCCTAGCATTGAGCCAGGACAATTAAAGTGGTCTCAAGATGGATTATTTCTGGCAGTCTGTTCAGGCCCTAACTCTTCAGCAACCAGGTAAAATCCATCTCCATCCACATAATTTTTTAGAAAGCTGCCTGTAGATATATATTCCCGGAGAGCTTGTAAATCTGTGTTAGTGATATAAGCAACCGAGCACCCATGAACTGTTTTAGATTACACCTCCCATCAGCACGTTTTCATGCTTGAAACTACATATGTAACACATTGTTGCCTGCAGGAGGGTTTGTCTTCTGCCAACCTGGAGCTCTGTGCAAGATGTGAGATCCAGCACTGATTGTGGAAGCCAAAACATCTCAGATGGCAAATAACAAGCAAGGCAACCTGAGAATAACAATAGGTGTACATTGATGTTGCATCTCATGAGAGCTTTTTGCAGGTTAAGTTCTGCATTTTCAGATTTATGTGAATCGTGAGGACTGGAAGCTTTTTTAAAAGTGAAAGTTCAGGTTTCCATGTCCGAACAGATTCCATACATGCAAGATCATGTTCTGCATAACTTAGAAGTACAGGGCAATTAAAAAAGAATGGCATGAAAGTAAAGCTGTTCTTAATCAGTTTTGTAGCATTGTTTTTTAACTACCTTGTAACCTATTGCTAACCTCAAGTTCTATGTAAATGTTAATAGAGCACCAGGTGTACAAAATCTTTGCAACCACTATATAAACTGGAGGAAGAAGTGTTCTACCAATTTTCACCAATCCTGCTCCCATTTAGGTACTCACACATGATGGGCAGAGCGATGAAAACCAAGAAGGTGGCAGAGCCTTCCAAAAGAGATACCAGGAAGTATGCCAATCCAAGGACGGCAAAGAAGCAAGTGCCAGGGTAATTTCTTCGGAAGCGCCGTACAGGAGCCTTGTTCTCAGCTGCCCAAACAAAGCCCACAAATATCAGAGTGATGAGGGCACCACTCAACAATGTCAGTCCAGGGCAAAAAAACCTACAAGGAGAAGGCAGGATGAAACCTAGGAATTAATTTTCAATTCATTTTCATAGGCATGTCACATATTGTTGTCACAGCAAGACAGATAAGCATCAGCACAGTGGTCATGTTGGCTGTGGGAGTAACTTCTTGAAGCTCTGTATATTAAGAAACCACATCAGTGTAAGTGGGAAGATTTTATCTGACCTGGCAAATGCCTGGATAGTTCTTGCATTTGACTATAATGAGAAATATAAAAACAGTTACAGGAGCTTTTTTCTATGTCAAAACATGACGACATTTGAAGGTTAAGTAGTCCTATAGGAAGGATTACACATCAAATTGGAAACAAACAGATGCAGGGGTTAATTTATAGAAGGAGTATTCTAAAGTTTTAATTATAACTTTTTTAAAAAACTGAAAGTTTGTTTTGATTTGTAGTTGTTAACTTATCTCTACACAGTCACCATCTAGATTTACACATTTTCCCAGCATTTCTTGACCCTCCAAATACTGTTATTGTAGAAGTCTGCAGATTGCACCTTAAACCACTCTTTCACTTCATGAATGATGTCATCTGTGTTGTCAAATCGGTGACCCCGCAAGGGATTTTTCATTTTTGGGAAAAGAAAAAGTCACTTGGTGATGATGACACTGACAAAATTCCATCAATATACCATAATAACTTCTGGGTGATAATTATTACTTCACGATACCCCCTCATATTTCTCCATCTTACACTTTAGTCACTTCTGGCACAAGCTGTAACAAAAATAAAGGACACAAAGAGCTGATTTTCTCAACATTATGCACATAGGGATCAATGAGGACACTAACAAAATTTCATTAATATACCATAATAACTTCTGGGTGATAATTATTACTTTACGATACCTCCTCGTATGCACCTTTAAAAAAATCAAGCAGAACTACCTATAAGTTTAATTTTGGGGAGCAGAACTGAAAGAAATGTGCAGATAC
The DNA here is from genome assembly GCA_026167975.1 of Phrynosoma blainvillii. Classification (NCBI taxonomy): domain Eukaryota; kingdom Metazoa; phylum Chordata; class Lepidosauria; order Squamata; family Phrynosomatidae; genus Phrynosoma; species Phrynosoma blainvillii. The sequence continues at coordinate 183,511,998 of JANUYF010000002.1, forward strand.
TACTGCCTTTTTTGAAGTCATCATGGCTGCCATGTTTGGGACAAATGGATACATAGATTTTGGTGCAAGAGCAGCCTTTCCACTTGGAGGGTATCCAAAAAAAAAATGGCCATGCTTAGCATCCTTACATTCCTTGTGGACTATTCCCATGAAAATGTAGCAGAACTCAGCATTGTTATTTTTTGTCAGTTCCAAGTCTAAAAGCAGCCAAAGGAAGCACTTATGACATTGTAGTGGCAGAGACAAGAACTCTCTCCTTTGCAGGAAGAACAAAGGTTTAGGTCACAGTTATTGGGCAGATGGACTAAGCCAGACACATCTCACTGTACTTTTCCATAAAGATCAAGGTATACAAATGAAGTCCTGCTTCTCATCATTAATAAAATTACATTAACAGAAGCAGGTCTTCCAACTGCTGGCTCTCCAGAAGTTGCAGTTTCCATCATCTCTCACCATTAACTATCTGTGTTAGGTTGATGGGAGTTATAGTCCAACATCAGAGGACCTCAAGTTCCCCACCCTTGATTTAAGATAATTGGATTCAGCAGCCAAATGGCACAAAGCTTCCAACACTGCAGAACTAATCTGGTTTGACACCACTCCAACTCTACAAGATAATCCTCATATTCTCAGAAACATTACTTACAGTACAATTCTATGCATGGCTACTCTTGCAGGAATATACCACCCTGAACCTACATGACCATTTGAACTCAGTGAAGTAATGTCTTTCTAAAGAGGCCTCCCACTGTAAGTCCCATTCAGTCAAGAGTCTAAAATTACCAGGTAGCACCACTGATGGACTTGCTTCTGAGCAAAGAGGCACAATATGGTACTATTAATTTCTAAAAAGCACAGTGTACCTGCTAATGCATCTCTACAGGGCAACCACACATTGAGGCCCGGAAGCCTTGCCTCCTTCGTGAGTGCAGCATTCTCTCTGAGGCAGGTTGTGGTGAGAGTAATACAAGCTGAACACTTAGAAATATTGGAAATGGATGCTTCCCACAGTCCAAGGCAGGGCAGGTGATCCTATTAAGCAGAGTGGAGTAGTTTCTTCAAGCATGAGGGTTTCTGTATGTGTTTTTTAAATGGAGTTAATAATTAACTATTCATTTATTACAGTCTGAATCTCCTTTATCTGGAATTCTGAAATCCGTCCTACTCTAAAAACCAAAATGTTTTTCATGGATGGCTGATGGTTCAATGTACACAAACCTGTACATTGTTTGTACAAAATTATTTAAAATATTGCGTGTAAAATTACAGCTGGCCCTCCACATTGAGGCTTTGACTTTTATATATTTGATTATATGCAGATTTAATTTATATGTTCTCTCTGGCAATCTCTAGGTCCTCCAACGTGATTCAGTTAGAAGTTAACTAGAGTCATGATGCACGACTAAGAGATTTCTAAAGAAAACACTTATTTAGACATTTGCTGACCCTCAGGGCAATTCTGTGGCCAACTCATGGCTGATATTGACCATAAAGTTGCGCTGGGGAACCTAGATATTTCCAGACAGTCATTCTTTCAAGTTAAAAAAAAAACCAGTGGCCAACCCATCTTCAGGCTATGTGTATAACGTGTATATGAAGCATAAATTAATTTTGTATTTAGACTTAGGTCACATCTCTAAGTCTAGTATCTTTGGAAAATATGCCAAAATCTGAAAAAAAAATCTGAAATCCAAAACACCTCTAGTACCAGGGAGACTCAACATGTATTACTGAACTTTTGTTGCTAGTGAAAGGAAGCAAATACCTAGCTTATCTATTTATTTGTATTATGAAATAAGAATGAAAAGACAACAATGGTTGGCTCTTAACTAGTTGTTGTTGCTTATGCCAGGGACGAGAAATGATGCATGTAGGATTTTCACCCTCAGGTGGTAAAACAAGGGTGGGACAAAGTCCACCTCTCCAGATGCTGTTGGGCTGAAACTCAGTCCAGCCAGCACAGTCAATAGCTAGGAATGCTGGGAATCGCAGTCAAAGGGTTCAGGATTGCACTCTTTCCACCCCAAGCTAAAAAAACATACACACCTGGATTTTAGGGAGGGAGAGCACAGTGTGTACAGTGTACTCATGTACAGTGGTGTAGTGGAGGCAGGGGTTCACAGGGTTGAAGCCCCATGAATTTTTGATAAGCAGGACTATGATATCATCTTCCACGCCATCCACTGGACTCTCTTGTGCTCTCTGAGTTTAACTGTAATCTCCAAAGTAACTTGTAAGAAAAAGGATTTCCCCAGCCCTGATGCACTGCTATGACCTATCCCTCTTGCCTGTTGTTATTTGCCTTCAAGTTGTTTCCAGCTTATGGCGACCCTAAAGCAAAGCAAAGCAAAGCAAAGCAAAGCAAAGCAAAGCAAAGCAGCTTCATTTATATACCGCTTCATATCGCGCTATGGGATGTCTAAGTGGTTTACAACTGTGAGCTGATTGCCCCCCAACAAGCTGGGTACTCATTTTAGTGACCTCGGAAGGATGCAGGCCTGAGTCGAGCCTCAGCCCTGGCTGGTATTGAACTCGCAACCTTGTGGTCTATGAGTGAGTGGCTGCAGTACAGGCATTTAACCACTGCACCACCAGGGCTGATCTATCATGGGATAGATCATGGGATCTATCATGGGATAGCAAACCTATCATGGGATTTTCTTGACAAGTTTCTTCAGAGCAGGCTAGTCATTGCCATCTTCTGAAGCTGAGAGATTGTGACTTGCCCAAGGTCCCCCAGTGGGTTTTCATGGCTGAGCAGGGATTTGAACCCTGGTCTCCAGAGTCATAGTCCAACGCTCAAACCACTACATCACGCCGGCTCTCTTGTAACCCCAAATATTTTCAGAAGTCCTGGCCTTGAATTGGCAAGACACATCAACTTTACAAAAGACCTGGTTTATGGGAACCAATACAGCCACTTTCACCTTTGGATTCTCCATAGAGCTGTTGCTATAGTTTGTCCTGGTGATGACCTGCACTTTAAAAATTTACCACTAAACCACAGGTAGCAACATGTCCTGGGACAAATGGGAAGTTTGCTCTCTTGGTTCCCTGTGCCTTTAACAGTTTAACAAGGAGCAAAGGCATGGAAATACAATCTTGTGCCAAGCAGCCATTTAACAGCTTGTCCTGTCATGCTGCCCAGAATTCACAGCAGCCTTGGCAGGAAAACTAAAAGGAAACCTTCCTAGTAACCTTACACTGAACTTTGGCATAAACAAAAAACAAAACAAAACAAAACAAAAACCCCTCTACAAAAACTTCCAGGAATAAGGCCTGGAAGGGCTGACTTAGGCCTAGTCAAACATTAGGGTTGCCACCTTTATTTAGTGCGCCTGACAGACATGAAGCAATGATGCTTTTGCTCATCTTGAGAGAAGCAGGGATCAAAAATCATGGTCTGTATCTTTGGTGTGGCCAGTTGCTAAAGAAGACAGGGCTCCTGTGCCTCTAACAGTCCTGCAGAAGAGGACATTCCAGGTTGACATTTTGTGTATGTGCCTCCAAGTCGCTTGTTGTCTTATGGGGACCCCATGAATTTCTTAGGGTTTTCGTAGGCAAGAAATCCTCAGAGGTGGTTTGACATTGCTTTCCTCTGAAATATAGCTTACAGTGCCTTGTAGTCCTTATTGGTCAAAAAGAACCTCCAGCTCACCTCTGACTATACTCAGCAAAACCAAAAAAGAGGATGGTGAAAGAATATATATATATTATAGAGTTTCTTTATTCTTTCACCATCCTCTTTTTGGTTTTGTTTGGAAGTAAGCTGGAGGTTCCACTTCGTGAAAGTATAAACTCTATAACAGAGGTCGGCAACATTTTCTTACCTGGGGCCGGTAAGGTCTTCCTCTGGTCTTCTGCGGGCCGAGGGGGGGGGGGGAATGGCGGCACGAGCGAGCCACGGCCGCCATTTTGGAAAACAAAATGGCAACCACAACTCGTTTGCGCACACTTAAACCACTATGCCACGCTGGCTCACAGCTAATATTACATACACCGTATTGTATATGTAAATACAATATTACATATACTGTATTTTATATGTAAATACAGTCTGGTCACCCTGTCTTGTCAACACTCTTTGGCAGAGATGTCTTGTAAAACCTGCCAACCCCAGAACTCCATAGGATGGAGCTGCAGCATTTAAAGCGGTATCAAACTGGGTTATTTTTTTACCCTGAATCTTCAGGCTCCAGAGTGTTAACTACTCATCCAAAACACACTGCAGAAATAATCCAGACTGCTTTAACTGCTCTGGCTCAATGCAATGGAATTGTGGGATTTGTAGTTTTGTGAGACGTTTAGCCTCTGTCAGAAAGCTCTAGTGCCATAACTAAAAACCTCAAGAATGGAACCATAGCAATTGAAGCAGTATCAAACTGCATTATTTCTGAGGTGTAGATTAGACCTAAAGTCCAAAACACATTGCAGAAAAAAATCCAATTTGAGATCGCTTTAACTGCCCTGGCTCAGTGCTAGGGAATCCTGGGAATTGTAGTTTATTGTGGCACCAATAAACCCTCTGACAGAGAAAGCTAAATGTCTCACACAACTACAGTTCCCAGGATTCCCTGTCATTGAGCCAGAGCAGTTAAAGTAATCTCAAACTGGATTATTTCTGCAATGTGTTTTGGACTCAGTGATTCTCTTCCAGATTTCACAAGATTCATTCTAGGAGCTGCCAGTATGATGCCCTCCTGGGATAACTTACTCCTTCAACACTTCTCTGCCCTTCAAACCTTCTAAAAATACTAAGGGGGGTTGCAGACTGTCAAAAATAGTGTGAATTCAGTCCACTTTTAGGGTTAGGGTTAAGGTTAGGGAATCATGGGAACTGAATTTTATTGTGGCACTAGAGTTCTCTGACAAAGAAGGTTCAATGTCTCAGAAAAATAACAATTCCCATGATTCCCTAGCACTAAACCTAACCCTAAAAGAGGACTGAATTCACACTATTTTTCACAGTCTGCAACCCCCCTTAATTACAATATTGACATGCATAACATAGGTGAATATACAGTAGTTTAGACAAGGCTTTTAGGAAAACAGGAACATTCCTAGCCATACTTTTGTAACTTCTGCATTTCCTTGAGCCACCTTGGGAGGAAGATGGAATATAAATAAACATAATAATAATAATAATAATAATAATAATAATAATAATGTTGAGGAAAGCAGGTAGATCTAAGATTTAAATGTCATTTCTTATGCTGTGGTAACCTTTGCTCAAAAGAATAAGCCGGCATTCTGGAAGCTCTAGTCTCCTCTGCCCATTTCAGAATTTTAACACACATTTACTCTCATTTGGCTCTGTACATAAACTAGGGTTTTCCCAATGGCTGCTTCAAGGCCAGGGGTGGGCAAAGTGCAGCCAGCAGAACGCAGCTGCCCCCAAGGCCCCTGTTTTCTGGCCTGGAAGCCCTCCACCAGCCCCCATTTTTAAAAACAGTGCAGTTTTCAAGCAATTTTGGCCCTAAACTATGTAAAAAGGCCCTCAAATGCATTAATACCCGTGAAAGTGCCCCCACCTCACACCCACAAGCAACCCAGAATCATGTACTACCTCTGTTTTCCTCTGCAGTCAGTCCCTCTCAAAATTCCTGTCTCCATTCTGAGAGCGACTACAGAGATATTTCAGCTTGTTGTGGGGTATGGACCATGGGGCAATCTGGCCCATACCCACTTGCCCACCCCATGCCTTGGGCTCAGGAACTACCTCCCTAGAGAGGCCAAAAAGACTACTGCTTGCTGTCCCCCCATGGACAGGCAAATATTTTTTTAGTTCAATATTCCTTAAGAACTAAAGTGCTGGGTGTTGTGGTTTTTTTTTTCTCATGAAAAGGGTTTTTATAAGGTTTTGAGTGCCCTGTTTTAAAACTACTTTATCCTTAACTGTATGAGTTTTAATAATTTTAATCATTAAAATCATCTGCATCATCCACATCAACATAAGTGTATGTTTTTAACTGACAGAATGTTATTGACAGTTTAATTACATTTTAATTTACCATATATACTCAACTATAAGTTGACCTCATGTATGAGTTGAGGGCAGGTTTTGGGGCCAAAATTATGGATTTTGATCTGACCTGTGGATAAGTCAAGGGTAAAACTTAGGGGTATGGAACAAAGGATGTAAATGATGATGCAAAGGAAAATTATGCCAAAGGACTTAGAAAATTCTGGCAGGCATAAAATATTTGTGCTCAACCTAAAGGTTGAATGGATGAGAGAGGAAAGGGAGCCATGCTTCTGTTTGGTGTTCCAAGGATGGACTAAGCTCTTGCCTTTTATCATCTATTCAGAGAAAGGGGATGCCTAGTTGCTCCTCTGTTTTTGCAGGGGATCTGTTCTGCCCCCCACCTGTGAAAATGAAAAACTGCAAATATTCAAGCCCCATAGGCTTGAATGGGGGCACGCACTCCATTCTATTCCCCTCCATTTCCCACCCGCAAACAGGCAAGGGATGTGGACTTGAAATCCTCAAAAATGGAGAGGCAACTGTATATGAGGGGGTATCGTAAAATTTTAATTATCACCTTTTAAAAAATTTGACAGAAAGTTTGTTTTGTTTGTTTTGATTTATAGTTGTTAATTTATCTCAATGTAGTCACCATCCAGATTTACACATTTTTCCCAGCGTTTCTTGACCCTCCAAATACCTTTATGGTAGAAGTCTGCAGACTGTGCCTTAAACCACTCTTCCATTTCATGAATTATGTCATCAGTGTTGTCAAATCAGTGACTCCGCAAGGGATTTTTCATTTTTGGGAAGAGAAAAAGCCACTTGGTGATGATGACACTGACAAAATTCCATCAATATACCATAATAACTTCTGGATGATAATTATGACTTTACGATACCCCCTCGTACTTTTCCATCTTACACTTTAGTCACTTCTGGCACAAGCTGTCACAAAAATAAAGGACACAAAGAGCTGATTTTCTCAACATCATGCGCTTAGGGACCAATGAAAACACTGACAATATTTCATCAATCGACCGTAATAACTTCTGGATGACAATTATTACTTTACAAGACCCTCTCTCTCACACACACACATGTACTGACCCATGGATAAGTTGATCCAGATTTTTGGGGTCAATTTTTTGACTAAAATTTCTACACTTATACATGAGTATATACAGGGCCAAAACAGACTGCAGAAATAATCCAGTTGGAGACTGCTTTAACTGCCTCGGCTCAATGTTAGGGATGTCTGGGACCTGTAGTTTTGTGAGAGACATTTAGCCTTCTCTGTTAGAGAGCCCTGGTGCCAAAACAAACTACAATTCCCAGGATTCCCTAACACTGAACCAGGGCCGTTAAAGCAGTCTCAAACTGGATTATTTCTGTAATGTCTTTTGGACTTTAGGTCTATTCTACACCACAGAAATAATGCAGTTTGAGATTGCTTCAACTGCCATGGCTCCATTCTTGACTATTTCTGCAATGTCTTTTGCAAGTCTTGCCTGTGTTTTGTTTGTATTAGTTTTAATCTGTAAAGTGTGCCTTGAATCCCAGTTTTAGGACAGAAATCAACGTTAAACAACAGCCACTAGAAACGGTGTGTTCAGCACGTCCTCCAGACACACCTTGGCTTTTGGTTTGCTGCTCCTAAGTAGCCAGGCTTCATGGCTTCAGGAGTAGGCAACCTTTCCCCTTTAAGGGCCGAGGGACTTCAGCTCCCAGAATCCCAGGAGCTATTGGCCAACATGGGACTATTGGCCAACATGGCTGAGGCTTCTGGGAGCTGAAGTCCCTTGGCTCTTAAAGGGGAAAGGTTGCCTACCCCTGGAGGCCAATAGCTCCTGGGATTCTGGGAGCTGAAGTCCCTCGGCCCTTAAAGGGGAAAGGTTGCCTACCGCTGTCTGAGAAGCCAACCAAAATGCTGAGTTCAAACGACATGGCAAGCGGGATCTCTCCTCTCCTCCATGGCAGGATGAGGGCCAAGGGATGCTGCTGTTTGGGGAGCAGTGGCGTGCCCCCCCCTCGCCTTCCCCTCAGACGGAAGGCCTGCTCTCTGTCCCTCACTCACCCTCCCAGGGCCAGGCCGGCTCCCATCACCAGCAGGTAGTTGCTCTGGTAGTAGAGGAGGTTGTTGACCAGGCGGTGCTGCCAGCGCTGACCATCGCGGAGGTCCGGGAAGGACAGGCGGCTGGAGCCCAGCAGGAAATCCTCCAGCGCCCGGACCGGCGGCAGGCGCACCTCGGACATCTTCTCCTCCTCTTCTCTACAAGGACTACAAGGCCCAGGAGGCAGCGGCAGCGGCAGAGGCCGCGGAGGCGCATCGCCGCGGGGAGAGATGGGAAATGGAGTCCCACCTTGGTGACTCTCCTTCTGAGGGGAAGGCCAAGTGCGCTTGTGGTGGTGTGGCTGTTTTTACCACAGACATTTATTTATTTATTTCCTTTTTTTCTTCTCTTCCCCCCCCCCACTCGCTCCTTATTAATCTTTGTTGAATTTTTGTAATATAAAAGCAATACACATACATTTAAATGATTAACAATAAAATAAGACACATTTTTATACAGACACATTTTTATAAATAAACATATCTTTAAATTTAATTATTAAATATTAAATTATTAAATGTATTTATGAAATAATAATTATTAAATATTAAATATTAAATTTAAAACAGGCTTCCCAGGATCTGTTTCTTGAAATATTTCTGACTATTTCAACTGACTTTTGATTCTCTGTATATTATTATATGGTTAATAATTTCCCCCCAAATATTTATCATTATCTTTACTCCTGTAATTTTTACCCTTCATATATTTGTTTTGTTTTGTTATTTTTTCCTAGACATTTATTTATTTCCATTTTTTTTAATGTGAGGCTCATTTTTATCCAAAAAAGGGCGTTAAATGTTTTTGTTTCGGTGCCCATTCCAGGTTTGCCAAGATGTGGACTTCAGCCTTGAGGTGTTTTTGTCTCTCTGAATATTCCTTACCTCTGAAATTCATGGGATTGCCCTCAGTTGACTTAAAGGCACATACACACAAAAAACCCCAAATAGAGCCGGTGTAGTGGTTTGAGTGTTGGGCTAGGCCTGTGGGAGATCAGGGTTCAAATCCCTGCTCAGCCCTGGAGCTTGAGCGAGGGATCTAGGAGTACAACTAGTAGACCACAAATTGAACATCAGCCGACAGTGTGATGTTGCAGCTAAAAAGGCCAATGCGATTCTAGACTGCATCGATAGAAGTATAGTGTCAAAGGAAATAATAGTGCCACGGTATTCTGCTTTGGTCAGGCCTCACTTGGAATACTGTGCCCACAATTGGGTCCACAATGGGCACCACAATTCAAAAAGGATGTTGACAAGCTGGAGGAGGATGGTGACTAAAATGGTGAAGGGTCTGGAAACCATGAGTTATGAGGAGAGGTTTAGGGAGCTGGGGATGTTTAGTCTGGAGAAGAGAAGGTTAAGAGGTGACATGACAGCCCTGTTTAAGTATTGGAAGGGGTGTCATATTGAGGATGGAGCAAATTTGTTTTCTGCTGCTCCAGAGAATAGGACCCAGAACAATGGATTCAAACTACAGGAAAAGAATTTCCTCCTAAACATTAGGAAGAACTTCCTGACAATAACAGCTGTTCAACAATGGAAGACACTTCCTCAGAGAGTGGTAGAGTCTCCTTCTTTGGAGGTCTTTAAACAGAGGGCCAGCATGGTCAAGTCAGATACGGCGATGCTCTTTCAGAGCCCTTTCTAATATCTAGTGGAGTGAAGCAAGGTTGGGTTCTTGCTCCAACTTTATTTACAATCTTCTTCAGCATGATGCTCCAAAGGGCTGCAGCAGAGCTCAAAGAAGAAGATGGCATCTATATACGTTACCGTGTTGGTGGTAGCTTGTTTAACTTAAGCCGTCTGAGGGCTCGCACTAAGACTCTAAACTATCTAGTCCGTGAGCTGCTCTTCGCTGACGATGCTGCCCTTGTTGCCCACACAGAAGCAGCTCTGCAGCACCTAACATCCTGCTTCGCAACAGCTGCAGAAATGTTTGGGCTGGAAGTCAACCTGAAGAAAATGGAAGTCCTCTACCAGCCTGCACCACAGGACAAACACCACCATCCCCACATCGCTGTAGGCAAATCTGTGCTTAAGTCCGTTCAGCAGTTCACCTACCTGGGAAGCATCATCTCCTCAGACACCAAGATTGACAAAGAGATCGATCACAGAGTAGCAAAGGCATACAGCGCATTTGGAAGACTTTACAAAAGAGTCTGGAGTAACAAACACCTGAGGCGGAGCACAAAAATCAGTGTGTATAGAGCAATTGTACTGTCTATTCTCCTTTATTCTTTATGGGTCTGAAACATGGGTCACCTATCGCCAACACTTAGGACTCCTCGAATGCTTTCATCAGCGCTGTATACGCACAATCCTAAATATACACTGGACTGACTATGTGACGAATGTTGCTGTCCTTGAGCAAGCAGGGATCACCAGCATTGAGGCCATGCTATTGAAAACGCAGCTGCGCTGGGCAGGGCACATTTCTAGGATGGAGGACCATCGCCTCCCAAAAATAGTACTCTACGGTGAACTTGCCACGGGTCAGCGTAAGAGGGGCGCTCCAAAAAAGCGATACAAGGACTCCCTGAAACAACATCTCAGGCTCGGCCAAATTGATCACCAACAATGGTCAACCCTGGCCTCACATCGGGAGGCATGGAGACACACTATCCACAATGCTGCAGCCTTATTTGAGAAGTCACGCCGAACAAGTCTCGAAGAGAAACGACAACGCAGAAAGAATCACAACCTGGAAACATCACCCAAGGAGATCTTCTGCTGTGCTTTCTGCAACTGGACTTGTTTATCTCGGATTGGCCTTTTTAGTCATCAGCACACTTGCAGAAAGCGTGGGATGAGTCCTTCCTGAATCTTCATTTGCGAAGAAAAGCCAGAGAGAGAGGATGGCAATCCCTTGGGGGTGCTTTGATTGTGTGTTCCTGCATGGCAGGGGGTTGGAATGGATGGCCCTTGAGGTCTCTTCCAGCTCTATGATTCTATGATTTTAAGTAACACTCTCTCAGCTTAGAGCAAGGCAATGGCAAACTCACTCTGAATAAATCTTGACAACAAAAAACCTTGTGAAAGGGTCACTATCAGTAAGAAACGACTTGAAGGCACATAACAAGTGACACAGACACAAACAGGATTGAATTGTAAAGAAATTTACTGTAGCCTATATTTCTGTAACTCCAATTGTGTCATCATTGCTGGACATGATTATAGCATGAGACAAAAACCCAAGAGGAAATAGTCAGAAATCAGAAATGTAAAAGCTGGGGGATATAGGCCTCTCAATTTAAACAAAACTTTAAAAAGAACAAATGGCTACCTGGAGAATAGGTTTAGCTCATTAAAGTACATTCTCAGGGAATGTGGATCTTCTGAGACACCATTTTTGATTTAGCAAATAAACCACTAAATCCTTTAAAAAGTGGCTTTTAAAGCAAGAAAGAGCCAGGACTGCCTGTTGGGCCAAGGAACAAGGCAAGGGGAGTTCACTTTGTTTTGGAGGGACACTCATATTTTTAATGTTAAATAGGGATGGATGCCCTGCACTGACAATAAAACTTCAATTTTTTTAAAATTACAACTGGTGTTCTATTTCTCCCATCACTGTTTTTCCAAGTGACCCAGCTACACCCACACTCACGATTATTAGAATAAAAAGGTTTTTCTACCTCTAATTTTCCACAATACAACAAACACTACATTTTTAGGTGTTAATTTGTACATGATACATTTTATGTCCCTAAAGCAGCAACACAGATTTGAATAAAAGCAATGTATTTTTCAATTTTATTCTATATTTGGTTCCCCTCCACCCCTCAGGTGGGGTATAGAGGATGTGAGCAGGGAAAACATTTTCTTGCTACTTCAACATTTCTCTGAAAAGATTCTATTTTCTTTAATTTTTTAGAACACTTTAACAGACTGCCTAAAGAGAAACGTGGTTGACTTGAAATGCTGTTCAGTGATGAGCCTTGAGATATGTACGGATCGTGCACCATCTTCAGTGTTGACAGAGTATTGTGTCGGCGTGACTGCATCACCTTGATCAAGGAGCAGAAATAAAGGGTGAGTACTCTCTCAAGCCAAGCTGTACAGTTGCTGCACTGTGCGCCCAAGTCTCCTATCAGTAAACCATGCACATAAACTTCTATTTACACACAATCCACAGAGGTAAAATTCAAAGACATAGCCATGCTAGCCTGGAAAATCAGTATGCAATGAATCTTGTAGCACCTCCAAAACAAATTGAAAGGAAGCTGGCAACATGAGCTTTGGTAGACTTGAGCCTATTTCCTCAGATGTATTTTTTAAAAATATATCTTTATTGAACAAAAATGTTCAACAATTTAAATATACATATATCTCACAAATGTTTCTTTTTCCTCTTTTGTTGTAGTTATAAATTTTCTATATTGTCCTTTTTCCTTTCCTTTTTCCTTTCTTCCTTCTTTTTCTTCCTCCACTTCTTTCTTCTTGTTTCATTTAACCTCTATGTCTATTCCTTTTACTCTTTACACTTTACATTTAATTTACACTTGTTTGGTTACGTCTTGCTTCCTCTCTAATATCTTCAATGTCATTCACCTGATTTTATCATATTATGATTCATTGTATCTCACCTGATTTTATCATATTATGATTCATTGTATCTTCTATCTCCCATCTTTTGTTTCTATCCCTTACAACCCTTCTTTTTCCACCCTCTCTCCTATTCATCTTTACCTCTTGCTTTCCCTTCTATATTTTTCCCAACCTGAACCTTCTCATTTTCTTCTCCTTCCTTTTTATCCTCTTTTTTCTTTCCCTCCAACTCATCACCTCAGATGTATGTTTGGAATGGAGAGTTCAGAGACAGACCTATATAAGCAAGTTGTGTGTGAGAATGTCAATTGAAATTCAAAACCTTGTGGGTATGGACATAAGGTGGCAGGTTCAATGACAAAGGCAGGAGGAAAGATGTTGCCTACAGCCAAGGAGAGTACTTAACTATATGAACGAGTATTGGAATGTAGTGTGGGAAACAAGGAGGAGATGAGATGGATTGATCAAGGAGGCTCTTATGAAGATGGGGGTTAGATAGGGTTGAAATGTGTGAAGTGTGCCAGACATACCCTATGAATCTGATGAAGTAGTCTGAAGTTTACAAAAGCTTATGCTACCAACTACAATCTATAGGCTCACCTTGGATCAGAAGCACAAAACAAGAACAGAAAGTGAAGCCAGCTGCAGACAGCCTCTGGCATCCACGTTTCAGGACACATAATGAATTCAAAACACATTGCTCCTGAAAGTGATCTCACTCTGCTTTATGGCTATATCCAAATCAAGGCCTGGGGAAGTTACTTTTTTGGAATACAAATCCCAGAATACCCTGGCTACCACAGCCAGTGGCCATGCTGTCTGAGAATTCTGGGAGTTGCAATGTAGAAAACCAAACTTTCCAAACTCTCATTTTAATAATCATACTTTCTCACATACACACACATCCTTTCTAAATCGACCTCCTACACTTCTTTTGTTCCCACCTCAGTTTCTCTGGCATCAACACAAGCACATGTTCCTCCTCAACTAACCCTGTTTTTGAATCATAGTTCAGACTCCCTCTGTTTCCTGTTCAGCAAAACAGGCTTAAGTCCCAATGCTACTGGGCTCAGTTCAACAAGGAACCAATGGCCCTTCTTGCCTGTTCCAACATAAAATTTGGCACATGCAGGATGCTGGTAGCACACAGCCCTGCCTTTTCATTCAAAGTGCTCAAGCAGCCTTTTTAATTCTGGGAATAAGTTTTTGGAGGGCCTCCATTGTCTGTCTTCCTGATGGTTTGGTTGATTTTGGCTACTGATCCAGAAATGAAACTTATACCTGAAACTTGGAAAACAGAGGTGGTTCCAAGCTGGAAGAGGACTGGTGTAGTACTGGAAAGATGGTAATTCTGTGTGTTGATGCTGTGTTCAATGGGGCTTACATTGGAGGAAGGAGCTCTTAATGAGTTTGTGTTCTGCCTAAATATCAAATTAAAATATTGATTTCACTTCACTCAGCCATGTAAAAATTAATATATTGTCCATATTTATAAATTACATGATACATGATGTACACATTTATGCATTTATTAAGGATGCCCCCCCAAAACCCCCAGTGTGTATATATATATATATATATATATATATATGGCATCTTGTTTAGTCTCTACAAAAGGGAAGGCTTTCCAACTCTCACATAGGGAACATCCTTTATAACAAGAGACATCTGCTAGCCTTGTATGGGACAAGCCCTCAAATAAGGGGCTTCCCTTAACAACAAGAGACACCTAGCAACCTTGTCAGTAAAGTAAACCAGGAGAATTTGAACTTGAACTTTAATTGTTGTTCTATGCCTTTCTCCCCTCCTCTTCAAATGTCTGTTAAGAGGTGGGAACATCCAAATGTAGCTGGGAGCAAGGATAGCTGATTCTTGGCTGAACAGAGTTCTGAGAGGGTCTCTCCCCCTACCTCCAAATTCGACCTTCTGTGACTTTTCACTTGTTCTATGGAAACTGGGTACCCAGAAAAAAGCACTAGTAAAAACAGAATGCCTAGTGGCAAGAAATGATGAATAAAGCAGCTCTTCATCCCAGTTCATTTCGAGAATCCAAAAACAGTGTGACTTTGCCTTTTTTAACCTAGGCCTTTATCATGGCTGAATAATACTTTGAAACTGGCCTTAGGTCCACTTGCTTCTGTCTCCCCAGGAGGGACTCAGTTGTACTCAAAAGTCATCATCATCACATATATCCAGGTAGACATCGAAAGCTTCACGATTGCAGTTACCATCTGGAGTGAAGACATATTTGTGGAAAGTACCATCTACACAGATAGCTGTAGAGGGAGAAATTGCAAACAAAATTGGACTCCTAAGAATTCTACACCCAAAGAAAGATTCTGAGGTTAAAAAAAGAATCCAAAATGATGCCTCCCATGATGGCAAAGGGTACTAAAAATAACTGGGAATATGTTGGCCTTTCATATTACCCCAGATTCATTACTTGAGACAAGCCACTTCACCACATCTAATTCTGGAGCTGGCCTGATGCACGGTTGCACCTATCTCACAGTAACCTTTTGAATGGCCATCACAGGGCAAAATAGGCACTGCCACTTACCAATAACTGAGTTGACATTCTTGGAAGTGTTTCTGCCAAAAGCACAGATGCAGGCAGACTCAGCAGGCACAGTGAAACTGGCCAGACTCCACTGAGAATCTACATACTGGCCTATCATGGGTCCAACCTTTCCCACACGTGCCAATCTGCAAGATGAGAAGAAGGAAAAGGGAAGTCAGAATGGTACAGACACCAGTGCTTTCCTCCCTACCGTGCTGACCCCAATACTTACGCTGAACGGCGATTCAAGCGGGTATCTTTTAGGGCAAAGATGTGGACAGTTCCTTTGTCGCTGGAGGCACAGAGGAAGGAAGAATCATGGCTGAAGTTAATGCTGCGGAGAGAAGAGAAAGATGACATGACACTTCAAGGTTTTCCTTTAATATCTCTGCCACTGTATTCATGTAATGGCAAATGCCCATGAGAAAGACATATAAAGGAACATGAGGAAAACAATATCACCAACACAGAGCTCGTTCTTGATGCAAACAGTGAATATATGACCTAATAATTTACAATGACGAACATAGTTCTTCTAATTTTAAAACAGCATTTCAAAACTTCAGTGCTCCCTTTATGACAAATCATATGGGACAGGGATGTTCAAACAGTAGTCAAGGGACTAACAGTGGTTTGTAGAAAGCATTCAGGCGGTCCATGAGTCTGTAACACAAAAGGGACTGCCAGCTTGGTATATCTATTCTTGCATTGCTGGGGCAACTCTATCAGCTGAGACAGCCTTCAACATGATAGTCCCAAATGTACAAACACAAGAAGATCCCTACGGGATGTACCATAGTCCCACTCAGTTCAGCATTCTGATTCCACAGCAACCCGAAATAAGCTTCTTGAAATTTGTAGAAAAGGCATAGAGGTGATAGCCATTCGTTAGGGTTGCCAACTTTGAAAGAGGCCTCTGAGCACTGTCCAGCAAAGGAATGGGGAATTGATGTTGATGATGATGATGATGATGATGATTACTACTACTAGCACTACTACTATTGCTGTTGCTAGTAGTATTCTGCGTTTCCCCCAATAATGGGTTCAATCCCTTCTCGGCCATGGAAATTCACTGGATGACCTTGAGTAAATCACACTCTCTCAGCGAAGGCAAAGGCATACCCCCTCTGAACAATTTTTTCCAAGAAATCCCCATGATACTTACTTACAGCCTTAGGGTTGCAGTAAGTCAAAAGTGACTTGGAGGCACACAACAACAACAACAACATATAAATTTACTTATTTATTAGTAAAGGAATTTACTATTTATTCTTTATGTCATTTCTGCCTTGGGAGGAAGCCAACTTAGATCTTATCTTTGGAGAAAGGCAAGGTATAAATACAATTAACATAAATAAGTACCAACATTTCAAAACTCTATAGAACAAACCAAATAAGTTTAAGACACAGGTCCAGGCCAGGTCACCAGCTGACAACCAGCTCATTGGAAGAAAAGTGGTACATAAAGGGCAGTATATTTAAGAAATAAATAAAAGAAAGCCAGCATGGTGTAGTGGCTTGAAGGCTGGACCACAACTCTGGAGATCAGAGTTCAATTGCCAGCTTGGTCATGAAACCCACTTGGGTGACCCTGGGAATGTCACATGCTCTCAGCCTCATGGGAAGGCAATGACAAAACCTCCTCTGAACAAATCTTTCCAAGAAATGGGTTGCCATAACTTGGAGATGACTTGAAAGCACACAACAAAATAAATAAATAAAAATTTAGACATTGTGTAGGCCCAATCAAAACAAATAATGCTTTAATGTTGCAACAAACCACTGCTGCAATACCCCTAGCTACATTTCTGTATTTCCTCACAATGTCTTCAGTACAGGATGATGCTTCTCCAAGAAAGCAATGCAAGTGCTGCATTGTCAGGCTGTTAGCTCCTTACTATGCTTAAACCTGTAAATACTCCAAAGCACTGAGAGAGGCTGCAGTGGCTGTGCCCCATTCTTCCAGCTCTCCTGACCACACCTGCTATGGCTTAAGAGAATATCACTTCTACTTTACAATGACAGACAGGTAGATTATGAGCAAGAACACTACGGAGAGATGGGGTCAGAGGTTCAATAACTGCAGCAAAGCTCACTTGCCCAGCATATGGAAAGGTGTAACCTGGGACAGTCTGTGGGTGAGGTGGTTTGGGTGAGGATCTGAGGGAATTCTCACCAGTACAAGGTTGCTGGATCGGTTCCTCTCCTGAGTTCCACCAGCTTCTCCTTGGTCTGTGTATCAAAGAGGCGGATGAGAGTCCCTTTCTTTGAGGCAGAAGCCACAACAGTGCCCTGCTGGTTGAGAGAGATGCAGGCAATCTCACTCTGATGGGCATTGATGGTGAATGGGGCAGATGAGGTCCCAGGCTTTGTGCTGGAAAGATCCTAGAATGGAGGGAAAAAATCTAAATCAAAAACAGGATTCCAAACCTGTTTTCTGAAAATTGTGCAGGGAAAATGTGGCCCTCTAGATGTGGCTGGATTGCAACTCTTAGCATTCCTTTGCCATTGGTTATGATGACAAGGACTTGTGGCAGTTGCAGTCCAATAACACCTGCCAAGCTGCCCACTGTGTTCTAAACCATGGTTTGTGAGGACTGGGAAAAATGCCTAACCAACTAAGGGGTTCCTATTTGTTCTCCCATTGACCACTCTACCCACTGCCCTCTCCCCCAAGCCTACTCACCACTAGTTGTAAGCTGCCACATTTATGCCCAGGGAAAACCAGGAGCTGCTTCTCCAAGCTGGGACAGAGATCACAGAGTCCTGAGGTTGGGTGCGGGGAAACAAACCAACAAAACCCAAAGAGGCAGTAGTTAAAGCTGGGTTCAGCTTTTGCAAATCACTCTCTTGGGACAGTGATGAGGTACAAGAACTCCCCAGATAGGGGAAGCAGGGCCAAAAGGCCTGTGTGCAACAACTCATACCTTTGGGGTTTTCCCTGGTGTCAAATTCAAACAGTTTTGTAGGGTTGTCAGGGAAGGAATAGACATAGATTCGATTCCGCAAAACAATGATTATCCTAGAAGGGGAAAAAGAACAATAACAGATGTAGAGTACTATATGTGCAGATAGATTCTTCACCACCATACTCTGAACACATACACTCTCCCTTGTCTATGGATGTATATGTGTCCCTCCACACAGACATCTATCTGAGGGTTGTTCTGAATGCTTCTAGCTAGATTTGGATAAGGTTGCTGCACAGACAGTATGTTGCTGAGTAAATATTAGCACACATTATTTTACATTTTAAAAACTTCCTTTCCCTTCAGCCATAGAGAACTGTCTTATTCCAAAACTGGGTATAGTTCCAGGTCTCCCAAGAATTCTTTTATGACAGACAATGGCACATATTATTGCTATGCAAAAAGTATTATTGGTGATAAATGATGCAGCAGATAGTATACTGCAGAGAAGCATCCCAGCCCTTTTGACAATAGGGTCCAGCATTCCCACACAGTCAGTGGTAGAACTGGGCCTCCAAACATATTCTGCCCAGACTATCCCTCAGCCAGCAACCAAATTCAGTCTGCATCGTTGGACAAATGAGGAACTCTTGGACTGGCATGCACCCCACCCCAAGGCGAGGCCCATGGAAGTTGGGCAACCAAAGGTTACACAGTGGAGAAACAAGCCAAGAAAATCAAAGTGTTTTGCATGATCCAGCTCCCTCTCAATAGCTATGAGAACTGAGGAAGCTGGTTGACAATAGAGAAAAATTAATTCCCGGTCTGTTCTCAGCCTTCATATTTCCCCCCAGATTCAAACTGTCAAATCAATGCAAAAAGCACTATAATAGGATCACTAATGCAAATGAACTTTTTCTTTGCACAGAACAGCTGTTAACATTTGGCCATGATGCTAGTAAAGGGGGGGGCATTCACAATCCTTTTTTTGGCATGAGAAGATGTGGTCCGCTGCGCTGATGTATATCAGGTTTTGTTTTGTTTTGTTTTGGGTTCGCAAATCTCTTCGGGTCATTGTAAATCCTTTGTTATTCATGCATGCCATTGTTTCAGGATAAAATGGAGCCGCCTCCATTCCCTTGAATGATACAGAGCAATCCAAATTGATTTAGAAGCATATTCTCACTGCTGAAGATGTGGATCGAATGCAGATCTTTCAGGAAAACTTGGGGAGGGGGGGAATTGGTACCAAATATCCCAGGTTAAGTAGGGTTTTTTGCCCCCCCCCCCCAAAAAAAAGTGCATCCAGTGCATACAGGATGTGTGTGAACAACAAGGATTCAAGCCAGATTCATCCCGGATTATTTTTGTAATATCCATCTTCCTAGTGGCGGAAGTTCAGCTCACTACAAGGACTGATGAAAGAACCTCTGATCTATATGTGATGCATTTGTTTTTACATTACGACAGACATATCTCCCAAAATCTAAAGCTATGCCTCTACAAATATAAATCAAAACACTTAGCGCTAGAAGAGGTGGGATGGAAATCACTAAGAACAGGAGCACCAAGTTTCTAGCCCATATGGTTGAGGAAACAGGAATGAGCCAGGGATAGATGGTCTGCAGGAGATAAAACATCTGTGAATTGAGAGTCTATATTACCTCTTCTTAGTAGGTTGACGAGTCCTGTTCGTCTATCTGTAAAATTCTGCTATTCTTAATTTCTGAGTCCACTGCTCCTCTAAGCAAAGTTCAAAAAGTATAGTGCTGTTTTTGTTTTTAAATTGGGCCTCACTTTCAGGGCACTATTCTCTTTCTTGTCAAAATCTCCTTGGGTCCAAATGGCACCCGCCCCATCAAACTGTTACTGAATTGTACAAATTTAAGATGGTAATTGTTCTCTGTTTTGGATGTTACTAAAATAAGGAAAGATTTTAAGCATTCTACTGTGATGTGTTCCTTTACAAAAATGTTAGCACCTGTTAAAATATAAACTCCAAAAATATTGGACTTGGCTAAGAAAAAAAATCTCAGTATTTTCAAAATCAGTATTTCTATCTTATTATTATCAATCTGACTATGCTGTCAACTTCTTCCAGCCACTTCCTTCAGCAAGTGGACTGAATGTATAGAAGATTCATAGGCCAGAATCCTGTCACTGCACTACACCAGTGTAATGGTCCATTGTGCTGTGACAGTGTACTTTTTGCAGAGGTGAACAACAACAACAACGTGCAAAAGACAGTGAAAGCTGTTGCCTCTGGGAAAGAAAAATGCCTTCTGGCTCTCAAGCAGTGAAGGAAATGCAAGGCTAGTATTTTCTCCTGACAGTGATGGCTTTTTCTGCTTTCCTCCCAGTTACTGTTACACTCACGGCCATTATATTCCAGCTATTGTTGTGTTGCCAACCCTCTTCTAGCGACCCTCGCCAAGAAGATCTCAATCTATATATGCAAGTTGTATTGATACTTGGACTTGAAGCATTCCATCTATGCACCCTGGATCTGAGGAACACCAAATACAGAGGCAGCTAGATGCTTAAAAACTTTGCCATCCAGACCCAAACTCTTCTGTTGTTGTGAATACTATGTTTCTATCATACCCTCCTCCACCCATTCTTTGGGGCTAGGCAAAACAAGGTGAATATCATACATACTTGTCGTGCCTCATGCGGACAGCCAGTGCTGGCTTGGTGAAGGTGAATTCCAATACCAGCTTGTCTTTGCCCTCCTTCCCTTCGTGGGCATCATCCCAGATCAAGACTACAATGGAAGCATTAGGACAAATTCATAGCATTCAGAGGAGATGGTCTTTCCCTGTTTGAAGATTGTGAGAAATTATACCTGCTTCTTTATGTACCAGCTGAAGCCAGAAAATACAGGGATCACAATGGAAGACACTTTTACTCTGATCTACTAGATCTACCGCCTCCCTCTCTTCCTTCATGAGAGATACTCACCTGAGATCTCTGAAAATTTGGGGTTGCCACCTCCACCCACAATAGCTAGGAGGTTGGATCGATGTAGCATTTCAACCAACCCTACACTTCCCACCTGTTCATGGTCTGGCAGAAAAAAAAGAGAGGAAGACAGGCACTGTTAGGGCTTACAGTGGGGTGAAGGAGAAACCAGTGTTGCACAATCCCACTTCCAGACTCCTCTGCTTCTTACCAAGGTGTCCTTTCTCCATCAGAGGCTCCACATTATAGATCCGAACACCAGTCTCCATAGCACAGCAGAAGCAACCTATGGTGGGAAAGAGGGAATGATTCACCTTGTAACATACACTGAAAACAAACTACTCCAGGACTTGGCTGGAGCCAAAATGAAGCTCTCCAATCTACAATCAATTTAAGGACACAGCTTTAAACAAGATGAAAAGCTGAAGTATGTATCTGAGTTACTGCAGAATCTATTTCTGTTGCCAAAAAGTAGAGTGTGAAAAACTTAGTCTAGACTACAACTTCGAGAATTCCCCAGCCAGCATGGTTATGGGGGTTCTAAGAGTTGTAGTTCTGAGCTTTTCCAGTAAATAACTGGAACACTCAGCACAATCTGCCATCAGACACTGGGCTCACAGTGTGTCTGTGTAAAAACCTTGGCCTTCCTGCTCTTGGAGAACCTAATGATTTTGGAGAACCTAATGATCTCAAGGTCTAAGTCCTGAATATCAGAGCATTGGAGAGTATTGGAGATTTGGTAGAAGGAGATCACTTACTCTGATCTTGGTTGAAGCGCAGGCTGTTGACCCCACGTTGCTGTGCCATGATGAGCCCTGTGGGACACCCCTCAACTGAGGCAGGTGCACAGGAATTGTCGGCTTTTGTTTTCCAGTAAGATAGCTACCATGACAAGGAGAAAAGAAGGAAATCTGAGCAGGAGTAACAACAATAGAAAACCAACCACCCAATCGAAAGTCAGCTGACCTCTTTAGTTCAATTCCATATTCTCATAGGCTGTTTTCTGTTCTATGTAGTAGGGGTGGGAAACCTTTCCTTGGATGCCAGCTCACAGAAACCCCAGCCAGCATGATCAATGGTAACAGATTTAGGAGCCAAATGTTTCCCCATCCATGTTATAGACCTTATACCCTCCAGCTGTCACAGTTTAACTGAAAAAGTCCCAACTCTCTGACATCCTACTTTTTAGCTGCTTTCAAAATGTCCCAGTTTCTCTTTCCTCCTCCCACTTTGCCCCTTGGTTTACTTTAGTTACTGAAAAATTAGTTCAAAATGCAAAAGTAGTTTGTATTCAGTTAACAATGGAGAGAAGAAAGGGGGCAGAATGTTGCTTTTCCTCATGGACTCAGGCAAAAACTGCTGTAGGCTCTTGTAGCTTCTTCGACATTAATACCTTATGCCAGTGGTTTCCAAACTTTGGTCCTCCATATGTTACCTGTTTGTATGCCTGTATGTTGACTGAATAAAATTTCTTTAAATGAACATTAAAAAAAAACTTTGGTCCTCCAGATGTTTTGGACTTCAGCTTCCAGAATTTCTGACTGCTGCCCAGGCTGGCTAGGGCTTTTGGGACGTGAAGTCCAAAATACTTGGAGGACCAAAATTTGGGAAGTGCTACCTTATGCCGTCGGCCACAATGAAATGTTGCTTGGTTGCACTGGTTTTTATCTGTGAAATGCTGGAGGATATGAGGCCTTAGAGTGCCACTTCTCTCTCTGACTACAGTAACTACCAGGCAGCTGTCTTTGTATGCATAACCCTTTCCTGTCTTACTTCGGATTCACTCTATTCCCAAATCTGTCCCCAACAAGGGT
Organism: Phrynosoma blainvillii; assembly: GCA_026167975.1. Taxonomy (NCBI): domain Eukaryota; kingdom Metazoa; phylum Chordata; class Lepidosauria; order Squamata; family Phrynosomatidae; genus Phrynosoma; species Phrynosoma blainvillii. The sequence goes on from JANUYF010000002.1 coordinate 183,534,865, forward strand.
CTCATGTTCTCTCATGCCTCTGGAATGCCCCCATCCTTACTGGATGCCTCCACTTCTCTCTAGTCTTAATGTCCCCACATCTCAGGACACAAAACTGAACTTTCTCCCAGGAATCTTGTCATCATCCTTGTTATTGTTGATGTATGCTTTCAAACAATTTCTTTCAAACTTATGGCAACCCTATCACAGGATTTTCTTGGCAAGATTTTTTCATAGGGTTTTTTGCCAGTGCGTCCCTCTGAGACTGAGAGAGTATGACTTGTCCAAAGTCATCCATTGGGTTTCCAAGGCTGAGTGAGGATTCAAACCCTGATATGCAGAATTGTAGTCCAATGGTCATATCACTATACCATGCTGGCTTTGTCATTATCATTGTTTTTGTTAACCGATACTAAGGAAATTGAAATAGTCAAAGATTTCCCCTACCTTGGATCAAACATTGAACAGAACAGAGACTGCAGTCAAGAGATTAGAAGAAGACTAGGAATGGGAAGGGCAGCCATGAAAGAACTAGATAAGATCCTAAAGAGCAAAGATATACAACTGAGCACTAAAATCAGAATTGTACAAGCCACTGTATTCCCCATTACCATGTATGGATGTGAGGGCTGGGCAGTGAAGAAAGAAGATAGGAAGAGAATCAACTCATTTGAGATGTTGTGCTGGAGAAGGGTGCTGAGGATATTGTGAGTGGCCAAAAAGACGAACAAATGGGCTCTAGAAGAAGATCAAGCCTGAACTCTCTTGAAAGCAAAGATGAGGAAACTGAGGCTGTTGTACTTTGGCCACATCATGAGAAGGCATGACTCACTAGGAAAGACCATGATATTAGGAAAAGTGGAGGGAAGCAGAAAGAGAAGAGGAAGGCCACATGCTAGATGGATGGACTCTATTAAGGAGGACACAGGTATGAATTTGCAGGACCTTAGCAGAGCAGTGAGGACAGGGAGTCTTGGAGATGCCTCATCCGCAGGGTCCCATAAGCTGGGGTCAGGATGACTAGACACCCTCCTTTTCCAGGGCATGTCCTCCATTTCAGCCTTCTGTTTAAGAGGAATTCCAAAATGTCCTCCATTTTGACATGGCTTTATATTTCTATGAGTGCTTTCAGCTTTTATTTTGCAATGTCCTCCCATTTTTCTTGAATGTCCTACATTTTGCCGTGCCCTGTCCTCCTTTGCAGTTAGGACACCTGGTCACCCTGGTCGGGGAGGAGAAGTTAATAACAACGACGATGATGATGATGATGGCGGAGCAAAAGCACAGGGCTACAGCCAGACTCCCACCCTGCCTCTCAAACGCAGCCCGCCTTAATTCACAACCCAAAATCTGCTCCTTGATGTCTAGAAATACCTAGAGATACCCCCCTTTTGCTCCCTATTCTCTGAGCCTCACCTGTAGGACTCCCACCTGCCCTCCTCTCCCTCCCTCCCTCACCTTGTTTACTTCAAAGCTTCTCTTCCTCCGAAAAGTAAACACCAGCCTCCTCTCCAGTGCCCTTTTTCCCTTCCCAGCTCAACCACAGAGACGAGGCATAGAGTGTCGCCCTGTCACGTGATTTAGAGAGCCTGGAAGTCGCAACGCCCATTTTAGTAACTGGAAAGAGAACCCGGAAGGAAAAGAGTGGCCCTCATTCTTTTCATTTTCAGACCCGGCGAGAGGCGGCCATTTTGGAAACTGGCGTCATTCCGCAGCAGTCTCTATTTTGGAAGCTGGTACAAGCTAAGCCACTAGTCCAATGTTATCAGCCCTCTTGCTTGCTGTGTGCCTTCAAGTCGCTTCCGGCTTATGGAGAACCTCTCTTGGGGTTTTCTAGGCATGTTTCTTTAGAAGGGGTTTGCCCTTGCCATCATCTGAGGCTGAGAGTGTGTGACTTGCCCAAGGCCACCCAGTGGGTTTACATGGCTGAATAGGGATTCGAACCCGGGTCTCCAGAGTCCTAGTCCTGTAGCAGAATTTCCAGGAATCTGACTAGGGAGACCCAGAAGTTGAACGAAAAGTTAGCAGTTTATTTAAACTGCAGCAAGTCTCCAAAGGAATATAATTTCCAAATTCTGGAGCCCGAGGTACAGGTGAACTACCTTTTTATAGTATTCTGAACAAAGAAACTGCAAGTCACATTATGATTGGTTACATTAAAAATAACATTTATTGGCCCTGGTGGTACTTATTATTGACAGTTCTTATCTTCATATGTTTTCAATCAATGTCTCTGCTTAACATCGTTTGTTTTGGGTAAGTTAGTACCAGGACACTGAAAGGCCCTGGACTCAAGACTTGCATTCTGTGAGGCCACTTTGACCTGGTTTGCTATCTATCATTCAGGCAGCATCTGCTCTAATACATTTCAGCTTCTTTCCTGCTATTCAGCATTCTAAATATTTGTTTATATTTAGGCCTCTCCATCAGTCCAACGCTCAAACCACTACGCCACACTGGCTCTTAGCCCTAGAAAGCCTCTAAAGTGGTTCCCAGACTTTGGTCCTCCGGTGTTTTGGATTCAGACCCCAAAAGCCCCAGCCAGCTTGGCCAACTGTGAGGAATTCTGGGAGCTGAAGTCCAAAATATCTGAACAACCCAAGACAAGAGGATCAAAAACTGAGACAAAATATTGAAAGGAAAGAAAAAAAGGGAAAGGAAAGGGAGGGAAGCATAGGAACACAGGCTTTTTTCCCTGGTTGATGGGCTAGTGGGCAATCTGGAATTTCAGGTTGTTTTATATTTTTAGTATCTCCAATTAGCTGTACTGCCTACTTTGCTTTGCATTATGACTGTCTCTGTGTGTTTGTATTATATTTTAGTATTTTGTATTATTGAATAGTATATACATTGTTTTGTTCTGCAACTGTTTGTGAAGCACCATGTACATGGATGGCACAATATAAATATTGTCCTGATGATTCTTTCGGGGAAAGCAAAAAGGCAGCTTCCCTTTTGCCTTTGGTCTTCTGATCAGGACAGGAGCCAGATTAAATTTCCTTCCTTTCAGATCTGCAAACCCAGGGCAGCAGAGTTGGTGCTCAAGGGTGATGTTTAATCTAGAAGCAAAGCTTTGGTGGTTGCCGTGTGTCTTTGCTGACATTCAGCAAAGTCATTGCTGACATACAGCAACCCAGTCACAGGCTTTTCTTGGCAGAATGTTTGGAGGGGCTTGCTCATGTCTTCCTCTGAGGCTGAGAGAGTGTGCTTTGCCCAGGGTCACCCAGTGGGTTTCTTTGGTTAAGTGGTGATTGGAACCCTGGTCTTCCAGTGTCCTAGTCTAGCACCCAAACCACCACACCACACTGGCTCTGGGCTCAGGTATAAACTGAAACATCAAATAAGAAGTCAATTAACAAAAAACAGAAATAGGCTACATACATCCTCACCTAGACAGATCTTAAGCACACTGACTCTAGAATTGTGTTACTCAAATTTAGAGATATCTGGACTGCTACTGGTCCTTGGCAAGTTTCTGGGAAAGAAACATTTATCAACAATGAGCACAAGTTTAATGCCACTCCCAGCACATTGCCCCACATCAGATAGCCTGAGAAGCATTGCTGTAGCATACACCTCACTGTACTCTGCCAGGCATGGACAAATACGATCACAGATGGACTACCAAATCTCTGTAAGCATGCAAGGGATGGGGAGTGTGTGGCCTTCTCATGTTGTTCAAGTCCTTCCCAACAGCCCTAGCCAGCATAGCCAGTGGTGATAGATGTTAGGAGTTGCAGTCCAGCAACACCTGGAGACCACTTATTCCCCATCCCAACTCCACAGAAAGCATAACTAACTACTCCAGTATTAAAATGTAAAAATTCTATGATTCTATTATTTGGTTTTCAACCTCATTCAGCGTAACAAAGCTATCTGGGAATAGAGGAACAGTTTTCTGTGGCATGGTAGAAGGGTTATGAGCCCCTCCATAAATAACTGGTGGTCCCTTTAGAGCTCACTTCACCACTGTACTATTACTTTACTTGCATGAGGTTTTACCCTGTTTTGAGATAAGATTATCACTGGAATGCAGAAATTGGGGAAAAAGAAGCACACATGATGCACTAATGGGAGAATGGCCCATGCAGTTCTCAAAACCAGAGTCATTTAAACATCTATGGGCTCATTCCCACTTGCATTTAAACTGGTTTATGAGTTGCCGGATCGCTGAATCAATTCAGGCCAATGCATAGTTCCCACTTTGGAAACAAATTATTTAATTATTCCGTGCATTCGTGTCTTTTTTGACATGATTGTTGTTCCCACTAGATTTGTACCACTACAAAATGCATGCTCAGTATTGACTGTGATCGATCCATCCCGTTTTTAAAAAAATGTCAATCATATGATGCGTCATCAGTGATGCAAGGAAGGGGGGAGAGCTGGGAGGACCAGGCACCCTCCTCAAAATGGAAGCCCATCCAGGAAAAAAAATATGGATGCCCCCAAATCAAAGCCCAAAACACTGCTAGGAATGTCAATGCATGCCTCTTAGTCCTGCTCAAAATGGAGGACATTTCCAAACCAAAGCCAAAAACTCTCCTAGGAATGTCAGTGTGTGGAAGGCAAACCCAGGGCAGGTGCAGGGGGCAGATGAGGAGGAGGGAGAAGAGGAGAGGGAGGGCTGGAAGGACCAGGCACACACACACACCCCAAATGGAGGACCATCCAGAGGAAAAATATATATGGAGGACCTCCCCAAATCAAAGCCCAAAAAACTGCTAGGAATGTCAATGCCTGCCGTTTAGTCCTGCTCAAAATGGAGGAAATTTCCAAACCAAAGCCCAGAGCTCTCCTAGGAATGTCAGTGCATGTTATTAGTCCTGATCAGAATGGAAGACCTTCCAGAGGGATATATATATATATGGAGGATGTTCCCAAATCAAAGCCCAAAGCTCTCCTGGAAAGGCCAATGCATAGTTCTTAATTGGAGGACCTTCCAGGGGAAAAAAATAATAAATGATGTTCCCAAATGAAAAACCCAAAAATCACTCCTAGGAATGTCAATGCAGGGCTTCTCTAAGGTGATGCTCAGACTGGAGAATATTCGGGGGGTGGGTGGGTGTGTAGGACATGACCTAAATAGCTGAAAGCACTCATATAGAAATGCATGTTTCTTAGTGCTTCTGAAGATGGAGGGGGGGAGGGCTTTTTGCAATTCCTCTTGGACAGGAGGAGGTTGAAATGGAGAACAGGTCCTGGAGAAGGAGGCCATCAGGTCCCCCTGGACCTCTCTGCAGAGCTGGGGTCTCTGCACCTGCCCCTGGTCCCTCCTTGCACAGGGTGTGGGGTGGCGTTTTTGGGAGAATCACTGGCGCTGGGCTGGCAGAGAGGGAGGAAGGGGGCTGGAGGATGGAAGGGAGTTGTGTGTGTGTAGAGGGGGATCTTTTGCCGGGGGGGGGGGCTTGGAAGCACCCTAATTGATTTACAAGCATGTTCAACAAATGTGAATGACATTCGGGAAGGCAAAGGGACGTTTGGAAGAGAAAGCCCCCCCTCCATCTCTCTCCCTCCCTCTGAAAGTGCAGCAGGGTCTCCTCTGCTAACGTTTCTCTCCTCCAGTGCAATGCGACTGAGACCCGAATGTCATTCACATTTGTTGAAAACGCTTGCAAATCGATTCTTTTCAAAAGAACCACCAAATGATCTGTCTTCCAAAAAAACGATTGTTTTGTATTTGCCTCGCTTCACCTTGATTCTCCACTATTCTAACTGAATGCAGTCAGGTCTGAAATTGTTTCCAGTATGAACCAGATACATATGAACTGATTTGCAAATCGGTTTAAATCATAGTGAGAATGAGCCCAAGGAGAATCTGAATGAGAAAAGGCAAGAAAGATAAACTGGTAGCCATAGTTTTAGGTAGATTAAGGGAAGAGAGCCATTTGGGTTTGGAAATCAAGCATTGTACTGATAGACAAAGCAACTAAATTACATTGGTCACTGCATTTTTTTTATCACAGCTAAGCCACCAAACAAAGAGGAGGAACAAAGAGGTTTATTTCACTCCTAGTACAAGTTAAATTAAAAAAACATTAAGTCCAGCCATGATATTCAAAGAAGCTGATTTACAAAGTAGTTCATTCCTGCCAAGTCCATTTCCACAGCAGCCACTACAAAGATTAGAAAACAGTGTCTTCACATGCTTCTGATAGAGGGCAATTTACACAAAAGCATTCTGAATTTCAGAATGCAGGGGCCCACTTAAAAAGACAGGTCTGTGGCCATTTTTCATGTCCCTCTTTATGCAGGTGTAGAGTCTGGAACAGCTCAAGAATGACATAAGGCACACCCTTCTTTAGGATATGCCTTGCTAAGAGCTCAGTCCTCATGAAAGAGGATCAGTTTTGCACAAAATCCTGTATACAGTAGCTACTGTCTCTTCTGCTTATTAGTGGCTTGAAGATCTTGTCTTGTGAAAAGAAGTCACTGAGTAACTGAAATGTTTCACGCTGAAAAATCCAATTAGTCTCCCCCTTCCATATTTTGATAAGATGCACAAGGCAGCAGCTATTATATAGATCTAGCCCAGTTTAAAAATCTGGAACCAGATGTGTGATGTATCATGGAAAACTGGGTCTGAATTAAGATTGGCATAAACTGCCTTGTTTTTGGGCCAGCCTAAATTCTTGCTGTTCTGGAACCAGCACTGAGCTGCAACAGTTTGCCTGCAGATTTCATTCATTATGTATGCACTTGTTTTTGGCTGTCTTTTGATACTCATGTTCTCAAGTATCATCACTGGTTTTTAAAAACAGAAGTCTATGCATGTTACTGGAGAAAACCCAAGTAAATGCACATCTAGCATTCAATTAAAAAAATATTCCAGATCACTGTGAGTTAATCCACTCTGAATATGGAGGCAGCTTCTTTTCCCGCTCACAGTCTGCTGCTTTTACCTGCAGCACATCTGACACCCTGCCCTAACAACAAATTGCAGGCTGGCTCTTTGATTCTATGCCTGGGAGCTTAGAAATCCTCCATCCTGCACATGCTGTGCAACGTGGAGGGGCGGCAAAGCTCAGTCCTCTTCTGAACCACCAACATAGAGACAGACTGCATCATACTCCAGTGTCAAGAGCTTCTCCTCATCCTGCTGTAGCTGCACCAGTGCACGGCTTTGCCCCTTGTCTCTACGCAGAATGCGGCCAACCTAGGTGGGAGAAAAATAAGCAACATGAGACTACGCAGAGCTCTGGCAGGGGAGGGGGGGAGACCATGCAATGTATATTCTAAAGTGAAGAAGCTCTCTTCAAGTTGCTGGACTTCCAATCCCATCAACATTAACCTGCATCATCAATACTCAGAAAGGAAAGGGGGTGTAGTCCATTAAAATCTGAAGAACCACTTGTTTCCCTACTCCTGAACAGATTTACCATAAGGTTTTCCTGGTTTACACCGTCTAACTGTCCCTGCATAACACCAAGATGCATCCTGAACTCTGCTTTGCTCTACTTCACTAGTTTTTTTGGGGGGTAGCATGTGATTTAATGAAACTTGATATGTAATTAGCAAGGGTTGGAGGTCAGCAAACACTGTCCCCCTATTTTTTAAAAAAAGGCAAAAAAGAAGATCCAGGAAACTGTATTCCATATTGTTATATAGTTTATATTCCATGACAAACATTATGGAATCTTAAAGACCTCCCCAGTGATGCTGGACATTAAACTCAGTGTACCACTCTTGTTATAATTTGTATAGGCACCTAAAAATTGTTCTGCCATCAGATAACTACAGATAATCGCATGGCTCTTTAATCCCTCGATTCACTCGCCTCTCATACTAAGGAGCCAGACACCAACTCACTAATGTGTGACTCACCCGACCAGCATGCTCCCCCAGCACTACCATGACCTGGTCTGAATCACTCCGAGGGATTACTGTTTCCAGCATGGACTCGTGGATGCCTGTGGAAGAGGGTAGAGTAAGTACCTACAATGAGAATTGGTGCTGTATCTCACAGAAACATCATAGGAAACTTTCTTATATCCAGTCAGATTGCTGCTCCACATAGTCCTACAATATCAACTCTGCCTGTCAGTGCCTCTCTGAGATTTCAGGCAGGATTCATTCCTAGACCTTTCTGGAGATCCCCTATATTCTCTGGTGATCTCCTGTCCAAATCCTAACCAGGCCTGACCTAGCCTAGCTTTTCAAATCAAATTTATTGTGTTCAAGGCAGCTAGTTCTGAAAGCTGGACATTGTCCCACCAATCTCAACTGACTTGGTCAACATGGCAATTTTCAGTGGGAAGCTCTCTGCAGCAGTTTGCTCCTCTCAGCATTTTTTTTCTTTAATTGTATCTCAGTGGGGGAAGGGAATTTGTTCTAATGAGCTGTAGCACCACAGAAAATCAGTCTTCTGTCCTATGTGAGGACACTCTGAAGTCTAAAGGAAGGCCAAGGTTAGGCAACCACACACTCACCATCCAAAACTCGACCCTCTTCTGTTCGGCAGACGCATGTGTCTGGCTTGAGGACATCTTCAATTACCATCTGAGAACAAATGTCAATACAAGCTTTCATGTTGGTTTGTCTCAGGATAAGATTAATGTTTATACACAGCCTTTGCCTTGGTATGAAGGCAGCTTTGATTCATAAGCGAACTTTGTTTCAATGAACTGGCCCTCAGGAGAAGAGCAAGTGTCCAGTCTAAAGTAGCACAGGGCTGTCCCAGGACAGGCCACCTCACTTTTTAATAGGGGTAGTCACTTGTTTGAAAGCATAACCTCTCCCCCGCACACACATACAATGAAGCTGTGCCCCAAGCCAAACCAATTCCCTCAGAGAGAAAACTCTTGTTTCTTAAAGGAGAAAATTTGATGAAAGACCCTATTAATTTAGGATGTTACTTTCAAATCAGCAACTCCCTATGGTGAAAAACAGTAAGACTCTATCATGGGGTCTTAGCAAGATTTGTTCAGAGAGGGTTTGCCTTCCACTGAGGCTGAGAGACTGTGACTTGCCCAAGGTCACCCAGTGGGTTTACATGGCTGAGTAGGGATCTGAACCTTAGTCTCCAGTCACAGACCAAAACTCAAACCCACTACATAATGTTGGCTCTTCAGCTCTCCTGCTGCACTACCACTGTCTAAATCAGGCTTCTGAAAACTGGAGCCCTCTGGATGTTCAGCTGTACTCTCAGAGGTTGGAAAGGATATTTTTGGACTATAATTCCCTGAACACATCCATCAGCATGGCCAGTTCTGTAAGTGACCTTCCAGAAAGGACATTTAGCTTCATCTCCTATCATCCCTGACTGTTTGCCAAATTGACCAGTGCTGATGGAAGGTGTAGTCAAAACAGCCTTGGTAGGTCACCAAGACTAGCCTAGGCAAAATTTTGTTGTAATAGCACTTGGTCTTGCATTGCTTCTGACATGCTAAATTTCAAATGTAAAAGACACAGAATTAAAATATTATTGTTATTAAGACTAGAATAGACATAGACCCCTAGATTATTTTGAAGATTTCAACTCTCAGCCAGCAGAAGCTGAGAAGTGGATTTTCCTACGTACCTTAGTATTGTAGTATTTTCCTCCCTTGTAGAGTTTATCCACAAAGCGAACTCGCAGGTCCCGCCGCAACCAGTGAGGAACTCTAGAATTGTTGTTGCTGCTGCTGCTGCTACTACTACTACTGTTACTGCTACTTCCCTTGCTCTGCTTTCCAGTTCGATCATCTCTGTAGGCAGAAGACACACAAGAGGTAAAGGATTAATGGCATGTGCGAGATCTTTACTGCAACTCACATATAGGAACTGTGCAGTACCTTCTGGCAGCCCTAGCCAGCACACCTAGTGGTAGCAAATGCTGGGAGCTGCAGTTCAGCAAGATCCAGAGGATCATATTTTGTTCACTTATGCTAAAACCAGTTCAGTTCACATCAGAATGAAAATTGACAAAACTTTTAAAGTTTTCTGGTGTTGAGACAAAGGAAAATATAAATATAAATATAAATATTAAGCATGGGAGAACATTCTTAAAACAATCAGTTTCCTATTTATGCTCCTAAGATGCTCATCAGGTGCTGTTGGAGCACAGGAACTATGGGCTGCAAATTACAAAGTCCCCAGTTCAGGTTTAGCCCCTGTCATGAAGTCACTAGATAGTCCCTCCTTGTGCTATACAGGAGATAATACTAACCTACTTTACAGGGACACAGCTAGATTATGCATTAGTGAAATTCTTTGATCATTTGAAATGACTAATGTTGGGGTGACCAAGTTACCAGGGCTAGGGGCCACAAGAGAACTAGACCTTGGCGACTTTTTAGAGGTCTTAACTTCTGGTTAATTCACTGCTGCCACCAACATTTGGTGGCAACTACAACAGCTCTCTATGGTGCTGGGGGAAATTAACTAAAATGTCTTTTTACACCAAAGAGCTCAATGAGATCAACAGGGCAAAGCATCCATTCCTCCTGAAGCAACATGAAGGAAAGAAGTTGCCATGATTTGGACAGTGGTTGTAGCTTATTCAACAGCATGAGGGATGCTGGGGGAAGGGAAACATTAAACAGAGTGGTGAGGGCCACATCTGGTCCACAGCCACTCTTGCGTGAGGCAAATGTTAAGAATTTTTCAATGCAAGGTATTAAACAAATAGCAATTAATAAAAAATTAAACGTAACAAGAGTTAGGCGTTTATTACACGGGAAGTCCCGTGCAGAAATGCTGCTTTAAATTGGGAAAAAACCGCAAAAGCGGAAGCAATTTATCAACGGGATTTCCCCGTGTGATAAACTCTAGCGCAGTTAAAAGGAGGTTAATCCAAACAGAAATTAGACAAAAACTGCTTTTTACTTTCGGAAAAAAAGAAGCAGAATCTTCCGAAAGTAAAAAGAAGCAGTTTCTGTCTAATTTCCGTTCGGATTAACCTCCTTTTAACAGCGACGTCGTCTGAAAAAACACCCGCTTTTGCAGGTTTTGTTTAATTTAAAGCCGTTTCCGCATGGCATTTCCCCCGTGTGATAAACTCCTCAGTCAATAACAGTGCTAAATGTTTGTTGTGTGCCTTCATGTCATTTCTGACTTGTGGTGACCATAAAGACCTATCAGGAGTTTTTATTGGCAAGATTTGTTCAGAGGGGGTTTGCCTTTGCCTTCCTCTGAGGCTGAGAGAGTCATCCAGTAGATTTTCCATGGGTGAGTAGGGATTTGAACCTTGGTCTCCACAGTCATATTGAAACCACTACACCACATTGGCTCTTTGCTGGAAATTTAGTTCTTGGCAAATAAACTTGATGTTTGACCATACTCCAATATATTGGCATGAACTAAAGAAAATAATGCAACAATATGATGCAAGCTTAAGTCTGGATCCCTGAACAATCCTTCTCTGTTATCCAAAAGTTTGCTTGGGATATCTTAACTGGAAAAAACTGTCTGAGCCCAGAGCAGGAAAAATTCTGTTTAAAAAACAAGAAAAGAATGTTTATTTAGGATGTGCTTAGGACACTACAGAAAATGACAAATGGACGGATGTGGTTCAAATGAAGAAATGGACTTAAGTCCCAATCTAATTTGTTTCAAAAATGGCAGCCTTTCAGCCTTGTCATGTATTGAATTAAACTACAAGATTCCTCTTTCTTCACATTTATCCATTATCATAGGATGGGGAGTGGGGAAGCAGAGTATGATTGCTGTTCTGCAATCTTTTCTCAATTATTAAGTTCAATTTCAGAAAAAAGATTATGACGACTGGACTTAAAACATATTGGAAAGGGAAGTCTAAGGATTGTGGAAGCCTTTGCCCTTTAGATTCATTAATAGCAGTCACTGTCAGGCTGTTGCAGTTTCCACAGACACTGAAGCAACTGAACCATGGTTGAGTGCATTGTGGAGACAAACTGTCAACTTGATAGCTTAACTTAATGTGACAACTCCCCACAGCAGAGTTCAATATACAACATCTCTGGCAGTCATGAGCCAGCTAGCAGCTACATATGGTTTACAGCAGATCTACCTTTAATCAAGCTGCCAGCAAAGAGGTTGCTAGTATTATTGTTGGCTTAGAACTGGCAGCAATTTGGCTTGCTCCCTACCATCATCACATTACCTGTCACCACCTGTTGGGTGCTTCCTCTTTTTGTCTCTGTCTTCCTTTTTCTCTTCTTTCACTCTGTTATCTGAGTCAAGTTTAGTCCCGTTCCACTGTTCTGCTTCTTTCTCTTTGTGGGCCTTGCTGAGGCGGCCTGCAGCAGGAAGAGCAAAAAACCTAAGGTAAATCTTGGATTGCAGCAAAGCAGATGCTTGCTCCACACTTTTGAACCAAACTCTAAAAACAAGATGACTGGGTATGTGATTAAAAAAAAAAATTAAGATGAGGGCCACTGTCAGACATCTACTGCTATTCAACAATTCACAATGTCAACCTGAATATGACAAAACTGCTTGGTCTTGACTGAATTCATTAGGGAAGAGAGCCATAACTCACTCAGATCTTTTGCCAGCTTATCATATTCCTTCTGGGTCACAGGCCGAACTCCATGCTGACTCACAGTCACTGTTTTGCCACCAATGGCCAATTTCACCATGACACGAGCATTATCTCCATCTACACCTTCTATCTATGGAAGACATGGGGAAAGGGCTCAGTAATCATAAGGAAGTGAGATAAAGTCAAGAAGCAGTAAGGGCCTCTGCATTAGTGCTAAATCAAGGAATGTCACTATTTATTTATTGTCCATCTTTACTCCAATATGGGACCCAAGGTGGCTCACAATATGAGTTAAAGCAATATACGGATAGAACAATGGATAATTGTTCTCAAACAGCTAAACAACCAATCATGTTAAAAACATTAATTTAAAACAGTTCTTAAAGGCTGTTAAAATATAATAATATTTATTTATGTATTTTTTTGGATTTATATCTTGCTGTTCTCCCAAAATGGGATTCAATAATACAATAAAACATAACCCAGTTAAAATACTTTCTGCAACAGACATTTAACACTCAAAGGGCTGGTTAAATGGAAAGGTCTTTACCTCCTAACAGAAACAGAAGGAAGGAGGGACCAACCTAGCTTTCCATAGGAGGGAGTTTCACAGTCTGGGAGCAGCCACTGAAAAGGCTCTCTCTTGTGTCTTCACCAAACATGTCTGTGATGATGGAAGAACTGAGAGAAAGCCCACCCTCAAAGATCTTAAAATGAAGGGAGGCTCATACTGGAAGATGCAGCCTTTCTGACAGTCTAGATTCAAGCCATATAGAGCTTTATGCGTTACTATAAATTTGTTTCTCACTGCTTTAACTACCAGCAACGCCCCTTACTTCCGAAAGAATCAGGAAAAAGATACCGTATTGTGGGTAGGGAGTCTCTGGACTGATAGATGTTTTGGATTTCAACTCACATGAACCCTGTCCACAATGGACATTCATATGAGATCATGGGAGTTGAAGTCCAAAGCACCTGGAAGGCAAAACGTTCCCTGTGCCATACCTATATATCCTGACTGTGCAATACTTCCTCCACCAAACTCATCACTAGAAAATGAGTGGGCTGACCTGCCTAAATGGTATAAAGTCTGAGAGGTAGCTCAGAAGTGCCAAGTCTTTTTCCATACAGATGACTGACCAGCTCAAGAAAAGAGGAAAGATCTTGCAATTCATCTAATACTTACGAGGATTCCAAGAAAGCAACAGAAACTTGGAGAACCAGTTCCATCTGGCCTCAGCCTGCCCATCAGCAAGGTGGCAGCCTCTGGCCACTTATAAGAACTTTTGGATCCATTCTCCCCCTTGTGATTCAGTTAAAGTGCATCACAGCGAAAAGTGGGTGGTGGGAATTAAGGTGGGATTTGTGTGTTCTCCAACAATTGCTCATAATTCTACAAGGAGGTTTTTCTACTGTCACCACCCCTCAAGTTCCAGGATCTTAACTCAAGAGAATGCTCACAGAGGCCTGAAGTCAAAGTGAAACAAAAGTGTATTTAGAAAAGCAATGGCTCACCTTTCCATAGAGCTCCTTGTGAGGTCCAGTCTCAATGAAGACTGCACCTCCTGGAACCAATCCCAAGGGCTCATCCTTGCTCTTTGGAGGTTCTTCACCAGGCTTCAAGGGGCGGCGAGGCCCTGCAGGCTCCAATTCCTGGACTGCTGAGCGGTCTGCTCCAAGGCCAAGGCCTTTGGGACGAAGACGGTTCTCAGGAGGCTTTACATCCCTGAGCAGGGTTGGGGGAAAGGGAAGAAACAGGATTGATCTTGTCCAGGAGGAGGAGGCAGCATTTCCCCCCTCAAGAATGCAAACCTAAGTGGTGGAATGGAGAGAGTACTGGATCAGGTACAAGACAGACATAGCCCTCTAGATGTTGCTGGACTGCTCCTCCCATCATCCCTTACCACTAGATGTGCTACTAGGGCTCATGGGAATTTAAGTCCAGCAACAACTGAAGGGTCCTACTCTGGACAACCTGAGATGTATCATGTTCAAGTCTTAGCAAATATAATACATTTTAACCTGTTTTTTTCTTATTGTTTAATTTTTTAAAACTTTTGTACTTTGCAGATTTTTAACAATGTTCTTTAATCATTGTAAATCACTCTGAATCCCAATATGGAGTCAGGGTAATAATAATAGTAATAAGAAGCAGCAGCAACACAAGAAGAAGAACCGCAAATCTTGGCTGGTGGAGGAGATTCCCATCCAGGAAATCTGAGGGTAGTGAATGCTGTTACTCTCAACTTTCAAAAAGCAAATTATAGAGATTTCAGTAATTTTCAATGCCACTTTAATATATAATATATAAAATAAAGGTACAGGTTTCCCCTTTGACAAGATTGTCTAGTCATGACCGACTGTATATCCATACATATACTCCCAGAGATATTTTCAAAGGTGTGACCACAACTAATCCATTCTGTTTAGTCTCTTCTGACAAGCAACTTACTGCCATAAAAAAAAATCACAATTTGCTCCAGCTGCCCACATGCTTCCCTTCTTTCCTCCTGCCTCTCCAACAGTGTCCTAGGGCTACAGCCAAATTCATTTCAGGATCATGTCACCTTAACCTGCAGCAGCTTCTGTAAATCAGTGCCTCAGCTGTGGAATTTCCTACCCAAGAGGGTTAGGCTGGCCCCAATCTCTTTTAAGCTTCTGGCAAGCAGCCCAAACAGTGCTGTTGCACATGACACTCAATGTTTGAAATTGCTGTTTTAACTGTTTTAAAACTGGATTATAGAGTTCTTTTTAGACTGCTTTAAGAAGTTTTTACGAAGTATTTTAACATAATTTAAAATTCTTCTATGTCTGTATTGGTTTGTTTTTTATTTGTTCATTGCTGCAGGAGTCCTCATGGGCTGGTAAATGGTACAGAAATACTTTAAATAAATACATTTTATTATGCTTATTGAGATCTGTAAAATGTGCCATCAACAGCCTTGCTTCAGCATCATATTCCAAAACTTCAGGTTATTGCCAAGAACCTTATTTGACTCCATCTGTAGAAGAGCTCAGCCATCAGCAACATGTGCCCAACCTAGTGTTAGCCAAATGGCAAAAAGTATCTCATTTGTACTGTCAGCCTTACTGTTTTTTTTTTAGTGTCCTGAAGCTAGGAGTCAGTCCATTACAAAGACTTAGAATTTATTACATAAAAACCCAGTTCGCTATAACCAGCCTGTAGAACAAACATAGGCAAGTGTGGTGGTTGCCCTGCAACTCCTGTCAGCTCTAGCCAGCACAGCCCATGGGAAGGGATAAAAGTAATTGTAGTCCAACAATATCTGGGTGTATGTATGTGCATATTCCCCCCCCTCCCATGGGAAACATGCATTCAAACACAGAAATTTAAAATGAGCCTTTGCCTACTTAATTCCAACTATTAAAGAGTAGTTTTAACCAGGCCTCTATGCTCTCCCACCACATGATGAAGCTCCCACATTTAAGTTTTTAAGAAAAGAAGGTTCCACAGTTGAGATACAGTACCCTAATAGCCCTTATTTATGTCCTTGTTGGATCTGGCTCATAATTTAAGAATCACTGCCCTATAGCTGTGGTCCCCAGGCTTATGATTTAAACCCAAATCTCCCAGGTAAATGCATCAGCTACAAGTGCAATAAGCTATCCTAGGCAAGCTGCTTTCAGCTTTTGTTCACCAACTAGGTAATGAAAATAACAAAGGGCTGCCTCATATAATTAAATTACAATAATGTGGAAACAGGGCAGAGTAGAATGGTAGGATGGGTAAAATAACTTTCAGAATCTCAACACTTTTCTAACCCCCTTTTCTCCTTGTCTTTGATGCTCTCCCAGTGCTAGTGTTTAGACTGCGATATAGTTGGGCTATGGCCTGCTTTTTCTGTTTAAGTCACTTGTGATATATAAATGTATTGTTGTCGTTACTAAAACTACACCCTTCACCACCCAAAGACACTTACTGCTTGAAGGTGCGCCCAATGCCTTCGCCTGCCTTCCAGCCCATGCCCTTCAGCATGGCAAGGCCATAGGCTTCCACTGGGACCTCTTCATAATCTGCTTCTGTTGACTACCAAGGAGAGGGAAGAAAAGGACAGACATTAAACCCTCCTGGCCAGAAGTTCTGATAGTTGAACCTGATGAATCCTTCACTATCCTTACCGACTCTGGGCGGAGGCTGACGTCCACTTTTTCTCCATCCTCATAGCCCCCAGGCACCCGATTCTGCATGAGGAGGGGGATGGCAAATGTGGGGTCTAGCTTGGTGCCACTCTCCCATTGCTCCTGTGACTTCTTGGATTCTAAATATGAAGATAGGGTAGGCAGAGTCTAAGCAACTAGACACAGATCTCAGTCCGAGAAGGCTCAGGCTCAAGTATTTCTTCCTATGCTCAGGCTGGGGAGTGTGCTGTAGGGGGGAGACTTAGGATCAAAACACACTGCAGAAATAATCCAGTTTGAGACGACTTTAACTGCCCTGGTTCAGTGCTTGGGAATCCTGGGAACTGTAGTTTATTGTGGCACCAGAGCTCTCTGGCAGACAAGGCTCAATGTCTCACAAAACTACAAAGGGCTGCCTCATATAATTAGCACTGAGCCAAGGCAGTTAAAGCGGTTTCAAACTGGAGTATTTCTGCAGCATGTTTTAGAATATAGTGCCAGACAGCTTGCAAAAATCATGTACAATCAGGAGGTTGGCTGATCATCTTTCAAGGCAAAGATTCAGGCAAAATCATTTGAATGCATCCAAAGTGGGGTAGTTTAGATTTTGGTGCCCACCTCTTACTAAAGATGCCTGAGTTTCTCTCTTCTGTCAGAGAATCTTCTCTGAAGATTCATCACATGACAATCAGCACTTCTGTTCTATTGTTCCCAATTTTTTTTTATTCCAACAGGGACCAGAACGGTTTTTGATCAATTCCACTGACAATGCTGAAGTCTTTCAGAGTCACACTGCTGTCTGGGTGCCTTCCTACCCTCCATGTGAAGCAACTATAGCTCTCACAGGAGACGGTCTGCCTTGAGCAGAGGAAGAATTGTGCCTGTGTTTAAATTCCTGATGTAGAAATCAAATATGGATTTCCCCTGTTCCCATGAAAGCAACAAGAAATTTGTCATGTTCCACTATGTATGCTCTCCTTTTCCTCTTATAAAACTTAAGGCAAGTGAGGAATTTTCCACCACCCCCAGCCAATATAGCCAAACATAACTATGGGAACTATATTCCAAAACATCTGGCTGATTAAAGGTTCCCCACCCTGTCTTTAAGCAAACCTTAGGGGTGAAACAGACAGGCATCCAGGAGTGGCCAGAAGCCGCTACCAGCCCAATCACCCCAGGGCCATGGCAAACAAATGCCGTGGCACCAAGGGCATCTCCTGCCATAGTCTCAAATGGACTGCGGCAAGGAGTGGAAAAATAAACTAACTAAAAAGACTGCAAATAAAAGTCTCAAGATCCATTCTGCCTGTCATTTGCAGACTGCCTGTCACTAGCCTTTTGGGGCTGGTTTTGGGGTGCCTAAGACGACCCTGGTATGGCTGGGGCGGGGGGGCGCTTCCAGGCGCTCCAGGAGCCTGTGTTGTCTAAACACCATGCCCACTGGAGTGGCCAGAGGCCACACCCGTCTGCCTGTTTGTTTTGGGCCATCATAACAAGAAGGCAACGTCTTCACACTTAAGCCACAGCTCAACTTTAAGCTAGCTATGTACAGTTTGGCTTTTCCCTTTTGCAGATACAAGGAAGAGGCATGGGAGATAGATACACTCACTAACAGAAAGGCAAAAGGTTTTTCTCTGAAGATGCTAGCCACAGATGCTGGCGAAACATCAGAAAGAAACTCTTTCAGAACATGGCCACACAGCCCGGAAAAAAACCCACAAAAAAACTATGGATGCCGGCCATGAAAGCCTACGACTTCACAGAAAGGCAAGAAATTGGCAGTTGGATGGATGATGCAGAGCAGAAGAGGAAAATGGAAATTTTTTTTTTGAGTCTAGGTCTTGAGACATTTATTTGCAGTCGTTTTAGTTAATTTATTTTATTGAAATAAACTGAAAACTTGAAATACATTAAAATTCAATAAATGAAATGAAAATTCACCAGATGACAGCCAGCACTCCTGACCTAGTGTTCTCAAAGCGTTACATTCCAAGAGTGGCTAGAATGGGTTTGGTCAATAAAGATGAAGCCTTTCATATTCACACTGCTGTTGATGCTTTCACACCCTCTGTTACCCCACTTGGGCCTTTGTAGCACAGTTGATGGCACAGAGAAAACAAGAATCATGTCCTGTACTGGCTCTCAGGAAAGGAAAAGGGTGCAACTTTCAACAAAGGATATCTAGGAAGTTTTCACCTTCTATGAGTTCTCGGATCGCTTGAGCCTCATCACCATTGGCCACATCCTGCTCCAGAAGGGGTGGTGTCTTTTTCCACTGGTTCTTCTGAATCAGGGGAATGACAAGCTCTTTTGGCTGTGGGGCTGGCCGAATACTGCAGAGGAAAAACATGAACCCATTTAGAACCACAGAGAGCACTAATCTACCCACATAAAGAAGCTGATGCCGAAAAAAACCCCAAAAGGCACAATAGTGACTATGCTCATGCCCTCATGCAATTATTGCCTTTACTGCATGGAAAAAGAGTGCATATAGAGTTGACCCTCCACATTTGCAGTGACACTGCAGATTTGACTAATATGTTCTCTCAAGGAACCTCTAGGTCAGGGGTAGGCAACCTTTCCCCTTTAAGGGCCGAGGGACTTCAGCTCCCAGAATCCCAGGAGCTATTGGCCAACATAGGACTATTGGCCAACATGGCTAAGGCTTCTGGGAGCTGAAGTCCCTCGGCCCTTAAAGGGGAAAGATTGCCTACCCCTGCACTAGGTCCTCCAGTGCAAT
Source organism: Phrynosoma blainvillii (assembly GCA_026167975.1). NCBI lineage: Eukaryota > Metazoa > Chordata > Lepidosauria > Squamata > Phrynosomatidae > Phrynosoma > Phrynosoma blainvillii. The sequence goes on from JANUYF010000002.1 coordinate 183,554,166, forward strand.
TCTATGGCCATCTTTCACAAGAGATTGCATTGGAAGACCTAGAGATTCCTAGAGAAAACACTTCTCTAGGCATTTGTACGTTCTCCAGCTCAATTCTGTGGTCAACCTCTGGCAGATGTTGACCACAGTGCATTTGCACAAAATTCAAAGAGGCTTAAATTAATCCTAAACCAAATATACTGACACTGCAGAGTCATAGCCTGTGGCCAGGCTTGAGACTAGTCCAAATTACACTGCAGAAACAATCCAGTCTGAGACTGCTTTAACAACCCTGGCTCAATGCTAGGGAATTCTGGGAACTGTAGTTTTGTGAGACATTTAGCTTTCTCTGCCAGAGACCTCTGGTGCCACAGTAAACTAGAATCCCCAGGATTCCCTGATCCAGGGCAGTTAAAGCGGTCTCAAACTGGATTGTTTCTGCAGTGTTTTTTGGACCTGTCTCTCTCTTCAGATGTGGTTGGATCACAACTCCCATCAGTTAGCACAGCCACTAGTGAAAGGTAATGTGAGCTAAATCCAACAGGGCTCTCCAACTGAGGAAACCCAGGCCCAGAATTTGGAAAAGTTACTTTTTTCTACAGCAGACTCCTCCAGCTAGCAGGGCAATGCTCACTGTTGGATTATGGAAATTGTATATTCCTCCCCCCGGGTCAGAAAAGTAACCTTTCCAAGCTAAGCCCTAGGCATAAAACCCCTCTGCCTCTGCGCTGGAGCCCTGCTGCCGCTCCTCGCCGAGGCTCCCTGCTTCTGCCTCCGGGCGCAAGGCGGGGAGGCAACCGTAATACCTTTGCAATTCCCGCCCCTCGATGGCTGAGAGGAAATCGGGTTCCTGCTTCGCGTCGCCGCCATCCTGCCCGGTCACCGCAAGAAACCGCCTCCGCCCGGTTGTGCGGGTGAAGCCGAACGACACAGGGGCAGCCGGAGCCGCCGAAGACTTCTCAGTGCCCTCCGCCATCTTAGTTTCCACTTCCCTGTCCAGTTCCTCCATTTCCGTCGCGCCGCCGCGTGGCATCACGGGAGACGAAGTATTGAAGGCGCCCCTCTTCCTATCGAGCCTTGCGAGACCCAGAGTCCCAAATGACTACGACTCCCAGGATGCAACGAGGCACCGCGACGTCTTACATCGCCAAACCAAGCAAAAAACACTAACAACTCTCTTACAGTACGACGCTCAGGGACTCCGGATGACGAAACGACGGTGTCCCACTTAGCCCCAAACAGTGGTTTCCAAACCTTGCTTCGCCTGGTTTTGGTTTGGACTTCATTTCCCAGAAGCCCTAGCCACTTTGGCCAACGGTCAGGAATTCTGGGAGGTGAAGTCCAAAAACCGTGAAGGACCAAAGTGGAAACCGGTGACTTGAGGTAATTTTGGTTTCTGTCCGTTCTCTGAGTTACTTTTGGTATTTCTGATATTTTTTATCCAAGGAAAAGGGGAACTGTCATTTAGTTACCGTGCTGTGGGAGTCGTGGGCCCTGGGAGTCCGGTCTTCCTAATAGGATGCGAGCTAAAAGGGCTGTTTTAATCCCGCTTCAGTCGGCGGTGGGGCTGCTGCAGTTGTTCCTGGGGGACAACAGGGCGTTGTGTGGGTCAGGGCAAGGAGAGCAGCCTTTGCTGCCGTTACTTTGGCTGCATCCACACTGTAGGAATAATCCGGTTTGACCTCGCCTTAACTGCCACGGCTCCATACTGGGGAATTTTGGGAATGGTAGTTTGTTGTGGGCGCCTGCGTGACTGTCGATGGGGTGAAACAGACGAGCAAAATAAAGCAGGTTCCATCCACTTGAAGGTGGGGTGGCCTCCTTAATAGAGTTCATCCATGTGGCATGTGGCCTTCCTCTCTTCCTACTTCCCTCCACTTCCCCAGCATTATTGTCTTTTCCAAAGAGTCCTCCATTTTCATGTGTCTGAAATACGACAGTCTCTAAGTCTTGTCATTTTGGCTTCTAGGGATATCTCTGGCTTGATCTGCTCTAGGACCCACTTGTTTGTCCTTTTGGCTGTCCATGGGATCCTCAGCACTCTTCCCCAGCACCACATTATCTCAAATTAATTTTCTTCCTATCATCTTTCTTAACTGCAGCTCTCACATCCATACATGGTAATAGGGAATACAATGGCTTGTATGATTCTAACTTTTGTGCTGAGTTGTATGTCTTTGCATTTTAGGATCTTTTCTAGTTCTTTCATCACCACCTTCCCCATTCTAATCTTCTTCTGATTTCCTGACTGCAGTCCCCATTTCTATCAATGTTTGATCCCAGGTATGGGAATTCTTTTACTATTTCTATTTCTTCATTGTCTAGGTTGAACTTGTGAAGGTCCTCGGTGGTCATTATTTTCGTTTTCTTTATGTTCAACTTTAAGCCTGCCTATGTACTTCATTGATTTTCCTTAGTAGGTGTTCCAGGACTGTGAGGTTTTCTGCTAGTACTATGGTGTCATCAGCATATCTTAGATTGTTGATATTCCTTCCTCCTATTTTCACTCCTCCTTCTTCTGTGTCCAAGCCTGCTTTTCTTATAATATGTTCTGCATACAAGTTGCACAGATAGGGTGAAAGGATGCAGCCTTGTCTGACCCCTTTGTCAATTGGGAACCATTTTATTTCTCCCTGTTCTATTCTGTTCTGACAGTAGTCTCTTGTCCTGAGTACAGATTCCTCATTAGGACTATCAAATGTGTTGGCACTCCCATGACTTTAAGAGCGTTCCATAGCCTTTCATGATCTGTGCTGTTGAAGACTTTACTATAGTCTATAAAGCACATGCTGATTTTCTTCTGGAGTTCCTTTGTGCACTCCATTAAGCATTGTATGTTTGCAGTGTGGTCGCTAGTGCCTCTTCCTTTCCTGAACCCTGCTTGCACCTCTGGAATTTCTCTCTCCATGTATGATCGTAGTCTGTGGCTTCAAGCAAACAGGCAGGAAAGAGCAGCAAAAGCTGCTTCTTCTGAGAGCAGGCTGAGACTCCACGGACCATACTGCTCGCTCCCAAGGCGAGCTGCATGCTCACGCCATGACTGCATGGTGCAGTGTGAAGCTGCTCTGCTGGGTAATTTTTTAAAAATCCCCCCCCCCCATACCTGCACTCCATCTCAGGAACACAATCCCATTGGATGGCTGCCCCCCTCCTTGATCGGGCACACAGTCACACCTCCAACCCTCCACTGGCACACTTGGGAACCAGTATAGTTATCATAGCTTTGGCTTGTTTGTTTGTATTTGTGTGCCTATACAGGGAAAACCTTCATGTATACATTTCTGTACTGAGTATCTGCATATCCTCCAGTGTTCCAATTTAGGAATCCTGATTAATTGTCTGTCCTCCCACTTTTTTAGCTGCTTTTAAAATCTTCCAGTTTCTCTTTGCTCCCACTTTCCTCCTTTGTCCTCAACTTACTTCCATTGGTGGAAATGGAGTTCAAACTGCAAAGCAGTTACTCTAAATTTATTCAGAATGAGGGAGAGGAATCTTGCCCTTCACAGATGTTGTCATTTGCCTTGAAGTCCTTTACAATGTATAGCAACCCTAAAGCAAAGCTGTCATGCCAAGATTTGTCGGAGGGGGTTTCCCTTTGCATTTGTTAAGATAAATTCAAGGTGTTAAGCACTGTCTGTCCAGCAGAAGGGAGCACATTCTCTTATTTATACTACAATATAAACATCAACTGAGCTAGCTATGGTCTGGATTTTGGCCATGTTTTTCACCAGTGGTGGCATAAATATGAAATAAACTTTAAAATAACATTTTTCTTAACTTTCAACAGTAGTTCATTACTTTACACATTTCCAAGCCTTTTAAAAATGCTTGTGTGTTCCCAATTTCACTCTATAGGAAAACAATATAAAAAACAGCAAGTGGTTCACCAATTGCAATGATCTTCACTTTTATCTGATGTGAATATCTTTCACCTATTGGTTATAATGAATTCCAGGTGCTATTCAGAGGAAGGAACTGGCAAAACTACCTCTGAGTAATCCTTGCTTAAAGTAAAAGGTAAAGGTATTCCCTGTTGACAAGGTTGTCAAGTCATGTCCAACCATAGGAGGTGGTGCTCATCTCCATTACTAAGCCAAAGAGCCAGCATTGTCAGACTACTCTGTGATCATGTGGCCAACATGATTTGCACAGAACCCTGTTTACCTTCCCACCGAAGTGGTACCTATTTACCTACTTAAATTTGCATGCTTTTGAACTGCTAGGTTGGCAGAAGCTGGGACTAGTGATGGGAGCTCACCCCATCACACAGCACCTGGGCCTCGAGCTGCCAACCTGCCAATCTTGCAGTCAACAAAGTCAGCATCTTAACCACTTGAGCCACCACATCCCCTTATCCCTGCTTAAGAAAAACCCTATGAAATAGGGTCTCCACAAGTCGACAGGTGACTTGAAGGCACATATGCACACACAATAAGCCAATACTGCTGCTTAATCCATAGTTCTTGTTGGCACACTAGTCAAACAGTTAATGATTTTTTCTTTCTTTCTCACATCCAGAATCTTTCATATAAGGGAAGATGGGACGTTCCTCTAAGGACAAGCGTGACATTTACTACCGTCTGGCCAAGGAAGAGGGTTGGCGAGCTCGTAGTGCCTTCAAACTTCTGCAGCTGGATGAGGAATATCACTTGTTTCAAGGTGAATCGGAAAACATACTTCCAAATTTCATTCTGAGTTGGTGGATGCCTTTTTTTCCCTTTTCTTTTTTGCCTCATTAGAGGATTTCAAGGAACTCTGAGTTCTTAGTATCTCTTTGTCATTGTTGTGTGCCTTCAAGTCATTTCTGACTTATGGTGACCCTAACGCAGAGTTTTCTTGGCAAGTTTCTTCAGAAGGGGTTTGCCTTTGCCATTGCCAACCCCTGAGGCTGAAAGAGTGTGACTTGCCAAAGGTCATCTAGTGGGTTTCATGGTTGAGTGGAGAATTGAACCCTGGTGTTCAAAGTTATAGTCCAGTGCTCAAATGACTATACCACACTGGCTCCTTCCTAGTGCCTCTGTCCAGAATATATTTAGTGAATCATTGAAACTGTAGGTGGGAATTGTGCAATCTTTCAGTCTTCTAACAACAGCACTGTCTTATCTTAGCTGCCTTAAGTCCCATAGCTGCCTCGAATATTTGGGAGAAAGGTGGGATATGAATCCAGTGAATGCAATAAATAAATAAATAAAATCTTTCTTTTTCTCTTGCCCTTTCCAGGCGTCTCAAGGGCTGTGGATCTCTGTGCTGCTCCTGGGAGCTGGAGTCAAGTTTTGAGCCGAAAGCTGAAGTAAGCATGCCACTTTGTTCTGGAGTCTGTAGGGGGTTGCAGCTTGCTAAAGGACAGACTCATCCTCATATTCCACCTCCCTTTTCCTTTCACAGAGGAGAAGGTGCTAAAAACTCAGATGTCAAAATAGTGGCTGTAGATTTGCAAGCTATGGCTCCATTGCCTGGAGTCATCCAGATCCAGGGGGATATTACCAAGGTATGTGCTGCTAGCTGGTGCTATCCAACCCAAACCAAAGTCAGTCCTGCCTCTCTTGGAGCTTAGGGCCTACCCAGCAACATTTTTGCCAATGTACATTTTTCTCTCTATCTGTCTCTGTTTCCAGGTCTCTACAGCTCAGGAAATCATTCGTCATTTTGAAGGGCAACCTGCTGACTTGGTGGTGTGTGATGGAGCCCCTGATGGTAGGTGGAAACCATGACCACAGTTCTAGTGTTTCTCAGCACCAGTCATTGCCCTTTTTCCAGGATTATGCAGCAGTCACAAGGGAAGGGATGTAAAATCTGCTGTCTCTGAACAGTGTACAGTGCCTTAGTTCCTTCATGGCCTCTGTGTTGCTACCATAATTGCCTATGCTAGTGCACTGTACCAAGAGGATCCTGACCCATGCTCTCAATCCATCTGAGACTTCTGCTAGCTTTACAGGGAGTGAAGGAAAGCTTCCTTATTTCCCTTGATGTGTCCTTCCTCTACTCTTCCAGTGACTGGACTCCATGACATTGATGAGTACATTCAGGCCCAGCTGCTGCTTGCTGTGAGTATTTCTGACTTGTTTTGTCCCCCTTGTATGTTGACCAAACTCAGCCACATTGGATTCAGTATTAGCCAGGGCTCAGGCTAGACTCAGGCCTGCATCCTTCTGAGGTCGCTAAAATGAGTACCCAACTGTTGGGGGGCAATGAGCTTACAGTTGTAAACCGCTTAGACATCCCATAGCGCGATATGAAGCAGTATATAAATGAAGCTGCCTTGCTTTGCTTTGCTAATCATTCGTCTCCTTATTTATTTGTTTATTTTATGCATTCTGCCTTTCTCCAGAATGGGTCCCAAGGCAGTTCACAGCATGAATCAAAACAAAATATATGCATTATAATAATAAATAACTTGAAAACAGTTAAGAGAAACAACCATGTTAAAACACCAGTACTTCAAACAATAAAAAATCATTCAAAAGCATAACAAAAATGCAGCATACATGACCTGTTAAAGACCTTTTGTACATAGCCACATAGTTGTTAAATGCTTGTTCAAATGAAATAGTTTTTCATTTGCTCTCCTGCCACTACCAGTGGAAAGAGAGCAGGGAGGGGGCCAGACCTATGGTAAAAAACTTTTGCAGCCTGGGAGCCGCTACTGAGTAGATTCTCTCCCATGTACCTGTGGAGCTGGTGGAACCAAGAGGAAGTTTCCCCTTAAGAATCTTAAAATTTGGGCAGGCTGCTTGCTGTCATGTGGACTTACCACATGGTGTCAGCATCAGAAGGGGGTTATTCAGACTTTTTTTAGCGTGACTATTCAAATAATTTCACACACGCATTCTGGTTTTGTTGTTCACACTATTTTTTTATCTTAATTGTATCTCTGCACATCTCTGTGAATTCTGTTGCTCACACATGTCAGTACTCAAAGATGAAGTCAATGATGCGGATGTATTTGAAACACATTCAAGACATGCAGAGGTTTATCCCGGTTTATCCCATGTCTGTTCGCATTGGTTATTCACACAGCCAACAATTCAAATCTTTTAGGAAAACTCGGGGGGGGAGGGAGAACCAAGATTGATTGTCCCAGGATAAGTGGGTTTTTTGGCAGTTCCCACCAAAAACTTACTCGGATGCATTCCAAATGCATGTGAACAACAAAGATTCAACATAGATTCTACTGGGATTACTTTCACCGTCTAAATAACCCTGAGGTGAGGAAATGGATAGGTTCTTGCAAGTAGGTTTACTGCATGATTGTGGATGACATTGGCTGCATATGCACTGCAGAATAAATGCAATTTGACACCACTAACTGACATGGCTCAATGCTATGGAATTCTGAATTTTGTGAGATATTTACCCTTCTCTCCCAGAGAACTCTAGTGCCAGAACAAAGTACAAATCCCAGGATTCCATAGGATGGAGCCATGGCAGTTAAAGTAGTGCCAAACTACATTAATTCTGCAGTGTAGGATCCATGACTATTGTGAGCCAGAAAGCAAGCAGTTAGCGGGGGGGGGGGGGGGGTTGCAGACTTCCAGAAATAGTGCAAATTGAGTCCACTTTTAGGGTTAGTGCTAGGGAATCATGGGAATTGTTTTTTTCCTGAGACATTGAGCCTTCTCTGTCAGAGAGCTCTGGTGCCACAATAAAATACAGTTCCCATGATTCCCTAACCCTAACCCTAAAAGTGGACTCAATTTGCACTATTTCTGGCAGTCTGCAACCCCCCTTAGTCATTTCCTGGTGCATAGCAGTGCTACAGCTGCTGCTGCAGCTGCCAGGTCACTCACAGATGAAAGACAGGCTGGCAGCTGTAGAAAGCATCTCTGCCTGGGTTCCAGGTGAACACTGGGTGGTGACGGCATTATGTCAATCCTGGTGGGCTCTTTATGGGCCCAAGTAAACACTTCACTGTGCTAGGGGCTGATACTGGGTTTGATATCAGGAGTGCATGATGTCTCCAGAAGATGTTCTTTCACATCCTCTGATTCCCCATAATAGGAAGAGTGGCCTACAATTGCCTCCTCTGATAGCAGACCCGGGGAAAATAGGAGACCAGTACCTGAGCTCCAGGTCGCCTAACTTGAGCCCCATGATGCCTGCTACTTACTCTGTGACAAGGGCTATTGCATGGTCTCAACATGTAAAAACGTATATTCTGCAGAACACACTGCAAAATATTCAGCATCCGTATTAGACCGTTCTGTTTCTTTGTTTCAAGCATGCGTCAACACCTATAGCAATGGAAACAGACTTACACTGATAAGGGCAGTCTCTTGTGAAGTCTCACAGTATTTGATTAATAGATAAACAAATGTATGGTTTTGTAAATATGTAGCTAGATTTGAGAGAACCAGTGTGATGTAGTGGTCTGGATGTTTAGAATGAAGTTGAGAACTTGAGTTAACGTTAAGTTGAGAACAACTTGAAGGCACACAACAACAAACAAAGCTAGATATGAATTGCAAAACTAAGCTTCCTTGGTGCATAATATAGATTTTCCTGCTTATCTTACTTGCTGTCTGTGTCACACACACTTACTGTGCCTTGAAAGACAGAGGGGGTGGGGAAGAGGCTGATAAGGAGAGATTGCTAAGCATTTACCATTTTGTTCCACCAAGCTAGCCGAAATTTCTCTTTAAGGGATATGGATTATTTAGTCCTATTCAATCCAAAAAAGGCAGGGGTAGATGAGTTGTCTCAACATTAATTCTCCTGTTGAGAATTAACAGGTTTTCAAGTTGGAATTCTGTGCCTGGGGTATACTATTTCATGCTGGATTTGAGGTCTTAAATTATTAAGTTATTAAGTTAAATTATTAAGTGGCCCTTCATATAGGAGAGAGAGAGAGGGGGAAGGGAAATTGCTGCACATAGAAAGGTACCTGTGTTGGAAAGATGGTTATAGCCTAGCTTTTTCTTCAGCATGTCTCTGTGGTGGTGATGTGTGTATCCATGTGTGAACGATCAGGCTGTTATATCAGCTTCTACCTGCAGTCCAAAGTTATACAGCTGAGACACAGTTTTATTGCCTCAGTGAGAACTCAGCCTTCATTTAGTGTTCACAGTTGGGGCAGTTGAAAAGTGATTATGAGTAAATGGGAAATTTGTACAACCCCCTAGATGGGAATGGGGAACTTTTGACTCTCCAGATGTTTTGCATGTCAACTCAGAAAGTCCAAGCCACCATGGACATGGGTAACATATGGTGATAATCATGGGCCAGAGGTTCCCCATTCCTGACTTAGATAGATGTGGCATACTAGACAAATCCATTCCATCTCTTTTACCCAAACTGGATCTTTGCTTGTGAAGAGGAGAAAAAAGAAATAATGCATAGAAAGCCACAATCTACACTCCTCTTCCTGTTCAAAATATGTTGGGGTAGTGGCTACATTCCGTACATACCTAACTGTAGAAATTTCTGCTGCATCTTCATGTCAAAAGAGTTTTATCCACACAGTCATTCTTTTCTTCTAGGCCTTGAACATCACCACACATGTACTAAAAAAGGGAGGAACCTTTGTGGCAAAGGTCAGTACTACAGGTGCCCAGGAGATGTGTTGTTGTAGACTCCACTAGCATTGTTATGACTCCTGCTGTGCCTTCTGCTGACTTACAGAGGGGATGGATCTTGGGGTGGTAGGACCCACAGCATGAGGAGTTCAGGCTGGTGAGAGTCACTGATGGGGGTGTCAGGCTGAATGGCAATTTTGCCGTGGGAGGGAAGCTTCCTGAGCCCAGTGAGACTTGGGTTGGCATAAGATTCTCTAATCTTCCTTACCTGTGTATTGGATGGTAATATCCTAATACGGATAAACAGTGGCATTTTGCCTTCCCATCTCAGATTTTCCGAGGGAAGGATGTCACCCTTCTCTATTCCCAACTGCGGATTTTCTTTCCTGATGTCACATGTGCCAAACCCCGGAGCAGCCGTAACTCCAGCATTGGTGAGTACGTGAGCACCTTATGGTGTTAGTGGGGTTTGTTTTTTTTTTTTTGCAAGGTTGCAAGTTGTCACTTGGAGAATCTTGCATAATGTGTGCAAACAGCTTGCCAAAATCAATAGAATCTCAGCTTTGATCTCAAAATGGACACATTCCCCACCACCACCACCACATATTTAGTTCTCATAATTGTAGGTGGGTGCTTGAAAGCATGTGCATGGTCTTGAAAAGACTCAGATGTACAGAGGATGGGAGTTGACTTGACCTAAAAGTAATCACATTGGTGTGTAATAGAAGCTTACCAGCAGTTTACCATTGATGTATAGAGATATGTAGATATTGGTCATGGGACTTGACTCATGGGATGGGGGAACAGCACCAGATTAAGGGTGTAAATTATAGTTCAGGATGCCAGAGCTTTGACCTCATGAGCTTTAACTCCATTTCTGTCTTTGCAGAAGCTTTTGTCGTTTGCCGAAACTACAGCCCCCCTGAAGGCTATGTGCCAAACATGTCCAACCCACTGTTAGATCACTGTTATGGTAAGGAAACTTGAAGAGGGAAAGGTGTTTTTCAGGATGGTGCTCTGCTGTTGAGTACTGAGCAAGGAAACTCGTTGGGTTAGATAATTTGCTAGCAGGGGAGAGAGGGGATAAGGAAGGCTAGGAGGGAGGAGAAGACAACAGCTGCAGGGGGATTATGAGTGGTGAGAGCTTGTGACAGGAATCAGAACAGACTGTCTTGAAAGGTGGTGGGCTCCTTTATTACAGGTTTTAAAGCAAAGATGGATAGCTATCGGGGTACTACAGTAGTGGATTTTGTCCCTCTGCAGTAGGTTGGGCTAGCTGATCTTTGAGGTACCCTCCAATTCTCACAATTCTGTGATCCATTGCTGCCAAATAAAGTAACAGTGTCTTGCATTTCCCTTCTTGATCTGTCACTCCTGCTCTTCGAATTCCAGTTTGAAGTGCTGTTGTTGCCTCCAGCACTAACCTCACAATCTGAAATGCAAGGAGTCTGTTGCTAGCTCCCTAAATTTTTAAGAGACTATCAGGGAGAAAAGAACCATGAAACCTTGGAGCATACCAGACACTTCCAAGACCCCATAGTACTTGGCAAACTATAACAACATTTCAAGTGACACATATGATTTGGAGGAAGCACAGTTAATAACACAGCAGGCACATACTTTGTTTAAATAGCAAGGAGGCATAACTGACCCAGTAACCCCTTTTTTTGTAATTGTTGATCTTCGGATATGTTTACTTAAAGACACATCAATTGCACAATCAGAACTGATTCAGATAACACATACAAAGTAACAAAGAGTCTTGTGGCACTTCATAAATAATTTTTTTTATAATGGGATAAATTTTTGTAAACGACTCCATTTCAAACAAAAAATCCACCAGATACCTTTATTGGCCAACCAAAATGCACAATATACTTGTTGCATGCTTTCAAAGCTCCACTGGCGTCTTCGTCAGGCAAGATGTTACAAACCAAACAGGAGAAAAACAATTGGAGATGTTAGTCAGATGCTTGCATTTTGATGTTTCTGTCCTTAGTTAAGATGGTAAGTGGAGGGTATCTTTTGCAGGCCGGTCTCTCTCCTTCTGGCCATGTGGATATTGGGAGATTTGCAAAGACCAGGAAATTTAAAGTCCATTTGCATTTGGAGTCCATTTCATCACTTGTAGCTAGTGTTATTTTTAGTTGGCTTAGGTGTAGAGGGGGAAAATTACAACAGAAAGGTTCATTGGCAATGAAATACAAAAAGTTCAGCCTGGAAGAATTAAATGAAATTGTGTGTAAAATGAGCACAGTGACTATACAACAGCAGCCATTGTTAATCACAAAACCATCTTAGCTTTGTTATGTGATTTATCAGCCTTTTCTAAATGACACAAATGCTGGTGTGTCATCCAGGCATCAAAACTTAAGGCAGAAGAGTTTCATCTTGCTTTTGGGTCAATAAGTACACCCTGGTACCACTTTTCTTTGTGTCAAAGCTGGCTTTCGAAGACTCAAGCATCAATTCAGAAATTCCCCAGTAAGTTAAGTAAGAGAGGTCTCTTTGATGTTCAAACATACACTGGGTGAATACACTTGAAATGCTGTACACCTGGCACATTTGAGCAGCCACATCCTGTGGAACAATGAGCTGAGTGTTCAGTTGCAAGACACCTTTTTTCATGAGTAGGCGGACAATGATTGATCTGTCTACCACAATTGCGGAGGCAGACTGTGAGAAAGTGGCATGTAGTCTTCAGGAACAGACAAGTGTATCATTAATGTCTCACTTAAGAAATTTGCCTGCTCTTTGTTCACAGAATGACTGGAGAATGTAGATTGTTATAGGAAAATTAAAGTTCAGATGTAAACTGTCTGGAATGTGGTTGAGCAATCATAGCTTTGCCCCACAGCATACAAGATGGGGGAGGGGGAGGATGTTTGCAAGTACTGAGAATTCTTGGCTAAAGCCCTTAGGTTCATAGGACGTTATCACACGGGGCAAATCTGCTGGTTAATCCACACAAATCCCAAACAAAAACTGGATTTGTGCCTCACGTTTTCACACGACGTCGTGTTCCAGAAACTGGACAAAGTTGGTTCCAGAAACTGGACAAAGTGGACAGAAACTGGTGTTATCCGAGATCTTTTGAAATTCGGTTGTTTTGAGGAAATGCATTTGCGAAATTACAGTAATTTCGCATTTACCGTAATGTGAAAAGCAAATGCGCATTTGGAGCAATGAAAATGGGGAAAAGGAAGTGACGAAAACAACATCGGCCAGCCGCGGCGAGCATAGCTATATCTGCGCATGTGCTAGAAGATCATTTCTAGTACATTTATGGGCTTTTCTCACTTGTGTGTGAATGTTAAATGCGGTTAGCGTGAGCTTATTGTAATTTCGCAATTAAGGTAATTATGTGTGAAAGCCATTTGCAGAATCAAGGTTTATTTTCGGTTTATTTTTGGGATTTCTCATTTCCACTTTATTATCGCTTTGTGGCCCATGTGTGATAACGTCCATAGTGGGCAGCCTTTTCTGCACAACTATTCACTGACATCTAAAGTATGATAGTGCTACTTCTTGTGTGCACTGTGGCGTACACAGCTGGCATGGAAAGCTGGTGTAGTAGCATAATGGCTAAGAATGTAAACAGGAAACCCTTGACACAGATCCACGCACAGCACAAACCTATCCATGTCTACTTAGGACCCTCACCTCCTCCCTTTGCTCTATGCCATCAATAATACTGGTCTACATCAAAGAGTTCTTGTAATATACCTGATCATGTATATTAAAAGGGGTAATTGTGTGAGTTTGATGCATCAAAAAACATGGGTTTTCTGACATTTTCATGTCTAAAAGGTTTTGTGTGTTACATCCTTTCATAAACTGTAGCTCACTTCTTCAGATACATGGAGTCCAGCTATATAGATAGACATTTATCCCCATGTAGGGAGGGAAGGGAAATATAACAGAAATGCAAAGTGACCAGTAGGTTAATGGTCTTAGCACTGGCCACAACACTCTGTTACCACTTAAGATGGTGAGCATTACATAAATCTGTGTCTTATTTTTGTTATTTGCCCTTTCTGCTTTTGTTTTCCTTCTCAGTCTTTCCACTTACTTAGGGCCAAAACACATTGCAGAAATAATCCAGTTTGAGACGACTTTAACTGTCCTGGCTCAGTGCTAGGGAATCTTGGAAATTGTAGTTTATTGTGGCACCAGAGCTCTCTGACAGAGAAGGCTGAATGTCTCACAAAACTACAGTTCCCAGAATTCCTTAGCATTGAGCCAGGGCAGTTAAAGCAGTCTCAAACTGGATTATTTCTGCACTGTGTTTTGGAACTCAATTTTGTTTTGTTTTTCTCTTTGCTTAAACATCAGCTTTGTATCTATTTCTTACCTCCAACCCTTTTCTTTAGTTATTTAGCTGTGGAACTCTTTACTATTTGACATCTTTTTTGCCAGCACTCTTCTGTGATTTTTCCCCCCCCCGTTTGTGTTCCCTTCACTGATTTTTATCTTCTTCTTTATCCAATTTCTAGTCTTATACACTTTTCTGCTTACAAAATGTAATATTACTACAGGCTGAGTATCACTTACCCGGATATCTGGAATACAGTGGGCCTTTGGTATCTGCTGGAATTTGGTTCCAGGACACACACCCCTCCATGGATACCAACATCCATGAATGCTCAAGTCCGATTAAATACAATGGCATAATAAGATGGTGTCCCTTATATAAAATGGCAAAATCGAGGTTTGCTTTTGGAATGTATATATATGTTTAAATGTTTTCAAACCGTGGATGCTTGAATCTGTGGATAAAATACCTGTGGATATGGACTGCTGATTGTACTCTGAAATTGTCTGCATGGGTGGTTGAAATAGTGACACCTTTGCTTTCTGGTGATCCAATGTGCACAAACTTCATTTTATGCACAAAATTGTTTAAAATATTGCATATCAAATTACCTTAGGGCTATATGAATGTATATGAAACATAAATGAATTTTGTATTTAGATTTATGTCCCTTTCCAAGATATTATGTATATGCAAATATTCCATAATCCAAGCAAATCTCAAACACTTCTGGTCCCAAGCATTTTGGATAAGGGCTACTCAGCCTGTAATAATATGCTGATTCTGCAAGCAACACTCATTGTTTTCCCTTCTGTTTGGTGCCCAATATGATAGCCTCATGATACTGTGCACAGTGTTGGAATTGGCCTGAGCTGTGCACACCATTTGTGCTTCAATCAGCACCAAACACTGGATTAACCTTTCCCTGAAGTATCATTGCAGCTGTGGAGTTAACAGCACTCTTATGATTCTTCAAAAGTAAGCTCATTGTGCATTGTTTCTAGGCAAAAAAGGATGCTTATGATTGCTGTAACTGGAATTTTCAGAGCCATAGAAAATCAAAAATCATAAGTGTAAGGATTTTCTTGAACTGGAGAGACAAAAGGGACAAACTTGGGGATATTCAGTAGGGGTCAAGAATTGCAGGGAGTCTGGTGTTTGCTGTGGCAGAGGGATATAGGCAGTGTGCACAACAGGAGGGCCCTTCTTGCAGCTGGCACTTACTAAGTCTTCTCTGATACAGATATGGATTTTAATCAGTTGGAGGGTCCTAATCGGGTCATTGTCCCCTTCCTGGCTTGTGGAGATCTGAGTGCCTATGACTCTGACCGGACGTATCCTCTACAGGTAATGCTCGAGGGTCTTGTGACATGACTAATGTTCTGGAGGTAAGCAAGGATGGATGACTCAGTCTGTCTTTGTTCTCACAGAGAAACTGGGTCTATAGGTAACATTTTCATAGAATCAGGTGGAATCCTGGGGGGCCCTTCCTGAATTGATAGTGGTGATATCAGCTTTTGCCTATCTGTAATGGTGGCATTAACAGGTCCTTTCCCTAATAAGGTGAACAAGGGCTATTACTTAGTCCTACTACTCTAACTGCACCTAGACCTTGGATGGGAAACAGTTGTGGTCCAAAGGCCAGGTAAATGAATTGTATAACTTGTCTCTCCCTTTCCCCCATTTGGCCAGCTGGATCCTGGGAAGGAATATACCTACACACCTCCCACTCAGCCCCCCATCCGCCCCCCTTATGAAGAAGCCTGCTTTTTAAAGAAACACAATCTTCTCACCAAGGAGTCAACACCCCAGCCTCAGCAACATGCTGCTCCCCATGAGCCTCTGCAGCAGCAAGAGCAGGGGGCAGGGGGCTTAGAGACTGAAGTCATAGATGCCCTGGAGGAGTTGTCCACGTGACATAAGGACATGTGGAGGTATGCCTGCATTCTACCCTCTGTTGCTTTGAAAGACTTTTGATTTAACTCTTCTCGGTTACCTTGTAGGATTTCTTGATTTATACCTCAAAAGACCTCAGAAATCCCTAACAACACAACACTGGTTTTAATAAAATTCTTATTACTTAATCAAATTTTGCATTATTTTTGTGTGTGGCTTTTTTAGTGTAATAACTGCCTAGACCATCTGTTGTGGAGGTCTGGGTTCAAGTTCCTACCCACTTATCAAGGAGTGGCCTTAAATTTGTTGTTGCTGTTATATTTATTTATATCCCAACTTTTCCCCTGTCTGGGACTCAATGCAGCTTAAAAAGATTAAAACAAATACAGCTTTAAAATGGATATACACCATATAAATAGCATTCTCTTGGCTTAACATCCCTTGTAAAATGGGTATGAGATGAGAGCGCCCAAGGGAAGGTAAATGTACAGTATTTTGTACACTGCAGGACGCATTAGAAATTATTCATTGACCATTTGTAAACACATATTGTTTCCCTATGATTTCTCCATACTCCCCACTGTATGACTTTTCTGTTTTTTTATTCTGCTCCTGTTAGAGCGTTTACTAATGACCTTCTTGATTCCAACAGTCAACACTAGACTGAAATCCCCATACTGTTTCTGAGGGAAAGCCTCTTCCCCTTCTTTCTGCATTCCACCCAAAGCATGATGTTCAACATTGTCATCTTCTTCACCTTGGGTTCCCCAGGTCCGCATGTGTTGTTGTTTTTCAGTTCTCAGAATCCAGGTGCTTTTGTCTTTGCCCTGAAGGGGGACAATTTTCTAGGGATTGTGTTTACACCACAGTGATCCCATCAGTATCCACTTTGACAACCTGGGCTTGAACTTGGATTCCAGTTGATGACAGTTCAACCCCAGTTCTTTCAAGTGGCACTCTTGTCTTAACTCCCTCCACCCTTAGCATTCCCTTTCTCTGGCTGCCCAGTCCCCAGCTTTCCTGCTGTCTGGCCTTTGGCTCCCCAATCATAAAATCAAACCTGTCCAGTGGAGAGTGCTCAATCGTACACAGAGACTCATCAGGGAGATAGCCAGGGTTGGTTCCCTCCATTGATGTTTCATCTGCTGGGCTGCAGGACTCAGACTGCGCCCCCTCAGTTTGAGAGGCTCGATGGCGAGTTACTTGCCAGGGGTCTGGTTGTGGTTCAATTCTTCGGAAAGAGTAACGGGCAAATAGGCCAATGAAAAACATTTCAACAGCTAATGAGTAGTAGTAGATTACTGCAAAGATAAAAGACAGTTAAAAATAAAGTGTCCATTATGGCAAATTCTGTGAATGTATATGATTCCCCAGGTTGCATAAAAGGTAGTATGATATGGGGTGCAAAATTCTATTTCCTGAAATCTCTTTAAACAGATGTTGGATGGCCATTTTACAGGAGTAGATTAGTTGTGTATTCCTACATGGCAGGAAGCTGGGAATATTTGGCTCTTGTAGTCCCTTCTAACCTATTCTATGAACGAACCCCCATCTACGTTTTTTTTAAAAAAGTTAGTTTCTAGCCCTTACTGTAGTACAGGTTGAGTCTCCCTTATCCAAAATGCTTGGAACCAGAAGGGTTTTGGATTTTGGAGTTTTTCGGGTTTTGGAATATTTGCATATGTACATAATATCTGGGAGATGGAACCTAGGGTAAGTCTAAATATGAAATTCATTTATGTTTTGTATACATGTTATACAGGTAGACTGCAAGTCATTTTATACATGTTTTAAATAATTGTGTGCATGAAATAAACTTAGTGTATACTGAACCATATAAAAGCAAAGGTGTCACTATCTCAGCCATCTATGTGGATAATTTTGGATTTTGGAATTCTGGATAAGGTAGACTTTAGCTGTACTAGGTTTCAGACAAATGTAAAAGAGAAGGGCTCCAGCGTCCTGTCCAAATAATTGTTTTCTATCAGCAAGACCATTTTTATAAGCATTAGAGTTAAACTTTTTGATCCCCTCTAAGTTCAGACATAGTACAGCCCAGAAACAGGCTTTGCTGCCTCATGGAGAACTAGGTCTTGGTCAAACAATACATCTACTTTGTGCTGTTCGCTGTGTCTCTGTGTTACTTTGTTCCTGCATTCTGGTTCCAACAGTTCCCTGGATAAGCAGTCTTTTCCTGGCTTTTTGTGCATGCTTCTCTCTCCCATATGTACCTCAGTCTTCTTGGTCTGCTTTTATTGGATGATCTCAGCTTATCATGTGAGGTACACTGGAGACTGGAGTGGGAAAGGGAATATCAGAAAAATTCAGCTTCACTTCCATTCTTCTAGAAAAGGGTGGGGAACATCAGTCCCTTGGACTCAATTCAGCCTTCACTTACATCATGTTTGGAGTTTTTGTCTAGGTTCCTCCCTGTCCTAAAAGGTTAAAATGCCTTTTTTATGGCTTAGGTACGGACAGTAGGCATTATTAGCTAAAATGAGCCTGTCTCCTTGATATCACCATTTTATCTTTGGCCTTGTCCACCACTGGAATGTAGGGCCCAATATTTTCTTTGAAATTGAATTTGGCCCTCAGGCTGAAAGGTTCTGCCCTATTGCTTAGCAGGAGCCTCCATTGTTTCTTATAAATGGAATAACCTTTCCTGCTGATAGAAGGGCAAGCATGTGTCCAAACCGGTAAGTGTTCCCCCACTATCGAGATGGCCAGCCCCATAAAGGCCACTTACCTTGGGAGCGGGTAACAGGTGAGAGTGGCGGGCTGCAAGGGATGGTACCCACTGCCCCCATGGTTTCTAGGATCCCACTCTGCAGACCACAGAGAACCAGGACCAAGATGATGCAGACGAATTTGGAGCGCAAGCTGTAGCCGGTGAGTGCTGGTCTAGTGGCCTTGTAGAAGAGCAAATAGCCATAGAAGGAGAGGAAGGTGGAGATACCTATGATGACATTGATGTAGGAGTTGGGGTTGGTGTAGCCCACCTAAGTGAAATAAATCAATGAGATAACAAGAAGTCCAAGTGGCTCTCCTAGAAATTAATATTTAGGTTTCATCCCAGACATTTGAGTGGCACAGTGGAAATCTCTCCATTTGAGAGGGCATAGATTAAAGCACTATACATCACCCCTGCTCTTTCAGGTGCTTTGGACTACAACTCACATGATTTCTATGTCCCATGCTTGTTAGGGCTTTGCAGGGGGTGCAGTGCAAAATATCGAAAGGTCACTAGGCTAATATGCTTTTTTTCTAAAAAGTATCCAGTCCAGTCCAGTACAATCTGAAGTACTAACCTTAAAAACTACAGCCAAAAGCATAGATCAAGGCGATGTAATTCAGTTCTAACTGGCAGAATTTTAGCTTACATCTTCTCCATCTTCCCTGCTTTTTGTTTGCTGCAGCCCTCAGAAACATAGCCATTTACTGGCTAGTGAAAGAAGGAGATAGAAAAGCATCCAGCTATGTCCCTCTGTCTTGGGGCTTGTCTATATCACCCATATACACCAAATTCTCCCTGGGCTAACTGCATGCTGTTTATGCTATGCAGCCTCCAAACCCCGAATTGGGTGCGGACTGTTTGCACAACACCCATATCTAATTCAGGGTGTCCACCTTTTAGCCAGCATTTTTAAAACTTACCTTTTGCTCACGGTTTTCTGGAAACCCCAGAGCAAAATGCAGCAACAATGGGCAACTGCCTTCCTGTGCGGTCCCTACGAGCATTGTAGGTCACTCTGAAGTTAGGACGCATCATTAAATTTAAATTTAATTAAAGTTAAATTTAATGTTGACAATCATTAAAGTTAAATTTAATGTTGACAATGATTTAATATATTTTAAGGGGGGGTTATATGTCTATTATAATTGTATGGGATTGTATTTTAAATTGTAAAGCCGCCTTGATAGCCTCGGCTAAAGACGGGATATAAATTATTATTATTATTATTATTATTATTATTATTATTATTCTGACCTCAGATCAACTTGTGCCAGCGGCGGCAGTAGCAACTGAATCTCAGGGACCGTGTGGGAAGACAATTTCCCATCATTGCCACATTTTGCTACAGAAGGTAAGGGAGAGGGTTTGTATGGAGCTTGAAGCCAAAATGCTCTGGGGGCAGCCAGAGGTCTTCTGGCAAATGTAGATGAGTCCTTGCTTGACACACCGCAGCTTCCAGGGGTCATTCAAAGATCCCAGAGGATGACTCAGTGTTGTGTGTTCAGCTGTAAGGACTAACTTCTCCTCCAATTCTCCTTTTCTGTACTGGCCAGAAAATGACTGGCCATACAAACAGCAGCAACTAAAATGTGAGGGTGTTTGGTCACTGTGTGAGGTCCTTTAGAGGTTTCTGATCCCCACAAAGACCAAAATTATGTCTGGAGCAGACATCAGTTGGACTTACACCTGTATGAGTCACTAACAGGATGCTAGCCTAGACTTCAGAATCAAAAATCCATATAGAAGCTCAATTTGTTTTTAAAACATAGGTACCAAATACTAGGTGCTACTGGTTCTGTCTCAGAGGAAGAAACTGGCAAAAACACCTCTGAATATTCCTTGTCTAAGAAAACCATCTTAAATTAATGGGATCACTGTAAGTTGGCAGGCAAGTTAAAGGTACATACATACACAATACTGCCTAAGAATCTATTACAGTTGTAATAGAACCAATAGCTCTCTTTTCTCATTGGCTTCTTAAAATAGAGAGAATGCAAAATTGCCATGGCTTTCCACTGCTTGAGAATATATGTCCTAAATTCAATATTTCCCTCAGAAGAAATCTAGTGTTGGCCTGGGCCAAAATTGATGATGGTGTCTCCCTTTACATCACTCCATGGTGCCTCTGTTGTTCCGGTTACTCAAGATAACGTAATTATCTGAACCTTTTTACCTACATCGTTTTAACTGCCATGGCTCAATGCTATGGAATTCTGGGATTTGTAGTTTTCTGAACTATTTAGCCTTTTCTGTCAGAGCGCTCTGGTGCCACAACATAGGATGGAGTCATGGCAGTTGAAGAGGTGCCAAACTGCATTATTTCTGCAGTGCAGATTAGACTTCAGTCTGATGGAAACAGCATCAATCCATCTTTGAAGGGGAATGGGCAACTACCTCCCACAGCTTTATTAGGAAAAGTATACAACCTGTCTGATTAGTGAGAATATCATGTGGCTATTCTCTGCTTAATAGGCATGTCCAATATTAACTTTAGTGCTCATTAGTTCCTAGCCGCTTTGTCCTTTAGCTATGATTCCCAGGGCCAGACTCACTCACATCACCATAGTCGTATTTCTCATCTGTCCACAGGATAAGGGTGACAAAGAAGAGGATGGTCCGGATGAGAGAGAGCTGGTATACAGCCAGTGTCATGCATCGCAAGTTCGTTCTGTAGGACATAAGAAGATGAAAGAATTATTTGTTATGGTGTAGAGAGGGAGGAATAAAAGATTGATCAATGGTTATCCTCCACTATACTATAACAGTGCACTGCTCTTATAAGTTGAGTCTCTCTTATCTGAAATGCTTGGGGTGAGAAGAGTTTTGAATTTGGGGATATTTACATATACATAATGAGACAACATGAGAGCCAGTGTGTTGTAGTGGTTTAGTGTTGGATTACTACTCTGGAGACCAGGGTTCGATTCCCTGCTCAGCTATAAAACCCACTGGGTGATCTTGGACAAGTCACATGCTCTCAGCCTCAGGGGCAGGCAATAATAAACCTCCTTTAAACAAATCTTGCCAAGAAAACCCCATGATAGGTTTGCTTTAGGATCACCATAAGTCAGAAATGGCTTGAAGGCCTCAATAACAACAACAATGGGATATCTTGGAGATGAGATCCAAGTTTAAACATTACATTCATCGATGTTTCATATACATTGTATGCACATAGCCTGAAGATAATTTTGTACATAATATTTTAAAATAATTATGTGAATGAAACAAAATTTGTGTCACTGAACCATCAGAAAGCAAAAGTGGCACTATCTCAGCCAGCCATGTGTGATCATGCAGCCAGCATGACTGCAAATAGCGCTGTTACCTTCCCACCAAAGTGGTACCTGTTTATCTACTTGCACTTTTACATGCTTTTGAACTGCTAGGTTGGCAGAAGCTGGGACTAGTGATGGGAGCTCACTTCGTCACGCGGCACTTGGGCCTCAAACTGCCGACTTGCTGAACTTGCAAACTTAACTGCTGAGCCACTGCCTCCCTTCTCATTATACATAACAGTCTTATAAATTTAGTACCTTTTACTAAATTTAGTAACTAATAAAACAGAGTACAAGCCAACAGTATAAACCAGCACTTCACCATGTGATATCCCTCCTCTGCTGTTGAGTAAGGCTATAGAAACACTATAGCTATAAGAGTTTAACTATAAAAATAACTAAAACCCAGTTACAGTCACACTTCAAAAAAGAGTGGTGTTATCCCTTATTAAATTACAATCAAAATAATTAGGTAGCTATACCTTCATTGTTAGAGAAAGGAACCAATGACAACAATTAACTAATTATATTAACTAGTTACTCCCAAGTTCAGCTTCTGAAGTCATTGCAGGGGAATAATGTAAGAAAGAGAAGTCTAGTCCTTTCTCTCCCGATATGCAGACCCTATTGTGGTAAGTCTAACCTGGCAGCAAAGACAGTCTCTTACCGGTTGGCAGCAATCTCTGGAAGGCAGCAACAGCAGCAACAGGGGAAAGGGTTTGGAGAAACACGTTGCCCTGCCAGTTGCTCGAGCATTCGGTCTGAGCCGCCAAAGAAATCTCGGATCAATGCAAGGAATTTCCAGAGGGTGATAGAATGGTAGCTGCAGCACAGGGATAAAAGTGTTTCATAAATATGAGGAGCTGAGTAGCAAATCACGATGGAGGTGCCAAGGCTGTCCCATCACCTGAAGCAAAGGAGAAGATGCAAGTCCTTCCCCATCCAGTCCACATACAGAACCTGAATCTTGCTGCACCACTGAAAAGAGGTAGCGTCCCCAGACAGTGGTAGAGACAGCAGGCTAGTTTAAGGGAACCCAAAAGTTGTGTGAGAGCAAGCATGGTGTAGTAGTTTGAGTATTGGGCTAGGACTCTGTGAGACCAAGGTTCAAATCCCCACATGGCCATGGAAACCCCCCCGGATACATCACACTTCCTCAACCTCAGAAGAAGGCAATGGCAAACCCCCTGCACAAATCTTGCCAAGAAAACCCCATGATAGAGTCACCTTAGGGTTGTCATAAGTCAGAAATGACTTGGAGGCACACAACAGCAAAAGCTGGTGGGGCATACACAGTGCTGTCCTCCAACACAGGAGAAAAAAATGATGAATTCAGGAGGACCAGCCCCAATATTGCCCCACAATGCCTGGGCCATTGTGTGGCCAGCCCCAGTAACTGAGGATAACTCACTGATTGAACAGAACCTCTTGGGCTAGCCTCACCTTTTTGCCCTTCCATTGGTTTGTAGATATACTACCTGATCTCTCTCCCTCTCTTGAGATCTTGGGCTTAAATTGGGAATGCATGTTTCAGGCGTCCGTTTGAGATAACTGTTCCTCTTTTGAAAAGGGAGAGAAAAATTCCAAAGATGCTGTGTTGTTGGTTGTGAAGGATGATATACTGGAATGAAAGCTAATATGCACAACCAGGACACTATTCTGCAGTTCCTGTTTCAGCAGCTGCTGCCCTTAGTTTCAAGATGGAAATGCACACTGCAAAATGCATGTTAATATGTTTATCTCCATTAAAGCCTGAAATATCAGGATGAATGTTGGCAAGCCCATTCAGGACTGGAAGGCTGCTTCCAGTATGCCCTGTGGAAACAGCAAATGACAAGGAGGCCAATAGGCAGCCAATGCATAAGTTCTAAAATAAGTCTTGTACAGTAATTCAAGTTTTCCTAGGAAGAGGATAATATTGTTTGCCCTGGAAATACCAGCCATTATTTCATTGCTCCTTCTTAATGAAATTGTGTGCTTTTAGCAACTAAATAAAAGGCAGCAATTCAATTGAAGCATCTTTCTTTAGCTCTTAGACTTCAACTGAAAAGCAATCAAACAGTGACAATTCTACAGGCACCCTATAGCATTTTGAGAATGACAGCCCACAAATAGAAGATCTCAGCTCTTCCTGCCTGTAACCTCCCCAGGGTAGACTTCATTTGCTAAATTTAATTCTACACACACACACACACACACACACACACAAAATAAACTCACATGGATCCCACAAAGCTGCAGACAAAGAAGGCTCGAGGAATGAACAAACCAATGAGAGAAGTGAGGCCGAATACCTGTTTGAAAAGGAGATTGGTGAGGATATTAAAATTATTTTAAGTTGTGGCTTGCCTCTGAGCCACATGAGCATCCCACTCACCCTTAAGCTACATGTGCATATTTCATGCCCTGCAACATTTCACAGATAAAAACTAGACACCGTTGGCCAAGCAATATCAGAGTATGGTTAAGATGGCAAACTTAATGGGGAAGAACCTACAAGATAGGAGAGGCTGCAACTTTTCTCTGAATTTACAGGGAAAGGCAAAATTGAGCGCTCTCATCTCATCTCCTCTTCCCCTTGCTGAGTACAAATTACTTTTGGACTTCAAACTCAGTTTGTAGCAACCGAAGAAAGCTGAGGACAAAGGGGGAAATGGGAGAAGGGGAGTGCAGTGGTTCTCTCTTTACTTTATTGAGGATTACATGGTACTGAAGGTAGAGGATGGGGTTGTGAGTTAGGATTGATTGATTCATATTCTGTTCTTACCGGATAGACCCCCAGGATCCAGAGTGAGAGGCTGGTACGGTGGGAGCTCTTGCCATGTCGCAAAAAGAAGCCTATCTCCTCCAGGAAGAGACCGATCTGCACAAGGCCCAAGAATACCGGGACCAAGAAGATCCAGATCTGGCCCTTGATAACTGTGACAGAGGGACAGTGGTGTGAGTTTGGGGAAAAAAAGAGGACAGCCTTCCCTCCCCCATTTATTTTTAATTCTTAGAGTGCACCCCATTATGTGTCCTTGCTCCTTCTGTCAGATATTTTGAGGGAAGATGGCTAGGCTTTCCTCAAGAACAAGGAAAAGATACTATGCGCATGGTCAACAATACTTAGTTATTACTTTGTTGTTGTCTCCAGGAGAAACTGAAAACAATGACATACCCACCAACATTTAACAGGTTGAGAATGTGGTCAAGATAATTGATTAGGAAGACAACACAACTAGGAGAGGCTACAGCGATGTGTATTTGCCTCAGCCTACTGGGAAGGGCAAGGATGTATGCAAACTATTTTTGCATTTTGAGCTCCATTTGCACCAAAGGAAGTAAGCCAATGATAAAGAGGGAAAGTGGGAGGAGAAGCAAGAAACTGAGACATTTTAAAAATAGCTGAAAAGTGGGATGGCAGAGAATTAATCAGCACTGTTTCTGCCAAATTGGGACCATTGGATAGTATGCAATTGTGGACTCAAGCTCCAGAAAGCTCTGATTGAAACAGAGCTCTGTACCTTTGCCCTAAACTCTGGTTGTCCTTCATCATTCCTCACCACAACCTCATCTTGCTTTGGTTACTGATTCTCACTCTTCTGCCAGATTCATTCTCACCTTGAAATATCTCAGATGACAAAGGGAACGGATCGTTGGAGAGGGAACAGTTTGACACACGCACCATTTTCTTCTCACCAGGACAGGGGTCTCCAGGTGCTCAACCACCAGCTCTCTTGAGACCAATAATTTCCTACTTTCCCATCATTAGTCACTGAATTAATCATTGACGTAGGCCAGGAATGAGTGTCCTGGCAACAGGGCCCAAGTCCAGGTCTCTTACCTGGTGGGGATTCCTGAACAGGTTAGCTGTGTACATCCGTATTGACGTAGAAGAATGGTGAAGACATTTGACCGCTTTAGTGCCATTACTTGCAGGTGTAGAGAATCTGGAGGCATCCAGATAGTGGATCAATTGTTTCTGAACATTTGCATGGCGAATGTTGAAGAAAAATGGAAAGTGCAAAATCTAGAGGGTCGTGAATCCTCTCTTCACACTTGATCTAACAGGAAAGCACACTGCAAGGGTGGATTTCCCTATGAAGTAAGATGAGCCAATGTTTTGAGGGCACCATTAAGGCCAGCAGAAAGGAGAGTGAGAGATAAAGCTGCCCTATAGTGCAAAACCCACTAGGACCTGGCAATGATTTGACCATAAAACAAACGGTGAAGGGGAATGTCCTTCTCCTGTAACTCTAGAAGAAATTAGAAGACCAGGCCCAGTGAATCAAGGATCCCAACTTTATTTAGAGAAAGAAATGCATTTCTGTCTCCCACTTTGACAGATCAGAATATGAAGAGAGAGGCTGGTGTGGTTGTCATGATGAAGGCAGAAGCTGTCAGGCCAGTATGTACAACACTCAGGAACATCAACATGATTGGAAAGTTGCTTTGGGGAAGGGGAAGAAAAAGCAGGTATGTTCTCAGCTCTGTTCATTCCAGGTCTCTTTCATGCTGCACAATTACAGAACTGTTGATACCATATTAACTGCCATGGCTCCATCCTGAGGAATCCTGGGGTTTGTAGTCTTATGAGGTATTAAGAATTCTTTGCAAGAGAGCTCTTGTGTGTCCCAAGACTACAAGACTCAGGATTCTGTAGGATGCAGCCGTGAGAGTTAAGGCAGAGGCATCATGGTGCAATTGTGCAATGTGTCAAAAGGGTACCAACTGAGGAGAAAAGTATCCAGGGAAACAGATAATTGGGAGGTAAACTGAAAACATGGTGTACTTATCTGAGCACTGGACCATGACTCTGTAGACCAGAGTTCGAATCCCCACTTGGTCATGGAAACTCACTGGGTGACCCTGGGCAACTCAAACTTTCTCAGCCTTAGAGGAAGTCAAAGGCAAACCTCCTCTGAACAAATACTGCCAAGAAAACCCCATGATAGGGTTACCATAAGTTACCATACCCTAAGGCAGGGGTAGGCAACCTTTCCCCTTTAAGGGCCGAGGGACTTCAGCTCCCAGAAGCCTCAGCCATGTTGGCCAATAGTCCCATGTTGGCCAATAGCTCCTGGGATTCTGGGACCTGAAGTCCCTTGGCCCTTAAAGGGGAAAGGTTGCCTGCCCCTGCCCTAAGGATTTGTAGTTTATTGTGGCACCAGCACTCTCTGACAAGGAAGACTAAATCTCTCACAGACCTACAGATCCCAGAATTTAATAGCATTGACTCATGGCACTGCATTATTTCTGAAGTGTGGATACATCTTCAGAGACAGTCTGAGATTATTTCCTCTGGCTACCTCAGGTGGCAGATGTTGCCAGGCAGGTGGATGGAGGCAGCCTCTTAGTTGTTCCTCTCTGTAACATGACATTGATACATGTTCAAGGCATTTTAACTTGTACCCTCAAGCTAGCTATCTTTCTTCAAGTGTAGCAGAGAATCCTGTTGTAGCATAATTGTAAAAGTAAGATTTAATAGCCAATTTGGTCAGCTTGTATGAGTGCAGTTTGGTTAAATTAAATCTTGCTCTTCATCTGAGCTAGCAGAATCCTCTTCTTTTGGCTCTCCCATCTGCTCTATATTAAATGGGAGTTCTGGTGGTTTCAAACTAAAATCCAGTACTGGCAGAACCACTGTTCAGGTTGTTGTTGTTGTTGTGTGCCTTCAAGTAATTTCCGATCTAAGATGACCACTGTTGTTGTTAAGTACCCTCATGGTGACTTGACTCATGGTGACCATGTGGATGAGATACCCTAAAAACCCCTGTCCTCCACTGCTCTGTTTAGGTCCTGAAAACTCAGGGCCATGACCTCCCTAATTCAGTCTATCCATCTAGCATGTGCTTTTCCTCTTTCTACTATCTTCTACCTTTCCTAGCATTATTGTCTTTTCTAATGATTCATGCCTTCTCATGATGTAGCCAAAGTACAATAGCCTCAGTTTTGCCATCTTGACTTCCAGGGAGAGTTCAGACTTAATCTGTTCAAGGACCCATTTGCTTGTCTTTTTGCATGTCCATGGTATCCTCAGCACTCTTCTCCAACACCACATCCCAAATGAATTTTTTTATCCACTTTCTTCACTGTCCAGCTTTCACATCTGTACATGGTGATGGGGAATACAATGGCTTGTATGATTCTGACTTCAGTGCTCAGTTGTTTTTACTCTTCAGGCTCTTTTCTAGTACTTTCATCACTGCCCTTCCCATTTCTAGTCTTCTTAGTTCTTGACTGCAGTTTCCATTCTCATCAATGTTTGATCCTAGGTATGGGAACTTTTAAACTATTTCTATTTCCTCATTGTCTAGTTTGAATGTATGTAGATCTTCTGTGGTCATTATTTTTGTTGTCTTTTATGTTCAGCAGTAATCCTGCCTTTGTACTTTCTTCTTTGACCTTCCTTAATAACTGTTCCAAGTCTGTGATGTTTTCCACCAGTAGTATGGTGTCACCCCTGTATCTTAAGATTGTTCATATTCCTTTCTTCTATCTTCACTCCTTTTTCTTCTGAGTCTAGGCCTGCTCTTCACGATTTCTGCATACAAGCTGAACAAGTATAGCGGTATTGGGAACAAGGTTTGTTCACAAGGAGTCTGCCATTGCCTTCCTCTGAGGCTGAGACAGGCCTCCTTATGCATATGAACAGATGACCTCCTTATGCATATGAACAAAATATATACTTAGAAGGCACTGTGGCAGCCTTTTTCAACCTTTTTATCCTGGAGAAACCCAATAATTTTCATAAACCCTTGTATAAAATTTATAGGCTTCAGGAAACCCTTTAATATAAATAGTATATCTACAGTCTAAAAAATGTTTGTTTGAAATCACAATCTTGTGTGAAACTGCAAGCAACTAGAACGCTAGTTGAGAAATCCTGTTATATAAGATAGCTGTTAAGATTTTGCTCAGAATAAATTATGTTATTGAGTGTACACTGATGGGATGAAGTTATGACTTCAGACATATTATCTCTGAAATCTACTTTGTTAATTGCCATTGACTTTGACACATGGTGACCCAATCAACGAGAGATTTCCAAGATCCCCATTCATCAACTGGCTAGGTCAGATCTTGCAAATTCAGGACCGTGGATTCCTTGATTGAGTCAATCCACCTGTGACATGGCCTCACTCTTTTTCCACTGAATCATCTCATGGTATGTCCAAAGTATGATAGCCTCAGCTTAGTCATCTTGGTGTATAGAAATGCTTTTAAATAAAATATTTTAATGATGGGATTGCCAACTGCAGTCTGAAATGGCACAACCTGTTGCATTATTCAGGCTCATTACCATCTCTTTATGCCATATTTGCAGATGATACCTCATAGAACCACTTTGAGTATCAATATTTAATTTTCCCTTCCAAGAATGGTTATATTGTATGTGCAGAAGTCATCCAGTGCCAATTATAACCTGTGTTTTATACCACTCCTAGTTTTGATGGTGCATTCCCCTTAGAGAAGCAGTGAGTTAATATCCCATAAGCTTTTGTGGCAAAGGCAGGGCTAATTCCAATGGCACCTAGACTGCTGAAATATCAGTTAACAGTTGAAATAGCAGAGCCTATGTAGGGTTGCCACAGTGAAAACTGAAGATAATACCTATATCTTTATTGGTTGCATCAAAGAGGCATTTCAGCTGGTGTTGCTTGTTACCTGTTAATATGGCAAGTGACGGCTACCAAAATCCCAACTTTGACATTAAAGGTATAGGAGCCCTCTCCAATTTTCACCCAGGCAACCAGAAAGACAGGCTCACTGTGGCTTTTACAATATGATAATGAAAGATGTGGACAAATAATATCTTAAAGCCAGGATGTGCAAAATGCAACCCACTGGTTGTACATAGCCTTTGTCTAGAGCTCCTGCCCAAACCTCTTCAGTGCTTTTAAAAAAACAACCAGTTAAAATATTTGTTTCCATTTCTGAAGGCCTCTAGGAACAGTTTTGGTAATTACACATGTCAGCCTTTCCCTGTCCTAAGGTCAGGAAAAGATCCCAAAACCCAAAAGTCAAAACTGGACTTACAGTCACTACTGGTTTCAATTTTTCCTTCCTCCCTGCAACTTCCCAATGTTGGTGCTCATTGTGGCCTTATGGTGGTGTTGGTGGTGAAGACTGGACTCCCAACCCTGCCCAAGTGGCCTACACCTGTTTTAAAGGTTCATACCTGAGATCCCTTGACACAGATTCAGTACTTCTTAATACATTCAAATTACCCTTTGACTTATTCACAATCATGAGAACTGGATTGTTACAAAAAAGCTTTAAAAACCACAATACCCCACTCCTTTAATATATAGTTACAAAAGCAGAAGTAGTTCTCCTTGCAGTAATATCCCTGCAATGTAAGAGTGAGCATTATTTCAGATTAATTAAACCAGAACAACACTATGCTGGGGCTGAATGTATTTTGAGTAACAATGCACAATCTGACACAGGATTTTGTAACCAGAATTTTCATTCGGAGGGAGGGAAATGGAGCAAGTTTCTAGTCCACGCTTGTGGAGGAAGCACATAAACAGGAACTCCACTGGTCTCAGACATCTGGTGCTTTGATACCCTATATAGTTTCTTTTCATTCTTCTGCATTGGTAGCACTTGCTTACCCCCTGCTCTTCCATTCAGAGCTTGGAAAATTTATCATTATAGGGTACAACTTAAAGAATCTTCCAGCCAGGATGGCCAGCAGCTATGATGACTGAGGGATTCTGGGAGCTGTAGTCCAAATCAGTCACTTTTGTAAGCTCTTTACCCAATCCTCCAGACATGCTTTCTGCTGTTGATATGGGAAAAAATAACCCTCAAATGACCTTTGATAACAGAGTTCTTGGAAATGCTAATTAGCTATACAGAACGGTTAAATCTAAATTAAAATTGCCCTAAAGTTAGGGGAAAGGGATACTTTAAACCCAGATACCATTTAAAAAGATCACCATTCCAGTTGGCCAACTATCAGACTTTACTGCAAAAAGACGCTGCAACCCCAAAGATAATAAGGGATACCATGACAGTGGAGAGTGTAGTTCCCATAGTTAGCCACAAGAGAGCAAGAGGAAATAATAAGACAGCATGCAAAAAACCCCAGCAATTTTTCTAATAAAAATCCTTAAATTAAGTCATACAAGGGGGAAGGAGGAGAGTTGCAGTTTCCTCAAATAAACACCAGAAGGAGCCTAAGATGGGCATGGATGGGGCCAGAAAGGTCCCAGGGGTTAACAGATATTTGTTCCTTCAGAAAATAAAAAAAAGATTTTCTCTGTTTTATGTACCTAAACAAAAGCTATCTTCTGTCTGGGCTATGTTTTGCAACACTCATTTTTTCATGTGGGCCCTAACTCACTTTCTTTTGAGGGCAATGAAGATGGACATTCCCTCAGAAATGTATACCCAGACAAAGAGGCCCTTTCCCTCAAAACTGTCCCAGAGGGAAAAGGGCTCAGTCAGCATCCAGAGCACTCAAGCCCAGAAATGGCATCTAAAGTTTTTGAAGGAGATGGGGACCTCAGTTCCCGCCTTCTCCTCCTGCTCCATCTCCCCTCAAGTCCACACAGAGGTTCAGCTGATGAGACGATAGAAGACCCAGCACCCAAAAGTCACCCAGTGGCTGGTCCAGCTCAGTTCAGACCACTTGCGGATGGTGTAGGACATGCCATAGCCCTGGAAGGGGAAGAAAAAGAGCACATCAATAAATATTATGGGTTAATGTGGACAAAAACAAGGATAGGGAAGGGGGGAGGACTTCACACGGGCCACACATGATGTGTAAGCCTATGTTTTCTTGCCTGTCACTGTCCTTCATCCCTTACCTGCTCTTCCACAGAGTCATCTGCATCCATGTCAAATAATGAGCCTAGATAGGCCAAATGGAAGACGGCGAGAGCACCAAAGAAGAAGTTGAGGAGGTATACCCACAGATTCTGTAAAGGCAGAAGAAACAGTGAAGGCTCAGCCAAGTGGCACCAAAGTAGGAATTTAACCTCCAAAACCAGTAGAGATGTTGGGAAAAGAAGGGTGGTTGTTCTTCTGTGCCTTCAAGTTGCTTCCAACTTATGGTGACCCTAAGAAGAATCTATCTTCACTTTTTCTTGGCAAGATTTGTTCAGAGGAGGTTTGCCATTGCCTTCCCTTGAGGCTGAGAACATGAGACCTGCCCAAAATCACCCAGTGGGTTTCGTGGCTGAGCTGGAAATTAAACCCTGGTCTCCAGAGTTGTAGTCCAACACTCAAACCACTTGCACAGATCTGCCTCAAGTTTCAAAGTTCCTGCCCCAGCATCTATAGCAGGAATGGGTAATCAGACAGTCCTCCATAGTCTGTAGGACCCCAAGTCGCAGGAGACCTAGCTAGTGTAGCCAATGGTGAGGAATGCTGGGAGCTGCAATTCAACAACAACTGGAGGGCTACACTTTGCCTACCCTGCTCAACAGTCAAGTGAGTTTCAAGAGGTTGAGTTGGAAAATGTTTCTTTCTGAAACCCCTGAGGAACAAAGAAAGGTAGTACATAGAGGTGCTATCTTGGCAGTATCCAGGAGTACCTTAAATTATTGGAATGTAAAGCTCTATCTTACCGTGTTGTTGCGATGTGAACACCCTGGCTGGCACTTCTTGGAGAGTATACAGGCATCAAAGATGACAGAGAGCCTCTTCCGGAGAACTAAGCAGAAACCAAAGTGTATAGGTACAACCGTTAAGTTATATATCACTTATGTTACTTTTCCACAGTGGATTGTGTCCAACGTATGGCTCACAAACACCAAATTAAATACCAAACTGTCAAAATACCTGACTTCAAAAAAAGAGGGATGCATTTTATTTGTTATGTTTGTATGCCATCAAGTCATTTATGATTTACAGCAACACTAAGGTGAACCTATCATGGGGGTTTCTTGTCACAATTTGTTCAGAGGGTGTTTGTCCTTGATGTCCTCTGAAGCTGAGAGTATGTGATTTGTCCAACGTCACCCAGTGGGCTTCAGTGGCAGAGTGGAGATTCAAACTCTGTTCTTCCAGTGTCCTAATCCAGCACATAGACCACTACACCATGCTGGCTACTGAGGTACTTTAAAGGTAAAGTAAAAATATTCCCTGTTGACAAGGTTGTCAAGTTGTGTCTGACCGCAGGGGGCGATGCTCATCTCCCTTACTAAACTGAAGAGGCAGCGTTGTCAGAGACTACTCTGTGATCATGTGGCCAGTATGATTTCACAGAGTGCTGTTTACTTTCCCACCGAAGTGGTACCTATTTATCTACTTGCATTTGCATGCTTTCAAACTGCTAGGCTGGCAGAAGCTGGGACTAGTGACAGGAGCTCATCCCATCATGCAGCACCTGGGCCTCAAACTGCCAACCTGTCAATCTTGCAATCAACAGAGTCAGCAGCATCTTAACCACTTGAGCCACTACAAAACATTAATAAACTCAAATAAAGTGGAAACAATACAACAAACCCCAAATAAAACCAATTTTAAAATAAAAGAGCAAACTATAGGCAAATTATCATATAACAATACAGAGCAAAAATGGAATTAATAAACACCAAGAATACTAACTCTCCTGCTTGCTTTTTCCTTGCTGATCCCTAGTTGTCCTCAAGAAGTGTTTAATTTTTTTGTTGATAAAAGTCTAAATTATAGTTTTATATCCTGGTTTGTTTGTCTAACAACAGTTTTAAGAGTTATCTAGCTTCAGATTAAATTGAAGCTTGATAAATGCTGTGAATGAATGTTTTGAATATCTTCTCGTAATGCCTGGAAGAGGGAAGAGAGGAGTACACAGGTTTGTTGCAGCTCATGCATGTAACAACAAACAATGGTATGTGATAATGTCTGAACTCCGCCATCTTCTGGCAGGCTGGATGGGAGCAAAGAACTGGGACCAGTATAAGTGAGAAGAGGCTGTGGAGTACTCACCATGTTCAATGTAAGTGATGAATCCCAGAGATAGCAGCACAGCAGCCAGGTGAAAGCTCAGCCCCTGGAAGGAAGAGAGGCAGTTCAACAATCAAAATGGAAGCTTCTAACTTGTCCCAATCCTTAGCAAAAGTTTCTTGCAGGTAAGTCTCATTGAGTAGTTGGAAAAATTCTAAGGGTTGTCCCCATTTATTGCAGTGACTCTTGTTTGCAAATGAGTGCACGCAGGATAGCAGTCAAGGGTTACATTCTGAAACATAACAACTCAAAGAAAAGTCCTAGATGAGCTGCAATCCAGTTTAAAATAGGTACAAGCTTTCTTTAAGGGAAACAGTTTAAGTCATGTTGGGATGCAAGGCTGTGTCCACATTAACAGGATCTGCGGGGAGGACAAACTGTTCGCACAACTGACACCCACAGTGGGCAGATCCCGGAAGCACTGTCCGCATACTTCTGTGGGTCAGTGGCTCGCCTGGCCCAGGGCACCTCCTCCTGACCTCTTCTGCTTGTACATTGATGCTTCTTCCCCTGTCCTACATTGGCACACCGTCCACATGCTCAGGGGATTCCCTAGAATTTCCGGCCTGATTTGGCACAGAGACTCTTTTTACTCTGGGGAATCACTTTGGAGTGTGGATTAGACCAATGTTCTACCCATTTTGGCCCCGTATGTCATTTAAACAGTCAGCAAAGGAACAGGGCAGGAATATTTCCTGTCCTCCATGCAAACATGGCCCAAGAGACAGGACTCAGGGAGCGACTTCCAGGGAGAGATACTCACATGCAAGAGGGCACTAGCTACATAAATTATAATGACTGCAGAGAGGGAGAGATACTCACGTGCAAGAGGGCGCTGGCCGCGTAGGTTACAATGATTGCCGAGAAGGTGCCCAGTTTCAGGGAGTTCTTAAAAACATCTGGAAAAAGATTGAGTAAACTGAGCAGGCTCTCTTCTGCGCTACAAACAAACAAACAAACATCTCCTGCCAGCTTTCCTACACCCTCCACTGAAACACAGGTGGCATACATTTTATGCTACTACCATTATCCTGGTCCCAGCTGAGATCCAGCTATCTAAGAGATCATTTTAACTGCCCTGGCTCAGTGCTAGGGAATCCTGGGAATTGTAGCTTATTGTGACACCAGAGCTTTCTGACAGAAAAGGCTAAATGTCTTGAAAAACTACAGCTCCCAGAATTTGCTAGCATTGACCCAGGGCAGTTAAAGTGGTCTCAAACTGTTTTATTTCTGCAGTGTTTTGGACCTAAGTAGATTTTTGGATGCTGTTCCTCATTCAATCCTTCCTGCAGGCACTGATTTGAGTCTGTGTGTCCAGATCTGAGGAACGACATTTGCCAAGGAGTTAATAATAATAAGACTTTATTGGGAAGCAGGGGGGGGGGAGATCTGAAGTAAGCATTCCAGGTCTATATAAGTAGGCTATGCACTATCTGGGTCCACACTACCTGAAAGACTGTATCTCCCTGAAAGAGTCTGTCCATATTTTAAGGTCTTTGCAGGAAGACTTTCTCTCAGTCCCACCACCATCACAGGCATGTTTGGTGAGGACACAGGAGAGACAGCCTTCTCGGTGGCTGCTCCCAGGTTGTTGAAATCCCTCCCACAGGAGGTTTGGTTGGCCCTCATCTCCATTCCTTTTACCAGCAAGCAAAAACAGGCAAGCCTTTGACTTATAATGTATGTGGCAGAATGGGTTGTGTATTTAATGGGGTTAAATCTTTTTATTATGTCTCAGTTGTGTTTTATGCTGTTTTAATCTTCTGTTTTTAACTGGACTGTAATTCAACTGTTTTTTAACTTCTGGATAAATAATGTTTTAAGGGTACCCTGTTTTTCAAAATGCTTGTAAGCTGCCTTGGAAATTGTACAGGGAGAAAGATGGGATATACATTAAATGAATAGGCTCTTCAGCAATCAGTTTGGAATCCCAACTGTGCAAGGGTCTAAATTACATGCATAGCCCACTTCTGTAACCTGAGCAGAGGAGATGTTTCACTTCTTCACTTCCATGTCTTCCTCACACAGGCTGCTGCCACACTGCAGAATTAAAGCAGTTTGACAATGTTTTAACTGTCATGGCTCCATCTTACAGAATCTTGAGATTTGTAGTTTCTAGTGTCACCAGAGCCTTTTGACAAAGATTAAAGATCTCCCAAAACTACAAATCCCAGAATTCCATAGCACTGAGTCATGGCACTTAAAGTGATGTTAAAATGCATGAATTCTGCAGTGTAGATGCAACCACAGTTTTAATCCACTGAGAAGTGAGTGCTTTCACTGACCTCTTAGTTATTTTCACAACTGACAGATCTATTGCCACCCAAAGTTAGTAGGACAAACCCTCCTCCCATTCTACTACCCCTGCTCCACCCTCATGACTGGCAAAGTACTCAGAATAGAATGATAAGGTCTAGATAATCTAGAACAGCCTCCCCCAAGCTGATGCTAAAGCCAAAATGCTTGGGACTCCAAGTCCGATCAACTCCAGTCAGTATGACTAATGGTCAGGGAAGATGACACTTGTAATTGGTGAACTTATTCTAAAATGTGTAAATGAAAAGAAGGGACAGCAAGAAACCACAACAGCATTGGGAAAATCTTGATGGTTCTGTAATGGGGCACAGGCCTTTTTGTCTGGGATGAACAAGGCAGAGTGCCTAAGGCTAAGGGTCCCCTTCCCAGAAACTACAACCAGACCAACGCCAAGCTGCTTACAGGAGTTCAGCCAACGGGACATGGGGAGATTCCAGCTGGTCACCACCTCCACCATAGAACGTGGCAGCTCTACATTCAGTGGTCGAGACACCGTCAGATCCCTGGAAGGAGGAGAAGGAAGAGGTGAAAAATAAGCATTACATTGGCTGAATGTACAGACAAATTGGAGCAGGTTCAAGGAAGGGGAATGAGGATGATAAGCAATATGAAGAACAAAACGTATGAGAAAAAGTTGAGGGGGCTAGGCATGTTCAGCCTACTGAAGAGAAGACCAAGTGGTGACCTGACTGCACTCTTTAAATACCTAAAAGGCTGTCATAGAGAAGATGGTGCAGACCTGTTCTCTGCTGCCTCAGAAAGTAGAACCAGGTTTAATGGCTTTAAGTTACAGTTACAGGAGGGTAGATTTCAACTGAACATTAGAAGGACATTCTTGATTGTAAGAGTAGTTTGGCAATGTAACAAATTACCCAGAGAAGTAGTGAGGTCTTTCTCTGGACATGTTCAAAAAGAGGCTGGACAGCTACCTGTTGGGGATGCTTTAGCTGGAGGTTCTGCATTGAACGGGGGGACAGGACTCAATGGTCCATGGGGCCCCTTCCAATTCTATAAATTTATGAATACAAAGAATGTGGTTTTATCATTGTTTGGACCTGGAAGGAGCAGGGTGTCCATTGGATTAGATTTAACTAAAATAAGAAAATGGAACAGTCGTTCCTCTTTTTGTGTAGGGATGTTCTCTGCCTCACCATGAACTTCAGAAACTGGCCTGTCTTGGATTGCTCCATGCAGCCAAGTCTAACGTCCAACTTCATTAACGTCCAGATTCCATGATACCAAACATTAAAGTTTCTCTTTTTCAAAGAGAAAGAAGCAAAGATCTAGTCCTTGTACCAGGATGAAAAGAAATGAAACCTGGAACAATTTCTGTGGAAGGTTCAGAATAACAATGGCAGACTTTTAGCTCTGTAGGGTGTTTTGGCCTATGACTGCTATTAGTTTCCCACCACGAGCCCAGTGGGAAAGGAATATGGAAACAATAATCCAAAAGATCCTTGATATCCAGATATCCCAAAATATCTGGAGGGGTAAATGTCCTGCTCATCTTGCCTTATAAGTGCAACTTACTTCAGCTCTACAGAGCACTGCCAATGGTCAGTCATTCTGAGAATGAAAGCCTTGGAGGAAAGGGAGGATACAGGGCAAAATAAACAAGCATGCTGTTGTTAATAATAAATGAATAAGTCAGAGTTCCAAAACAAATGAGACAATCAGCAACTTCTGTCCCTCCACCCCTGAAAACATACATTTACAAAAAAACAAACAACAACAACAAAAAAACCCAAACAAATCAAACCAAACAAAAGCAAAATAATATGTGCAGAACAGGCATACGCTAAATTATATTAACATCCATTTTCTGATTGTCTATTCATGATAGTTCTCTGGGTAATTTTGAATTAAATTGACAAGGATTTCTGATTCCTAGTTGTTTTACAACAGCAGCAACAAAATGACCTGCTTCTCCAGTTATACTGCTGAAATGAAGAAAACTTTTGGGATGAGATTCAGTTTGACCACAAGCTTGCAGGATCTATTTTGTTTTTTGCTAATATCCCAGGATGAAATATCCAATCTCATGCAAGACATACTCTTAAACTTGAAGAATGTTGAGTCCAAAGTAGTCCTTCTACACACATACAAATAAAAACACCTGAGGTGACTCCACACCTCCCATGATTTCCTTAATTTCAGACATATAACTTATGGTGGAGAAAAGGGAATATTGTTGATAAACAATCAAGAGGCAAAGAAATCCCTGATGATCTACCCCAGAGTCACTCAGGGATTTGTTTATTCTAGCTGCAAAATTTGGGTTTTGGGAAGGTTGAAATTGTGGGCAGTCTCTCTTCTCTCTGCACATATGTGCGCATGCATGCACATAGACACACACCTTGTACACTGCTCACCATTTCAAGTTGTCCTTCTCCTCGGTGAAGCCAGCACCTGCTAGCGTAGCTGTGGTTTCGGACAGGAAGCCCACAAAGTAGTTGCTGAAATGGAAGGAGCTGGCACTCTCGTAAGCCCGGAGCCACCTGTGTCATGACAGCAAGGTTCTGCCTAAGAAACTGGGTGGACCTTTGCACTCCTACAGCTCTAAGGAAAGGAAACCGAAGCCCCAGTAGGACTCACCTCACCATGGTGCTCCTGGTGTGCCCCAGCAGAGAAAAGAAACACAGGGATAAGAAATAGAAGGTAAAGGAGAAATATTATCAGTAGATCCTCAAGCAGTAAGATGTTCCACAGAGAGTGAGCCACAACAAACTATGAGGAAGAATCCACAAAGAGCCATAGTTGGTAGCGCTGAATCCTGGAGTTGGTATTTTACAGAGGGGCATTTAGACTTCTCAGTTGGAGGACTCTTCTAGTGCCTCTGATGAAACTACTTCTGTCTAGATTTCATGAGAGGCAGTCATGGCAATTGAAATGGAACCGTTGTGCAATAACTGTGTAGTGTGAATGGTTTTAATTCAAGAGTGGGCAAAGTATGGTCCTCTAGATATTGTTGGACTGCCACTCTTGTCATCTATCATTGTTGCCTGGGACTAATAGTAGTTGCCATTCCATGACATCCGAGTGGCTGCCAGTTGTCCACTCCTGACTTATAGTTATACCTCAGTTAACTTTTTAAGGGGGGGGGGGAGGAGGGAATTATACTATTTTAAGCTGTATGTATTTTATTGTTGTACACCGCCCGGATTGGCTTGCCACAGGGCGGTATATAAATAAATTATTATTATTATTATTATTATTATTATTATTATTAGACAGTTTGGCTGCATGTGGGGCAGCGTTGTTTTACCATGAAATGAGACAGTACTCCCTGTGTTCTCTTTCACTGCAGAGGCAGAGGATTGTACAAAGTAAAGAAAGCTAATTTCTAGCTCTCGTGTTATGTATGTATGTGTCTACATACTAGTGTATATACTCATCTATAAGTCTAAAAATTTATGCCCAAAAATTGACCCCCAAATCCCAGGTTGACTTATTTATTGGTCACTATGGTAATGTGATAGCAACTCTTTCAGATTTCCCCCATGCGGTGAGAAGATAGTTTCTTTTTCTTTTAAGCCAAGCAGAAAGAGTCCTGAGTGATTAATTGCTTGTAAACAAACAGAGACTCTCTTCCGCCCATGATGGCCATTGCAGTCTGGATGAAGGCTGAAACCAAAGTTGAAATAAAAAGCCTCAATTAGACTCTCTCTTGCTGTACTCACACATACACACACTGAAGGAGCCTCCACATTTTACCCTCAAATTATCACAAGGTCATGGCAAAATCCATAATTTTGGCCTTCAAGTTTTTTCTGACTTATGGCAACCTTTAGGCAAACCTATCATTGGGTTTTCTTGGCAAGATTTGTTCAGAGGCTTGCCATTGCCATCCTCTGAGGCTGAGAGAGTGTGATTTGCCCAAGGTCACCCAGACCTGTGTTGGAATTTGAACCTCAATCTCCTAGAATCCTATTCCAACACTCAAACCACTACTCTCTCTCTTTCTCTTTATATATACATATATAATTTCAAACCTTAACCAGAGCTTTCACCATGCCTTTTTGGGGTGAAGGATCATTTGCAGTTCCCATGAGATCAGAAGTCTTTCCCTTTTAGTCATCCTACAGTGCTAAAGAGAGTCAGTGTGGTGCAGTGGTGTAAGCTCTGGAGACCAGGCTTTGATTCCTTGCTTGGCCATGGGAACTCACTGGGTGATCTGGGCGATTCACACACTCTCAGCCCCTCAAAACCCTGTGATAGGTTCACCTTAGAATTGCCATAAGCTGGAGATGACTTGAAAGCACACAGCAACAATAGAGCTATAAGTGCTAGAAATTATTGTCTTCCACAGTTTCTATTGTATTTTTTTTTGGGGGGGGGTGTTACGGACTAGATCAGCAGTGGGAAGAGACTGGTGGCTCTCCAGATTTTGTCAGACTATAACCATCAGGATCCCTTGAGGATATTGGGGGTAAGAGTCTGACATCTATCTATTGGAGAGTCACATGTTTGCCACAACAGGACATGTTCACTTCTTTGGGATCCTTGTTTAAATCTCCACTAACACCTAAATTGTGTGCTGTTTCTCTGGAGATCAGATGATTGCCAAATTCTTTTCTCCTTCCACAGTAGCCTTGCTTTCTCTAAAAGGCTGCTGCTGCTTCTTCCCACTGACTAGGTCCCTGTTTCCTTAAAGGCTACATAACCAACTTAATAAGAGATGCTTTCTCCCATTGCTGCATCTCTGTGCCAAGAGAAAAGCTGTAACTATTGGATTTTGAGGTTCCTTGTGAAAGGTAGAACGCCTGTGGGCGGGTGAGTGGGGACACACAAGATCTCTAATTCCTCTTTCTAACACTACCAAGTTTTTCATTAGGCACAATGAGCCACAGTTATTGCATCATCTCATTCTTGCTTAGAATCAAAAGATTCTTGCTGGACCAGAAGAAGGGTCCATCTGTTCCAATGCCTTTTTCTCACAGTTGCACCCGATCTCAGGGACTTTAAACTACAGAAGAGGGGTAACATCAGTGGGTCCAGAATTGCCCCCTCCCCCATTTCACCAGAAGCCACACATGGATCAACACTAAATTGTAGCACTGCAGTGGTTTTTCCTCCATTTTAATTTTTAAAAAAAATACTTAAAGGAAGACGTTCAGGGCACATGCACATTGTTTTAGATACGAAGCACTTTCACAGGGATTTCTGGAAATGTGATTCTCCTCTAAAACATAGTGGGCACTCCCCATACACTTTGTTTTATCATTAAATGGATTTTTTTTAAAGGCAGCATAGTGGCACTCCATCCAAAACAGTCGGAGCCACAAAACTGTTGCACATCCCTGCACCAGAGGTTCTCTTTTTCTCACACACAAAAAGCATATGATGAAAATTCATTGCTGCTTGTTTCCAGCATCTGCTATTTCAAGTATAATGTCCTTGTGCCTGGAAGTTTTGTTGAACTAAATGCCTGCTGCATCTATGATCAAGTTCCCAACACTAGACTAAGCCTCATCATGAAGAGCACCACTGAGGAAGATCCACACAGCAAGCCACAGAGCCAGGGAGTAAACAACACAGCACGTACAAAGGAGGTAGAGAAGTTCTTCAAAGCCACTAAAAGACTTCAGTGAGGCAAAACTGGGCATGTCAGTGAAGCACAAAGCTGAGCCACTACATCTGGGGAAGCACTGAGCAGACAAAAGACACACCAGCCACAGAGCACCAGATGAGGTTAAAGGTTTCCACAGACATACTGTGAGACAGAATGAGCCATGGTGAGAATGTGCCAATGAACCACAGGACACGCCAGCTGCTGGGCCACAAAGAAAAAAGAAAGCATGAGTCATGTTAGGTAAATGATGGACAGACAAAAGGAAATACTACAGTCCTGTGAGCCCAAGTGACAGATGAAATGGGCTGCGATGGATGAAGAAAACCATGTGGAGGTAAAGACCACAACTACACAGTAAATGAAATAGCGGACCACAGCAATGAAAGAGAAACACTGCACTAGGCCATTACCTGGTTCTGCGCTTCCTGTTGCAAGTGATGTGATCCCAACAGAAAGGGCCAAGGAAGGGAGAGGAAGGATAGAAGAAAGTTGAAGGATATGGAAGAAAGAGAAAAGAAGCTCATCAAGTCATAGGACATTCCAAACAGTCTTTTGGGAGGATCTGCCTCTTTGACCTCCTGTTCTGTTAACTATGTGAGAAGGAGAAGTTTAATAGATATACCTTTTCCCAAGATGGATGAAAAGGTGTTGCAGCTGTCAAACTTATCCTAACCTCACAACTGCTAATTTTCAGGAATATAATTGTTACATATTTTAGATCCCCTGGATATTCTCCTCATTGTTATACATTTGCAAAACTTTTAATCTCAAATGATAGATGGATAAAGAAACTCTATAAGAGGAAACCATTAACAGAGATAGTATTTCTCAGAACCTAAGAGAGGATTCCAGATGGTTCTCTGAGGACATGATGACCTGAAAGCATTAAATTCACATGATGGACAATGACAAGAAGTAAACATCATAGTTGTAACAATAGCAACATCCAAGTCCTGGTGTGTTTAGCAATTCTAGGGGAAACAGGGCGTGTATGTGGTCTCTCTGTACACATATACAGTTGTCCCTCCCCGTTCGCAGACTTCGAGTCCACTGTCTCGCTGTTTGTGGGGAGGGACAAGTGCCTATATTTGAAATGGCTGTGCATGCCCGCTAGTTTCAATGAGGCTCCAATATTAGCGAGCCGCCATTTTCGCGGGGGGTGGTTCGGAACGGATTCCCCCGCAAATTAGGAAAAGCAACTGTATGTGTGTGTTTATACATACACATATACGTGATCATAAATTTACCCTTACAGCATTGGTACTCAAAATGGTGGTCTATAGACCACCACCAGTCTGTGAGCCATCAGCTGCCAGTCTGTGGTGAGTTTTTAGGAAACTCAATGGATACAATAATAATATGGCACAAATATGACCCCAATCCCTGGCACTTGGAGGGGAGGGAAATTGCTGCATCAGATAGTATGGAAGCACTGCCTTATACAGTGGGCTCTTGGTATCCACTGGTGTTTTGATTCCAGGATCCCCTGTGGATACCAAAAATCTCAGTCGATGCTCAAGTCCCATTATAGACAATCACATAGTAAAATGGTGTCCCCTGTATAAAATTGTAATATCAAAGTTTGTTTTTTGAATTTATATATATATTTTAATATTTTAAAGCTGTGGATGGTTGAAGCCATGGATAAGGAGGGCCAACTATATCAGTTTAGAAGAGTGTCTGGGATTACAGCTAATGAAGCCCAGTACAAGAAGAACAGTATACTTTGAATGATACCCAGAAATTGTAGCTGTACTCTTTCTGTGGAGCCCTATTTCATAACATACTTAACATCACAGTTAATCTGGCTGGGTGAACAGAAATTTCTTTCAGCTCCACCAATAAACCCAGTGTTACTATGGAAAGTTATGGGTGCAGAGAATTTCAGGCAAGGGAGAAGAGAGCATCTCCTGAGAGCAAACAACTTACTTCCTGAGCAGCTTATAGCTGTAGAGGGGTATGAAGTAAGAAAAGAGATAAGGGGCCACACAAGTGGATGCGATGAGGCACACAAGGCAAAGGAAGAAGCTGACACAGACCTTCTGGAACCAGGGGTAGCTCTGCATAGAAAGAAAAAAAGACAAAACAAAGTATCTTCTTAGATCTCAACTCTGCAAATGATTTTTAAAGTTACTGTTGTTGTTGTTAACTGCCCTCAAGTCGAATCCAACTCATGGCAACCTTGTGAATGAGACGTCTCTATTGCTCCGCTCAGGTCCTGTCAATTCATTCCTATGACCTTCCTGATTAGGTCTAGCCATCTGACATGCGGTCTTCCTCTCTTTCTAATACCTCCCATCTTTCCTAGCATAATTGTCTTTTCTAAGGAATCATGCCTTCTCATGATGGGGCCAAAGTACCACAGTCTCAATTTGGTCATCTTGGCCTCCAAGGAGATTTCTTTGATCCGTTCAAGGACCCATTTGTATCAAAGCATTTTACCAGATAGTCTTCTTTCACATCTATTGATCCATTTATCCAACCCATCCATCCATTTTTGGGGGAAATTACATGGCCACCTACTGAAAGTAGACCTGGAGCTGAAAGAGGAGAAATCTGTAATGATAAATAATCTCTCTTCATGTGTTTCCATACGAACCCATCAGAGCTCCAACTTCTTCAGGAGACGCTCTTCTCTTTGCCCCACCACATTTTTAGGCTTATAGGGTGGGGAAAAGGCAACAGGGCCTTCTCAGTGGCTGCTTCCAGACTTTGGAACTCTCTCATTTGGGAGGCCAGGATGACTCCTTCTTGTTGCTCTTCAGTCAGCAAGTACAGTTGGCCCTCCATTTTCACAGGGAATCCGTTTCGGAACCACCACCACCCCGCAAAAATGGAGATTCGCCAATATTCAAGCCCCATAGGCTTGAATGGGGCACACCCCATTGATTTTAATGGAGGTTGCCCCTCATGAATATGCAAAACCGCAGACTTCAAGTCAGTGAGAATGGAGGGGCGACTATAAAAATATTCTTATTCCTTCAGGCTCTTAGAAATGGACTGTGGTGGACTTTTAATGTGTTATATTGTTTTGTTGCTTTGTATGTAGTTTTTAATCAATTTTAATTTTTAATAACTTTTCAGACTGTTGAATTGT
Source organism: Phrynosoma blainvillii (assembly GCA_026167975.1). Classification (NCBI taxonomy): domain Eukaryota; kingdom Metazoa; phylum Chordata; class Lepidosauria; order Squamata; family Phrynosomatidae; genus Phrynosoma; species Phrynosoma blainvillii. The sequence continues at coordinate 183,598,790 of JANUYF010000002.1, forward strand.
TTTTAAACTAATTTTTATATTTATACTTCTTATTGATGTTTTGGTACTGTTTTTAAACTGTATTGTTTTTAGTAAGCTGTAAGTAGCCTTGGAGAGCCAGTGTGGCATAGTGGTTTAAGTGTTTGACTTTGGAGACCAGTGGCACACCACCCAGAACAGTGGGAGGAACACACCTGGTCCTAAGTTGAGCAAGTATTTCCAGAACTCAATGATAGTGCCATTTTAATTGTCTATCAACCCTGTTTGACTTGGCCTTGGGTGCATCTACACTGTTGACATAATGCAGTTTGACAGGACTTTAAGTGCTGTAGCTCCATCCTATGGAATCCTGGACTGTGTAGTTTTACAATGTCTTTAGTGTTCCCTGCCAAACAGTGCTGTTGCTTCACAAAACTGCAAATCACAGGATTCTATAGGATGGAGCTATGACTGCATTCTTTCTACAGTGTAAACGTACCCCTTGTCACCCAACCAGCTTTTGTCCACCTTGCAAGAACAATAACAAAAAGCAAAGGGCACTCACCATTTTCCTGCTCTCCACGGCCTGCAAGTATGTACGGAAGCGGAACCAGGGTCCAAATATTACTGTTCCAACAAAGTAGATATATCCCATGAACTCAACTGGGGAGGGGATGGCTGGCACATCACCTCGGTCAAGATCAAATCCCAGCGACACAGCCTTCATGGCCACAATCATCTGGGCACCTGTGGCAGTTTGACAGAAGTTTGATTATTATGTTCTTAGAGGCAAGATCCAGAATTTACTGACCCAAGGTATATTGGTGGTCATTGTTTAAAAGTACTGGGCACTGTGGGAGAAGATATTCAAATTCCAAAGAGTATTGTAAGTCATAGCCCAATGGAAACTCCATGTAGAGGAGCAGTATCTATATTTTCATGATACCAAACTCAGCTGATGAGATAAAATTGCAACCAAAACAGAGCCACTGAGAAATAGGGAGAAGGTATCAGTATGCTCAGGAGAACCCCAAAATTAACAAAAATCTAATAACCTAAGAGGGCTAACTTTAATCCCAGTATATTCTCAGACTTGCTCAGCGTATGAAAATAGAAGATCTGCCTAATACTCACCTCTCATCTTATGCCAACTCACAGTGTCCACCATGTGCATTTCCCTGTAAAAAGTGGGGAGATATTGGTGAGTTGTATGTGTGTAACAGTAATCAACATTCTGTCCTCCTGCTTCCTTTTCAAACAGACATGTTTGTTATGCTTTCCCCACTAGACTTTCCAATAAAAAGGGATTTAAAAAAGGTCTGGATGCCTGGACATCACTTGACCCAAAACCGGTAAGCTATTATGAGTCTGGAAAAGTCGGTCAGAGACAGGAAGAATTACTTTTTGGACTACAACTCCCAGAAGCCCTTGCACCATGGCCACTCGGAAGATTCAGGGAATTATAATCCAAAAGGTAATGTTTCCAAACCATGAAAGGTTTATTGACCATATTTTTACTTATTGCTATTAGTCTCACTTCCCTGGATATGCTTCCCAGTCTCATGGCCAAAGACTCAACTTTCCCCTCAATGGATCAAGTGTCCCATGGTTAAGTCACCCTCCAGGAAGGCATTATTATTTATGCTGCTGTCTGACCAGAACTTGGAAACATAATTGTTTTGGACTACAGTTCCCAGAATACTGCAGCCAGCACGACTAATAGCCAAAAAGGGTAACAGTACCAAGCTGTGGTCTTAACATAGGGTGAGGATCATATTCTCTCTAGAAATTCAAATATGCTAGTTTGGAAACTCATTATGCAAAGGGGCCTTGTAGCATCTTTGAGACTAACTGAAGGAAAGAAGTTGGTAGCATAAGCTTTCATAGACTTGATCCTACTTGCATCTGAGGAAGTAGGCTCAAGTCTACAAAAGCTCATGCTACCAACCTCTTTCTTTCAGTTAGTCTCAAAGGTGCTACAAGATCCTTTCGCAGACTCTCTAGGAATTGTTAGATTGCATCTCTCCTCAGTCCTAGTCAGTGCAGCCAAAGGAAAAGGATGATGAGAGCTGCAAACCCAGAAATTTCTGGAGGGGCACACATTCTCCCCAACCCCTGGTCTAGACATTAATCCAGACTTCCTTTTCTTGGACGGACTTCTTTTATCAGCCAGCCTTCTTTCTTATTGGTCCTCCTCTGCCCTTCCAATTTGATGAGTTTCCTTGCCTATTGGTTCAGCTTCCTCTGTGTTTTAAGATGCCACTTTGCTTGGTCCCTCTTGCACATCCCCAACAGCCTCTCAGCTGCTTAGTTAAGGCTCCATTAATCCACTCTTAAATATTCTTGTCCAGTAGTGGATGCTTTCTATATAACACCCAGCTTTTTTCCCCACAAATTATAAATTGCATCAAGCACAGCAAGCCCCCTGGCTCAGGCAGCTGCTCTGAGGTGGTAAAAGGGTGGCAAATTATTTAATTAATCTGTTGCTATTTTGTATTTTCACAATCCATGAAGAGGGGCTTGTGGGGTTCTCTGATCCAGGGGATCCAGGGTACCAGCTCAGCTGGCTTTGGCTGCTAGGCATCGTAACTTTGTGGTAGAGAGGTTTATTGATCTAGCCCCATTAATGCAGGCTACTTCTTCCTTCCCTAGAGGAAAGCTGCCAGCTGCGCCTGTTCCTGGAGAAGTCAGATCTGGCACGGTGGTACATGCCTTGGTTACATCCCGTCTGGATTACTGTAATGTGCTCTATGTGGGGCTTGCCTTTGAAAAGTGCTCAGAAACTTCAGCTGGTCCAAAGAGCTGCAGCTAGCTGTTAACTGGAGCTTGCTACAGGGAGCACACAACTCCCTTGTTGCAACAGCTCCATTGGCTGCCAGTCCGTCTCCAGGCACAATTCAAAGTGCTGGTTTTGACCTATAAAGCCCTATATGGCTTGGGTCCAGGCTATGTGAAGGACTGTATTTCCCTGTACAAGCCCCCCAGATTATTGAGATCACCTGGAGAGACCCTTCTCTCTGTCCCACCAGCCTCTCAGGTGTGCTTGGTAGGAACAAGAGAGAGGGCCTTCTCAGTGGCTGCTCCCAAGCTTTGGACCTCCCTCCCTAGAGAGGCCAGGATGGCTCCATCCCTGCTGTCCTTCCAGCAGCAGATATTGGGCTGGCAGGCCTTTGCAAACTGATAGGACTGGGTTGTACGATATGAATTTTAATGGTTTGTATTTTAGCATGTTATATTTTAATTTATAACTGTTTTAACTCTTAAAATTGTTTGTTTTTTAAATTTAAAATTTATTTACTTTAATATTGTTGTACTGTTTTTAAATTGTATTGTTTTATACTTGTTCTCTGTAGCCTTGAGGCCCTACATAGGGAGAAAGGCGGGATATAATAACATAATAATAATAATAATAATAATAATAATAATTATTATTATTTCTCCCTCATTCTTCTAGCTATAGTCTGCTACTGTGTAGATTTTTCTTACCAGACTGCTGTTTTTCCAGTCTGGTGCCCTGTATCCTACCCTTTCTTTCCTCCACTGCTTCCTATAGCTCCAGCCTGTCAGGGAGGAACACTTATGCCCTCTCCCTCCTCATCCTGCACTCACCCCATGAGCAAATAGATGAGGATGGTGATGGAAAGCAGGACACCACGCTGGGTGGAGTGGCGGCACAGGAAAAGGACGAGGTAGCACAGGAGGCTGAGGAGGACAACCCACACCATCTGCAGCTGGAAGAAGTGATAGAGTGCGTAGAAGCCGCTGGCCACTGTGCTCAGGTGCTTGGCATAGGATGGCAGGGCTGCAAAGGAAGAGCCAGGGTGGTAAGAGAGACATGCATACAGGAGGGCTTAGGATGCTCCTGTGCTCTGGGCCACACAGCCTGGGATTCTCTGAGGAACGTGAGGTCTTCCAGATGTTGTTGGACTGCAACTGTCATCAGCCTTACCACAACATAACCAAGAAAGAGGGGTTTTGGAAGCTGTAGTCCAGCAATATCTGGGTTTTTTTGGATTCACATGTCACCCGATCCCTGGTCTACTCTGACTGGCAAATAGCAATCTGGAGCCATAGACCTTACATATCACCTACCACCTTACATAGACCTTACATAGACCTTGCATATCACCTACCACCTGGTCCTTAATTTTGAGAGGGATAGGCCCCAGGATGTTTTGATACAAAGGAGTTGGCCTCCCACTTTGCTGTATTTGAGAAGAACCATGGTAATCCCACTGAGCTATGCTTCCTTGCATTCTCTCCGTTCTCCCCATCTCTAAATGTTGGAACAGTGAATCTGCTCCAGGAAGGACCTGTCCAAGGCGCTGAATTAATTTAGGAATATGGTCCAGCATTTTGGAGAAGCCTGGATTACAACCTTGCAAGGATTCACAGTCCCACTGACATGGGAACTACCAATGACCACTGCCTTAGGGAACAGGGAAGAAACTCCTGCAGGATCTTCTACTGTTGGGAGTCCAAAAAAGTAGCTGATATTAATCCTCTTATGTATGGAAGAGCAGTTGGTAAAATGTAAGAGCTGTAAGTAAGGATGCATCTACACTGTAGAATAATGCAATTTGACATCACTGTAGCTCTACCCTATGGAATCCTGGGATTTGTAGTTTTGCAAGGTCTTCAGCCTACTCTGCCAAAGAGTGCTGGTGCCTCAAAACTACAATCTCAGATCCTGTAGGACAGTGCCATGGAAGTTTAAGCGGTGTCAAACTGCATTATTTCTACAGTGTAGATGAACCCTAAGAAATTAAAAGAAAATGGTAGCTAGTGTTAGGATCTGGAGAGAAAAAGCCATTTCAAGGGTTGTTGTTGTGTGCCTTCAAGTCATTTCCAACTTATGGTGACGATAAGATGAACCTGTCATGGGGTTTTCTTGGCAAGATTTGTTTAGAGGAGGTTTGCATTGCTTTCCCATGAGGCTGAGAGCATGTGACTTGCCCAAGGTCACCCAGTGGGTTTCACAGCTGAGTAGGGAATCAAACTCTGGTCTCCAGAGTCGTAGTCCAACACCTAAACCACTACATCACACTGGCTGCAGTTCTGTGACAAAGAGATGTGCTCAGAATGAGGTATTGGTTCCTCTCCCCCCCCCCCTCCTCAATTCTCATCTTGCTTCCTGCCTTCCCTCTTCTGGGAAGCATCTTAATGATGACATTTGCAACTACTCCAAATAAGCCAGGTGCTATTTGCAGCACAAGATAAAGCATGCAGTGTAGGCAAACCCACAGTAGTCTGACCTCCTTAACCAGGTGACTTCCAGATTTGTTGGACTATAGCCCCCACAATCCATCATGGGCACTGAATGAGGAAGATGGGAGATGTAGTCTAGCATAACTGAAAGGTGTGGTGGGAATTGCAATCCGAAACATCTAGAGGACATCTATTTGTGGAAGGCTAGTTCTTGAGAGTTTCTAGACTCTGGGGACTATCCAAAGCTGAAAAAAAGATTATTTAGCAAGACTTCTGAGCTAAATTGGGACTTGGGGCTCAATCTCTTAAATTGACATCCAGCTCTCTGGCTGAGTATATGGCATTACCAGGAAGATTTCTGAAGAGCCTCTTACTCTCATGCTTCCATCTCCCCTCAAGCAAAGCAATTGCAGTCTGCCCTCCATACCTATCGATTCTTTATCTGTAGATTCACATATCCACAGCTTGAAAATATTTAAAAAATATGTAACTTCCAAAAAGCAAACTTTGATTTTGCCATTTTATATAAGTGACACCATTTTATTATGCTCTGTATTTAACAGGACTTGAGCATCCACAAATTTTGGTATCCACAGGGGCATCCTGGAACCAAAATCTAGTAGATATCAAGGGCAAACTGTATAAACATCCAGTCTTGGTTTATAGAAAACCACAGTTTGCTCTTCTGGCCAAATAAAAGCTTTGCTAAGGAAGGAATTGCAAACCAGTTCCTTGCAAATCCATGTTTGCCATGAACTAGGAATTACATTTTCCTAGCAAAAGTGAGAAAGGGAATTATACCTTTCTCTCACCTGAGGCAGAGAGTGAACTTAAAGTAAACCTATAAAGGAAGGAATTGCAAACAGTTTCCTGAAAATCCAGTTTTGCCATGACCTGGGAATTTTACTTTTCTAGCTGTTATACCTGAGGCAAAGAAAGAACTTCATTACTGGAATGCCAGACCATCATTTGGCCTTGTGTCTGCAAAGTACACCTGCCTCTTTCCACTAGCCAATAGCTGTGATAAAGCACAGAAAAGCAAGAAAACTGTAGAAAGAGGATTTAGATTTGGGCAGGAATCACGCTGCCTTTCAGATGTTGTGGAACTGCAACTTTCAACATTGCTTACCATTTAGAATGCTGGCTAGGGATACTGGGAAGTGCAGTCCAACACCATCTGCCGAGTCACATGACTTCCAGCCTTGATTTAGATGCACCCAGACTAAGTGAAGGGAACATGGGGTTTATGTGGGGAGTTTTGAAGTGGGGAGTCATTGAGTGTGTGCTTGGGAAACTATCCAGAAGACTTCACTAATAGCCAAGTTGGATGAAGAATATGGTTACTCTACAGCAGTAACAGACAACTGCAAGAGACTATGGGAGGGCCAACACCTTCCACCACAGCTCCCCACCACCAAAAACTAAATAAAATGGCCACAGGGCCTCCAAAACATGGCAAAAGGGCCCCCATACTCCCTAGAGAGCCTTTTGGGGGCAAACAAAAAACAAAGCACAATTTCTTTTTACCCCAAAGGGACTCGAGGCCACAAAGGGACTCTAGAGGCCAGGACCTGCATTCATCCTACAAGCTTTACTTTGGGCTTCTACAGACTGCCCGAAAGGGACAGCTCTGTGCCTCCCCTGGGAGTGCTGGATCAAGAATGCAGCAACCACATGCCGTGGCCCCAATCCAGCATTTTGCTGCGCTAAAAAGATCTGGCAAATGCCACTCCCTTTTAGAGCGGCAAAAAGCCGCCCTTCCCACAGCAGTGGCTTTTCGGTGCTCCTTTGGCACAGCGTGTGTGAATGCTGTGCCAAGAGAGTGCCCTGATGCCGCCCACCATCTGTTTGGGTAGACAGCGTGACAGCAGCATTGAGGTGGAGTTGGGGCAGCTGGCGTGCGGTCGCCATGCCCCAACTCCACCCCAAGGCCGGCCCTTTTGAGTGGTCTGTATAGCTGCTTTGTCCAGCCTTGCTCTAGAGCAGTGATTCCCAAACTTAGGTCCTCCAGGTGTTTGGACTTCAGCTCCTAGAAGCCCCACACAGTTTGGCCAATAGTCAGGAAAGTCCAAAACATCTGGAGAACCAAAGTTTGGGAATCACTGCTCTAGAGCAAGGATGGGGAATATTTGGCCTTTCAGATGATGCAGGATAGCATCTCCAGTTACCCTTACTCTTTGCTAAGGAATGACGGAAGTGGTAGTCCCAAACCTGGCACATGCATCTAGATGTCTGTACTTACCCAATCTCCAAAGGAGACGGCACACTAGGCACAAAAGCAGAAGCGTCCACACCTGTTCAAAGCCCTGCTGGGCAGTGGGAAGGACACAGCCGCTCAGCAGTTGCTGGTAGAACTCCTCCCGTGTGTAAGTGGTCATGGCCACAGCCTGAAGAAGTCAGAGACAAAGAAATCTCAAGCAGGGGTGACGGATTAATCCCAGCTCATAGTTACTGGGCAGCTCTGGGCCATTTCATGAGGCTGGCTCCTGAGGGAAAGCAAACTGAGATGATCAGAGGGCTCTTCTGTATTACAAAAATATAGCACTATGATTCTGCTTTATCTGCCATGGCTGCATCCTATAGCATCCTAGAAGTTGCAGTTTGGTCAGAGGCACCAGAGGAGAAGCTCCCCGGCTGAGGTTTCTAAAGGTTCCCCCCTAAACTGCCCAGTCCTAGGATTCCATGGGATGCTGCCATGGCAGTTAAAGTGGAACCATAGTGGCATAACTGTGTGCTATTCAAAGATATAGCCATCTTAGTCTGTAGAATCAGTATGTAAAGAGATCTTGTAGCACCTTTGAGACTACCTGAAAGAAAGAAGTTGGTAGCATGAGCTTTCCTAGACTTGAGTCTACTTCCTCAGTGTCCAAATGCCTCAGAGGAAGTAAACTTAAGTCTACAAAAGCTCATGCTACCAACTTCTTTCTTTCAGTTAATCTCAAAGGTGCTACAAGATCTCTCTACATACTGATAACTGTGTACTGTGAATGGGCCCCAGGTTGTGGAATTCAGCATTCGAACCCTGGACTCCATGTAGTCCAACACTCAAACCACTGCATCATGCTGGCTCTCCAAACAGTCAGCCCTTGATATCCATTGATTTTTTTATTTGTGGATTTAAGCATCTACAGCTTGAAAATATTTTTTAAAATCTATAAATTCCAAAAGCAAACCTTGATTTTGACATCTTATATAAGGGAAACCATTTTACTATGCCGTTGTATATAGTGGGACTTGAGCATCCACGTATGTTGGCATCCACAGAGCGTACTGGAACCAAAATCCAGCCGATACCAAGGGCCCACTGTATAACCTACACCTGGTATTCATTGGCAGGCTCTCATTCCTGTACTAACTAGAGCTGATGCTGCTTAGTTTTCAAAATCAGATAGAATATGATGCATTGAGGTTATTTGGGTGAATGGTCCCACATATCTCCCCCCCCCCATTTTAGACACGATAAGAATATTTTGCTTGATACACCAAAACCAAAAACAGTAACACCATTATTTGTTCATACAATGCTTTGCAACTCCTTAAAAAACATCACAAAAACCCCCCACCAACATTGTTATGCACTCGTTTTCCTCCCTCCCTAAAGTAACACATTATTTATAATATGCTATTTCAAAGCTCTGCAATTTCAGGGCATGCTGAATCAGCCTAAATTGTGCAAGCCAGTCTTTGAGTTGATCCTCATTAATCCAAACAACAGGCCAGTAATGGTGGCCACAGCTCCTATGTAGGAATCTTCCCCAATCCCACTCCCTCAGATATAATATGGTTCTTACTTGCAGGGAGGGGGTACCACTTCCCCCCTCTCTCTTCTGGATTACTCATAGTACCATCAACCCCATTCTGCAAAGCAGGAACACACAACCAAAGCATTTCCAACAGATGGTAATCTAGCCTCTGTTTAAAAACCTCCAAAGAAGGAGACTCCACCACTCTCTGAGGGAGTGTGTTTCACTGTCAAACAGCTCTTACTGTCAAGAAATTCTTCCTAATGTTTAGGAGAAATCTTTTCCACTTAAACTAGCAGTAAGCATTAAATTAGCATTAAACCACTAAATCAGAAGGCTTGGATGTTCTCACTTAAGCATTTTCATGCCCTGAAAGCATACAATGCCATCCTCTACTTAAGGATGCTTAAAACCTCTATTAAGCAGGTTTTTGAGCCGGATTGGAAGCCTGCCTGGGAACTCCAGATACATTGCCTTGAACTCCATGATTAACTAAGCTATCTGTATATTTCGTCCAAGATTGATGTGTATAACTCAAGGAATGGTAAAGTATGATCTTTGGGCCAGATGTGGCTCCTAAGGCTATTTTTGTGGCCCTCATGTCCACTCTTTTTTGTGGCCAAAGAAAAGTAGATTACCTCAACTTGAATCCTCCTACAGAGGGAATTTATCTTTTAAATAGGCTGCCGTACATCCCCCCCCCCCCCCCCCGTTTAATATAAATTAACTTTATTTCAAAACCAGAAATGGATTTCCTGTCATTTTCTGATTTTCCTTTCTTGTTTTGGCAATCTGTGCAGCTCCCAAAGGATCCTTGGGTGGAGCATTGGCCCCTTTGACCCATTGCAGTTGCCCACCGCTTTTCTACATGGAACCGCTGGAGTCTCCTCTCCCAGGACAGAGAATTGGCCAAGAAGTCCTCCCTGTCTAGGGTCTAATCTGCACAGCAGAATTAATGCAGTTTGACACCACTTCAACTGTCATGGCTTAATGCTATGGGATTCTGGGATTTGCAGTTTGGTAAGATATTTATCCTTCTCTGTCAGAGAGCTCTGGTGCCACAAGAAACTACAAATCCTGATATCCCATAGCATGGAGCCGTGGGAGTTGAAGTAGGGTCAAACTCCATTATTTTTGCAGTGTAGAGTAGACCAAAGTTGCTGAGCCAGAGTTATATTGTAAGAAAAAAACGAATGAACTCCATAAACTACTACTACCACCACCACCCACCTACCTACCTACCTACCTGTGTATGAGAGAGACAGACAGACAGACAGACAGGAATATTTGAGTAAATTATTGGACTTGATTGAATATCCTCAGGCAAACTGCTCTATTTCTCATTATGACATCTTGCTGTCAACAAGTAATACCTTATAAACAGTGAAATCACATTGATAGGGAAATCACATTGATCAGACTGATAGTGAAGGTCCCCTTTGGGTCAGGGTGATTGGCTAACCTTTTTCTCTTTTGTTAGTCAAAATATGGTCATGATCTCTGCCATTCCAAGAGGGTAAACCTTTAGCAAAATAAAGCAAGCTCCTCAGATGGTGCAATATTGTAAAACATACAAGCTCAAGAAGTTTCAGAAAAGCTTGTGACTTGACCTAAAGCAGACCTGGAAAATGTCTGTTCCCCCAGGTGTCAATTCCCATCAGCCCCTGCCAACACACTCAAGAGTTGTAACCTGTCATCTGTATAACATTTCATACATGATAGCTGAGACACACGTGTGGTCAAGCAACATTATTAATGAGGAAGAACAAACAAGCAAGGCTGCAGCAGCTTGCTTTTGCTTGAGTTGATTGGGAACTGTCCTCTCCCTCCTGGTGAGTTAATTTAGTGCAAACTACTTTTGCACTTTGAATTCAGTTTCCTCTCTTTGAACTCAGTTGACAAAAGCTGAGGACAAAGGAGGACAGTGAGAGGAAACAGAAACTGAGACGTTTTAAAAGCAATGTTGAAGGAGACAATGGTCCAAAACACTCTGCAGAAATAATCCAGTTTGAGACTGCTTTAACTGCTCTGGCTCAATGCTAGGGAATTCTGGGAACTGTAATTTTGTGAGACATTGGGCCTTCTCTGTCAGAGAGGTCAGGTGTCACAAATGACAATTCCCATGATTCCCTAGCACTAAGCCAGGACAATTATAAGTGGTCTCAAACTAGATTATTTCTGCACTGTGTTTTGGACCTATATTAACCAGGTCCACCCCTGCCAAGTTGGGGCAGCTGGAGGGTATAAAGGTCAGATAATCTTTATACCTAAAGGTATAAGAAAGCTTACTTTGGGGGTGGGGGCAGAGCATAAATCCCAGAATCCCCAAATCACCATAACCACTGGCCATGATGGAGGATTCTGGGAATTGTAATCCAAAATGTAGTTTTCCTAGTCTCCCCTTAAACCTGATCCAAAGCTTCTTTTACCTGCAGAATTACCTGCAAGTAATTCTTAAATGGACACAGGTAACAGATTTACAGGCCCAGGTCAGGAGTAAAAATAGAGGCACGCTTCACAAGAATTCCTTAAAACAATGAGGGGGGGGGGGAAAGGGCCCTTACTTGAAGAATTCCCCCCTCCACACTAGTAAATTTAATAGAGATCTTAGTCTGGGCCACATGGTGATGGATCATGGCTGACAGGCAGAGAAGAGAGGAAAGAGAGGAATGGAGCGGATGCTTGGTTGCATCCTCTGGAGGAAAAGGGACAAGATGGGAACTAAGGGGAAGATGAGGAAAACTGGGGGACTGAGAGATAGGTTGAGGGTTACATGGGGGGATCAGGGGATGGCTTAAGGGTTTTATGGGGGGATCTAAGGATGGCTTAAGGGATATGGGGGATCTAAGGATGGCTTAAGGGTTATATGGGGGATCTAAGGATGGCTTGAGAGCTAAATGGGATAGAGGGGTGGCTTGACGGGGATGCATAGGGGAATCAAGGGATGTTACATGGGGGATTGAGAGATGGCTTGAGGGTCACATGGGAGAATTGGCTTGAGGGTTACATGGGGGTCATCTTGAGGGTTACATGGGGATCGAGGGGTGGCTTGAGGGTTACCTGAGGGGATGGAGGGATGTAACATTGGAGGATTGAGGGATGTTACATGGGGGATCTAGAGATGGCCTGAGGGTCACATGGTGGGATTGGGTTGAGGGTTACATGGGGGATGGAGGGATAGTTCATGGGGAGATTGAAGGATGTTATCTGGGGGGATTGAAGGTTACATGGGGGGAATCATCTTAAGCATTACATGGGGTGATGATGGAGGGATGCTACATCGGGGACACAGCTTGAGGGTCACATGAGGGGATTGGCTTGAGGGCTACATGGGGGATGGAGGGATGTAACGGGGGGGGGGGGAAATCATCTTGAGGGTCACATGGGGGATTGAAGGGTGTTGCCTGGGGGGGATCTGGGGATGGCTTGAGGGGGGCATTGGGGAGGGTCCCTTTCAGTCCCTCTGGGAGACGGAGCCCCTGGGTTTGCTGGTGGGTGAGAGAGGGTCCCATGGAGGGAAAGGGAGGAAATGCTACTAGAGAGAGGAGTGAAGGGAGGCTGGAGGCTCAGACAAAGGGAGGGAAGCCCGCCATCGGGGATTAGGGATGGAGCGGGTTGCCAGGGCTTTGCCGGCGAGGCCTGTTCCTGGGGAGCTCCCTCCATCCCATTGATCCCTCCATGCCCCCATCCCCTTGTTGCCCTCTGGTCCCAAGGCCCTGGGAAGGAGGAGGCAGGGATGCAGAAGGAAGAGCCCTTCTTTCAAGGGGAGGAGGGAGCCTCTTCCCTGGCTGCATTGCGGGGAATGGGCTGGAAGAAAGGGAACCCCCTCCCTCCTGCAGGCCAGCTGTGCTTCTTCCTTCCAGATGTGCTTCTTCTTAGCGAGGCAGGAGTGGGCTTAGGGCTCTGACTCACCTGGGCTCCTGCTTCTCTTTCCCAGGTGGGCTTCCCTCTTGACTGCTGGCCCCCTTTTCCTTTTCCTTTTCCTTTTCCCCTCCCAGAACAAAAAAACCAACACCACAATAAAACCTGGGAAGGGGAAGGAAGGTAGGCAGCCAGAAAGGGGTGCAATAATCTCTTTCAAAAAATTGGAGGAGGGTCCTTTGGGGGGGCCAATGGTCAAGCCAGAAAGGAATAGTTGAGGCTGCAGGGAGGCCAATCAGTGGGAAGAGAGAGAGGGGGGAGGGATTTAGGGGATAGCCAATGAGGAGGAGTAATGGGGGTTTTGGGGAGGTGGGGCACAGAGATTGAAAGTGTGTCCGTTTTGGGAGGTTTAATTCGCATCCGCGCTGCAAATTAATGCGCTTTCATACCGCTTTAACTGCCATGGCTACCCTGCCGTGGGGTGCTGGGATTTGTAGTTCGTCGTGGCACCAGAGGCGAAATGTCTCACCAAGCTACAAATCCCAGAATTAATGCAGCTTGACACCACTTTAATTGCCCTGATTCCATCCATCCTACAGAATCCTGCGATTTGGACTCCTGTGAGGCACCAGCACTCTTTGGCAGAGAAGGCTAAAGACTTTGTAAAACTACAGATCCCAGGATTCCATAGGGATGTCAAACTGCACTATTTCTACTGTGTAGATGCACCCATAGAGGAGGTGAATGCATGGAAACACTGGAGTCATTCCCTTCTCCCTGATTTAGTCATGAGGAATGTGTGTCCCTCCAGATGTCACTGGACTTCAACTCTCATCATCCTTCTTCTTCTTGTGTGCCTTCAAGTTGTTTCCAACTTATGGCGACCCTAAGGAGAACCTATCATGGGCTTTTCTTGGCCAGATTTCTTCAGAGGAGGTTTGCCATTGCCATCCCCTGAGGCTGAGGGAGCATGACTTGCCCAGGGTCACCCAGTGGGTTTCTATGGCCAAGCAGGGAATTGAACCCTGGACTCCAGAGTCACAGTCCAACACTCAAACCACTAGGCCACACTCAACATCCCTGTTTTTAATTTATGTCAGTGAGTAACTATGGTGGAAGGAGAGAGGAGAGGAATGGTTGGGAAGGTAGGAAGTCAACCTTTTGCACAGGAGTTAAAGTTTCAGAATCAACAGAAGGAGACAGAACCCTGAAATTAATTCAGGTGTAACTTTTTTAAAGGAGCAAAGTTAAAATGAATTTTTAGAAAGATCTGTATAAATATTTATTGCCCAGCATGTGTCATTACAAATAATCCCTTGCCTCTTAAAAGAGACTCTATAAATTGCTGAGCCTGAATGGACTCTGTTTCATGTTTTTCTGATATCAGATGTCTGTGACTACAGCTCGGATTTAAGATTTGTCTTAAGAGATGTCTCTGATCAGGAACTTGGACTTGGTAACAGAGCTATAATAGCCTGGGTTGCTTCCAGTAGAGGATAATAGCTTCCATGTCAGTGGGGCAGTGAATCTACCCCAGGTTTCATTACAGATTTCAAGGAGTTCTCCAAGTCCTGAGTCGTCTTTCCCAAACAGAGTTCAGCACCTTGGATTGCTCTGTTAAAGCTACTTAAAACCTGAAGTAGATTCTCTGTTCCGCTAATGTGGGGCTCAACAGCCACTGTGCCATTGATTGTTTCCCATTGATGAACAATTATTAAAAGATAGCGTTATAACTCCCACAGTCCTTTACCAGTGGCCATGAGCTGGAGCTGATGGGAACTGTAGGACAATCAAACCAACAAAAGTCCCTACAGCCAGAAAACCCAAGATCTATGATCAAAAAACCAAACTGAAGGGTTCTGCCAAAAAATATAACCAGGGTAAAATAATCCCACTTCCAATTACAAAAAGGCAACAACGTGAAGAAATAAAAGAATAACTAAACCCTGGAACAGAAAAGCCAATAAAATTTCTGAAAGGGTAAAAATACCCCACTGAAAAGTATGCAAATGCAAAAAGTAAATATTATAATGATAATAAAAATTTCAAAACCCTTCAATTTGTTTTTTTTTAACTGTAGGACAATACCAGAGCTTGGAGAAGTTGCTTTTTTAAAAAACTAAAATTCCAAGAATGGTTAGTGGGAATTGTAGGCTAATGAAATAGCTTTTCCATACTTTGGCCAGGGCATCAAAGGGTCAGAGGTTTCCCACTTGCAGTTTAAATTGTGTGCCTCCACACAATTTGTATATATAATTTGTATATACACACAATGTGTATATACATTCAAAGTTTACAGTAATGACCATGGACAGGCCCTGAACTTCTTGCTGCTCAGAGAAGTGAAGTATGTGAAACAATGCTGTTTGTATTCCATTGCATTCCACTCTTTCCCAGAAGGTAATAACTTTTATTCATTAAGGATCTGAACATCATTTTTTTGTGGGTTTTTCGGGCTATGTGGTTGTGTTTTGGAAGAATTTATTCCTGATGTTTTGGCCGGCATCTTCAGAGAATGGTGGCATGGAAGTGTGTGGGGTGTATATATGCATATATATATATATATATATATGTTGGGAGGAAGCGATTTACATGTTAATCTGTGTCTGTTGGTCTGTTGGTGAATGGCAAGGCCTCAGGGTGGCAGGATATGCAAGGAGGATTTGTGTCTATTTAATTAGCGATCCATTGTCTGTGAGGAAAACCCCCAGACTCTGGGCGATGTTCATTTGCATGTGTTGAGTCTGGATTTTGGTGTTTTTCAGGACTAGTTGGCATGGTCCAGAATTTCAGTGTTTTCAAATAGGATTTTATGCCCAGGTTGGTTTATAACATATTCTGCTACTGCTGATTTTTCTGGCTGGTCTCTCATGTTCCTTGATTCATGTTTGAACACTGCTTTTGGTGGTCCTTATGTAGACTTGTCCACAGCTGCACAGTATGCGGTAAACTCCTGCGGCTGTGAGAGGGTCTCTCCTGTCCTTCACTGAGAGCAGCATTTAATGGATTTTCTTGGTCGGTCTGTAAATCATTTGGAGGTTGTGTTTCCTCAACACTTTCCCTATTCTATCTGTGACTACTTTAATGTATGGTAGAAATACCTTCCCTTTGGGTGGTTGTTTTTTTTCATGCCTGTGTTTTTTTCTCGGTCTGGCAGCTCTTCTGATGTCTGAGCTGGAGTAACCATTAGCCTGTAGAGCCCAGTTTAGGTGCTTCAGTTCATCTTCCAGGAAGTGGGGTTCGCAGATCTGCACCTTATTTAACCTACACATATAAATATGTGAGGTGGTGATACTTTTGCCATGCCAAACCTTTCAAAGTCAATCATCAAGGCATATTTATAATGTTAGCTTGTGTTGCCTCCTGCCTTTCAAACATGTAATCTATATGTAATCGCTGCATACTTGTGTAGTAATCATGTCTCTTGTTGCAACCATACCAGTGGAAAACGTGAAAAGCAGATCCATAATTGTGAAAATTAGTTGAGATGTCATACCAAATCATAGTTTGCATTAACCATAGTTTAGATTCCAAACCATAACTGCACAGGCTAACAGTTGGTTGTGCATCTTCCTCCCACATCCCTGGACGCTATCCCAAATAGTATTCTCCAATGTCAGAAGAATGCTCCAAACCATGGTTTGTTGGTTTGGATGCTACATCTGCACAGACCCATAGGACAGAGATGTAGAAGTCTTGGATACATCATGAACAAATTACAGTTTGGCCAAATCATTGTTTACAAGCTAGCTTCAAAGTATAGTTTCAGGCCTAAGTTTGGTAACTAAACCATGATTTGCAGTAATTTGCAGAGCAAACTATGGTTTGGCACTACATTCAAACCACCCTAAAATTAATACATATACCAGAGAAGCATAAGTGCTGCTACCTGTTGTATATCCCTGAATGCAGAATTACAAGTGTCTTTTGCATTTCACATGTTTACAGGGGACAACACCAGTGTAACTGATGCAAAACTAACTAAGATAAGAAATGATAGGGTTCAGATCTAATAAAATCTGCATGGATCCTCCAAATTTGTATAATTTTTATGTTTGGAGACAACATAAATAACCATTACTTCATTCTTATTCATGGACCGCATCATGATGATCATTGATCTATTCCTTGATTAATGTGGATTTTATTCTCCTTTCCCTTGCATTATATATATATATATATATATATATATATATATATATGCTTTATTGTAAAGTGCCTT
The DNA here is from genome assembly GCA_026167975.1 of Phrynosoma blainvillii. Lineage (NCBI taxonomy): Eukaryota > Metazoa > Chordata > Lepidosauria > Squamata > Phrynosomatidae > Phrynosoma > Phrynosoma blainvillii. The sequence continues at coordinate 183,615,782 of JANUYF010000002.1, forward strand.
AAAGACATGGTGACTGTAAGATGGAACCTATCACAGGATTTTCTTGGTATGATTTGTTCAGAGGGAAGGGGTTTGCCTTTGCTTTCCTCTGAGGCTGAGATAGTGTTACTTGCCCAAGGTCACCCACTGGATTTACATGGCCAAGCTGGGAACAAACTCCAGTCTCCAGAGTCCTAGTCCAACTCTCAAATCACTACATCATGCTGGTTCTCCCTTATATCAGCTACCTATTGGGAAATGAAAGATAAAGCAGCTTTGAGTTTTGTGATTTGTCTTCTCTTTCCTTTCTAAAAGTATGTAGTATATTTGGATTCCTGAGCTGAGATTGAAGGGATTAAGAAATTACTAGCTAAACCAGAGCAAGGGTGGGATTTAGCATCACCACTGTGAGCACTAAAGAGAGGTACTTTCTGCTTGGGTGCACCAAATATGAGGAAGAGTTTGAAAGTATTTTCCTCTTTTTGTATCAGAAATAATGCAGTTTGCAGCTAGTATATATAAATAACTAGGGTCCAAACCACACTGCTTCTCTCTGGGGCCACAATAAACTACAATTCCCAGGATTCCCTAGCACTGAGGCAGGGCAGTTAAAGCGGTCTCAAACTGGATTATTTCTACAGTGTGTGTGGGACCTATATGTAACAAATAACCTGATTCCTTGGACTGTTTATTCAGGAGGAGCATGAGGGACAAAGATAATGGTTTACAGTAGCCTTGCAAAATTAATTAACTGTTAATTAAGGGATGATACTAACAGGCTCGCAACAGAGAGGAAACTTTGGTTGCATCCACACTGAGAGCAGCATTTAATGGATTTTCTTGGTCGGTCTGTAAATCATTTGGAGGTTGTGTTTCCTCAACACTTTCCCTATTCTATCTGTGACTACTTTAATGTATGGTAGAAATACCTTCCCTTTGGGTGGTTGTTTTTTTTCATGCCTGTGTTTTTTTCTCGGTCTGGCAGCTCTTCTGATGTCTGAGCTGGAGTAACCATTAGCCTGTAGAGCCCAGTTTAGGTGCTTCAGTTCATCTTCCAGGAAGTGGGGTTCGCAGATCTGCACCTTATTTAACCTACACATATAAGTATGTGAGGTGGTGATACTTTTGCCATGCCAAACCTTTCAAAGTCAAACATCGGAAGAAGAAGAAAAAAAAAGTGAAACATCAAGGCATATTTATAATGTTAGCTTGTGTTGCCTCCTGCCTTTCAAACAGGTAATCTATATGTAATCGCTGTACACTTGTGTAGTAATCATGTCTCTTGTTGCAACCACACCAGTGGAAAGCGTGAAATGAAATATGAGGAAGAGTTTGAAAGTATTTTCCTCTTTTTGTATCAGAAATAATGCAGTTTGCAGGTAGCATATATAAATAACTAGGGTCCAAACCACACTGGGGCCACACTAAACTACAATTCCCAGGATTCCCTAGCACTGAGGCAGGGCAGTTAAAGCAGTCTCAAACTGGATTATTTCTGCAGTGTGTGTGGGACCTGTATGTAACAAATAACCTGATTCCTTGCACTGTTTATTCAGGAGGAGCATGAGGGACAAAGATAATGGTTTACAGTAGCCTTGCAAAATTAAATTAACTGTTAATTAAAGGATGATACTAACAGGCTCACAACAGGGAGGAAACTTTGGCTGCATCCACACTGCAGAAATAATCCGCTTTGACACCCAGGATTCCATAGCATTGAGCCATGGCAGTTAAAGTGGTGTCAAACCAGATTATTTCTGCAGTGTGGATGCATCCTTTGGCCCTGCAGATGTTTCGGCTTAGAACTCCTATGAGCTAATTCCATTAGTTAATGCATTATGGAAGTTGTAGTCCCAGACTCTGAAGAGCCAAGAGTTCTTCATGGCTCAATGCTACGGAATTCTGGGAATTCATGAGACATTTAGTCTTCTCAGTCAGAGAGCTCTGGTGCCACAATAAGCTACAAATCCCAAAATTCCATAGTATTGAGCCATGTCAGTTAAAGTGGTGTCAAACTGGATTATTTCTGCCTTGTGGATGAAGCCTTGCACCCTCAAGAGAGCCTCAAATGGAAAGTAACGTCAGAACCGGCTGACACGAGTCCAGCATCCCTGGAACCCGGAAGGAACACGCGGGGAATTACCATATGAACCCACATCGCCTCAGCTCCTCCTCAGCCAATCGCTTTGGCGGGATGCTACGTGACGTCAGAGTTTGAGTGCCTTGTTGGAAGGCGGAGGCTAGCAAAAGCCGAGAGCAGCGCCCCGCCCCTTGCTTTGAGGGCAGCTGATTGGCGGAGAGGTCTGCCTGTTATGTTACCCCATTGGCTGGGATGGAGGGATCTAGGTAACAGGTGAGCTTGGCGGGGAGGAGAAGCAATTGCTGCTGTGGAAGCCTTTGAGGGAGGACTGAGCAGGTGAGCTCTGCGCATGCGCCTACTGTTAGAGAAAGTGAGTCCTGTGCATGGTGCCATGATTCTAGATTAAGGGGGTGGGAAGTGCACTCTGCACATGCTTAGCCCCACTCTTCTTTTGTGTTGCATTGGTAGAATTGTTTGTTGTTGTGTGCCTTCAAGTCATTTCTGACTTGTGGGGACCCTGAGGGGTTTTCTTGGCAAATGTCTTCAGAAGGGTGTTTGCAATGGCCATCCTTTGAGGCTGAGAGAGTGTGACTTGCCCAAAGCCACTCAGTGGGTTTACATGGCTGAGCCAGAATTCGAACCCTGGTCTCAAGAATGCTAGGTCCAAAACACACTGCAGAAATAATCCAGTTTGAGACCACTTTAACTGCCCTGGCTCATTGCTAGGGAATTCTGGGGACTGTAGTCTTGTGAGACATTGAGCCTTCCCTGTCAGAGAGCTCTAGTGCCACAATAAACTACAATTCCCAGGATTCCCTATCACTGATCTTAAAGCGGTCTCAAACTGGATTATTTCTGCAGTGTGTTTTGGACCCTAGTGCAATGCTCAAACCACTATGACACACTGGCTAGAATACCTGTGACAGATTTTTAGAGACCTCTCTGAGGAGGTAGAGACCAAGGCTGCATCCGCACTGCAGAAATAATCCAGTTTGATACTGCTGTAACTGCCATGGCTCAGTGTTGTGGAATCCTGGGATTTGTAGTTTATTGCGGCACCAGAGGTGTCTGAGAGAGAAGGCTAAATGTCTCACAAAACTACAGTTCCCAGAATTCCATAGCATCGAGCCAGGGCAATTAAAGTGGTGCCAAACTGGATTGTATCTGCAGTGGGGATGCAGCCTGAGGGAGTGTGACTTTTCCAAGGCCACCCAGTGGGTTTACATGGCTGAATTGGGATTTGATCTGGTTATATGTTTATATATTGAATTTATTTGGTTTAACATGTGTTAGAACCAGCACCTATTTGAAAGAGCAGATGCTCAAAACAGTTGCAAGGGATTTGCACCTGGCTATTTAAATGAGGGCATTTACATGGTAAAGAAAGATCAAACTGAATATCTGTGGATTACCCTCTTTATATTGATTCATTCTTTTGTGGTAAGCAACACATGTAATTGACTAGTATATTTCTAATTTATGCTTCTATTAGTGAATAGATAACACTAAGCCTTTTATTTGTTCTTGAAGAAAAGGAAGCTCTGGAAAATATTCCAGCCAGTGATGAAGTTTTGTTGATGAAACATGTTTGGCTGCAAATACGCTCGTCCCTCCACATTCACTAGGGTTAGGGGCACAGGACCCCCGTGAATTTGGAAAAACCACAAATAACAAAAAAACCCTATGTTATTACCTGAGAGAACACCTCTCTAGGAAACTCTAGGTCCTCCAGTGCACCTCTGTGGTCAACATCTGCCAGACATTGACCATAGAGTTGCTCTGGAGGACCTAGATATTCCTAGAGAGAACATATTAATAAAATCTGTGAATAATCAAATCCGCCAAAGTCAAAGCTGCAAATATGGAGGGATGAGTGTAGTGGTGAACTGTCATGGATAGAAACCAGCCGACAGAGTTATTTTACCTGCTACCTTTCACATCATGTTGGGACCTGGTGAAATTGCCAGGATATTCAAGGGGGGGGGGATTTCTTTTGCACTATTAATTTGTGGGATTTCCTGCGGCAGGAGGTGGGAATGACAAGTAGGTTAAATGGCTTTAAAATCAGGGGTGAGATAGAGCTTGCGAAAGTTACTTTTTGGGCTGTAATGTACAGAATCCTTCACTCATCCTACATTACAGTGAACCTTTGCTATCTTCTGGGGTTTGGTTCCAGGACACCTCCCCCCATGAATACCAAAATCCATAGATGCCCAAATCCCATTAAATACAGTGGCAGAATATAATGGTGTCCCTTATCTAAAATGGCAAAATCAAGCTTTGCTTCATGTGATTTATATTTTTTGACTATTTTCAAGCCATAGATGGTTGAATCTGTGGATGAAGAATCCATGGGTAAAGAGATCTGACTGTATTTATACCAGGAGTGGGAATAATGTGGTTCTCTAAATGCTATTCAGCTGAAAGTCCCAGCAGCCTTAGCTAACATAGCCAATGGTGAGCCAGTGGTGAGGAGTGCTGGGAGGTACTGTCCAACAAAATTTCTAGGGTGACATGATTCCATCCTCTCTGTGCTTCAAGCAGTTCCCATAGTCCGTACTGTTACTGTTTAGCCACAGTACTGTATTCATTATACTTGTCCTTTTGGGTGGCTCTCCTTGTGACCAATGGCTTATATCTAGACTATATTATCTAAAAGACTATATCTCTCTATACAAGCCAACCAAGTTTTTAGGATATTTGGGTGAAGGCTTTTTCTCATTCCCAGCATCTTTACAGATGTGGTTAGTAAGGACGTGAGAGAGGGCCTTCTCAGTGCCTTCAATTTTGGTCTAATCTGCACTGTAGAATTAATGCACTTTGACACTGCCTTAACTGCCATGGCTCTATCCAATGCAGTCCTAGGATTTGTAGTTTGTTGTGGCACCAGAGCTCTCTGACTTGAGAAGGTTAAACATCTCACAAAACTACAAATCCTAGAATTCCATGGCACTGAGCCATTGCAGTTAAAATGGTGTCAAACTGCATTGTTTCTTCAGTGCAGATTAGACCTTCGTAAGCCACTTTGTGACTTGGCAGGAGAATGGTGGGATATAAATTGAATGAAGAAGTAAAATAATTAAATAACATGGTTCTTTGCTTTCTTTTTTTTCCAGGAGAAATTGCACTTGCCAGTCTTGGCCACTTGGTTTGCTTTTTCTTTGGCTACCATGGGACTGGAAACAAAGCCCCATGTTGTCTCCCACCCTTACTGGCCTCGAAGTTTGGAGCTCCCACACTACGTCCCAAATGACCGGCCCATGTGGCAGATTTTGGCATTCCTCTTCTCAGTCTCAGGGGCCCTCCTGGTAGTGACTTGGCTGGCAGCCGGCTGGCGTTGCAAGACAGCGGCTTCTTGGGGAACCTGGCGCTCCTTGGCGGTCTGCTGGTTTGCCATCTGTGGCTTTATTCATGGTGTCATTGAAGGCTGGTTTAGCCTCTACCACATGGAAATCCCTGGAGACCAATCCTTCCTCTCTCAGCTATGTAAGATGTAGTTGGATGTGTGCATGCATGCAGAATCTGTGCCTTCTACCCTTGGCCCTGGGAAACTGTGATAGACGATAGTGAGATTGGGAACAGATGTTTGTGTTGTGGGCACAGGGAGTCTGTTTGGTATGCCCATTTGGAACTTGTGCAATAGGAGGGAGAGGATATATGAATGATTTGTGTTGCAATAGAATGCTGTCCTTTGAGAGGTGTGAGCCTGGTCTTGTTAGATGGCTATCATGAGAGTCCTTCATGGCACTGGTAAACAACTTGTGTTATAGCTTGGAGAAGTTGGCCATTTGAGCTGGGGAATTCTGGGTACTGTAGCCCTAAAAAGTGACTTTCCCAAGCTCTTCCATGTGTATAGCCTCCATAATGCTCATCTGTATTTACACAGGGGTGCATTAAGAGAGCCTTCTTGGTTGCTGCTTCTCTCTTCCTAGAAAGATTAAACTGGCACCCTCCCTACTATCCTGTTGTAGCCAGCTAAAGACCTTTTTGTTTCAGCAGCCTTTGATGGCTGATTACTCAGGAGGAAAAGGGCTTTTCAGAATGTGCTGTACATGTGGGTTTGGGGTTTTTTAAACTCCCTTTTAAACTACTTTTAATTCTGGTGGCGCAGTGGTTAAATGCCTGTCCTGCAGCCACTCACTCATAAACCACAAGGTTGTGAGTTCAATACTAGCCAGGGCTCAGGCTAGACTCAGGCCTACATCCTTCCTAGGTCACTAAAATGAATACTCAACTGTTGAGGGGCAATGAGCTTATAGTTGTAAACTGCTTAGACATCCCATAGCGTAATATGAAGCGGTATATAAATGAAGCTGCTTTGCTTTGCTTTGCTTTTATTGTTAGTTCAATTATATATTAAACCGCTTGCCCCATTAAACTTTTGCCCCATAGCTTAGATTCTTCTTACCCATTTTATTCAAATGGAAGCCTAGAATCTGGGCCAAATGCTGGTCCAATGAGCACTGGGTGGTATGGCTAGAATCTGGATAAAACCAAGTATTTGGGTTATATGTCAACTCTATTCTGCCCTCTGTTCCCCTTTTGTATTGTATTTATGTGATTGTAGGCTGATGGAGAGAATTTGTATTTTCCTTAATTCTTTGATAATAGTTCCTAAAAAACCAAACCTGTGGGTGTATTATAAACACAGGTTGAGTCGCCTTCACCTAAAATTCTTTGGATTTTGGGTTTTTTGGATTTTAAAATATTTGCATATACATAGTGAAATTAGTTGGGCATTGGACCCCAAGTCTAAACATGAAACTAATTTATATTCCATTTACACTTTATACGCATAGCCTAAAACTAATTTTATGGACAATATTTTTAATAATTTTGCCCATGAAACAAAAGTTTGTGTGCACTGAACTATTAGAAAACAAAGGTGTCCCAAAGCCACACATGTAGACAATTTTGGATTTTGGAGTATTTTGGATTTTAGAATTCTGGATATGGGAGTCTCAACATGTAACCGTATTGTGGATACAACTGTCTAAAGGCTGTTACAATACTATGAGCCTGTGCTATGTTATTTTCCATCTTATGCTCAAGATTGTTCTGTCTTCACCAAATCAACATACAACATTGTTCACTAATATCTGTGACTTGCTGCAGATTTTAGAGAACCTTGATTTTTTTAAGAGAAGAAAGTTTATAACACTTGTAGTTTAACCTGCATGTACAAAAGACCATAGTGATAAGAGTGTGGATTTTTTTCTGGCTTAATGGCATATCTTCCTTGTAACCTTTACGTTACCTGTTCTTCTGACCACCATGTTACTGGCTGCCCTGCAGAAGCAATAGTCTTTGTCTGTATGTTTGAAATGTATTACAGTGCACCCGCTCCGTCCGCGGGCTTGCCATCAGTGGATTTGAGTCTCCATGGATGGTAAGTCCCAGTTCTTAAAATGGCAGCACGCGCTGGCATGTGTGGGAACATACTCCCATTGGAAGCAACGGGACTTGAGGTCCCACATTTTTTGCTATCTGTGTGGGGGGGTCCAAAATGGATCCCCCGCGGATAGCAAGGGCTCACTGTATATTATTACAAGAGGGAAACAAGTAAATTGACAACAATACAAATAATGACTTCTGCAGAGCTGCAATTTGCTTAATTTTTCTTGGTGCTGATCTAGGATTTTTGGAGTGCACAATATGAAAAGTTGTCCTTAGCAGTTGTTTTCTTTCTTGGAAGTAAATTTTCTGTTTAAATTAGCACCAGTTAATATCCATTACTAATTAAGGGAGGAAAGGTAGGGCAATTCACAGTCTGCAGTGAATGCCAGCTCCTCAGTTCCCTAAGACCTTTGTATCACTGTTTATTGCAACCAATGTTCACCTTGTTTTTCTTCTCATTATATTATAGGGAAAGAATATGCCAAAGGTGACAGCAGATACGTCATGTAAGTTTTAGCTTTGAAGTAGTGGAGTGGGGGCTTGCTTTTATCTTTGACTCATGATGGAAAAGATTTTAGTCCCCAGCAGTCCAGTCCTGAATATTTTTGAAGTAAAGATGTAGTAGGTTACCAGTAATATAAATACATTAGAGCCATTCTTAATATATGTAGTTAATATTAATTCCTCTCTTGTTTCACTGTTTTTCAAAATGATTCAATGTGGGCATAGATGATGATGATGATGATGATAATAATAATAATAATAATAATAATAATAATAATAATAATATTTCTGCAGCATAATCGGGGCGGTTTACAACAAATAAAACTCCAGTAAAATACATCCAACCCCAAAACCCCACTCACACCCTTAAAAAATATTAAACTAGAACAGTTTAAAATCATAAGAATGAATCAAAATATAAACAAAAGCATCACAACAATACAACGCAGTCAGCAGCAGTGTCGGAGGGAGAAAAATTAGCCAACTCTTTGGGCCAGGATAGTTATTCAGGAAAGGCCTGCCGGAAGAGATCTGTCTTAACAGCCCTTTTGAAGATGTCTAAGGTGGTAATAAGATGGCTCTCATCCGGCAGGCCATTCCATAGTCTGGGAGCAGTGGCAGAGAAGGCCCTCTTGAAACACAGAAAAACAGTGAAACAAGAGAGGAATTAACACAGTTTCAAGATCCTTAGTTTCCAGGAAACAGCTCAACTGGCTTATCAGCTGAAGCTGATAACAAGCACTCCTGACTGTTGCATTTACCTGATTTGACATCTGGAGCGACAGATGCAGAAGCACCCCCAGACTGCGAACACAGTCCGGAAGAGAGTGTGACTCCATCCAAGACTGGAAGTTGTATTCCCAAACCTGGTTTCGGACCCGCAACTGTTAGTACCTCTGTTTTGTCTGGATTCAGTCTCAGTCTGTTTTTCCTCATCCAGTCCATTACTGCCTTAAGACTCATTGAGAGGAGAGACGCCATCTGAAGTTGAAGCTGAGGACCGAGACATGGAGAAATATATCTGGGTGTCATCAGCGTACTGATGACACCGCGCCCCATGTCTCCAGATGATCTCTCCCAGCGGCTTCATATATATATTTTTAAATAGCATCGGGGACAGGATGGCGCCCTGAGGGATGCCACAATTAAGCTCTCTTCTTGTAGAGCAACTGTCCCCAAGCCTCACCCTCAGATCTGCCCAAGAGGAAGGAATGGAATCACTGCAATGCAGTGCCTCCAATTCCTAACCCTCTCAGGCGATCAAAAAGGATGGAGTGATCTATTGTGTCAACAGCCGCTGAGAGGTCCAAGAGCACCAACAGGGTCACACTCCCCCTGTCGATACCCAGGTGAAGGTCATCAGCCAGAGCAACCATGGCAGTCTCAACTCCATATTCTGTCCTAAAGCCAGTTTGAAATGGATCTAGATAATTGGTTTCATCCAAGACAGCTTGGAGTTGAAGAGCAACTGACTTCTCGATCACCTTGCTTAAAAAAGGTAGTAAAGAGACTGGCCTATAGTTTTTCATATCCAGGGTCCAGGGAAGGTTTTTTTCAGAAGCGGCCTAACCACCACTTCCTTCAAACAAGGTGGAACATGACCTTCCCTGAGGGAGGCACTGATGATGTTCCTAAGGAGCATCCTCAATGCATCCCCCCCCCCCCGAACGGCCAGCCATGATGGGCAAGGATTGAGAGGACAGGTTGTTTTCTTCACTCTACCAAGAAGCTTGCCCATGTCATCAGTACTTACAGATTGAAACTGATCCAAGATAATTTTATTAACGGAGTTGCTGGACACCTCATCAATTGATTCTGTTACAACACTAGCGTCTAAGTCGGCTTTTATCTGAGAGATTTTATCTGCAAAGAAGGTGTTAAATGTGTCACATACCACGGCTTACGCTTAGAAGCAGATTGGAAAGGACGCTCAGGAGCGATTGTGTTGATAGCCTTGGTAAGGTTGGTGTTCCAGGTATTAACCAAAGCCTTGACAGAATCACCGGCATTGCCAATCATTAAACCCTCCAAGGCTTTCTGGAATCCTATTGGTTCCATTAGACTTCGAGGGTGGACCATTCTAATAGGTTCGCCACCCCCGGTGGGGCGGACAGTGGTTCTTAGTTCAGTCTTGACCAGGAAATGATCCGTCCATGACAATGTGGTGGTTTTAATAACCTCCGCCCACAGATATTCCTGTTCTGTACTAAAGATTGCATCGAGGGTATGACCTTCACAATGTGTAGGCCCGATGACCAATTGGGTTAGGCCCATGTTTGTCATGGATTGCATGAACTCCCGAGCTGCACCAGTTAAATTTGGCAAACTGGTCTCGAGTGTAATGTTGAAGTCGCCCAAAACTAAGAGTCTGGGCGACTCCAAAAGCAACTCAGAGACCAGCTGAGGGGTTAGGGAGTCTGTTAGGCAATGGGTGGCCGGTATGCTAACAGAATCCCCAAACTATCCCTGGTCCTGAGGCTTAGGTACATACACTCGAAGTGGACTGTGTTCTGGACAAGCATCCTGGTCAAGGTCAGGTTGGTTTTATGAACCAGAGCCACTCCACACACCCCCCCCCCCCCACTTTTCCTTTCCTGCTCACTGACTGAGTACCCGGGCTTTAAAACACAGGCTTTATGGTAAATAAATAAAAAGCAGGCTTTATGGTCCCAGGGATCTAGATTACTATTTCTCAAGAGAATATTCATAATTTTTGCACTAGCAACCTTGAGGATTAGAAGCTTTAAAATGTGTTTCAGAACAGCTCTGTACTCTGTAATATACTCTGTATTCTTAATGCTGCTATAGATTTTTTTGTGCTTTGTGAGAATACAGCCTATAACTCTGCCTGGGATGCTTTATTTCCAGAGAGAAAGCTGAGATTAGAGGCAGTCCCTTGACTGGGAAATGAGGAAGGTCTATAAATAAAGGGTCTATCTATCTCTCAAGCCCTCATCCAGAAGAAGGACTGTAGTAAGGGCTGATTAATCTTTCCCCCTACAAATGTTTTTTAATCAGATTTCTTAAAGATTTAAATTGGATTTCAAAATTTTCTCAATTAGTTTTTTTTTCTTTTTAAAAAAGAGCCTAGCTAAAATATATGAATGGCAGCTATTGTTTAGCGATGAATGACTATGTATTAACAATTTCCAGAGAGGTAGTTGTGTTAGTCTGTTATGGCAAAAGCCACAATGTCTTTTGGCACCTTGAAGACAATGTCTTTTGGCACCTTGTGTTAGTCTGTTATGGCAAAAGCCACAATGTCTTTTGGCACCTTAATTATATCATAAGCCTTCACGGACTCACGTCCCCTTCATGAAATGCACTGAAGTGTTATCCTGAGTTAGCAGGCATATATATGTGCACAGGTATCACAGAAGGGTTAAAATGGTAACAGTAGGTCAGAAACGGAGCTTGGAAGTTTTTGGACTATGGGGGGATGCAGATGGCGCAAAGTGCTGTCTTTGAGGCAGAGGAGGGGAGGGGCAGCCGCATGGCGGCTGCCTCAACCCCTTCCCGAGGACATCATCAGAGCACACGCCATTACACACAGTGAGCGCCCTGATGATGTCCTCCCAGCACAGCCTCTGCACGTGCTGCGTCAGAAGAGCCACGCAATGGCTCTTCCAGTGCCCTTTTTGCCGGCTCTGGAAGGAGTGGCATTTTGGTGCTCCCTCCAGGGCCGCCCAAAGGGTGGATTGCGGCCGAGGTGTGGGCAACTTCGGCCCCAATCCTCTGCTTTTCAGACCGGCCCACAGCCGCCCATCTGCAAAGCCCCTATATCTCCCCAGATCCCAGAGCCAGCATGGAGAGTTAAGTTCTGGAAAGGAAAGGTTGTGTCAGTTCCTTGAGATGTCAGATTTAACTATTGTGACATATGCCTCAATTACATCCTATTTGGGCTACTGTAACACATTCTACTTGGGGCTGCCTTTGGAAACTTTTCAGAAACTTCAGTGGGTCCAAAGTGCTGTGGCCAGAATGCTGACCAGGGCCAGTTACAGGGAGCATATAAGTATGTAGTTAAAACACTGGCTATTAGTTCATTTCTGGGCACAATTCCAAGTACTGGTCATGACTTGTGAAACTCTATATGGCATAGGCTCAGGCTATCTGAAAGACTGTATCACCCCATATGAATTTGCCAGAGTTCTTACGATCTACAGGGGAAGGCCTTCTCTCAGTCCCATCACCATCACAGGCTCATTTGGTGAGGACACAAGAGAGAGTCTTCTCAGTGACTGCTCCCATCCTTTGGAGTTCCCTTCCACAGAAGACTAGGTTGACCCTCACCTTCTTTCCTTTCACCAGTGGGCAAATATCCTTTTGTTTAAGCAAGGTTTTAATGTGTAAGCAGGGGTGCTTTTTAGTGGAATGTTTAATTTATCTTTTTAAATTATTGCATGTCTTTTAAATCATTTATACTGTTTTATGTGGTGATTATAATTGTTTTTAAAAAAATTATTGTAAAGGTTTTTTTTAATTGACTCACTCTTTGAGAAAACTGTCATACAAATGAAATAAATAAACGTGTTTCAGTTACTTCTGAGTCCCTAAGTGATTTCCATCTCACCTTTTGTCTCTGCAGAGCCGACAATTTCACAGTTTGCATGGAGACAATCACTGCCTTTGCCTGGGGCCCTCTTAGCCTCTGGACAGTGCTAGCTTTTCTTTCAGGCCAGCCTCACCGATTTGTGCTGCAGTTGGTGGTGTCATTGGGTACGTACAAGAGACAAATACAAGGGTAAATCCTTACATATCCTAACTTGTCAGACTCATCTGAAGATGCATGGCCTCTCAAAACATTGGATGCATGTGGCCTGCTCAAGCAGAATATTTTAACATGTTGTTATATGCCCCGTATATTTCTAGCAGCTGTCACCCCAGCTCTTTGTTTCTTTTTACTTTTGTCTTCAAGGAGTTCTATCCTTTATCTTCCTCCTCTGTGAAATTTCTCATTGCCTTACTCCCATATTTGTTCCTCATCATACAACTTAATTTTAACATACCTCACTCCCACATTATCTGTTTGCGTGCCTCTCTTTCTTTCATAGAAGCTTTGGGAATTGTTGCATAAGAGGGAGGGATAGAAGCATGAGAGGTTTATGCTTCCTGTTCTTCACAGTTGTTTCAAATGCTCAAACTGCTGCACACTGGACATTGCAAAGAGTGGAAAAAAATCCAGTCCATAATTTTCCAAGTGGCTCCATTTACTGTTTGCATTCTCTGAGGACAAACTGAGGACTATCCTATTAATGTTGTGGGGATTACAACTCAGTGGAGGCAAGCATTCAGACAACTGAATGTTGTCCCATTGTGAGAGAAAGGAGGGATATAAATCCTTCAGATGAATAAATAAAACTGGCCATGCTGGTTGGGGGTTTCTGTGGGTTGTAATCCCCCAAATAACTTCTCCAAGCTTTGCTTTATTTTCTTGCATGTGTGCTTATTCTTGTATGAATATAATTCAGTAGTTTGTACTACACATTCCTTATAGAAAGGGATTCTTTGGTATTTGTATTTTAGGAGAGACTGAGTTGGCCTACCTTCTTACATGTTTACATTCTTACATGCATATGCTCACATAATCTTTTGAAAACATTTTTTAAAACTTATTTTTACACTCTGCCCTCACCAACACATACCTCATTGCTGTTCTTTTTTGCTTTAGACTAATTCTTGGTCTATCCTTTTTGTTAAACTTTTAAGTAATCATCTTTTTTTCCCCCTTTTTGTCATTGTAGGCCAGCTGTATGGAGATATTCTCTATTTCTACACTGAGTACCGGGATGGTTTTAGCCACAGTGAGATGTGGCACCCAATTTATTTCTGGTTTTATTTTGTTTTCATGAATTCACTGTGGATCATAATTCCCTCTGTTCTCATTGTGGATGCCTGGAAACATCTTAGTGCTTCCCAGAGGATAATGGATGCTGGCAAGTTCAAGAAGCACTGACCTCCCTGTGCAACGGGTCAGGACAGACCATTATTCCATTTGGGCAGCATTGTATTCATTCAGGGGGTTGGCTTCCTGCTTCCAGCTCTATGTTTAGGTTTGTCTCCTCCCATTCCCTCCTCAGCAACTCAAAGGGACCTCTGCCAAGTTCTAAATAGACCCAGTTGTGAGGAACAGCACCATCCATGGCTGTTATTCTCATTGCTGCCTTAGGAGGTAGCCCAAAAACAGGGATGAGCAACCATGGCTCTCCAGATATTGTTGGATTACAGTACATTTCCAGATTACATTGTGGGTTGATCAGATGTTTTTGAGCCATATCATGCCATGATGTTATACAGTCTTAATCCAACTATTGCCTCAGTCTTCTCTCAGTGTTGTTGCTTTTCGTCTGTTCTCCCGTGAGAGATTGTTTGGTAAACATTTCTTTTTATTAACAACAACAAAAAAAATCATTGATGACCTCCTTTCCTGCATCTGCTGTGCTACGATTTCCTGTGCAAAAGTTCAGTTGTGCTTTTATGCTGATTTTTGGTCAATGGGCATGTCGTGGGGATGGCTTAAGTGCCCTTTGCTTACTAGTGATCAGAGAGAAGGAGAAATGGTGGAAGCCGAGAAAGGAAAACTTGACTCACTGCCTCCTCTACCCTGCCTCCTTTTTCCAGAGAAGTAGTCAAGTTTTCAAGTCTCTTGAAACACACACACACGCGTCTGGAAACGTGAGTGGAAAAGAGTCTTAACAGTTGAAACGGCATTTATTTCATTATTATGTCTGTTCTTGACTGAGCAGACTTGATTGATTGTTGGCAGGTTAATTGCTACTTTAGATGATGGATTTCATCTTCCAGTGATAAGTCTATCCCAAATCATGAAGTTCTCTCCTTTCACAAGGAAAAAAAGGCTTTTAAATATAAGACTGTTTTTAATTTATATTTGGGTGTGTGTGCATGTGAACACACGTGTGTATTTGTCAATTGAGAAAAAGGGGTGGTACTAGGTGGGCAGTTGCAAATGCTGTGTGATAAAAGTTTAGTGCAAATGAAACCTGTGATGCTGGAAAGATTATGAAAGTGTGATAGGGAAGAGCACAGTCCCAACTGCATAGTGCTTTTGAAAACAACACTGTTTTAGTGGCAGAAGAGACTAGTGCAGTAAGGTCTTTTGTGCTTCACTAGAAGAGATGAACAAATGCGGAAACCTCAAACCTTTTCTTAATGAAGCAACATTTTTAAGTCATGGCAGCCCTCCAGATGATGTTGGACTGAAGCTCCCATGAACTTTATCCTGCAGAGCTCATAGTGAAGGCTCATGGAGGTTACAATCCACCATCACCATTGACCTCACTCCAAGAGTGCAATCCTTGGGAGTAAGCGCCTTTGAACTTTGTAGGTCTTATTTCTGAGTAAATAAGAATACAATAAGGATGTCTTTGTGAAAAAACCTTGCAGTGCAATCCTGAGTTCAAAAGGTGGTGCATTATAGGCTGCATATGAGGTTCGGTTTCTCTCCTAGTTCTAGAGCTATGACTTGAAGCTGGGCAGGGGGAAGCATGTATATACCAGTAATCTTCATTGCACTGTTGTTTAACAAAGACCTGAGCTATGGACTTAACACAGGAGGCATTCCCTATTTCTCTTAGTCACAGATCAATAGGAACCCAAGTTAGGAGACAGAACACCACTACCAGCATCTCAGTAGATGTATGCATTACTCTAGTCTTGTCACAGTGGAAGTTCAGCTGGTCATCTTGCAGCTGTTTCTTTTACTTCAGGAAAGAGATCTGTCATTTGCTTGGGGCCAAAACTCTTTGGCAGTTGAACTCAATATATGCTTTTCAAGAATGGAAATGGCTGAGATGAGCAATAAAAAAAGTCACAGCAGACCTGGATGGCTGAGCTCTACTCGCCAAGAACTGTGAGGGGCCCGTAGATGTGTGATCTAGGTGTTTAGCCAAAAAATGTTTTGTCAGCAGTACAAAATCTGCCATCAAAAATATTGAGCTGGATTATCTTTCTAGATCTCTTCTAATCCACTTCCCATTCTCCAGTAGTCCAGTTCAATCTCACAATCCACCACTCACACATTTCAAAATAAGTTACTTGAATATTTTTCATCCTCTGCTAGCTTGCTAGTTTATAAGTGGAAATTAGATATTTTTTTAAAAAATAAACCATATCCAACTGCTTATTTGACTGTTTGTGTTACATGTTGGGTGGAGAAACATTAAGGAGGTGGAAAATGTTCATGTAGTAGTCCACTTCACCCAGAATTCTCTGGAATACTGTCTCCACTAATACTATAATGCTTCCACAACTGCCTTGAATGGTTAGATAGTGTAACTGTTTAAAACAAATGTACAGTGTGCTTGTGGTATCCACTGGGAGCTAAATCCCGGACCTTCCATGGATACCAAAATCTGTGGATGCTCAAGTCCTATTGTATACAATGGGATGGTAACATGGTGTCTCTTATATAAAATGGCAAAATCAAGGTTTCCTTTCGGGATTTTTTTAGGGGGGGATATTTTCAAGTCATGGATGATGGAAATTGTGTATGCAGAATCCTTGGATGCTGAGGGCTGACTACCCAGCTGTCCTGGTTGTTTTATTTAAATTTCTACCTCCATGAGACTGAGAGCCTCAACTATACTTGTATATAATAATAATAATAATAATAATAATAATAATAATAATAATAATAATAATCATGATTGTAAAAAAGTCACAGGAAATAACTCTGTCCACAAACTTGATGTACAAATATAGAAAGGAACTCCTGGCTGCTTTTTGTTTGCTGTCAAGATGGCATTGACTTACGTTGACTCTGTGACTTGCCAAACCTTGAAGATTGCCCTGCTATGATCTTGCAGACTTGGGGTCATGGCTTGCTTGAGTGATGCTCCTGCACACTGTAGAATTAATGCATTTTGACACTGCTTTAACTGAGAATTCTGGGATTTGTATTTATTGTGGCACCAAAGTGCTCTAATAGAAGGCAAAGTACAAAACTACAAATCCTAGAATTACATAGCATTGAGCCATGGCAGTTAAAGTGGTGTCAAACTGCATTAATTCTGCAGTGTAGATGCAGCCCGAGTTTGTCATGGCTGCTTTTAACATGTACTTATTAAAAACACCCCTTTCTCAATTATAAAAAAATTGTAAAAATAGAGGAAACCCTGAGATAGGTTCATCATAGGTCCAAAACACACTGCAGAAATAATCCAGTTTGAGACCACTTTAACTGCTCTGGCTCAGTGCTAGGGAATCCTGGGAATTGTAATTTATTGTGGCATCAGAGCTCTCTGATAGAGAAGGCTAAATGTCTCATAATCCCCTAGCAATGAGCCAGAGCAGTTAAAGTGGTCTCGAACTGGATTATTTCTACAGTGTGTTTTGGACCAGAGTCACCATAAGTCAGAACAAAAACAAAGCTACAGTAAATGTGTTTAAATGTGATAATTTTAATAAGAAATTAGTGAAATAATTCAAATACAGCCAATATTATGATTTCAACAATATGTAAATTATCTCCTGGACCAATATAGTGTTTCCGTAGGTGAGAGAAAGTTATCTCCTTCATTATGACAGTTATGTTTTCCTGTTCGTCTCAGGACCATGGGAAAAATAACAATAGAACTAAATTTGTTATTCTCAGAGCAATTTCATGAAATTGTTCAGGCAAATAGGCAAGTCAAATGAGTGTACTTGTATATTATCAATACATTCCAGCTGTTTTGAGGGGGAGGGGTAATTGTGACAGAACACTATCCATATTTTATATTTTGGGGATGCCTTCTTTAAAAAAAAAAAAATTGGTAGCCCGCATGCATGTGAACCTTTTTTCTTCCCAACCTATGGGGTGTGAGATGAGATTTCAGGGGGTGCGACAAAAAGTGGCTTGTGCCCTTGAGACGTGAGTTAACGCTCATCCCCCCAAATAAATTAATTCTAATTGCTCAATTTAAATTTGCATTTTATGCCTTGAGTGCAAAGCTTATTTTTTAAAAATTTACTTTGTTCATCTGCAGTATTGTATATGAGTCAACTTGTGGTTCAGA
This sequence comes from Phrynosoma blainvillii, assembly GCA_026167975.1. Taxonomy (NCBI): domain Eukaryota; kingdom Metazoa; phylum Chordata; class Lepidosauria; order Squamata; family Phrynosomatidae; genus Phrynosoma; species Phrynosoma blainvillii. Next base: position 183,633,758 of record JANUYF010000002.1, read on the forward strand.
AATTAAAATTAGACTACTTCATCTTCAAGTGTGATGCCACTTTTGTAGGGGGAGCTAACATTAAAAATTTTCTAAGAGTGTGGGGCATAGAAAAGGTTGGGAACCACTGCTCTAACTCAAAATGTGATTCTGAAATAAGTAGGCCAATCCACTGAGACAATGATGCACTTTATTAAACTCTTGTGTTTTCCAAAGAAGAAGCCATTTGGCCAGTTCAGTAAGAGCTTTATCTGCTGCCATACTGTGTTGAAAAGAACACCCAGGAGTGGACAGCTCCCCATCTTTGATATCCATTACCTGCCATTGAGGCCGCATTCGCACTGTAACAGGAAAACATCGGCCCCACCAATTACACAAATTACAGCACTGCAGAAATAATCCAGTCTGAGACTTCTTTAACTGCTATGGCTCAGTGCTGTGGAATCCTGGGAATTGTAGTTTCGTGAGATATTTAGCCTTTTCTGTCAGAGAGCTCTGGTGCCACAACAAACTACAGTTCCCAGGATTCCCTAGCACTGAGCCAGGGCAGTTAAAGTGGTGCTAAAGTGTACTATTTTTGCAGTGCGGATGCAGCCAGAGTCCCACCGGCTGAAAATCTCCCAGTGAAAACAGAGAGAGGGCTTGTCACCCAGCATTGTGACGTCAGCAAAGCGGAGTCCCTTTTAACTCCAAGGGGGGGCTTTGCACATGTGCCACTGTGACGTCACTGCCGGGGAAGTGCAAATTCTATGAAAGTGTGCGACCTTTCCGGTTTCTAACCGAATTCCCGGGTCTGTCGATTGTCCTAAAAATATTAAAAAATGAAGCAAAGCAGAAATGACAAAGTGTGTGTGTGTGTGGCTCAGGTGCAGGCAGAGGGAAAACCTCCCTCCAAACAAATCTTGCCAAGAAAGCCCCAGCATAGGGTCGCCATAAGTCGGAAAGCAGTTGAAGTCGCACCGTTCTTGGGTTCACTTCCGTTTAACCCGGATGTTATTGCTCCCAACAAAAGTCCCTGTCTGCCCTGATTGGTGACCCTTTCGTCATCCTTTGTATCGCCTTTTCTTCCCTCACGGAGGAGAGGCTTTCCGACTTCAACCCCGCCCCACCCTCTTCAAGAAACGTTATTTTAAATCTCGTTCGAATGACGGTTGAGCAACGGCGATGACGTCACATGGGAGGCGACGCGAAGGCGGCCGGGGGTCACGTGACGAGAGAGGCCCCTCCCTCCAGCGGCGCTCCACTGAAGTGAGGCGGTGACGCCGCGAGGCTTTCTCTCCCTCCCCACGGGGACGCCCGCGCGCTTGGGGGCGTGGCCGCGTGACGTAGACTGGGCGGGGCCTAGGTCGGCCCCCTGCGGCCTGAGGCGCCTCAGAGCGAAGGCGGGCCGGGATGGCGGCGGCCGTGGCCCCCGCAGCGGCGTCACCAGGAGGGAGCGGGGCTGCCATTGGGACCGGAGCAGGGAACCAGGAGGAGGAGGAGCACGAAGTGGTTCGCGTGAGGGTCAAGGTGAGCTCCCAAGCCCAGGCAGGGGGCGAAGGTCAAGGGTGGCCAAGTTCTCTTGTAGGGTCAAAGGTCAGGGCTGGGAGGGGTGGTGTGGGGGTCAGTTTCATTGGGAAAGGGCTTGGGGCCCACGGAGGGAGGGGAGGGGAGGGGAGGATGGCGCTTCAGGGGCCGTCCAGAGGCAGCCTCGCCCTCAAGAGTAACCCCCTGACACTGGAAAATGGGGAGAAAATCCAGGCAAATAGTGTTTTTGCCAAATTCCCCAGTGGCGGGGGGGGGGGCACTTTTCATTTAAGGCCACCCTAAGGCGTTTTCGGCATGCTGACCCTGAGGCGAACCTATCATAGGGTTTTCTTGACAGCCTTCCTCTGAGGCTGAGAGAGTGTGACTTGCCCAGGGTCACCCAGTGGGTTTCATGGCTGAGCTGGGATTAGGGATATTTTGTCCAGAGTTGTAACCCAACGTTCAAACTATTACATTTCAGCCAGAATTTTTGATTTAGGTCCAAAACATACTGCAGAAATAATCCAGTTGAGACCGCTTTAACTGCCATGGCTCAGTGGTAGGAACTGTAGTTTGTTGTAGACCTATGTATCACAACCCCTTTCCCTAAGGAGTACTGTAACTCTTTTCTCTGGTTACGGCCACACTGTTTCCACACTGCAGAAATAATCCAGTTTAAAACTACTTTAACTGCCTTGTCTCAGTGTTAGGGAATCCTGGGAATTGTAGTTTATTGTGGCAAAAGAGCCCTCTGACAGAGAAGGCCAAGTGTTTCACAAAACTACAGTTCCCTGGGTTCCCTAGCATTGAGCTAGGCGGCAGGGGTAGGCAACCTTTCCCCTTTAAGGGCCGAGGGACTTCAGCTCCCAGAAGCCTCAGCCATGTTGGCCAATAGTCCCATATTAGCCAATAGCTCCTGGGATTCTGGGAGCTGAAGTCCCTCGGCCCTTAAAGGGGAAAGGTTGCCTACCCCTGAGCTAGGGCAATTAAAGCAATCTCAAAGTGGATTATTTCTGCACTGTGTTTTGGACCATAGATACACAGAACTATCATTATGCTTTGCTAAGTCTGCACTCCTGTGCTCATGTCTAAATGACCCTCAGTCAAATCAGGAGAATATCCCAGCTAAGTGCAGACAGAATAGCAGCCTCTTTTGATGGGAGTAATAGCAAAAGTGAATTGCAATGGGTATAATCTGTCTCTGCATATTCTCTTCAGATTTCCAGGAGTGGGTCATCAGTGCCGTCCAGATGTTATTAAAATCCAGTTCCTGTTAGTTGTTGAGCTGGTCAGAGGCAGCGTTGCCCTCAAAATGGGGATGGGGTGTCTCTCTGGTCTTTTGGCCTTAAAGGAAGGCCATGGCAACCCACTCACCCCCTGGATAAATCTTAGCTGAAGGCACACAACAGCTAGTACAACCACCACTGATGAGGACAGCAGAATGAATGACTTTCCCTTTGGGTCAAGATGAGTAGAGGGAAAGTGGTGGAGCACTTGCTGTAAACCTCTCTTCATCCTGGTCACATACTCTAAGCCTCAACAATAACAAGCATCAACCTATGGTGGACGGGTCAGGGTGTTTTTTCAGACTTTCAGGGCTCATTGTGTCAGTGTATTTCTACATATGCCATGATTGGGAGACTGCTTCTCAGACTTGCTTAGTCTGTTGTTGTTATCTGCCTCCCAGGTCAACCTGGACTCATGGTGACCCTGTGGATGAGACCCTTCCAAGGCCCCCTATCTTCCACTTCTCTGCTCAGTTCCTGCAATCCCATGCCCATATCCCCCCTGAGTTAATCCATCTGGCATGTGGTCTTCCTCTCTTTCTTCTCCCCTCTACCTTTCCTAGCATTACTGTAGTTTCCAGTGATCCATGCCTTCTCATTATATGGCCAAAGTACTATACATCAGTTTCAGTTTCATCATCTTGGCTTCTAATGAGATCTCTGGCTTGATCTGTTCCAAAACTCATCTGTTTGTCTTTTTGGCTGTCCACAGTATCCTATGCACTCTTCTCCAGCACAACATCTCAAATGAGTTGATTTTTCTTCTGTCTGCTTCCTTTACTGTCCAGCTCTCACATCCATACATGGTGATGGGGAATATGATGTCTTGAACACTTCTAATTTTTGTGTTCAGTTGTTGGTAGGGATGCTTTTCTGTTTCTTGTTGTGTTAGTTTTTTCTCTTGTTGTTGCTGTTGTGTGCTTTCAAGTCGTTTCAGACTTATGGAAACCTTATCAAGGGGTTTTCTTGGCAAGATTTGTTCAGAGAAGGTTTGCTGTTGCCTTCCCCTGAGACTGAGAGCATGTGACTTGCCTAAGGTGACCCAGACCTGTTCAGAAACGGCATGGTGTAGTGGTTTGAGCACTATGACTCTGGAGACAGGGTTTGAATCCCTGCTCAGCCATGGAAACTCACTGGCCGATCTTGGGCAGGTCACACTCAACTGTAGAGGAAGACAAAGGCAAAAACCCTTCTGAACAAATCTTGCCAAGGAAGCGCATGATAAGTTCGCCTTGAGGTTGCCATAAGTCAGAAATTACTTGAAGGTACACAACAGCAGCAACAACAACAACAACAACAAAGTGATCTGGTCAGTTAGTTCTTTTGGGAAAATGGGAGAAAGGAAATCACTAAATATGCTCTAAGCAGGAATAGAGTAGCTAATTCCTCAGTAGCTCACATGAAGAAAACTGTGCTATACAAGTTACCTGGGAATTCAGCCAGGTGGTGAGCATATAAAACAGAAAGATAGGTATGTTTACTTTTTTTCTTATATTTTCAAAGCAAACTTGCAAAACTGCTATAGTGGGCCTTTGGTACCCTCTGGTGTTTGGTTCCAGGACCCCCCTACCCGCCACCCTCCAGATACCAAAATCCGAGGATACTTAAGTCCAGTTAAATATAATGGAACTGTAAGATGGTGTCCCTTGTATAAAATGGCAAAATCAAGGTTTTTTTTAATTTATATATTTTTGAAATGTTTTCAAACTGGATGCTTGAATCCATAGATAAATAATCCATAGATATGGAGAGCTGACTGTACAGTAGTGTTATTATGGTGGTTAGAATGCAAGAACATCCAGTTTCAAATGGCCCTTACAGGTTCTACATCTTGTCTACATTCTACAGATGTACCTACAGATTCTACATCAAATTGCCCTTGCAGTCTATCTTGTCGGCTTTTGTTTGTAGCATTGAGTTTCACAAGTTCACATATTCCTGAGTTCACTTCCATTGCGACTGTACATTTTCCTCTGGAACTAGAGCAAAGGATGAAACTATGCTTGAGGCTACAAATAAAGCCATGGTTCATAGAAGCTACAGTTTGCAAACACACTTCAAAGCATGGTTTCTTGTTCTGCTTTTCAACAATTTTTGAGGCTTTAATGTACACTTTCTTTATTTCTGGACCATTATGTCGACTGCCTCCAAATGGGACCAACCTGTAAGCAGCCAAAATATCATTAAATGATAACAATTGTTGGGAGACAGGAATGTAAGTTTTAGCGTGTAAGCCCCCCCCCCCCCCCCCCCCCGGTTGTGTTACACAGAGAGCTGAGACATTCATTATTATTATTATTATTATTATTATTATTATTAACATCACAACAATATTCCTTAGAATATAGTATACAGTCTGGGTTTACCACACATTGTGAGGCAGTGATGTTGCAATAGTGAAATAATCTAGGGACTAATCAATAAAATGGGTAAAGTATGTAAGCAGCTTCCCCCATTGGGCCTACATTAAGACTTGAATTGCTTTAATCCATATTTAGTAGTCATGAGAACACATCCTGTATTTGTAGAAGGACTGAAAAGTAGAATCATAGAATCATAGAGTTGGAAGTAGTCCTGGTTTCTGTACCTGCTGGGTTAATGACCATGAATTTTCATTATTATTTTTTTGTATACAATTTGGAATCTTACTCAGTTCTTTGCTTGCTACTTTATCATCTGTGGCATTTAAAATATCGTATTTTCCAACGTATAAGACAACCCCCAACTTTTCCAGTTAAATATAGAGTTTGGGATATACTCGTCGTGTAAGACTACCCCTCTTCCAACGCACACCAAATAAATATTTTAAAAAATCAGATTTGATTTCAGTGTGGTAATTTTAATTCAAATGCTTATGAATTAGCAGGTTCAGGTACTTAGCAGGAAAACTGTCACTTATAAACACAATAAAATACAGCTCCCATGTTCCCTAGCATTTATTTCTGCAGTGTGTTTTGGACCTTACTTTTTAAAAAATAGTCCAGATTTAAATGCTGCTTTAAAAATTATTTCCATCTCCCAGCTATGAGATGGTTGGGGGGAAATGAGAAAGTGTTGGGGGGAAGGACTGCCAATATACTAGGTGATTCATTCTGGGGTATGTACAATTTGCAGCCTAGTAAGTGACCCTGGGCATGTCACACACTCTCAGCCTCAGAGGATGGTAATGGCAACCCCCATTTGAAGAAACATGCCAAGAAAACCCCTTGATAAGGTTGCCTTAGGGTCACCATAAGTTGGAAAGGACTTGAAGACACACAAGAATAACAAAAAAGTCAGCAATTCTTTCATAGGTAGTACATGGGAATAGGCGCCAGCATGGTGTAGTGGTTTAAGTATTGGACTACCACTCTGGAGACCTGGGTTTGATTCCCCACTCTGCCATGAAACCCACTGGGTGAACTTGGACAAGTCACACACTCTCAGCCTCAGGGGAAGGCAGTGGCAAACCTCCTCTGAGCGAATCTTGCCAAGAAAACCCCATGATCACCATAAGTCAGGAACAATTTGAAGGCACACAGCATACACATATAACCTCCAAGTTAAGGAACTTGGTTCTTCTTTAGATAAATCTTCAGAGGTACACACTCTCTCTTTCTCTCTCATTGTGCAGAATTATTTGTTAAAGAAGCCATGCCCAAGCAACACATCAACTTTGGCTGTGTCTGCATTGCAGAAATTTATTAAAGCAGTTTGACACCGCTTTAACTGCCCTGGTTCAAGGCTATGGAATTCTGGGATTTGCCGTTTTGTGAGGTATTTAGCCTTTTCTGTCAGAGAGCTCTGGTACCACAAAGCAAACTGCAGATCCTAGGAGTCCATAGGATGGAGCCATGGCAGTTAAAGTGGTGTCAAACTGCATTATTTCTGCATGGCAGATTCAGGCTGCATCCATAATGTAGAACTGGCTCTCTTCTCTTTCTCCCCTAGTTCTCACTCTCTTCATCATCTCTCCTGGCTTCTTCCTCTTTCTCCCCTCATTCTCATCCTCCTCCTCCTCTCTCCTGGCTCTCTTCTCTTTCTCCTTTCGTTCTCATCCTCCTCTCTCCTGGCTCTCTTCTCTTTCTCCCTTTGTTCTCATTGTCCTCCTCTCTCCTGGCTCTCTTCTCTTTCTCCCCTCGTTCTCAGCCTCCTCATCCTCTCTCCTGGCTTCTTCCTCTTTCTCCCTCCTGGCTCTCTTCTCTTTCTCCCCTCGTTCTCATCCTCCTCATCCTCTCTCCTGGCTTCTTCCTCTTTCTCCCCTCGTTCTCATCCTCTTCCTCTCTCCTGGCTCTCTTCTCTTTCACCTTTCGTTCTCATCCTCCTCCTCCTCCCTCCTGGCTCTCTACTCTTTCTTCTTTCGTTCTCATCCTCTTCCTTCTCTCTCCTGGCTTCCTCCTCTTTCTCCCCTTGTTCTCCTCCTCCTCCTCCTCTCTCCTGGCTCTCTTCTCTTTCTCCTTTCGTTCTCCTCCTCCTCTCTCCTGGCTTTCTTCTCTTTTTCTCCCTTTGTTCTCATTGTCCTCCTCCTCTCTCCTGGCTCTCTTCTCTTTCTCCCTTCGTTCTCCTCCTCTCTCCTGGCTTCTTCCTCTTTCTCCCCTCATCCTCATCGTCCTCCTTCTCTCTCCTGGCTCCCTTCTCCTTTTCCCTTCGTTCTCCTCCTCCTCTACCTGGCATATAAGACAACCCCCAACTTTTGAGACCCTTTTCCAGGTTAAAAAGTTGTCTTACACGCCGGAAAATACAGTACATGTGTTTTCTGAGCTTTGTTTACGTTGCAATGATAAGAGCTGTTCTGTTGCACACATAAATCCTACCATATGTATTAATTTACAGGAGACTGGATTGTGAGTTTCAGATATACCTTGAGAGAATGTTTTGCATATCATTGGGTTAGAAATGACTCTCTTTACCAAAGTATAAGAGCCTGAAGTTGTGAGAGAAATCACAATAGATAGTGTTTGTTAGAGAGCCAGCTTAGCGTAGTGGTTTTAGTGTTGGACCATAATTCTGGAGAACAGGATTTGAATTTTCACTAGCCCATGGAAACCTACTTGGACAAGTCACTCTCTCTCTCTCAACCTCAAAGAAAGACAAAGGCAAACTCTCTGAAGAAATCTTGCCAAGAAAATCCCATATGTTTGCTTTAGGGTCGCCATAAGTTGGAAATGACTTCAAGACACACAGTAACAACCATGTTCCTATTCTGTATCAGACCAATTTGATGGCTTTGCATAGTTAATTAGAAAGAGCAGTCAACCAAGCTTTAGTTACTGCGCCATCTTTGTTTCAGAAAGAATGTAATTCAAAGTGTCTTCCAAGGAGATTAACTTCAGTCCTGGAAACGAGACTGTATAATTTGTGAGCTGTTATGGTTTCATTCTCTTCTTTCTAAATTAAGAAATGAAACTTGGTTGACCTGGCTCTTTCCACTTTGTAATTAAGATTGATGAGCACAAGAACAGTTCCAGAGCCTGCGCCCCACAAGACAGGGCATGTCTAAATATGCTGGATATAACTCAGGAAGACTGCCAGTGTTTGAAATGGGGTGTCTTGGAATCCTGGTTCCATAATCAAAGCACACCTGTTTCCCTTGAAATGTTTCTCATACCTGTTACATTGACAGACAGTAATACATTACAGACCTGTTTACCTGATAGCTAAAGTTAGGTAAAATATCCCAAGTTTTCTATGAGGAGTACAACTAGTATTTGGCTTTGCTCTACTCAAAAAGTGTTGGTCCAACAGTCTGCTCTAAAACTGTTAAGGACTACATTCATCTGAATTTTGGTGGGGTCTCTTTCCTAATAAAGCCTCCTTACAGCTTCAGAAAGCTGGGATCCTTCCTTGAAAGTGTGTCCATTGACATTATTGGATTTCCAGTCATGCTTTAGGTAGTACTGTCAGTTTTGGAATTAGTGGTCACTTGTGCTTCATGTCAATGCCTATGATAAGGTGGTGGCTGTTTGCTTTGTTCCTCTCCATTATTGACATGCCTCCTTTAAGTATTAATGCAATAACCAATAGAACCATTGGTTATTCCACTCTTCCTAGGTTAAATAAGATAAAGTGAATTTTCTTTAACTACATGGAGCCCAGTTCTGAAGGCATGAACTTTAGTCTGTAAAGCGGTGGTTCTCAGATCTGGTTGTCCAGATATTTTGGACTTCATCTTCCACATTTCCTGACCATTGGTCTTGTGGTCTGAGAGTTAAAGTCCAAAATGTGGACAACCAGAGTTTGAAAGCCACTACTATAAAGCATTAAGCATGTATCTTTGCTATATGCATAGTATTTAAAGGTGGCATTGGGAATGTGTAGCCTTCTAGTTGCTGCCAGAGTGCAAAATTCATCAGCCCTAATCAACATAGCCAGTTGTATTGTTGTGGTGGCAATTACAGTCCACTAACATCTGAGAATTGCACATTCCTTATCCTTTATTTTAGGGATTGTTTTCATTAAGGGCAGCGTAATCCCTTGCTGGTGTTATCTGCCATGGTAGAAAAAGCAGTTCGGGGTAAGTTTCAGGCGTTGGAGTCTAGCCTTTGCCCTCCATTTTTTCCCTCAATAGGAAAGTGAAGATGAAAGTGTTGGAAAAGGATTCTCTACTTGTTCAGCCTAAGGAGTTTGGGGTCTCTATTGTTTGCAGGTTTGGGGACTGTTTGGATGGGGTTGGTTCTCTTGTCCTGCTTACTCTCTTGTGTAATTTTTGCAGAAATGTGAAGGTTTCCTGCAGCCTGAATTTCGTACTTTTGCTGTGGATCCACAAATCACCTCACTGGACGTCTTGCAGCATATCCTTATCAGAGCCTTTGACCTCAATGGGTGAGTCTTGGAATGATAATGCACTAATTTAGGGAGGATGGAAGCCAGCAGATGTGACTTTTAGCACCCATGCTCTTTTTCTGCATACAGAAAATAAGCCTTACCACTGCAGGTCAGTGAAGGTGGTACTGAGAGCCAGGACTCCTGTTAATATCTGAACAGAAAATGAGAACTCAAAACAGGTAAAGATATCAAATGCCTTATTCAGATCCTCCAAAGCCCAATTCCTCTCAATTCTCCTTTGAGGGGAAGTGCCAAAGAGATGACATCACCATTAGTTTACTACCGAGGCATACAGAAAGGCCAGAAGCAGCACCACAATGGGGAGAGTAAAGGGAATTGGTGCTCTTTTAGGTGCTCCCAGGAGAGACTAAGCATTTGCCTTTGCCACTCTACTCAGAGAAGGAGATGGTTCCTTGTTTGATAAGAGTCAAAGTACAGTACTTTTGGGTCAGTTTTTGGACTAAAATTTGTGGACTTATACATGAGTATATACAAAGTACATAACCATGGAGCGAAGCAGATGGTGCTAAAGGTTTGACCTGGGACCGCCCCGGGACTGCGGCAACAAGACACTGTGGTTCCAAGGGTGTCCGCCGTGGCGGTGCTGAACGAGCCACAAAAAGGAGTGGTAAGAAACTGCTCCTTTTGCAGCTGGATTTGGGCCGCGTTCAGCAGCCTCTGCTTGGCCTCGGAGCAATCCCGACTTGCCCCCGGATCGGCCTGATGGCAGGTCTTTTGGGCCGTCTGTTTGAGATCCATGTTAATCTGTAAAATCAATATGCAAAGGGATCCTGCAGCAGCTTTGAAACTAAGGGCCTCGGCAGACGGCTAATAGGGCCATCTCCGAGACCCGGAAGAGGAGGGGCAGCCGCACGCGCGGCGTCCCTTCCTCTTCCTGAGGTTGTCCTCGGAGCTTCTGGCCCTCCGGATGGACGGCGCTCCGGGGATGACCTCCCTCCGCAGCGACCGGACGCGCTGCGGAGGATAAGTCAGGGAAAGTGCGCCCTACGCGTTTAGGGTGCACTTTCCCTGTCTTGTGGAAGGAGCGCTGATTTTGCGCTCCTTCCAGGGACGCCGCAGGAGCGCCGCGGTCCGGCTGCCGAGGTCCCGCGGCACTCTGGACCAGGGCGTCCCCGACGCCCTGGTCTGCATCCCCCCTAACTGAAAGGTAGAAGTTGGTAGCATGAGCTTTCTTGACCTGAGCCTACTTCCTCAGATGCATCTTGATGGAAGATACATGTACACAAAATTAATACTGCACCTTGTCTCTTATAGTTTTTGTTGTTTATGTGTTGTCCCTTCCATTAAATAATATTAGGAAAAACATATTGGGTTAATTGCAAGAGAGAAATCATAATTTTCAACACCTTGAGATTTTGTCTCTTCTTTACATCCCTTCCAGCGATTGAAGCAGTTTCATTGATGGAATGAGCTCACCCATAATGCAAACATGTCTCTTTCTCCCTACCACAGAAAGAAGAATTTTGCCATCAGCTATCTGGGCCGAGATAAGCAGGGCCAAGAAGCCTACTTATCACTGATGTCAGACTGGGACCTGGGCATGGCCTTTGCTGGAGCCTCCAAGCCTTACTTGCAGCTCAAGATAGACATCAAGCCTTCAGAGGACAGTGAGTAATCTACAGTTTGAGCAAAGAGCCAAGAGTCCTAATTCTAGTCCTTGCACCTCTTGTTCCCTCCTATATGACTAACAAATCCTCTCTTGGTTCCTTTTCCTGGGGACATGGGCAATGAATTCAGTTTCCTTGTCTTCTTCACAGTATTCTTTTTCTTACCGAGATCTTGGATGGTTGGTGCTATCAAAACAGGAAGACGTGAATCACCTGAAGACTCATGGTTATAATGTGAATGTTAATCTTGCTGAAGTCCTAGGACTGCAGAGGAACTGAGTGTGTTTTGTCTGTGCATCCTGCCCACTTTTTAAATGGCTGCCCTTTTCTGGTACATACAGAGCAAAAACTCTGATTAAAACTTCATGGATTTCCTTTTTGTGTGTTTGTGTGTGTGTGTGCCTTCAAGTCAGCTATCAACTTATGGCAACCCCATGAATTTCATAGGGTTTTCTTAAGTAAGGATTACTACTAGTACTCTGAAGTGGTTTTGCAGTTCTTTTCAATGAAATACAGCCTACAGCACCTGGTGTTCATTGGGGATCTTCCATCCAAGTACTAACCAGAGCTGACCTTGATTAGCTTCCAAGATTAGATGGAATGTGGTGACTTTGGAATATTAAGGCCCTGGATTACTGCATTACAAATTTAGAATATGGGTAATGAGTATAGAAAATTAAACCGTCTGTAACAGATTGCTTTAAAAGATGCATTTCTAAGGCTGTATCCACACTGCAGAAATAATCCAGTTTAACACCACTTTAACTGTCATGGCTCAATGCTATGGATTTGTAGTTTCATGAGACAGAGAGCTCTGGTACCACAACAAACTACAATTCCCAGAATTCAGTAGCATTGAGCCATGGCAGATAAAGTGGTGTCTAGCTGGATTAATTCTGCAGTGCAGATGCAGCCTGTGTTTCTAGACAATAAGCATAAGCATGAAAACTGACAAGATCTCTGGTAGAAAAAGCTATGTTTATTTTTTCCTATAATAAAAGAGTTATACAACATCAGAAAATACATTTAAAAGCATAATTTACAGGATTTATACATATTACAGAACTTGGTGTCAAATTAAAATGGGGATGGGTGAGGGAGGGAGGGATACAAAGGCTTGATTTCCATATTTCTGTCCTTTCTGTTACCACTTATTAAGGTGTAGTGGGATTTGATCCAGTGAAAGCATGGATTGGGAGGAGGGAGTTTTGAGGGAATACCAGGTGCTGGTTTTAAGAAATTGGCTCACATTGCCATGTTCTCTTAGGCCCCCTGCTAGAAGACTGGGACATAATCAGCCCCAAGGATGTAATCAGTACTGACCTGCTGCTGGTGGAGAAGCGGTCTCTGGCAGCAGCTGCCCTGCCTTTTACTCAGTCCATCATCTCTCAGGTAGGAGTTCAAGGGCTGAATTAATTCTGCTACCTTAGACTTTCTTGTTGTGGTATTACATAAACAAAAATATAGTAAATACTGAACCTCTTGGGTAGTGGAGGGACACCAGCAGGTCTGGCAATAATTTTCTTCCAGATTAACCATACAGATCCTATTTCTCCTGAGTACATCATTTTAGAATCAAAATGATCTGCCTCCTAAGCAATTGTTGCTGGTAGCTAGCTATTGCAGCCAACTTGAATCCATGATGGAACCGGACAAACAAAATGTGGAACTTTCTGAGAAGCGGTACCCAGTGTCTTACAGTCTTGCCTTTAATTGGCTCCGCACAGGTTGCTTGCTGACCTTGGCCTTCCTGTTATCTCTTGCCAGGTTGGCAGGACACTTTCAAAGGTCCAGCAAGCTCTCAGCTGGTCTTATGGTGAGGATGTCAAGCCTTTCAAGCCCCCACTGAGTGATTCAGAGTTCCACACATTTTTAAACCACGAAGGGCAGCTGACTAGGCCTGCAGAACTGCGTCTCCGGATCTTCCATGGGGGCGTTGAGCCCTCACTGCGCAAGGTGAGAGGGGGAGTTCTGGAAGCCAGTGTTGTGTTTAGAATGAGAGGTGGATGATTTAGTGAGCAAGCGTAAGCCTTCTCCCCTTCTTCCACTCACCCTTAGCTTCTGCTTTGAGGTCTTTATAGTCTCTTGGTGGAGTCCTTCCAGGTGGTTGTGTGAAATCTGCTTTGAGCAGTAGGGCTTCCTCCTCCATCATATTATCCTTGGTGGAGAAACCCCTTGCCAAATTTGAGTGCTTTCTCTCTCTCCTGCTGCAGGTAGTTTGGCGATACCTGCTCAATGTCTATCCTGATGGCTTGACAGGTCAGGAGCGCATGGATTACATGAAGCGGAAGACGCGGGAGTATGAGCAGCTGAAGGGGGAGTGGGAAGCCCGGGCCAGCCCCGAGGACCTGGATTTCATCCGTAGCAACGTGCTGAAGGATGTGCTGCGCACGGATCGCACTCATCCCTATTATGCCGGTTCTGATGATAATCCCCACCTGACATCCCTGCATGACCTTCTGACCACCTATGCCGTGACGCACCCACAGATTTCCTACTGTCAGGGCATGAGTGACATCGCCTCTCCCATCTTGGCTGTCATGGACAATGAGGCTCACGCCTTTATCTGCTTCTGTGGCATTATGAAGCGCTTGGAGGGCAACTTCCAAGTGGACGGGGAAGTCATGTCCGTCAAGTTCTCCCACCTCAAGCTTCTCCTCCGTCACTCTGACCCTGAGTTTTACTCCTACCTCCTCTCTCGTGGGGCTGACGATCTTTTCTTCTGCTACCGCTGGCTGCTGCTGGAGCTTAAGCGGGAGTTTGCCTTTGAGGATGCCTTGCGCATGCTGGAGGTCACCTGGAGCTCCTTTCCTCCTGATCCACCTGAGAAGGAAGTGGAGTTATTGGGCCCACCGGCCAGGCCTGGAGACAGCAACCAGTCCATCCGAAGGAGGCACATGTTACGTCCCGCCTGCAGCTTTGAGGCGGCTGGGGATCAGCCCTGCCAGGGGCCAATTCCTGAAGAGAAGACACTAATGAAGCAGTCTAGCTTTGGTGAGTTCAAATATTACAGTACTCGGAACGAGGACAGTTCAGAGGACGACCCCTCACCCAAGTCTCAGCGCTCCGTGGAAGAGGATGATGACTGCAGTAGTGAGCAGGACCCATTGATCCAGACAACAAACGTGGCCAAGTCCTTCTCCGCTCCATCCCTCCGGGCCTTGACGCCCCCCTCTCAAGACTTGGCCTCCTCCTCGACCAATGGCAGCGAGGAAACCCAGTCGGAGGAGGAGAAGGGGGACTCAGTGGTTCATACCCCTTTGTCTCCCTCCCAAGGACCTCCTGCCCCTGCTGCCCCTACACCTCCAGCAGCAGTCAGCCTCCCACCCCCCCAGGAATTTGGAAAAGGTAACCCCTTTGTGCTCTTCCTGTGCCTCGCCATCCTCCTGGAGCATCGGGACCATATCATCAAGAACAATATGGACTACAATGAGCTGGCCATGCATTTTGATCGCTTGGTCCGTCGGCACAACCTCAACAAGATCCTGCACCGTGCCAAGGCCCTCTTTGCCAATTACCTGCAGTCTGAAGTCTGGGACTCTGAGGAGGGTGACGAGGCAGCAGCTGAATCTCCAGCCACATCATGACACCCCTTCCTTCTTTTCTCTCAGTGCGTGGGGACTGGTTCCCTGCTGCCAAAGTGATGCAGACATCAATTGGGAAGGGTGACTGGCTGATGAGTAATCAGATTTAGTCTCCACTCTTCAGTAGACTTTTGGGAAGGCAGTCTGGAGCAGTTGCGTTGGACTAATGCACTCAATATACCATCTGTATCCAACGTACCCTGTTTCTAAACTATCTCTTTGTGCAAATACCTTTGCACAGATATTTCATCTATCTTCTGTGCCTCCTAACCTTCCAAGTGCTGATGATCTTCCTGGGAAGATCTCTCTTGGAGAAACCAGGTTCTGCCCTTTGGTAGTCATTCTCCCCCTTCGTCCCTTGCTCTCCTATGCATTTTTGTGTGTATCCATCTGCTTTATTTTGAGAGTCCTGTTAAAACAACCTTCACCGACCCAATGCCTTTCAGTGGTGTTGGACTTAGCTACTATCCTAGGGATGGTGGGATATGTTTTCAGCACATCTGAAGGGCTCCTAGTTGGAGACCGTTACCACAGGATACTGGTTTTCTAAGTGACCAAGATTAATCCTTGACCCATTAGGAACCCAAAGTCTTTGGTTCTAGGTGGGTTCGAAAAAAACATTTTTAATCCTGAATCTTGATATGACTTTGGGCCTTTGCAGACTGCCAGAAATAGTGCAAATTGAGTCCACTTTAAGGGTTAGGGTTAATGCTAGGGAATCATGGGAATTGTTTTTTCCCCCTGAGACATTGAGCCTTCTCTGTCAGAGAGCTCTGGTGCCACAATAAAATACAGTTCCCATGATTCCCTAACCCTAACCCAGGGGTAGGCAGCCTTTCCCCTTTAAGGGCCGAGGGACTTCAGCTCCCAGAAGCCTCAGCCATGTTGGCCAATAGTCCCATGTTGGCCAGTAGCTCCTGGGATTCTGGGAGCTGAAGTCCCTCGGCCCTTAAAGGGGAAAGGTTGCCTACCCCTGCCCTAACCCTTACAAAGTGGACTCAATTTGCACTATTTCTAGCAGTCTGCAAAGGCCCTTTGTTTCCTGCATAGACTGATACTTGGTGAAAGCGAAGCACTTATGCCCTTTATCAAAAATTTGCCTTTTATGCTGAGTTATTCTAATATTTTGATCTATGTTTGAGGGTTTGTTTCGTTTTTTTTTAAAGAAATGCACTTTATTTTCTGTATTTGTTGTGTTTGTTCTATTATTGCCTTTCTGTTTCTCTTTAAACTGACTTTTTAAAGAATGAAGCCACAGCCTTGGGAAAGAAAAACACACTGGATGTGTTTAAAAACAGATTGGTAACACCCTAATGCCCTTACAGTGACTGAATTTTAAGCTGAATAGTTTTTCCTTTTATACAGGGCCATTTCTGGGGTCCTATTTGAATTTAACTGCTCAAGGGAAGTCAACTGTAGTAAACGGGTGGATGGGGAGAATGGATGGATTTTAATGGCATAGTGCCCTTGTAGAATAGCTTCTGGGTAGGTAAACTGTGTCTGACTTACATGCTTCCTTCTAATTGGTGATTTCTCCCTCCTTCCGCAGCTGACATACTGTTCAAGATATGTTTGCTGTAGAAGAGCCTTCACCTGGCCAGGAGTGCCCTTTCCCTTTCCCTTTCCCTTTCCTTTACCAGGCCTGCTCCTTCAAATGCAGGCACTTGGTCAGCTTGCCAAGCCTTTACAATGGCTTCTTTATGCATTATTAGCTTAAAGGGCAAGATTGCACTAGAAAGTATAGCAAGACTTTTCATGTAGGCAGAGGGAACTCAAGCCCTGTCTAGAGTTATGTGTTAATCTGATATCCAGTAGTAGCACGTGAAGATAGTGCATGGTAGTCACCCCATTGACAGAAGGGGGAAAAAGCATTTTGATTCCTTGAACCTCTGTTCCACCTGTTTTTGGCTTATATTGGAAGCCTTTATGTACTGACCCGGTATTAAAGCAGCTTGATGGCTGAACATAGGTAGTTTTCCATTTTTGCTTTGTGGCAAAGGCAGAGAGAGAGGTGTGTACAGGAGCACAAAACAAAGATTTGTTGAATGTTATTAAATCTGAGATGAGCAGGTTTCACCACTTCTTTCTGTGTTAGAAATTTTATTGCTCAGCTAACTCATTATGCTTATTCTAGCATTTAGATCAGCTGAGCAGATGTGGGGGAATTCTTTGGCATTGCTAACCTATCTCCCTTATTGTCAGTATTCTGCTTGGAAGCCTCATCTCTTTGTTTTGAATCCCAGTGTTGGGGTTCGTATTCCATTTAAAATAAAACATTCCCTAGATTCTGTGACAAGCAGTTTTGAGACGATGGGGAAGAGGCAGTATTTTCTACTCAATTCCTCAGATTCATTTGGAAAATGCCAGTGCACAGTCCTGTTCATTCTCGCTTCTTCCTTCCTCTTGCCCTTATAAGCACACATCAGACTTTGCTCATAAAATCCCCAGTGGGAAAAAAGACCTTAGAAAAAAAGTATATACAGCAATCTGCATATTTGATCATCTGCGTTTTGCTACACCCCGTGTTATCCAATGGCAGTGCACAGGCATGCTACTGGGTGAGTGCACATCAACACCCATTGAATAATATGGGGCTTGAGCATCTGTGTTTTTTCCCATCCACTGGGAGGGGAGGAGAAAAGCAAATCCCCATGGATGGGAAGGGTCCACTGTACTAGAGAGTACCTGAGTTTTATCAGCCTGGTCTCATCTTTTCCCCAGACCCATGTTTTGGTTGACCTGGCTGTGTATTCGTGTCTACCGGACAAAGAGATTCCTATGAGCATGTGGTCTTGTGGGAGCGGCTTCCTATGTTGAGAGAGAACCCAGGGAGCCAACAGCCACAGTCTGTGCAAGGATGGCAAAGCACAAGAAGTTAAAGATGTCCTCAGATTAAAAGTGGTTCTCCCAGTGGCCATCTATGCTGAATTTGAAGAAATAGGCAACTATAGGTCCTGCAAAATGAAATATTGAAATGAGCCTGTTCTTCTAAGGAAGCAGCCACCAGAAGGAGCTCTAGCTTAGCTTAAGCTGAACTGGGTAGTAAGAGTGGAACAGGGTTGCTGAGTCCTCTGCTCCTTTTTTTCTGACTGTCCGGTGGAAGAACTGGGGCTCATTCTGTAGGTGATGAAAAAGTAACCAAAGGAATGAAGATACACCACCATGGATGGAGATTCTTGTACCTTTAATGGTAGTTAATCAGGTCCTGATAGGGTTGCCTCCATGTGACCTGTAAATGGTAGTTGTTGCTTAAGAGCTCTGAAACTGGCCAATGTTTCTGGTGAGAAAGCATATTGTCAAAAAGAAGTGCTATGTAAATAGGTGCCTTGTGCAGAGTAGGAGACAATGGGGGGTTGCAGACTGCCAGAAATAGTGTGAATTCAGTCCACTTTTAGGGTTAGGGTTAGTGCTAGGGAATCATGGGAACTGTTATTTTTCTGAGACATTGAGCCTTCTCTGTCAGACAACTCTGATGCCACAATAAAATACAGTTCCCATGGTTCCCTAACTCTAACCCTAACCCTAAAAGTGGACTGAATTCACACTATTTCTGGCAGTCTGCAGCCCCCCAATGTCTCATGTTCTCCAGAGTATCATGGGCTTGGAACCATCTGCTAAATGGTTGAGGAAACCTTTGGCCTTCTACATCTCCTATAGTTTTTTCCTGTTTCCTGAGTGTTGTAGTGCAGAACAGCTAGAGGTCCAATAGTCCCCACTCTTAATGATCTGACTTCTTGACACACAGCGAGGAGGTAATAAGAACTGGTCTAGATCTCTTGGTTGAACAGTCCTCTGCTGAATTCTCACTGCTGCCTCCTCACATTTGTATCATGTGATAAGCAAGGTCTGTTTTGCAGTCCTTATTTATTACATTCTACTTTTCCCTTAGGCTCTCCATGAGCCTTTGTCAAAGAAGCCAACTAGGGGCACACTGGTGCATCAGTTTCAGCAGTGCTGCAACTTCATATCATTCACTGGTTTTAATCCCCGTTGTTTGGAGTTAGAGCCTTTGTGTGTGGCAGCCATAACATTGAACAAAGCTAATTGTTCATCTGGGAAAGAATCTTTCCCAAAAGTTGGGCACCTGCAGAAGTTCCAAAGCCCATTGTTTGCCCTTCAGGACCCTCTGTGGACTGCACTAGACCCCAAAATGCAGAAGTAAAATATTAATTCAGTGTTTCCCCTAAATTAGTTAGATGTTCTCTTCCATTTTTTTTAATGGTTTGGGGTCTTGGGAGGGGGGTGTCCTCTGATGCTGACAATGACAAAACCACCACTCCCTAGAGCCTTTTTAGACAGTATACCTCCCTCTCTATTGGAGTAGAGATGGATATTGGAAAACTCTGGTGGGGTCCATAAAGTGCACTTTGGCTACCCCCTGGTGCAATCCACAAAAATTTTGAATCCTTCCTGAGATTGTGGAAATATTATTATCCTTCTAGATTGGGCTCATGCTTTATCCTGAGATTGCATCCGTATGATACGTACATCTCTGTGATGTTTGTAACGCAGGCTCTTAATAGTGAAGGAATTCATGGTCTGCTGTCATGCAGGAAGAAAGGGGCAGGATTTGGATAAATGTTTTTTTAAACCATAATTCAGAATCCCATAACGCTGCTTGGGGCATTCTGTGAACTGTATTTTTAAAGGTGAATTCTTCCACGCTTTGGAAAAGAACAGCTTATGATCACCTTGAATGACCATTGCATAAAACAGAGTGTAACTGTTTGATGCTGTGATTTAAACCAGCGTCATGTCCTCCTTATGTCAACACTTGGGGACAGAAGGCAGGCCTTGGACCTAAAGGAGTTGGTGGTTATGAGGGCAGGGCTGGCTGGAGAGAGAGAGACTGGATGGGCTTTTTCTCCAGAACAGAGTGATTAGCCTTCTGTGGCCCCACTTGTCCTTGGCTGGTGTGACATACTGCTAGGTGTATGGCACGCAGACCTGTTGATCTATATGCCTCAATAACTGGAGCTCTTGTTCCACTGCAGGATTCTAAATTGTATCTTCTGCCTACTATGAAGGGGGGAAATGCAGAAGAAAAAAAACCATCTTTTTTTTTGGCCTTAAAATTTAATTTCCATTTCATTCAATTGACAGTTGTAGAACACTGAGAAACCCTGTTGGTGGCTGAACAAAGATTGTAGCCCAGCCTCAGCCTCCTCCCATTTGGTGCCACTGTTCTCAGGTCTGCTCCTGACCCTAACCCTTTCTGGATTGCCCAATTGACATTACTTACATGGTTGCTTGAGTAGAATAATAACTACTGGAACAACTTCTGTTACATGTGTCTTACCATTTAACAATAAGACAAAACCAGGCCTGGCTTAGGAAGGGTGGATCACAGACTCCCTTTGGTGGCGTGCTTCCTGCATGCTTCTATCAAAGTTACTGTGTCTTAGCCAGGTTCCCTTGGATATTTGTTTAGCTTCCTGACAGCTTCTACTTTAAAATCTGTATAGGTTTATTTTTGGAAAAAGTTGCTTTTTGTATGAGGACAGGATGGACTTGGACTTCTTTTTTACCTCCCCCCCTCTCCTGTTCAGAAAGCATCTCTTAAGATTAAATTAGGGTTTGCCTCCTAGGTTGGAGACAGAGAACGAATAAGTGGCCATAAGGATGCCACTTAGCTTCCTTTATCTCCATAATTCAACATGGCCTGAGCAATTGCTTACTTTGGCTGCTGTGTTCTTTGTGGAATATTGCAGATGAGAACCTGAATTAATTCTCTGAAAGAGTTAGTAGCTTTTAATGACAAAAAGATGATTAGTCTCTTAATGGGCAGTGGAGGTAATAGAAGCCATGGAATTGGTGTTACCTATAGTGTTGACGGATATTATTTTATTTGCCTTGTGAGGGGAAGACTGGTTACATCTACCTTCACCACCTCTATCCTTCCTATCCACCACGTCAGCAGCTACCAAAACCAAATCACTCCTGTCCCTTGTGTGTGCCTCAGGCAAAAGAATCTGGTAGGGAGACTGCTGCCCCTTAAGATACAGGTGTAAGCCATTGTGTTCCAGTTTACCAGGAAGGTCTGTGGCACAAGTACCTTTGCAGGAAATAGGATCTTGATTTTGTGCAATGCCTGCTGGTTTCAGTGAGTTACATGCAGGAAGGCATCTTAGTGGATGTTCAGTAGTAAAGATGGTGGTGTAATATGAAGACGATGCACATGACTGTATCCCTGCTTCTCGGCATCTGCTGGTGGTCCCACGTGGCATGGGTGAGTCATACCTTATACTACAGGGATGGATCTGCAGCTCTTCTTCTGCCTACCAAATTCCAGCTTCATAATGCTTCACTTCTATCTTGGTAGTTCTGAGGTCAACACTACAGTTGGTGTCAGAAGCCTGACAACAGCCCATATCACCATAGCTTTACCATGCGCTTGACATCAGCTCCATTTTCTGTGATTCCATCTTTGGAGCCCTCCAACTGACAGCCAAATTCTATTGCATTTCTCTCCTTAGCCTCTCTCCCTGCAATGAGATGTTTAACTTATCCAAACTTGTTGCTCTGTGATCTATTTATAAGTGCATATTTTTACTCTGCCTTGATGTTATTTTTTGTGCTGCTTATTTATTTTTACAAGACTTTCTTTTTTGTTTGTGGTGCTGTACATTTCAGGCTGGGACCTGTAGACAGCATAAGACTTCAAAAGAAGGTTGTGCTACAGTCATAGTACATTCACGTTTGGCCTGATTTTGTGTCCTGTAGCCTTATTGGTTTCAGCTTCTCATGAGTGCTATATAACAGATGAGCTTATTTGAATACCTGAGGCTGAAGAAACAAACAAGGGTTCAAGTAATGTGTCCTTGCTATGGCCACCTTAGTAGATTTTGAGTGATGTTAAGCAGGGGTATGAACAATGTGACCTTCCAGGTGTTTTTGGATTGCAACTCCCAGCATTTTTCACTATTGGTTGTGCTGGCTAGGGTTGTTGGGACTTGTAGTCTAACAGCATAAAGGGTCGTTTGATTCCCAGCTATACCATTAAGACTCACAGAACTGGGCAGACATCTTATCCCTGGCAAGTCTCCTGGCCAAACCTCATTGGGATGAAGATGTGCCCAGTTGGCATCTGTGCAATATTCATTTCAGTCCATCAAGCACTAGAGAACACCCCAGTGGAGTGTGTCTCCCATTAAGTAGGTAGGAGTGACATTTGGGTTTTTTACCACAGGGATCCAAGTTTGCTTTGTATATACCCCTGGGTTTTTAAAAGTGAACATGGTGGGTTAAAGTTTGTGTTCAACTGCTGAGAAAATGGAAAACTGTGGCTTGTTTTTGTAGTCAAGGTTTTCTTTTGTTAAACTTGAAGCCTTGTCATTTTGGAATCCCACTAGGATCATGGTCCTGGGACAAGATGGCTTCATTCTTTGTCCTGGGGTTCAGTGGGTCAGAGAATGACTCAGCTGGCCCAAAATAATAAAGGAACAATTCAAGAGCAGCAAATTGGGATTTGGGGAAGACTGAACTCCAAAGTCCACAGCCTTGACCTTTGGAATTCAGTCTTCTTCCAGTCCTCCCTCTCACTGGACATGGCAGTCTGATTTTCAGTGCTGCAAGCTTGAAGGTCTTTCTCCATTGAAACAGCTCTGGTTCGTGTATGTATGTAACCTCTTATTGTTCTGACTCCCACTTAATGTATAGTCATTTTTCTTCCAGGCCTCAGGCACTTTTGTCTGTCTTTGTTTTAAAGCTAATATGGTAAAGGAATGAAAGTCTAAATAAAGCGGTGCTGCTTGTTGACTTGGCTCAGAGTTGCTTGGATGGCATGGTGAGTTGTTAACAAGGCTTTGCCAGGACAGATAAAATGGTATCCAATATGAAAGCAAGCACAGACATTTCCTGTACTCAAACAGATATGGGGGGCTTGTGGCCTTCCAAATGTCATTGGTTTCCAACTCACTGGACCCATCCAGCATGACTGGTCTTGCATGATTCACATCTGGAGGGCTATGGGTTCTTTGGGCTTCTTTAAAGTGGGGTGGCATGATGACCACAAAAGAGAACAAGGCACCACAAAATTTAGGACAGTCAAAAAATGTAGGACATTACAAAATAAAAGCAAAAAACACTATATACATATAAATTCATTTCATATGATTTATATACAGCTATATTACATATGTTATATTTTATTATGTATTCAACTGTATTTTTCTGATTAACTTATCTTTGTTCAAGTGCCTTGTTAGCTTGCAGTATACTTACAGTACTCTGAGCAAGACAAATACTACGTTAAATTATTTCTTTAATTTGTCAGTTGTGATGAAATTAAGGAAAAAACCCTTTCAACATTTTCATTGTGTCCTCAAGCAGCCCATTGCTTAACATGTTTGCTGTTAAGAAACAAACATACCCTGAGCTCTGGGGGCAGGTCTTGTCTGCTGCTGCTCCTAAGAAAAAATAACTTTAGAAGGATTCATCCTGTCCCCCTTTTTGCACTGAGGTCAGGCTCTCAAGTTGACAAATTTCTGAAAAGGGAACAGCAAATGCGGTGTTATTCAATGTGCTTCTTAGCTATGCTCAAAATGGAGAATATTTTGGGATTCTTCCTGGACAGAAGGATGAAATGTAAGACAAGTCCTCAAAAGGGGGGGGGGGGAAACCTGGTCATCCTGAGGTGTGGGAACCTTGTGGTCCTCCAAATGTTGCTGGCTTAAAATTCCTGGCATTCCTTGCCATTGGCTGTGCTGGCTCAGGCTGATGGGAACTGCAGTCCAGCGACATTTGCAGGGTCACATGATTCCTTACATTAGAGGTTCACACACAACAGTTGGAGGATGGGTGGCTAAAAAGTGAAATGTAAACCAGTATTCATATAAATGGTACAAATCTAGATGTGAGCCTATACTAAATTTATAATAGGAAATGTGCTGTTTCTATGCCTTCAAGTTGTTCTTGACTGACGGTTCTTGACTAACGGTGACCCTAAGGAAAACCTATCATGGGGTTTTCTTGGCAAGACTGATTCAGAGCAGGTTTGCCATTGCCTTCTTTTAAGGCTGAGAGATATAACTTGCCTAAGGACTCCCAGTGACTTTACATGGCCAAGAGAGTCAAACCCTAGTCTCTCCAAGTCTGCACTCAAACTACTATACATACTGGCTCTTAACAGGGAATGTTCAGCTTATCAAAATAAGTCTGTGCCAAGATAAGCTGAATTTGGTGACTCTGCCAATGCATAGATTCTGTTGCCTGGCAAGCAGGTATCTCCAGGTATTTCTGTCATCACACCTTTAGATAGTTGAATTTCTTCTTGTCATGGTGCTGTTCAGGCACAACCATGCTGAACCTGTTTGGATGGGATAAGTGGAAGACTGAAATGCAAACAGGAACGCATTTGTCCGGTACAGACATCTAGTCAGACAGCAAAATTTCTTGTTTTGTCCCACTGAAAAAGACAAAAACACTTGATTCAAATAAGCTTGGTCAATGAGAGAGCTGAGTTGCCCCTCATTAAATGATCTTTGATGGGCCATCATCAATTCTAATAGGATAGGCAATATTTGGCTGATTTATAGGGTTGCTGAAAATGGTATTAAAAACTACAGCAAATGACTGGCTGGGTCACAGTCCTAAAGAACAGAAAGGTTATTGTCATTAACTGGAACACATTTCATATTCTGTTAATTAAATAAGCCCCTGCGGTTGAATGGGGAATCTGCTTTGGGAAGCAACAGTGCTTTATCCATTACTAATACAATAATTGGAAGTGTCCTGTTGGAGTTCCTGTCATCGTAGTTCAGGAAGAATGCTGATAACAGAAGGATTTAAAGAGGGAAGTTTTATACACACTCACATACACTTTCTCATAGAACTGGGTTGTTTTTTTTTAAAAAGTACATGTAAAAACCACAGTGCTTTATAATAATAAAATGACATTAAACAAGTTATTTAATAAAAAAACAAGTGAGTTAAACAACTTAGAATCCCAGCAATTAAGATAATCACTTAATAATTATTCACGTAATCATGTAATCATTATTATGGAATACAACAACAACCTATTAGACACCATACCCTTTATAGCTGGTGAGTTGCAGAAAGCTCTCATCTGAATAGAAAGCCCTGTCCTAGTTATCATTTTATTTACATCCTGCCTTTCTTTCAATATGGCGGCTATGAAGAGATTAAATCTAGAAGACATGTTCTGTATAACAAAATGTAAAAATTATACACACACACACACACACACATAGAGAGAGGGGGGGGACAATGGGTTAAAGGGGTATAGTGGGTCATGCTTGTCTTTTCCAAGTATTTGGAAAGGATGATAGAACAAAGATGGATGTATTTCACTTTTTAGAGCAACCACTGTTGCCCAAATAAGTACTATGTGAGAGTTATAATACTTTTATGTTTTTTTCTGCCCCTGCAGGCTGTTCTGCAAAACAAATGGTTCTCTGCTGCTCATGAGATTGCATGGCCGGCTGTGGTCATGAAACTTCTGTCCTGAGGTTTGGTTCATTTTTTTCATGGTCCTACTCTAGCCCTGGGAAAAGAAGTCATAGCTCTTCTGTAAAGGAAAGAGGTTCACAGCAGGGAGGGTTTCAGGTGTGCTGGTGATTGAGCATCCAAACTATACCTGGTTGTGCTACGTCCACTCTACCCCAGCTTAAAAAAATATTGCTAATATTGCAGAATTGCACATCATGCTTTCCTCATACCTTCATTTTAATACATCCTGTAACAGACAAAAGCTCCTACAATGGATGACTAGTATGTCAACAGAGAAGTTAGGATTGTCCATTGACTTGATCTGGATGACCTCATAGCTTCCTATCTACTGGGCAGAAACTGTGTGAATGAGTTCTTTCCTGTTCTCAAACAAATGGATTTCATTAGCAGGGAGAAACAGAGAACGTACATAGATGAGCTCTTGAGACATGATAATGTTGTACTTCCATGCTGATCACTTTGCTTTTACATTGAAGGTTTCCAGGCATGAGGGTGGCATACTGAAGAAGAAGGAAATTCATTGTTTTGAAATGGGTTGGGCAAAATGTGGCCCTCCGTTGTTGCTAAGTTGCAAGTCTTACCATCCTTTGCCACTGGGTACACTGGCTAGCGTTGCTCCGAGATGCAGTCCAGCAACATCCGGAGGGCTACCTCTGTCTGGCTGTCTCCTGTTTAGCTAAGGTTTGGTTTCTGATGCATAGAATCATAAAGCTGGAAGAGACCAAGGGCCATCCACTCCAACCCCCTGCCATGCAGGAAGACACAATCAAAGAAACCCAAACAGATGGCCACCCAGCCTCTGTTTAAAAACCTCCAAAGAAAGAGACTCCATTACACTCCAAGGCAGTGTGTTCCACTGTTGGACAACTCTGACCATCAGGAGGTTCTTCGTAATGTTGAAGTGGAAGCTCTTTTCCTGTAGCTTACATCCATTGCTCTGGACCCTCTTATTTGGAGCAGTAAAAAACATGCTTACTCCCTCCTCTATATGACACCCCATCAAATACTTAAACAGGGATATCATATCACCTCTTAACCATCTCTTCTCGAGGCTAAGCATACCCATCTCCCTAAGGTGTTCCACATAGTACTTCTTTGGAAAATAGTAAGAGTTTAAAGCAGCTCCTTCACCATGGAGGGGCATAATGGGCATGTCTATTGTTTCCTTCTTTCCTTGTCCTCTGTCAGGGTGCTGGCAAAACCTAAATCAGCAGTGGGCCACCCCAGTGCTACTCAAATTGGGGGTCCCTGGCCCAGTGCCCAGTCCCTGAGCCATTGGCTGCCAGTGTCTGGTGGGTTTCCAGGAAAGAAAGAAATACTTATAGCCAGTGGGCACAATGTGTCCCTGGCATATTGGAGAACAATAATTGCTGTTCCCACACATCAGATAGCAGGTGTGGGTGCAGTGAGTCATATTTCAAAAATAATTTAATGTGGGAACAAAGTTACTTTAGCTGTGCAATGGGGAGCACTTTCCAGTTACAAATAGAAGGAGTATTTTCAGAGGCATTTTGACAGATTATTCAAGTTTTAATGCCATTTTTCTTCACTGCTGTTTTTTTTTTAAATAAAATGAACATCAAGAAAAAATGGTTTGAGTCATAAGATGAATTTTATAAAATAAGAAGTTGGGAAATATATGAGTAAGATTAACAACATACAGACGGGATATATTGGAAGTATCGATCAGTGTTGGACCAAGAGTAAATAATATAGAAAGGATATAGGTTAGAAATGTAAAGAGAATAGATAACACAGTTAGAGTTAGTTTTCTTTTTTGGGATTGTAATTTAGATCTTTTTGACAGCTACCATGCTTACTTTGTAATAAGTATTAATCTATGTAAGATATTTTGGTATATATAATAAAAATAAAAATAAAATGAGTGTAATTAAAAGTAACAAAAAGGTAATGATTAAAGTCATGTGTTGCCTTTCCAAATTAGCAAACTATTTTTTCAAACATCATAATAATTAAGAGGAATGAATAGCTTTTTAAAAGCTACATTTCTAAGTTTTGGTTTTAGACGTGTCAGGTACTGGGTAACATTTTAGCCCAAGCCAAGCCTGTAAAAAAGAGATTAGTGGGAAAAGAACACAAAAGAACTGTGTAATATGACAAAATCCAATGCAGCAATACTTTTTATTGGGCCAACTCCAAAGCAAAAAATGCATCATGCAAGCTTTCAAAGCTTCACTGGCTTCTTCATCAGGGAAAGATGTCAAAATCATACAGAAGAAAGGTAACAATGTTAGAGTCACAGGCTTGCATTTTGTCTCATGTTACTCTGTTTTCAATTAAGAGGGTCTTGAGGTGGAAGGCTTCTTGAGGTAATAAAATTTCAGCTCCATTAACAACAGAAAAGTAACTTCCCTTGAAATCCAGCTGTTTCTGTCCTATGCAAAGTTAACTCCCTCTTTCTAAGGCAGAGAACATTGAATTTGTCAAGGACTCTCTGTACTGTTATACCTGGAAAAACTTTTAGGTGCTGCCTAGATAAAACTTGCCAATTGTAGTTCAATTAGAGAGTTTTGCCTTTGTTGGCAGTAAAAACCTCAAAGAATTAGGTGTCAGTCATTTGGGTCCCCTGTTGCAGAACTGTTTAACGTCAGAAAAGTCATATAGGTTGCTTTGAAACTGACTTTGTAGGAACTGCCAACAGGAGCTGGTAAGAATTGCTCCACAATGATCCATCCCTCAGCAGAAATACTTTAAGTTTTGTGAGAGAGCATGGAGGACTTTGGGCCCTCCAGATGTTAGTGAACCGCAGTTCCCACCATCCTTTAGCACTGATTATACTGTTCAGGGTTTATGGGAGTTGCAGTCCCACAACACATAAAAGGCCACAAGTTCCTTGACCCCTGTTGTGAATACTTGGGCTTTCCCAGAGCAGAGTCAAAGCCAAACTTGGCAACCAGTGTACAGAAAAATATGGCAATGGTTCAATGACATGAATGAGACATTTAAAGAAAAATGCAGCATGTGAAGGTTTAACAGTGGGATGGAGCAAGCATATTGTGTTGCCAATTTATTTCTTGGATCCTTTGTAAGGAAAGCTTGACGTCCTTCAAACCGATTCATGTTGAGGACCCTCACTCTGGCTTTGTTTCCACGATCCTTTATCCAGAGCTGAAAGAGAAATGCATTCATGTTTGTGGCTCCACGCTGAAATAAAGCCAGGACAGAAATTAAACAATGCATCTAAGGGCTTTCTTTTGTCTCTTGGGTTAGAGACACCTTCTTTCAGCATCATTGCACCTCCGTTTTGGTTCCTGAAAATGTAAACGAATGATGGTAGATTACTTCCATGAGGAGTAATTTGATAAATAAGTTATTTATTTATACATTAAATAAATAAATAAGGAGTAGTTCAGTAAATAACTCCTGTGTTAGTTGGACCATGAGATTCCAGCTCAACATTAGGAGGAACGTCCTGACAGTCCGAGCTGTTCAACGGTGGAACACACTCCCTCGGAGGGTAGTAGAGTCTCTTTCTTTGGAGGTCTTTAAACAGAGGCTGGATGTTCATCTGTCAAGGGTGCTATGATTGCGAGTTCCTGCATGGCAGAAGGGGGTTGGACTGGATGGCCCTTGAAGTCTCTTCCAACTCTATGATTCTATGATTAATCTCAGTCACTTGCCATTATCCTGCTGGCCACAAGGAGGAGCCAGAAGGACATCATGATCAAAGGCTACACAGGTAAGAACTACAGGGCTTATCTCTACTGAGTTCATGGCAATAGTGTTTTGATTACTGTCCAAAGTAAACATAGGCCTCAGACTATCAAGTCCAGGGTTTATCACAATTCAGTCATCTCAGTTTCATAATCTGGATCCGGGATTCTCTCTCCTACCCCACCTTTTTGAGGCAATACAATACTTGAGTTGGCCACCTAATGTAAGCAAAACAGAGCATATGCAAAAGCACCTCTCTGCAACTCAACTCTGAGAATTGAGGACTGAAGTCAGGACTTCTCCATTGAAGAGAGTGTAATTTCCAAGTAGGGAGTGTGAGCCCTGGTGACTCCACTTTCAGAAATAAGCTACCAATAACAGGAAGATGGGATCAGAGGATCACCAAACATGAAAGAGCATGGGCCTCTCTTACTTCTGGGACTGTAAAGGTGCTATAGTTAAACAAGCAAAGTATTTAACAGAAAGTTCAGGCAAGAAGCTCCCAGAGCTGAAATTTCTATCAACAGCTGGGATGGTATTTCTCAAGATTATTGGTTTCCTCTTCCTACCCCCCCCCTCCCAGTTTAGTTCAAATGGAAATAATCAGAATTTTCTGTTTGATATTGCTGCAAATGACTCAGTTACATGCTGTGCCTATGTTTATTACCACAGCTAACATGAACAGGAGTATATTTTCTTTGGGGGGGATGAGAGTATTGTCCCTTTAAATAAGGATTCTTTCAGATGAAAATTTCCTTCAGTCCCCCAAATTTCAAGCATTGCAGTAACTTAAAGCTTCAATTGACCATTGAGACATGCAGTTTAGGCATCCAAAGAAAAGGAGGAGCCAAACCAGAGATGCTAAACAATGGGGCAGTACTAGAACAACAAGGGTCTGTTCCCAGCTCAGCACCAAGGGAATGCACCTACAGCAAATATAAAAGAGGTCAGTCACATTATTATTATTTTGAACAAAGAGATTCACATCTTTGCGTCGATTCAGAACCAATTCAGAATTGGTTTGTTGTTCCCACTGTGTTTACTGTGATCAAATATTTCTGTGCCATTTTAACTCTGTTGCTGTTCACATTTGCCAACATATCGATTTAAAATGGAGGCGCCTCTATTTCTGGGAATGATGCAGCACGATCTGAATCAATTCAGTAGTGTGGTCACACTACTGAAAATGCGGATTGTTGTGGCTTTAAAAAAAAGAACCGCTAAGGGATCTGGTACCAAATACACTGGTTTAAGTGGGCTTTTCGGTCGCCTCCCTCCAACTGCACTGAGTGCAGTCGGGACGAATGTGAACTTCATGGAAATAAACCGGTTCCACACCAGTTTATTTCCGTAGTGTGAATATAGTGCTAGGTGTGAAAGATTTTCAGTGTCTCCCTGTTTACAATGCTAGAAATTTGGAGTGTGAAAGAAAATTTCATAGGGCAGAATAGTTATTTGGAACACATGCCATATTTTGCTCCCTGCAGCTACACTCATGCATCATGATGGATTTCTCCCCATCTTTCCCATAGACTTGGTTCTTTCTGTTTCTGAGTCTCTCTTTGCTCAATGTATGTATCTGTCTGTTGGCCTGGATTTCAATTTGTTGTTGTGTGGCTTCAAGTAATTTCTGACTCATGGTGGCTCTAAGATGACCCTATCACATGGTTTCCAGTGGGTTTCCATGGCCGAGTGGGAAATCCAACTCTGATCTCCAGAATCGTAGTCCAGAACTCAAACCACTATACCACACTGTAGTGGTATACACCACTAAATCATTTCAATACGGGTCTCTAAAGCAGTGTTTGAGAGCCAGCATAGTGTAGTGGTTTGAGTGTTGGACTACAACTCTGGAGACCAGGGTTCAAATCCCTGCTGAGCCATGAAACTCACTGGGTGAATTTGGGCAAGTCACATTCTCTCAGCCTCAGAGGCTGGCAATGGCAAACCCCTCTGAGGAAATTTGCCAAGAAAACCCCATGATAGGTTCATCTTAGGGTCCCCATAACTTGGAAATAACTTGAAGGCACACAACAGATAGAGTGCTAATTTTTAACAAACATGAAATAAACATGATGGCATTGTCTTGATAAAACAAAGCTGTGCATTCATAAATGCGTAGTAAGTTGTAACCCTAGCCATTTTTACTATTCAGCTGGAAACAGAGCCCTGCTGTTCTAGTTCTGCCCCGTTGCTTGCATCTCTGGTCTTGCCGGAACTGAGAAAACTGAATTGTGATAAACCCTGGACTTGATTGTCTGGGGCCTATGTTTACTTTGGACATGACCCACACGTTCATCTTGCTTTCCCTGCTTTGAAAGCAGTCGGCAACACTTCCACCATGGCTGGAGGTGTGGTAATAATGGTGGTCCAAGGAATCCAAGGTGTCTCCAGAAGTCGGAGAAAGGCTGTCCATCTCTCCAAGGCATGGTCCCCTCTCTCACTTGGCACTCCCAACAGAAGCTCTTGCAGTAGTGGGGAATTCCCCCCCCCCTTGTGCATGCCCTCCTCCTTCAACAGCAAGATCTTCTGAGGTGGCCTTGCCTCAAGATTGCAACCCTGCCTTCAAGCCATTGCTGATGGTGGTCCTCTCACTGGCTGAATGTCAAAGGGTTGGGCATCTTTTATAAGTGGAACAATGTGACTATCAGCGGGCAAGGAATTAATTCTAATGGATGGGGCATGATGATGCTCTCTCTCACTCATCTCTCCTGCTGCAACAGGCCTCATGACAAGCATGAGACCCAGGACAATTGTATGCTTCCTTTTACTGGTGGATTCAGCAACACTGTTAAACCACAACTCCGTGGATTCCCTGGGAACTGGGACTCCCAAGATCATCCAGGTGAGTCAGACTGAACAGATTGCTACACATGGCTTTTAAACTGTGATTAGGCCTGGGGAAGAAGTGGCTTTGGGTGAATGTATCGCATGATGATGCCTCCAACCTATAGCTGCTGCATCTCCCAAACGGGATTAGGAGAGGTGTCCCTTTTCATTGATGGGGGAAACCCATCAATGAGCTTGCAATTGCATTAGTCTCCAGGTGCAAAATGTCACTGCCGAGGCAGCTACAATATTGGCAGTCTCATGGTTTCAGTGTCTCCTCCTCTCACTCTGTCCTTCCTCCCCCTCACTATTCCCAAGCAGGCTGGTTCCCTTGTTTTATTTTTCATTTTTCTATATATTTAAAAAAACACTTCATTTGAAGTACAGCTGACTCTCCTTATCCACGGATTTTTTATCCATGGATTCAAACATCCACAGCTTGAAAATATTTTTTTTTAAAGTATTACGGTAATTTCAAATAGCAAACCTTGATTTTTTCCATTTTTATATAAGAGACAGCATTTTCCTTTTCCATTGTATTTAATAGGACTTGAGCATCCACGGATTTTGGTATCCACAGGGGGTTCTGGAACCAAACCCCATCAGATAACAAGGGCCCACTGTAGTAGAACTTTGGAATTGTACAAAAAAGTGAAAATTACAATCAATAAATATAATTTTTAAAAAATATCTTGACAGGCATACTGGGTAGGGTATAGGGCAGGGAGGAGGGGCAAGGTGATGGTGACAGCAATACAGTCAGATTGCAAAGATGTGTGTTAATGTCTATTGCATTAAAACATACAATTCTGTTTTCATTGACAAGCGTGATTGCAGTGA
Source organism: Phrynosoma blainvillii (assembly GCA_026167975.1). Lineage (NCBI taxonomy): Eukaryota > Metazoa > Chordata > Lepidosauria > Squamata > Phrynosomatidae > Phrynosoma > Phrynosoma blainvillii. The sequence continues at coordinate 183,666,362 of JANUYF010000002.1, forward strand.
GAAGGGGGCTCATGCAGTAAAGTCCTGATTCTTCTGGGGCTGGAATATTTTTTCTTTCCTATTTGCTCTTAGAGTGGACTCTCCTGTCCAAAGCAGGAGTGGGAATCATGTAGTTCTCCTGATGTTGCTGGGCTTTGAATCCCAGAAGTCTGAGTCAGCACAGCCAGGGATGAGGAGTGATGAGAGTTGCACTCCAGCCAACATCTGGAGGGCCTAGGTTGCCAGACTGAAAACTGGAGAGAGTTCCTGTGCCTTCAACAGTTGTGTAGAAGAGGGAATTTCAGCAGGTCTTTCTTATTACCTGTTTGCATGACAAGCAGTGCCAGCTGAAATCCCCTTTTCTATACATAATCATTAAAAGCACAGGAGTCATTTCCAGTTTTCACCCTGGCAACCATAGGAGGGCCCCTTTATTCCGAAAGAAGGAGAATCACAGCACAATCCTACACCTATTCACTGAAAAAAGATATAGATGTGAGTTATAATTTCATGCTAGAAGATCCTGTTACAAGTGCGAGAATGGCTTTTTTTTCCCCTGGAGACAAAGGAGAACCTGCTGATTTACCTGAAGAAATCTGGGCTGATAAGGAGGGCTGTTTTTGGTTCAATGTGTTTGCCCAGCCACAAAGAAAAAGGAAGAACATGAACTGCTCACAGTTTGGAAACTGCTTTTTCTGAACTAGAATTTCCCCAAATCTCCCAGTGGCCTTGCTGGCTAGAGGATTCTGGGTTGTTGTTGTTGTTGTTGTTGTGTGCCTTGGAGTCCTTTCTGACTTATGGTGACCCTATGGCCATATCATAGGGTTTTCTTGGCAAGATTTGTTCAGAGGAGGTTTACCACTGTGTTCCCCTGAGGCTGAGAGAGTGTAACTTGGCCAAGATCACCCAGTGGGTTTCATGGCTGAGTGGAAAATTGAACCCTGGTGTTCAAAGTTATAGTCCAATGTTCAAACCACCCTGCCATGTCTGGGAACAGCCCAAAAAATGAATGTTTCTCATCTCTGCTCTTTTTAGGAGAAGTCTACATTTAGGAAGGGAAAGAGACCAGTCCCCTAGTTGGCCCTCTGTAACAAACATTTTTTGTAGCCTCAGTTGTTTCTGTAGGTCTCTGAATTGAATTCACACCTTGGAGGATAGTAACTGGAATAGGAGAGGATGGCCTTGGATTTGGTCCATTGGTGGGTCTCTAGAGTAAAGTCTCCCTAGAAAAACTTTAAAAAATTGCTTTTTGGGACTACAACTCCCAGAGGCCCACAGTCAATATGATCACTGATCCTGTTCATTGTGGGATTCTGGGAGATTAATTCCAACCAAGTAACTGCTTTGAGCTCTGTACGCGATTGCAGACGAGGAAAAAGGCATGAAAATCTCAGTTTGGACCTTTGGTTGGATTGTTAGAGGATGAAGAGGGCTGAGAGGAAGAGTCTATCAAGGTTGGCTTGATTCTGGCCTGGAGTCTAGTTTCTTCTCACTGTAGAAAGCAGGGCATATCAAGATCCTATACCTGGGATGTAGGGATTTCCCCCCCAGCCTTCTCCCTTGAAATTTCCACATCATAGATATCCCTGTGATTTCTCCCAGTTTCTTTAATTCAGGATACCACTACCTCCATCTTCTGTGTGAATCCTACCAACAGGGCTGTCATTTAGGAGTTGTTTAATGGTGTCTTCCATGTCAGTGGGGTGGTGAATCCAGGTTTTGATCTGAACACTGGGGAACTTTCCATTGGGGAGGCTTCGGCACCTTCTTTAAAACTGAAACTGAGACCGGGAGTGGATTTGCCATCCCACTGGCATGGAACACACAGGCACCTGCTAGATTTGGGTGATTATTTCACAGACATTTTCTGAGGGACTTGTTATAATGAGATAGAAATGTCCACACTAGATACTCCTCAGATCCACTGCATCCTTAGCACTGAATCTTGGAAGAATAAAAGAACAAAACACTAAGCTCTGTTCTAGATCTTCCTCTGTTTTTACCACCATCTGAAATTGCTAGACCATTCTCCTTGGATGCTGCCAGAATCCAGAGAGCTTGGCAAGTTACTTTTTAAAGTTCTTTCTTTCTTGTATTTATTTATATCCTGCTTCCCCACTACCACCAAAGTTGGAACTCAAAGTGGTTTACAATAAATAAAAAAATCAACTGAAAACATACAAAAGTGAAAATTAAAATAGAATTAAATTGATACAGTATTAAAACTCATTACTCATTAAAAGAATAAAATGCAGTTAAAAATATAAAAGCACTTAAATCAAGACAATTAAAACAGTACAAAATCCCCAGCCCATTCTTTAAAGTCTTTCTGTTTGCTATTACTTGCTATTACTGTTTCATGGCCCTCAGAATATAGTCTGCTACCATTACAGCCACTGGTTGTTTTTTTAAAAGTAAATAATTATTTGCATTTAAATTCTTTATAAATTACTATAATAGTTATTTATTTTAAAAAATCAGTGTGTTACAAGTTCCTGCCCTGTGGAACACAAACATAGTGAAGGAGTCAGGCAAATCTCCTACAATTATAAAAACAACTAAGAAGTAAATAAAAACAACAGCATTTTTTTCTTCCCATTTATACTGAAACAGACCAAGATGGACACCAGCCAGGAGTGTAGCTATGCGGGGGGAAAATGAGGCTGTGACCCTTTCCAAATAAGTATTCTACACTGTATAATTAAATTTTCCTTCAGTCCCCGAAATTCTAGCATTGCAGAAAAATAATTTATACGTAGAATGCTTACATCTGCTGTGTTTGCACTCCCTTGTTCACTTTGTCTGTTCCTTTTCTTTGGATGTTTAAACTGTATTTCTAAATGCTCAACTGAAGTTTTAAGTTACTGCCATGCTAGAAATTTGGGGACTGAAGGAAAATGTCATGGGGGTAGCAAAATTTTTATTTAGATGGACAGTGCCCTCATTTTGCCCTTGCCCCATAGTTACAGCCCTGTGTATCTCTTTGAATAAAACTAAAAAGTTACAGCAAAAAGGGGGTGTGATAGAATCATAAGGTAATTATGCCTTTACTTGTAACAAATTCCTTTCCTGCAGAAGTAAAGTGTTGCTAACAGCTAGTTACTTCCAAACTCTGCACAGAATCTCATCCCAGGAGAACAAGGGTTGTAAAAAAAGAGGGAGCCCCTGAACATGCGCCTGCACATACTGTGACTATAAGTCAACCTCATGTATAGGTTGAGGGCAGGTTTTGGAGCCAAAATTATGGATGTTGATATGACCCGTGGATAAGTCGAGGGTACAACTTAGGGGCATGGAACAATGGATGTAAAGGACGAAGCAAAGGGAAACAATGCCAGGGAACTTAAAAAAATTCCATTAGGAATAACTGTTTGTGCTCACACTAAAGGCTGGATGGAGGAAAGAGTGGAGGGGAATCAGTCAATGCTTCCAGTACTCTCTTACCTTTCACCAGGTGATGGTTCCTTTTTAAATAAGAACTAAAGTACAGTACTTACATTGCCCCGTGGATAAATTGACTCTGGTTTTTGGGGTCAAATTTTTGAATAATTTCTAGTCATATATATGAGTGTGTGTCTGTGTGTGTGTGTATATCATATGTATATATATATATATATATAGAGAGAGAGAGAGAGAGAGAGAGCAGTCCTTTTATTTCTGCTAGGCCAGGCCTACCCTTAAACATCAAGAATCTAAGGGAGGGAGAGTGGTTTGGTTTCTGGGCAAACTCCTGCATTTTTCTTTTTTGAAATTGGCCACCTACTGCTGCTTTGACACACATCTGGAGGGTGGAAGCGAAGAGACTGGATTTGCCCCTCCTGCCTCATCCTTATGTCCCAGGAGAGCATGTAGGAGAACTTGTCTGCCTTCCCTGGGCCTGCGTTGTTCCTCCAAGCACCCACGTTGGAGCCCACAGCCTGCCGGGAGGAAAGAGCAGCCCAAAAGAGCAGCGGGAGGGTGTTCTCCTGCTGTGTCTTGTTTCCTCCCATGGCTTTCAAAGTACATGCAGATGCTTGTGATCTGCCTGGAATCCTAGATATGCACTGAGCGGTTGGAATACTTTCCCTGGAGACTTTCCGTTTCCACAGGAGTGACGCGTGCAGGATTTGAGGGGGCTCAATACCCCGCTGAGGAGCAGAGCTGCTCAGATTGGGAGAACTATGATGCGGACAGGTAGTGGGAAAGTTGGCTGGGTCCATTTCAAGGAGCAGTGAGAACATCTGCAATTGCATTTTGACATGCTGGAATTGATAAAGGAGACTTTTGGGGGCACTTCATGAGCCACATGTGGTCTGCACTTTGCCTGCCTCTGATGTAAGGGAAGTCTTGTCAGAAGGGATGTACATATACATCAGTGGTGTGTGAATGTCCACACGTTCTTTCTTTTCCACCCACAAACCACGTGGGCCACATTCCCAGCATTGCTAGGAGTGCCTAATAAGGACTTCTGGCAGATTCCCTGCAAACTGATGGGACTTGACTGATCTGAGTTAACTTAGGCCAAGAGCACTTTCTTGAACCCAATGCTCTCCAGATGCTTGGGATTATGACTCCTGCCATCATTTTTGGTACAATTCATGCTGGCTGCAGATGATGTGGGTCCATAATTGGTTGGAAAATTATGTTCAAAGAGTTGTCATCAGTAGCTGTGAGAAGGTCTCTAGTGGAGCATCGCAGGGTTCTGTCCTGGGGCTGACACTCTTCAATATTTTTATCAATGATGGTGTGGAGGGAATCCTTATCAGATTTGTAGATCTGGTATCTAATGGTATCTAACACACTGGAAGATTGGATCAGGACTCGGAAGTATATTGGCAAACTAGAAAGCTAGGCTGAAACTGACAAAAATTCAACAGACACAAATGCAAAATTATATATGCAGGCAACAAAAACCAAATACACAGGTTTGGGGGACATTTGGTATAGCAATACAATGTGTGAAAAGGATCTTGGGTTTGTTGTTGATGAAAAAGTGAACATAAGTCAGCAGTGTGTTGCTGCCACAAAGAAGGCAAATGCCATCTTAGCCTGCATTAATTGAAGCACAGTTTCCAAGTTGAGGAAAGTAATAGTTCCCCTACATTCTGTGCTGGTCAGGCCCTATCTGGAGTATGGAGTTTAATTCTCTGCACCTTATTTTAAGAAAGATATAGAAAAGTTGCAGCAAGTTCACAGGAGGGCAATACAGATGATAAGAGGTATGGAAAACAAAGCATATGATGGGAGAGGTTGAAGGAACTGGGCTTGTTTAGCTTGGTGAAGAGAAGACTGAGGTGTATGATATGATCGCACACTTTAAATATCTAAAGGGCTGCTACAAAAAGGAGGACTCAGGCTTGTTCTCTGCCTGCCTTAGATAAAAGAACAAGACCTAATGGGTTTAAATTACAGGACAACAGATTTCGATTGAGTATGAGAAGGAACTTCTTGACAGTAAGAGAAGTTTGGCAATGGAACCAATTGTCTTGAGAGGTGTGGGGACTTCTTCTCGGTTGTTGTAATCTTTCAAGTCATTTCCAACTTATAGTGATGCTAAGGCTAACCTATCACAAGGTTTTCTTAGCATGTTTCTTCAGAAGGGGTTTCCCATTGCCACCTTCTGAGGCTGAGAGAGTGTGACTTGCCCAAGGATACCCAGTGGATTTCTGTTGCCAAGTGGGGATTTGAGTCCTAGTCCAACACCCAAACCACTATGCCACACTGGCTCTCACCAAGGTCCTTATGAACTCTTTTGGGCTTTTTATAGGTGTGTGATGGTGTTGTATGACTTCAAGTCGTGTCTGGCTTATGGTGACCCTAAGGCAACCCTATGACAGGGTTTTCTGAGCAAGTTTCTTAAAGAGTCTATGCTATTGCCATCCTCTGAGGCTGAGAAAGTATCACTTGCCCAAGATAATCCAGTGTGTTTTCATGGCCAAACAGGGATTTGAATCCTGGTCTCCAGAGTCATAGTCCAGCACTTAAACAACTATACTATGGTGGCTTCTTCTCTGGATGTCTTCAAAAAGTGGCTGGAAAGCTACCTGCTGGGTCTACTCTAGTGGAGATCCTGCACTGAGCGTGGTGCATAGGACCCCTTCATGCTCTATGATTCTGTGATGGAAGTTGTAGTCTGGAAAGTTTGGCAGGTGCCAGCTTGAGGATGCTCAGACTGAGGAACACAACACAGGTAGCAGGCTACTTTTAGACCTCAGGGAGTCACTTCAGAGGTTTGTCGTGTCTTCCAATCAGGCCTGAGATGCCCAATATCCCTTCTTTTACAAATGCAGAAAATTTTAATGACACTTTTGTTCAAATATGTGGGCTTATAAACAGCAGAGATGGGGAAAGGTGGATTTCCTTTTTTAAAATTTATTATTTTTGCATCATTTTTAAAGGCCTAGCACTGTTACATATATAATAAATGATAAATATGTTTTTGGGTATTTCTGTGCACTGGCAAATGGGGGGAAAGGCTGTGATTCACTTTAAAGCAATATTCTCTTTACAGCAGTAATCTGGAGCCTCACCTACTGTATTTAGCTTGGTTATGCCTGTACAGTAAATATGGATTAAACAGGGATTAAATATTTTGTACTAACTGATCTGGAATAAATAGCCTTCTACAACACTAATCAATTTGTCATTGCAAAGGAAAAGCAACTTAGGCTTGCCTGGAAACCTTGATCCAAGATGTAGGAGTGTCCTGTAGTTTCTCAGGACAAGAAAATACACTCTGCATATTCTCAGGGTCATTTCAACATTATTTTTCAACTTGTTCCAATGATTCCAAAGACTGCCCTTCTTGTGTGCGTGTGTTGCATGCCTTCAATTGGTTTTTGACTTATGACAACCCTAAGATGACCCTATCAGGGGGTTTTCTTGGCAAGATTTGTGCAGAAGTTTGCCTTTGCCTTCCCCTGAGCCTGACCTTGCCCAAGGTCACCCAGTGGGTTTCATGGACAAGCGGGGAATCGAACCCTGGTTTCCGGAGTCATAGTCCACCATACAAGCCACTACACATCCCATTAAATTTCTTCACACAGTTCTCAAGCATTTATATCACTTCACAGACAAAGTTTCTGTTGTTGTTGTTGTTGTTGTGGGCCTTCAAGTCCTTTCTGACTTATGGCAACTTTATGGAGTTTTCTTGGCAAGATTTATTCAGAGGGTTGCTATTGTTTTCCATGCATAATATATAAACACCATTTGGGATCAAAAATAGATGGCTAAGGTTGAAGGTTTTATGAAGCCAAATGAGCGTAGTTTCTTCAGGCACTTAAAGCGATGAGACGTCTGACAGGTCTCAGGAAATCTTAACTTTTTTGGACTACAACATCCCAACCTACATGACCACTGAGGGCAAAATATCTTTCCAAATTCTGATTCCCATTCCTCCTACTTTGGGCACATACACTCGCCCACATTCTCATCAGGCTTTGAGGCTATGTCAAGGCAGGCACAGCCTTGTTACCTGTGGGGCTCAACTGTGCAATGCAGGCTTGATCAGCAAAGGGCCAGATGCTCTGGGCTTGTCAACTGCAGCATGGGAGGCCTGGCATTTTGAACGTGGAAATTGCTCTGTGTGCAGCAGGAGCCATGGAGAGGAGGAAGTGGGAGTGGAGTTCCCGCAGGGCAGGGACATGCCTGTGGTTGGCTGATTTGATTATCTCTCTTCTCTCCTCCTTGGGAAAGGCCCCATGGGCAGCAGCTGCAAAGGGAAGGGAACCTTGGTTTGCCAAATATTAACTGCCACACACCATCAGGGCTTAGTTGAAATAAGGATTTATGACAAGAGAGCTTGTAGCATCTTTGAGACTCACTGAAAGAATGAAGTTGGCAGCATGAGCTTTCGTAGACTTCAGTCTACTTCCTCAGATGTATTTCGTAGGCTTAAGTCTACGAAGGCTCGTGCTGCCAACTTCATTCTTTCAGTGAGTCTCAAAGGTGCTACATGATCTCTCTACATAGTGATTCTACAGACTAACATGGCTATCTATATATTTGAATTCTACCACTAAGCGCTGCCTCAGCATCTAGCCTTAAAACACATGACTAATGAAGGCACGTGTGCCCCAGACCATGTGCAGAATGCTTCTTATCCCATTTCTGGAGAGTAACTACACCTGCCTTCCACACATTTAGGATAAGAGACAAATGACCTGAGCTAAGCTCCAAGCATCTTTCAAGCCTGACATGTCTGTTTAGCTTTTAAATGCATTTAGATGGTGTTATAGAGTACGGAGTAGCACTCAGAAGTATCAAGTCACCTGTGTAAGAAATTGCCTTCTTTAATCAAACAAGGGGCAACACAGTTATGTTTGAAACATCATGTAACAAGTAGGAAATAATGTTAATGTACTGATGTAACATGGAATGTTTTCTAGTGAGTTTTAAATGTTGTTTTGAGGGTGTTTATAAGCATTTTTACAACATTTTCCAGGTTTTAGACTGTACTGTCCACAGTCATAAGGGTTTTTTACAATGACACAAAAGAGCAAAAAAGTAACAAGTAATGCAACTACATTGGGATCTTGGTATCCACGGGAGTTTGGTTCCAGGACATACACCCCCATGGTCTTCACTTTATTTTATTTATATCTTGCCTTTCTCCCAACATGGGTTCCAAGGCGGTGGACAACCTTTTAAGAAACACAATACAATTAACAAGCTTTTAATACAAAAGTTAATTTCTTTTATTTAATTTGTTTAAGGGATTTATATCCTATCTTTCTCCCAAAATGGGATTCAAGGTGGCTTACAATAATTTAAAATGACAGGACTAAAAAACTGTCACTAAAGGACTAAATTCTTGCTGGATTACAAAAGTTAAAAATAAATAAATATTAATATTAAAACATAAGAGTGTGTAATTGTGTAAAACACAATTAAATCATATTTCTATTTTTAAAAACCTAGCTAAAATGTGGTTGAAAGCAGCTTTTAAAAAACACATAAACAAATAAATAAAACAGAAACAACACCTTCTCCTCCCATTAAAAGCTCAGTCTGCCACATCATATTATAAACTAAAAACAGTAGTGTCACTAGGGTTGGTGTCACCCGGTGCAATAACTCATGGTGTCACCCCCCTCCGTTGACCTCCCATTTCACTCCATACAGAATCCTTAGTAATGCTTTTTTGCACTAATGTTAACTCGTAAATTGCAATTCCCATATACCGCTGAATGTAATGCTAATAGTTGTGACATAAACAACTAGCAAAATTTAAATTGTACCATCAAATTAAAATATCATACGCACAACCTAAATGTATTTACATATACATAGTGAATATTTGGTTTAAACTGTGTTGTTTTTAAAGAAAATTTTAAAAGAATATTTTTTAAAAAAAATAAATCATTTTTTTTAAAAATAAAATTTTTGAAATTTAAAATGTTAATTTTAAAAAAATCTGAGGCCTCTCCTTTTTCCTCCCTCTGAGCTTCACTCCGCAGCCAGCATCTCTTAAAGCAATTTAAAGGGAAGCAGGTGAATGCCACAGCCTGTTTCTGCCCAAAGGTAGGTGTTTGAGGCGCAGTGGTGTCACCCCCCTTAAGGTGTCACCTGGTGCGGTCTGCACCCCCTTGTGACACCACTGACCAAAAGCCTTCTTAAATTAAAAAGCTTTACTTGCTGGCAGAAAGATAGCAGGGAGGGGTCCAACTAGATCTCCCATGGAAGGAAATTCCATAATGTGGGAACCCCTGCCCCAGTACATTTGAACAAATAACTGCAACACAGCATGGGTAACATGAGGAACTTTAAGTCTCTAGGAAGTGGAATGCCCTCCTGAAGTAACTAAAAAGGAGCAAGAGGATATAATATCCCCATCTCTTTTTTCTAACTTGGGCTCGAATATTGCTAGTCTGTCAAATTAATACTACTGGAGATAGCTTTCTGTGAATTGCATTCTCCTTCTTATGTCTCTCATTCCCCCAGTATGATGCATATACATTATGATGGCCCTTTCCATATAGCCAGTTATTTGGCGAACCTCTCTTTCTCTTGGCAAGTACCGCCATTTTTTCCTCTAAGGCTAGTGCAATGTATATTCTGTAGAACTACTTCGTAGTAGATTTGCTGGTGTTCCTTATGCTGAAAGAAGATGCCCATCTAATAACTTGGAAGTAGGGTCTATGCAACATATTTTATTGCACTGTAGTCTTTACAACCAGATTTGACAAGCCAAAATCCACCCATTATTAAGTAAGATGAATGGAAGATCAGAACTTTTTTATGTAAAATTCTTGCTGGAAGATAAATGCCCGAATGTCACTCTGGTAGTTGCCAAATTTCTCTCTGAGGCAGCTATGATCAGAGCCCACTCTATATAAAGGGACAGTTAGAGTTAGAATTAGAGTTTGAGTTAGAGTTATATTTAGCAACTTCCTCTCCTCTTGTATGACTGTGGGGAATTTTATTGTGGGGAATTTTGAGAACTTGTATACTTTGATTGAATGCCTAAATTTTGGGTCTATGGACCGTAATAAATTATGACTGAATAAGAGGAACAAATTCAGACCTTTTCCACAAAAGGGTGTTTTATATTGGTGAAGCAAAAGGTAAATTGCTTGTTAAATTTACCTAAAGGAGGAGGAGGGAGAAATAAAGTGGCAGCATGCCGAACACAAGTATAGTAGGCCCTTGGTATCCACTGGGGTTTGGTTCCAGGACCTCCAGTGGATAACAAAATCTGTGGATGCTCAACTCCTATTATATATGATGGCATAGTTAAATGGTGTCCCTTATATAAAATGGCAAAATCAAGGCTTGCTTTTTGGAATGTGTGTGTATATACACACACACGCACACAAACCATGGATGGTTGAATCTGTGGATAAAAAATCTGTGGATACAGAGGGTTGACTGTATAGTATTATGATTCCACTTTAATTACCATGGCAACAGTCCCATGGAATCCTGGGACTGGCAGTGAAGAGAGGGGCCTTTAGGGTCCTCAGCCAGGAAGATCCTTCTCCAATGCTTCTGACCAAATTGCACATCCCAGGACTCCATAGGAGGCAACCGTGTGCAATAACTGTGTAGGGTAAAAGAGGTGTTGTTGCTGTTGTGTACCTTCAAGGGGTTTCTGACTCATGGAACCCTGAGGAGACCCTATCATAGGGTTTTCTTGGCAGGTATCTTCAGAGGGAATTTGCCATTGCCATCCTCTGAGGCTGAGAGAGTGTGACTTGCCCAAGGTCAACCTATGGGTTTACATGGCTGAGCCAGGATGCTGGCTCTTGAAAGAGGCATTGGTCAGAGAGAAAGTGGATGGGAGAGGGTTTTTTTTTTAATAGGGTCAGAGTAAAAGCAGATGAAGCAGTTGCTTCCTATCTATAAGCAGGCAAAGTAACAGCTACCATGATTCTTGGGGAGGAGAGGAACTCAAAAGAAGGGGATACATGTCCTACCAGCATCCACAAGAGAAACAGATGGGGCAAGGCTATATAGTCCTGGGCCACCAGAACTTTTTGCCCCACAACAGCATCTCACAAAGAATGGGAATACAAACACAAGTTCCATGAATCAAGGCCAGTCCCAGTTGTAGGATAAATCCCATTGGAGCCTTTCACGTGACACAATTACAACATTTTGATCCCACTTTAACTGCCATGGTTTGCATCCTATGGAACGTGTATGTAGCTGCTGGGTGGGGGGGGATGAAGGCATTCCCCCCACAAATAATAAATCAAGGCATCGCAGTACCTTAAAAATAAGTTGAGGCATCCAAAGAAAAAAGGCAGGAAAATTATCAAGGGAAAGAGAACAGAGCAAATGTGAGAGTTCTAGGTGTGAATAGTTTTCTGTGGCTCACTCTGCATTGCTAGAGGTTTAGGGACTGAAGGAAAAATTAATTTGAAGGGGTAGAATTCTTATGGGGGAGGGAAAGCCCTAATTTTTGCCCCTTTGTATCTACATTCCTGCTGTGGAATTAGATCTTATGTAGTTTTGCAAGACACTGGAGTGCTCTGGCAAAGAAGTCTAAATACTACATGAAACTATACATCCCAGGATTCCATAGGATAAAGCCTTGGCAGTTAAAGAGGTTTCAAAGTGCTATAACTGTGTAATGTGAAAGGGCCCCTCAAAAGTAAACCTTAATGAAGTATAAAAAATACATATATGCATTTCTGAATAAAAAGGTAATTGGGCCTGGATGGAGATGTTTCATTTGTGGGGTACCAGTAGTCAATTAAGAAGTTGCAAGGTTTCATTACCAGGGAAATTTGGCTTTTCCATGAATCCCCACTTCTCCATTCAATAGCATAGAGGGCCAGGATATAGTAGTAGTATTGGGAATGTTAGGGCCTTATCGCATGAGAATAAATCTGAAATGGAACAGGAGAGTACCAGCTTTCTCTGTGCTGCTCCACATGACATCATAGGAATTTCATTCTCTTCCCAAGGGGAGACAGTCATAAAAGAGTGCCTTTTTACAAATGGATTTTTCCAGCATGACAAAAGACATACTTTTATGATCATCTGCCTTGGGAAGACAATGTAATGTGGTACAGCACGGAGAAAACCAATGCACTTCCATTCTGTTTCAGATTTCTTTTCTTGTGTGATAAGGCTCTTAGACTCTTACCCTCAACATACCAACATCAGGTTTAGATGCTGATGTAAAATGTATGACTTTATTTATTTAAAATGTGATAACTCCTGTCTCATTCTGCTATTTGTGTCCCAAAAGTCCTGCTCTCATGGCATCACTAATAGTTGATGGTCTCATAGCGTAGCAATATGTCCTGCCAGCCAGCATGCCCTGTCCTCTCCTGGATAGTCCCTTGCCAGTTAGCAACTGTGATGGACAGTGACTGAGATGTGAGCTATGAGATGTGGGATCAAAATGGAGGTGAGACAGTGCTCCCCCAATCATTCTTTAAATCAGAATTCTTTATTATGAGTCAAAAGTGAAATCCCAAGTTAGGGCATGAAATGGTCATAATTAAGCATTTATGCATAACTTTCTGACATTTATGGCCACAATTATGCATTTATGAGCAACTGTCTGACAATTATGGCTGCTAACATTATTGAAAGCATGTAGAGAACAATGCCTGCTGACACTGCAAAAATCAGGAGGGTGGTGGAATGTAGCTCTTGCTTATTGGGAAAGATATTTTGTTGAACTAGAAATCCCTGAATCCACATTGGCTGCAGGATTCTGGGAGTTGTAGTCCAACAAAGTAGCTTTTCCAAACTGGTGAAGGCTTCACAATACTGTGCCTCTCCCCATGGTGTCAAATTTATTTGTTGCAAAAGGAATTTTGTAAAATAGCTTTTTTAAAAACTCGTTAAAGTACAACATTAAATTGGAGTAATGCATACATGAGTATATATGTTACTTAATACAGGTTTTCATGGTGACACAGATTTTTTTATTTTAAACATTGTCACACAGCTCTGACTATAAGGGCTAAGTGACCTGGTGCACTCTCCAGATGTTTTGACTGCAACTCCCATAATCCATAATTGTAGTGGATGAGGTTTATGGATTTTTAGTCCAAACCCCACCTCTCTTTCTCTTACAACAGTTGCAGGAATATGATACAGTTGGCCTTATCATAATCAACAACCTCTCCATGTAATTCAAACCACCCGATATCAGGTTTTGTGACCCAGAGAGGCAGTGTCATCCATTGGTTAGAGCCAGCACCCATGAATCCCTGAGAGTTCCTGGCATTCAGATATCTTTGGCTTTCTTCATGGGTTATGTTCCTAATCCGTTGCCCTTTGGAATCCCAAGCTGCTTTAACAAACAGTTTATAATTAAACCTAATTAGTGAGGGGGGCATAATTATATCCATTGTCAGGCACAAGCCTGTTTTAAGGCTGGCACCCAGAGGAATATGGAAATTCAAGGGAAGGGTTTCTCTGAGGGTTGGCTTCAGCAGCCAAGCTGAGAAACAGGCCCTTATACAGACATGGGGATTCTGGATATGTGTATACACATTCTGCATAGAGTGTAAACAACACAGAAATTGGCTGAACTGAAGCTCTGCAGCAAGCAGCCAGGGCCAGCCCAAGACCTTTTGTGGCCTGAGGCGAAGGGCAAGATGCTCCCCATTCAAGAACTGACTATCAAACAACACTAAACAGGGTTCCCCTCTTCTTTGGCCCTGAGGACTGAAGGCCAGTTTATCCAGTTGCAGGATGGGCAGCATGGCACAAGCAGGCTAGCATCAATAGTCCCACTTTTCCAGCTGCTTTCAAAATGTCCTGGTTTCTCTCTCTTCCTCCCACTTTCCCACTTTGTCCTCAATAATTTTTACCATCCAGACTCCAGTCTGATGTTCCTTGGCTACATGCGTCTCTGTGTTCATCCTGGGAAATTTAAGATGGTAGAGCCAGTGTGGCGTTGTCAACTTTTGTGGCATGGTCTGAGTGTTGGGCTGCGACTCTGGAGACCAGGGTTTGATTCCTAGCTCGGCCATGAAACTCATTGGGTGACCTTGAGCAAGTAACACTCTCTCAGCCTCAGGGGAAGGCAATGGCAAACCTCCTCTGAACAAATCTTGCCAGGAAAGTCCTATGACAGGTTCACCTTAGGGTCATCACAAGTCAGAAATGACCTGAAGGCACACAACACACAAACAGGGGGTAGCTTGTGGCATGCTTGGTTGGCACCATGGCAGAGAGTGCTTTCTTTCAATACCTTGCTGATACTCCGAGCTCCTGCTGCCTGAGGTGATTGCTTCGCTCTGCCTGATGGTAAGGTTGGCTCTGATCATGTTGTTTTTGTTGTGTGCCATCAAGCTATTTTCAACTTATGGTGACCTTAAGGTGACCATATCATGGCAAGATTTGTTCAGAGGAGGATTGCCTTTGCCTCCCTCTGAGGCTGAGAGCATGCGACTTGCCCAAGGTCACCCCGTGGATTTCATGGCTCAGCAGGGAATTGAACCCTGGTCTCCAGATTTGTAGTCCAACACTCAAACCACCATGCCACGTTGGCTCTGATCATAGCTTTCTTGATTTCCTGGTCCCCATTTATAGGTTAGAAACTGGAGCTATTTTTGCAGCTGGAACTTATAGGAAGGTCTGCAGAGCAGGTTTCCTCAAGTGGCCTGTTGAGGAATGTAAAAGACAAAATGTTGCAGGGCTCTTTTACACTATAAAGTTATAGCACTTTGATTCCACTAGAGCTGTCATGGCAACATTCTATGGAATCCTGGAGTTTGCAGTTTGGGGAGACACACTTACAATTCTCAGCCCAAGAGCTCCTTTGAACAAACTACACCCCCTGCACAGGATTTCATAGGATAATGTAATAGTAGTTAAAGTGGAACAATTGTGCAATAATTGTGTAGGGTGCATGGGTCCACTGAAAATAAATTGCAGCATTTCATACATGACTGGAGGAATTGCTGCTTCTCCTCTGCGTGGCTTTTTGTGCTTACACACACACCTCCCCTTGTTATTCTGAAATAAATTTGATAAATTTGCAATTTAGCACTACAAACCAATATCCAAGACCATAGACCTTTTAAAATAAACTTTTCCATGAATTTTAAGTCTTATAATGTGGTTTTTGAATCCTTGTTTCTTCAACCATGCCAATGCCACATGAGGGTTGTCACTCTCACCCACCCCTAAGAGGCTCCCCATTTTTAATATCTATGCATGAGGATGAGTCCTAAATATCCTAAAGGCACCAGATCCCATCTGACCTTAGAAGCTAAGCAGAGTGAGCTCTGTTAGTACTTGGATGGGAGACCACCAATGAATATCAGGTTTGTTGTTGCTGTGTACCTTCAAGTCGTTTCCAATACATGGCAATCCTATTTTGGGGTTTTCTTGGCCAGATTTGTTCAGAGGAGTTTACCATTGCCTTTCCTTGAGGCTGAGATCCTGTGACTTGCCAAAGGTCACTCAGTGGGTTTTATGGCTGAGCTGGGAATGAAACTGTGGTCTCCAGAATTGTAGTCCAACACTCAAACTACTATGCCATGCTAGCTTTGAATACCAGGTACTGAAAAGTATATTTCAGAGGAAGGAACTGGCAAAACCACCTCTGAGTATTTCTTGCCTAAGAAAACCTATGAAATCCATGGGGTCATCATAAATCAACAGGCCACCTGAAGTCTCTCTCTCACACACACTTTAAAAAACCGAATGTGCCAGAAAGCAGGATTGATAGATTTCCCCCATCCTTGTGGGAGGGGACGTCTTACTGAGTCTTGTGCCATGATTAAATTCCAGAAAAGTAATTTTGATAATACATGGGGAGCACTTGAATTCAACTTAATATTTGTGTGTGTGTGTGTGTGTGTGTGTGTGTGTGTGGGGACACTTCCAAGTAGACAGAGCCTGGCATTTCCAGCCAAAAGGTATTGTGCAGGCATGCCATCTTTCCCTCCTCTATGGATAATCTGTATTATGGAGGGAAAAGTAACACATGATGAAATGGTGGAAAAACTTGGGAAGGTTACAAAGAGAAGATGATAACGTCAAGGGACTCCTCATAATATTCTGTGAATGAGTCAATTCAATTGCATAATTAAATGACAAAATAAAAGCAGACAGCTCTTAAAGTAGGAATAGAAATCCTACAGACTTCCAGATGCTACTGAACTGCAACTCCCAGCAGCCCTAGCTAGGTTAACCAATAGATGATTAGAGATGCAGTACAACATTATCTGGAAGACCTACTATTTCCCCCTTCATTCTGGAGCTATCAGTCATTCAGAAGACACATTGCAGGTTATTTAGCTTTTTCTTGCTTAGGGATGGGTATTTTGTGGAAAGGCAGAAGAGGGGGCAAAGGTTAGGAAATTATAAAAGAGTTACAAGTGGAAGGTAATATTTTCTGGACCCCCTCCTGGTCTGCCACTCCTAAATTTTGTGAATGTGGCTGGGTGACTGTACAATAAAAATCTCATCAGTAGCTCTTCCAATTTATTTGGTTAATTAATGAATAAATTAATTAATATCTTGTCTTGCTCTCATCATGGGGTTCAAGGTGGCATACAGCATCTAAAAACACATTACAACTTTAAAAGTTCTTAATACAAAAATTAAGACACAATTAAACTAATTTTGATGTTGAAAACAAAAATTAAAAAGACCTAGAATCAAGAGACCATAAACTTAAAGGCTATCCATGCAGGAATACACAATGAAAGCAGGCCTGACAGATGGCCATCCAGCCTGTTTAAAAGCCTCCAAAGAAGGAGACTTCACTACTTTCCAAGGGAGTGTCTTCCACTGTTGAACAGCTCTTACTGTCAGGAAGTTCTTCCTAATGTTTATGTGGAATCTCTTTTCCTGTAACTTGAATCCATTGCTCCAGGTCCTCCTCTACTGGAGCAGCAGGAAACAAGCTTGCTCCATCCTCAATATGATACCCCTTCAAATATTTAAACATGGCTATCATGCCACTTCTTAACCTTCTCATCTCCAAGCTAAACATACCCAGCTCCCTAAACCTCTCCTCATAACTCATGGTTTCCAGACCATTTGCTATTTTGGTTGTCCTTCTCTCAACACACTCCACCTTGTTAGCATCCTTCTTGAATTGTGGTGCCCGAAACTGGGCACAGTATTCCAGGTGAGGTCTGACCAAAGCAGAATAGCGTGGTACTATTACATCCCTTAAGACACTACACTTCTATTGATGTAGCCTGGCATCATATTGGCTTTTTTAGCTGCTGCATCACACTGTTGACTCATGTTCAGCTTATGACTGAACTAATGTTTTAAACACAAGTTAAAAAACACATTAAAACTGCATTCAAACAGCTTGAAGAAAACACTACATCTCGCATTATATGCTTTGACCGTTGCAACATCAGTCAGCCCTCCTTATCGACGGATTTTGTATCCACGATTCAAGCATCCACAGCTTGAAAATACTTTAAAATATATATAAATTCCAGAAAGCAAACCCTGATTTTGCCATTTTATATATTTTCTATGCCATTGTATTGAATGGGAATTGAGCATCCATGGATTTTGGTATCCGTGGGAAGTCCTGGAACCAAACCCCAGCGGATAACAAGGGCTCACTGTACTAAAAAAAAGAATGTCTCCTTAAATAAAAAGATCTTTACTGCTAGCGGAAAGGCCACAGCCTTTGTATAACAGTCCTTTGATTTAAGATATTGATGTCTAAGTATCTTGATTCCTTTATGAATAATGGGAAACAGCAGGATAGTTCCTGTAACTCTTAATGTATTTGTTTAACCACGTGATGCTGGGTGGAGGACTTGTCTTGACTGTGTCAGATCAACTTATAAGGCTCCTGAAAAAGTTGGAATGATCTGGAAAGTTGAAAATGGTCTCAGTGACCAGCCATGGCCAGCTTTCACTAAGCTTACTCTTAATTGAATTAAACGGCAACATACCAGGTCTGTTTGTTAGTTGGCAGCAGTCAAAATACACAAATTTTCATATGGACATCTTGTGACTTTTTTTATTACTAACTACAGTCATTACTTCCTGTTGTTCATGGGGTTCAGGCTACATTGTTTATGTACCCAAACTGGCACTGCATTCACAAAAGGAAAGCTTTAGCAGCCTTGGGCAACCTCAAGGCTTGTAGAAGGAAAAAAAATCCTAAAAGAGATGGGGAAGCACTACCCAATTATGATGCACCGTGCAAAGCAGCTGTGGAATATGGGCTTGCTATTGCAGCAAGATGGACCTGAGTGGAATTCTGAATGGCAGTCTTTCATACTGCAACATTTTGTTGCAGTTCTTCATTTTAAATACCGTAATCCAGTGCCTTAGGGTCCCTCTATATAGGAGGTGTGAATCATATGGCCTAAGGGCCACAAGCAGCCCTTTGCGGTGGGTTCAGTGCAGAACCTGAGACACCACAATCCCCCAAAGGTCTCCAGAACTGCCCCCTTTCCCCACAGCAAAACCTCTATTAATTTATTTAAATATTTATACAGTGGGCCTTTTGCATTTGCTACAGTTATGGGCACAGGACCCCCATGTGCCCATAACTGTAGCAAATAAAAACAATTATATATATATATATATTACCTGAGAGGACACCACTCGAGGAATCCTTTGGTCCTCCAGAACAACTTTGTGGTCAACAACTGCCAGAGGTTGACCACAGAATTACACTGGAGGACCTACAAATGCCGAGAGAAGTGTTTTCTCGATCCTCAAGAGCAACTCTATTTATCAGCTTCCAGCAAAGTTGCACTGGAGGGCCTAGAGATTCCTAGAGAGAACATATAACACAAATCTGCAAATAATGAAAGCTGCAAAAGTCAAAGCTGCAAATGTTGTTGTTGTTATTGTGTGCCTTCAAGTAATTTCTGACTTATGGAGACCCTAAGGCAAACCTATCATGGGTTTTTCCTGGCAAGATTTGTTGACAGGAGGTTTGCCGTTGCCTTCCCTTGAGGCTGAGAGCATGTAACTTGCCAAGTCACCCAGTGAGTTTCATGGCCAAGCCAGGAAATGAACCTTGGTGTCCAGAGTCATAGTCCACTATTAATGCTCAAACCACTATGCCATGCTGGCTCTCTATTTATATTTATATCCAACCTTATATCATGGTATTTCAGGGGAGGGTAAAAGCAAAGTTGATATAAATCCTTCAAAATCCTTGTAAATGTCAAACAATAAAAATAATTGAAATGGACCAGAAGCCAGTGTGATGTAGTGGTTTGAGCATTGGACTATGACTCTGAAGAGCAGGATTCAAATCCCTGCTCAGCCATGGAAAACCTTGGGCAAATCGCAGCCTCAGAGGATGGCAATGGCAAACCCCCTCTGAAAAAACATGCTAAGAAAACTCTGTGATATGTTCACCTTAGGGTCACCATATGTTGGAATTGACTTGGAGGCACACAACAACAACAACAACAGCAACAACAACAACAACATTTTAAACAAATAACAGTTGAAAATGTGTCAGAATGTTAAACCAGTTTAAAAACCATGTGCCTGTACATTTTGGAATACATGAATCAGGACCCAAAGGCTTTAAGTCTTTTTAAGACTGAAAGCAGTGTTGGTGCCAATTGTGTCCCACATCCTCCTGATATAAGAGAAGGAGGGGCCCACTAGAAGATCTCAGGGCACATATATCTTGGGCAGGTATATGTAGTTTGTTTTTGGCAGAAGAACTTGCTCAAAAGCTTTAAGCAGCCTTTAAAAAGTCCAAAAACACTATCTAGTTAACTGTGTTACATGGTCATGCATGGTGTACATTGACTAATGCATGTTTTATGTTTGTTTATTTATTGTTATGTTTTTAAACATCCCTCATCCTTACAAGTGCAGTCAGCCCTCCATATCCATAAATTCTGCATCCATGGATTTATCGACAGTTTGAAAATATTCACACACACAGAACAAATCCCAAAAGAAAATCTTGATTTTGCCATTTTATTAAGGGATGCCATTTTACTACGGAATTGTATGAGGGGCTATTGTAAAATAATAATTATCACCCGGAAGTTATTCTGGTATGTTGATGAAATTTTGTTAGTGTCATCATTGGTCCCTAAGTGCATGATGTTGAGAAAATCGGCTCCTCGTGTCCTTTATTTTTGTTACAGGTTGTGCCAGAAGTGACTAAAGTGTAAGATGGAAAAGTATGAGGGGGTATCGTAAAGTAGTAATTATCACCCGGAAGTTATTATGGTATATTGATGAAATGTTGTCAGTGTCATCATCACCAAGTGACTTTTTCTCTTCCCAAAAATGAAAAATCCATTGCAGTCACTGATTTGACAACACAGATGACATAATTCATGAAGTGAATGAGTGGTTTAAGGCGCAATCTGCAGACTTCTACCATAAAGGTATTTGGAGGGTCAGGAAACGCTGGGAAAAATGTGTAAATCTGGATGGTGACTACATTGAGATAAATTAACAACTACAAATCAAACTTTCTGTAAAAATTTTTAAAAGGTGATAATTAAAACTTTACGATAACCCCTTGTATATAATGCAACTTGAGTGTCCGTGGATGTGGTTTCCATGAAGGGCCCTTGCATCACACCCCAACAGATACCAAGGGCCTAATGTACCAGTACAAATATTGCTGAAATACTAAAATAATAATGAAGCTCTAAAAAAGCCCCAAACAGGTCTTCACTAGAAAGTGAAGCAGGAAAGACAATGTAACAGAGCAAAGGAGCCAAAGAAAAAACCTTGGTCCAACAAAGAGGGTTCAAGCTGGCTCTGTATCAATTAATATTGGCAGTGTTGGTGCCAGTTTCCTTTCCACTGTGGAGGTATTCTACAGCTGGTAAGGCACTGTCTCTTATTAATAGATGACAGTCCTCCAAAATCCTTAAAGATGAGCCTTCCTCTTGATGTCATTGGAGAGCAACTCCTAGCATCAATACAGCCTTGCTTGAAAAAAGCTGGGAGTTGCAGTCCAACATCCATAGGGCCCAATGGTTTCCATCCCTAGTTTTAAAGCAAAGGCAGGTTGATATGGGGAAGAGTTCTCTGCTCTTGCAATTATTTGGGTCCCAGGGCTTTGAGAGGTAAGATAAGAAACCTTGTCTATGCAATATCCATTGCCAATGGCAACTTTCCAGAACGTGTAGCTGAAAGACTTGAGTATGATCAAGTTTGCCATCATCTCCAGCATAACGGATTTCAGAGGCTCTAGTGCATCTGTTGAACAGGCCATAATCAAGGTTCAGTCCAATTGTGTATGTATAAATAACATTTAACAATTATTTGTTTTCAGAAAGAACATGGCTCCCAGAACCTGGATTACAACATACTATGTAATCTGAATTTGATTGTCTGTGTGTGTGGTCATCTTTGAATTTCTCTGCACGTCTTCCTTGCATACCTGTTGTTGTCGTTGCTGCTGTTGTTGTATGTCTTTAAGTTGTTTCTGATTTATGACAACCCTAAGGTTTTCTTGGCAAGATTAGTTCAGAGGAGGTTTGCCATTGTCTTCACCTGAGGCTCAGAGAGTGTGACTCGGCCAAGGTCACCCAGTAGGTTTCATGTCCAAGCAGGGAAATCAAACCCTGGTCTTGTTGTATAGTCCAGCACACAAACCACTACACCGCCTGATGACTGGCTGCTTAACAGGTAAATTATCTCCACAGAGAAGCTTTAGTGAGCTGGCATGGTGTAGTGCAGGGGTAGGCAACCTTTCCCCTTTAAGGGCCGAGGGACTTCAGCTCCCAGAAGCCTCAGCCATGTTGGCCAATAGCTCCTGGGATTCTGGGAGCTGAAGTCCCTCGGCTCTTAAAGGGGAAAGGTTGCCTACCCCTGGTGTAGTGGTTTGAGTGTTGGGTTTGACTCTGAAGACCCAGGTTTGATTCCCAGCTTGGCCATGAAAACCCAGTGGGTGACCTTGAGCAAGTCACATGCTCTCAGCTTCAGAGGAAGGCAATGGCAAACCTCCTCTGCACAAACATTGCCAAGAAAACCCCATGATAAGGTCGCCCTAAGTTGGAAAGGACCTTGAAGGACCACAACAACAACAGAAACTTTGCCTTTTTTGAAGTGACAGAAGGTGTTGCCCCTGCCCTCATGCAACAGCTTACGCACACCAACCATGGGGAAAGCTGTCCTCCAAGTGAAAGGAAACTACAGGTGCGAATGGGGCTCCGCTCAGACATTGTGCATCCAAATATCCATCTCTGATCCAGACACCAGAGTGCACATGTCTGTGTAACCCTGATTTACAAAGACAAAGCAAACTACTTTCTGGAAACCCTGGCTTAATGACAGAACTGAGGCTACGGATCTTGGTCCTCCAAGCCTGGCACTTCCCCTCCTCTAGAGCTGGCACAAGGGGCAAACCAACCCAGGCACCTTGCCTGGGAGTGAGAGACCCAAGGGGGTTGTGTGTGCTCAGGGTGACCAGATGTCCTAACCACAAAGGAGGACAAGGCACCATAAAATGTAGGACAGTCCAGAGAAATATAGGACATGACCAAAGAAAAGCTAAAAACACTGATAAATTCATGTTTCTTAATCCTGCTCCAAATGGAGAACCTTCAAGAAAAATGGAGGACATGACCAACTAGAAACTCAAAACACTCATAGAAATAATAAAGCAGGGGTAGGCAACCTAAGGCCTGCCGCCGCCGCCGCCGCCCCCCACCATCCACCATAATGATATTGATTATTGTTGTTATTACTTGTTATTGGGGTTTTCTTGGCAAAATCTCCACAGGGGTTTTGCCATGGCTTTTCTGGGGCTGAGAGAGTGTGCATGCATATTTTTTAAAAATTTTATTTTTATTTATTTATTTATTTTTGGTGCTTCGGCCCCCCAATTGTCTGAGGGACAGCAAGCCGGCTCCCAGCTCAAAAAGGTTTCCTACCCCTGTAATAAACTCATGCTCTTAGCCATGGTCAGAATGGAAGACATTTTGGAATTCCTCCTGGACAGAAAGAAGGCTGAAATGGAGGAATAGGTCCTGGAAAAGGAGGAGGACCTCTGGTCACCCTCTGTGTAAATATAAATCCATCCTTCTTAATCATGCTCAGAATGGATGATATTTTGGAAATTCCTCCTGCAGTCTGAAATGGAGGACATGTCCTCGAAAAGGAGGAGGACATCTGGTCACTCTAGATGTGCTTCTTAGCCATGCTCTAAAGTGAGGTATTTTGAAATCCCCCCTGGACAGAAAGAAGGCTGAAATGTAGGATGTGTCCTGGAAAAGAAAGACATCTGGTCACCCTGAACCTGCTTCTTAGTCCTGCTCAAAAGGGAGAACATTTTGGAATTTCATCTGGACAGAAGGAGAGTGAAATGGAGGACGTGTGCTGGAAAAGAAGGAAAACCTCTGGTCACCCTGAATATGCCTCTTAGCTCTGCTCTAAAGAGAGGACATTTTGGAAATTCTTCCCCCTGGACAGAAAGAAGGCTGAAATGGAGGACAGGGAAAGGAGGACCTCTGGTTACCCTCTGTGTAAATATAAACCCATGCTTGTTCTTACCCATGCTCAGAATGGAGGACATTTTGGGATTTCTTCCTCCTGGACAAAAAGAAGTCTGAAATGGAGGAATAGGTCCTGGAAAAGGAGGAGGAGGAGGAGGAGCACCTGTGGTCCCAATGGATGTACTTCTTAGCCCTGCTCAAATAAAGCAGAGGTAATTTTGGGAATTCCTCCTGGAGAGAAAGAAGGCTGAAATGGAGGACAGGGAAAGGAGGAGGACCTCTGGTCACCCTCTGTGTAAAAATAAACCCATGCTTGTTCTTACCCATGCTCAGAATGGAGGACATTTTAGGAGTTCCTCCTAGACAGAAAGAAATGGAGGAATAGGTCCTGGAAAAGGAGGAGGAGGAGGATGAGCCCCCCCCCCGCGGTGCCTCTGCACCTGCTGCTCTGCTCCCCTTCCCAGGCGCCATAAACCCACCCAGGGTGCCTCCTGCCCCCCTCCTTTCCCGGGCTCCAGATCTCCTCGAGGCGTGATTGGCTGAGAGGGGGGCGCGCGCGCCTGCCTTTCTGTGTGTGTGTGTGTGTGTGCCTCCAGGTCTCTTTCTCCGCCGCACAGTCTCCATGGGGCGCGCGCACAACCGTCTCCCTCTCCTGTCTGTCCCTGTGCGCGCGCGCGAGAGAGAGAGAGGAGAGGAAGGCGCCCGCTGGCTCTCGATGGAAGCAACCCTTCTTGCCTTTCCCTCTGCAACTCGGCTGGCCCTCTGCAAAGCGGGTGAGTGTTCAGGCTGGACCAGAGCACAGAGGGGTCCCCCAAAGGGATCCGGGGAGAGGTGAAGAAAGGAAAGCACGAGGCGCGTGTATTTTATTTATTTATTTATTTATTTATTTTTGGGTTCCCTTTCTCTTGCAAAACCAGCTGCATGTTGCATCAGCCTCGGACGCAAGAGGCATGCTTGGAAGGGAAAGTGTGCGTGTGGCTAGAGTGTGTGTGTGTGAGAGAGAGACATTATATATATATATATATATATATATACATACGCACACATATGCACACGCGGGAGGGGGGAAAACAAGAAACAGGAGACCCTCGTTTCCTTACCTTTCTTTGCCCCCTTCTTTACCAAAAGCTGGAGATGGGGGTGAAGAAGTTGCATGGGGGTGTGTAGTGCTTAGTGTGTTGTTGGGCGCTTGGAAACCGGGGCTCGGATTCCCAGCTCGGCCATGAGCTATGGGCCAGTCACACTCTCTCAGCCTCAGAGGATAACAATGGCAAACTTCCTCTGGAGGAACTTGCCAAGAAAACCCCAACATAGGCTCTCCACGAAACGACTTGAAGGCACACAACAATAACAGCGAACCCATAACTTGCACCCACCTTGGGCAAGGCACACTCTCTCAGCCTCCTGGTGGGAAGGCAATGGCAAACCTCCTCTGAACAAATCTTGCCAATTAAGCCCCATGATATCGGTTCGCCTTAGGGTGGCCATAAGTCAGAAATGACTTGAAGACCTTGAGCAAATCACACTCTCTCAGCCTCCTTAGGGGAAGGCAATCAGCTCACAGTTGTAAACCGCTTAGACATCCCATGCGCGATATGAAGCGGTATATAAATGAAGCTGCTTTGCTTTGCTTTGCAATGGCAAATCCCTTCTGAACAAATCTTGCCAATAAAGCCCCATGATATTGGTTCGCCTTCGGGTGGCCGTAAATCAAAATTACTTGAAGGCCTTGGGCGAGGGACACTCTCTCAGCCTCCTCAGGGGAAGGCAATGGCAAACCTCCTCTGAACAAATCTTGCCAATAAAGCCCATGATATCGGTTCGCCTTCGGGTGGCCATAAGTCGGGAAATGACTTGAAGGCACCCAAAAAGCAGTGGCAGCGATGGGGAAGGAGAGAGTCAGGCTGGGCTTCTTGGGCTGTTCTGAGAGAAAAGGAGGCTCCCTATTGCTTCATGGTGGGACTGGGAAAGGGGCCCTGGGCTTTGCTGGGGCCCTCAGCGGAGGAGGAAACCGGGCGGTACTGAAGCGCATTGGAAGCGAATGCATCCAGGCCCTGTCCTCATGTTGCTGGAGAGTCTTGGTTGTCCAGTGGCTGCTTTTGTTGCCTTGGAACTGGAGGACCAGCCTGGTGTAAATGGTCTTGAGCAGGGGTAGGCAACCTTTCCCCTTTAAGGGCCGAGGGACTTCAGCTCCCAGAATCCCAGGAGCTATTGGCCAACATGGGACTATTGGCCAACATGGCTGAGGCTTCTGGGAGCTGAAGTCCCTCGGCCCTTAAAGGGGAAAGGTTGCCTACCCCTGGTCTTGAGTGTTGGACCAGGAGAGTGGGAGTCATCCTCCTTGTTGTTGTTGTTGTTGTTGGGTGCCTTCAAGACATTTCCGACTTGTGGTGACCCTAAGGCAAACCTGTCACGGGGGTTTTCTTGTCAGCATTCTTCAGAGGAGGTTTGCCACCATTGCCATCCTCTGAGGTTGAGAGAGTGTGACTTGTTCATGGTCACCCAGTGGGTTTCCATGGCTGAGTGGGGATTTGAACCCTGGTCTCCAGAGTCACAGTCCAGCACTCAAACCACGATGCCACACTAACTGTCTTAGTAGTAATCCATAAGTGACACCTTTATTGGCCAACCAAAATGTGCAATATACTTGTTGCAAGCTTTTGAAGGTCCATGGGCTTCTTCATTATGGAGCTTCGAAAGCTTGCAATAAGTATATTGTGCATTTTGGTTGGCCAATAAAGGTATCACTGATGAATTTTTGTTTGAATTTGCTAAATGGCCAACGCAACTACCCCTGAATGTCTTAGTAGTAGCACAGTACTAGTGTTTTCTCCAGAGTCACAGTCCAATGCGCAAAGTATTAACACCGTGTTGGTTCTCAGGAGATCCAGGTTCATTGAGGTTCACTTTGGGTGAGTCACACTCTCTCAGCCTCAGAGGAGGGCAAAGGCAAACTTCCTCTGAACAAATCTTGACGAGAAAACCCCGTGATAGGTTTGTCTTAGTGTCACCATAATTCGGAAACAAATGGAAGGAGCACAACAACAGGCTGCCTTTTTTGCCACGTGGGCTGCCCACAAGAATGGAGAAAATGGGTGTCCCAAAATGTCACCCCCGTAAAGAAGGCCAAACAGGAGCCCACGATGACAAGTTGTTGGGTTTTATTGTGTGTGTTGTATGCTTTCAAATCATTTCCGACTTGTGGCGACCTTAAGGCAAACCTGTCATGGGGTTTTCTTGGCAAGTTTCTTTAGACGGGGGTTGCCATTGCCATCCTCTGAAGCTGAGAGATTGTGACTTGCCCAAGGTCACCCAGTGGGTTTCCATGGCTGAGTGGGGATTTGAACTCCAGAGTCACAGGCCAGTACTAAAACCACAATGCCACACTGACTGTCTTAGCAGTAGTATAGTATTAGTGTTTTTCATAATAGGGGACCTCATGCCTATTTGTTTTATGTTTAATGTTTTGTGTTTTGAGTTTAATACAGAACTCGAGTTCAAATGTGCTCAATAAGGATGGTGTTCAAGTGCATGAGAGCGAGTTGGCAGGTAGCAGAAGGCATGGGGGAAGGAGGGGAATCATACTTCGCTTTCTACTTAAATTAGGGTGCATCACAGTATAAAAATAATGCATTTTGACACCACTTTAAGTGCTGTAGCTCCAGCCTATGGCATCCCGGGATTTGTCGTTTGAAAAGGTCTTCAGCCTTCTCTGCCAAAGTGGGCTGGTGCCTCTCCAAACTACAAATCCCAGGATTCTGTAGGAGGGAGCCATGGCAGTTAAAGCGGTATCAAATTGCATTACTTAGAGGACCTATAGCCAAAACGCAGCAAGAAAGAAATAGTGGGATGTACAAGGAGTGCATTGTTTGTTGGATCATGTAATTACAGAACAGAAGTGTGTCTAAAGAGCATTAAAAGTAACTCGTTCTCATGGAAGTGATTTTGGTTACTGTTGTTGTGTGCCTTCAAGAGCTTATGCTGACCGTAAAGTGGCTTTATCATGGTTTTTTTTGGGGGGGGGGCAAGATTTGTTCAGAAGGGTTTTGCCATGGCTTTCCTCTGAGGCTGAGAGAGCGTGACTTACCCAGAGTCAGCATGACTGAGTGGAGATTCAAACCTTGGTCTCCCAAAGTCCCAGTCCAGTATTCAAACCACTATACTATGCAGCTTATTCAGGATTGTTTGCAGGTCTCTTTTTTTTCCCTTTCTCAACTCGGGGAAAATTAATTCCTTGATAGAGAGTAGTGAGTAGGAGTTGCTTTCACCTGTTAAGTGGGTTCAATCCATACAAGGCTATTCAGAATTTATTGATATTCAAAGAGATAACTGGGAAAAAACCATGAAAAAACATAAAGGAATCCAGTAATGCCTTTAATGCAAAGTGGGAAGAAGAAATGTCTAGTGTAGGCTTTAATGTATGCAGTCCATTTTATCAGTTGCAACAGATCAGAACTCATTAATTAACCTTTAACAACCTTCAGATACCTTATCTTACAATCATGGTATTTAGAGTGCTGTGGAAAAAAGGGACATTTTAATTCAGTGCGCTGTTATGGTAAAGCAAAATCTCCCTGGCAGATGTTGGGATAGTGAAAAAAGGCAGCCGGTTGTTTCTGCAGTTACGGTATGTACTTTCTGGTAGAGACACCAAATATTTTGGACAGTTTCTGAACGCTGATTTTGATCTATTGGATGTTGATTCTAATCTATTGAGTGTGAGTATAGAACTACCAGGCGGTGGTTAATCTGTGCTAATTAGTTAATACACAAGTACAAGTGTGTGTGTGTGAATGTGATTTCTGTAGCAGGAGTGCAGACTGCAACTTCCATCAACACTAGCCAGCATAAGCAGAGGTGAAGGATGCTGGGAGTTGCAATCTAGGAACATCTTGCAGTCCATTCATTCCCTATCCCTGTCTACACAGTGCAAGGAAGGCTGCAGGATTTTATTCCTAAACAATTAATCTAAACAAACACTGTCCTTCTACTTCTCTATTGATAATCTCTGCAACCAAATCATTTGTCTCTGGAAACTGCCCTGGGTCCAACCTTAGGAGAAAAGCAGCATATAAATTAGTAAGTAAGTAAGTATGTAAACGTATTGAAAGTGATTCTGCTTATGATTGTAAGAGCAACAGGTTGGTTAAAATGTATCAGATGGTACTTCTAATCTTTATATTGTGATTCTGTATATACATTCTCAGTGGTGTATTCCCTATTCCTTTCAATTGTCTATGCAGTTTAATTACCGCAGCATTTACACACTCGATACACTTCCCTTTTGATCTCATTTTGCTAGGATTGTAAAGGAGCTGGGGGGGGGAGTTGGAAGGAGAGGAGGGGTTCTCTCTTTCCACTCCAACTCTTTTGACTGTTTGCTAATTTATTTCTGGGTGTGTGTGTTTGAACTGGGAAAGTGCTTTATGTAAACTGGATTGGAAGTTGTACCTGTGGATTAAGCAAAAGCAAAAGGATTTGGGATGCATGGCCCCCTGCCTGCTACCAACTTCCATTAAACGCTCCCATCAAATTCCAGAAGGTTTATTTGACACCCCAGGCAGCAAAATTTATGGGGCAAACTTGAGTCTCCCTTCTAGGATGACTGGGTAGAGGCATAGTCCTTTCCAAATCCAGATCTGCTGCCATTGGGTATGTTACCCTTCAGCATGGTTTGGATGGTTTGTGTTTCCTGTACCCTTTGCTTGTTGTCTTAGGGATCTGTCCTTCTGTACTCTGGGAACACTTTTTACTAGGGGTAGGCAACCTTTTTGAGCCGGGGGCTGGGTTGCTGTCCCTCAGACAATGGGGGGGGGGGCGCGCGAAGCACCAAAAATAAATAAATAAATCTTTTTTTAAAAAAATAAAAAATATACATGCACACTCTCTCAGCCCCAGAAAAGCCATTGCAAACCCCCT
Source organism: Phrynosoma blainvillii (assembly GCA_026167975.1). Taxonomy (NCBI): domain Eukaryota; kingdom Metazoa; phylum Chordata; class Lepidosauria; order Squamata; family Phrynosomatidae; genus Phrynosoma; species Phrynosoma blainvillii. The sequence continues at coordinate 183,696,088 of JANUYF010000002.1, forward strand.
GTGGAGATTTTGCCAAGAAAACCCCAAGAACAAGTAATAACAACAATAATCAATATCATCATGGCAGGCGGTGGCGGCGGCAGGACCGGCCTGGGGCCGGTCCAGAGGCCTCAGGGGGCCGCATCCGGCCCCCCCGGGCCTTGGGTTGCCTACCCCTGCTTTTTACTGTCTTTCCATGCAAGTAAAAAGCCAGGAAATATAGAATTAAGCTAAACTGGGGTGGGGAATGGTGTGAACCAGTTCTTCCTTTCACTCCTTACACACACACATACACCCTGTTTCTCCCACAGAAACCCTTTCTGCAGGGCTGAATCTGTTCATCACTCAGATACCCCTACTCCAAATACCAGCACCTATGTTTTGTTTCCATTCTTCATCCCACCGCCTGCTCCATTTCTTTTTGATCCTGACTGGGTCTTCAGACAGGGAGCTTATTTATTTTCAAATGTAGATGCTTTCATTCTGTTTCCTGATTCCTAGCAAAGGGTTGCCAGGATTTCAGGACTTCCTTGGAAGAGTTCCTGTTTCACACATGTAAAACAGGCATTTCTCTACCTGTGATGACTTGTAGGGAGTGACCCCTAGCTCAGTCACAGAACATGTGTTTTATGTGGATTAGGTCCCACTTGCAGTCCCCATCACCACCAGGCAAGACTGGGAAAGAATCCTGCCTGAAGATGTAGAAAGTCACTGCTGGTCATTTTCAGCAGTATTAAGTTGGATGGACCAATAGTCTGACTCAGTGTCAACCTGGATGGTAAGGAGAATGTGTATTTTCTATTACTGTTTTCCATCCCACAAGGGGATTTTCTCAGAGAGAAGTGGCATAGCAATCAGAGTTGCAAATTAATCCTATATTTACAGTGGGCCTTTGGTATCCACCGGAGTTTGGTTACAGGACCCGCCATGGATACTAGCATCTGTGGATGCTCAAGTCCAATTAAATATAGTGGCATAATAAAATGGTGTCCCTTATATAAAATGGCAAAATCAAGGTTTGCTTTCTAGAATTTACATATTTTTTCAGCTGTGGATGCTTGAATCCATGGATAATAAATCCATGGATATGGAGGATTGACTGTATCTCCCAGTGGCCAGTCTCAAAACAAAGTGTGCTAAGTCAAAGCTAGAAAGGTGAGGAGGATCACATGCTGTGACAAGCAGACTTCTTTCATCATTTAGGGAAGCACCTCCAGGGGTGTCACAAGAGGGGGTGCAGACTAGGGTGAGGGTATACACCCAGTGGGACCATACACCCAGTGGGACTAGTGCAGCTGCTGGGCGAGTGACAAAGGGTGTCACCTCCCTTTCTTGCTTGCTCTGCAGCCACATGAGACCTAGAACTAGCCATCTGGAGGCTGCAGCACCACTTCCCATCAGTGGTCTGACCTAGTGGTGGCCAGCCAGCTGGAGGACAGTCAAGCAAGGCAGAGGGAGGGGGGGGGGTTTCAGTCTGCCACCATCCCTTGGTGCAGCCCTATCCAGGGACCCGTACCAGGTCCCACTAACCCTGTTGACGCCACTGAGCACATCTATTTTTTTAAAAAAAATGTTAAACATGCCAGTTTGACCTTCAGTCTATACCAGCTTACTGTGTTCCCACAAATGTGTGAACTAAAGTGTCAAACTTGATTATACGCTTAGCACATTTCAGAAGGGATGCTCTACCAAATGGTGAAAGATGTATGTGATTTTGTTCATCTGTGTTTCTTGCTTGTATCACATCATTGTTCAGTCTTGCAGACATTCCCAAACAAAGATGTGCAAACCAGTATTTGAGAACTTGTGTTGGGCTGTGATCTGGAAACCATGACCTATGAGGAGAGACTTAGGGAGCTGAGTATGTTTAGCCTGGAGAAAAGAAAGTTAAGGGGTGACATGATAGCCATGTTTAAATATTTGAAGGGATGTCATGTTGAGGATGGAGCAAGTTTGTTTTCTGCTGCTCCAGAAAACAGGACACAGAACAATGGATTCAAACTACAAGAAAAGAGATTCCACCTCAACATCAGGAAGAACTTCCTGACAGTAAGAGCTGTTCGACAGTCGAATATGCTGCTTTGGAGTGTGGTGGAGACTCAGGGCTGCTTTCATTGTGAGTTCCTGCATGGCAGAATGAGATTGGACTGGATGGCCCTTGGAGTCTCTTTCAGCTCTATGATTCTGTTATTCTGTGACTCAGGAAATTCAGGTTTTGGGTGACTTTGGACCAGTAATTTTCTTTAAGCCTCATGTATTTCATTAAGGTGTCATGAATATAAAGGGAGGAGGAGAAACATACATGTTTTCTTAAGGTCACTGGAGGTAAGGCAGAATATACAAGTAACTAATAAATATAAACAATACTGACAGCTGAATGTGAAGGTTGGCTCTGTTTAGAAGCAATATGTGTGAGACAATAAAGATGCTGCAGGTATGATGTTAGATCTTTGGTCCAAGGCATTACTGGTTGCTGCTGTCATCAACTGATGAACCCATGCACATATAAAAGGGCCCTGATGTGCTGTGAAGGCTTAGAAGCATTCTTTCCTCATTGCCACTTCATGTTCTTTAGTCTTTATATCTATAAGACCTGTTGATCTGCATCTGGATCAGAGTCAGCAACTCACCCCCTTGCCATGGATCCCATTCCAGTCTCCCTGAGCCACGTCAGGTTCATCTTGGAATAATATATTGGGGGATATTTCTCTCAGTTGCTTCCCCGAATCTGAGGAGGTAGATGGATTTCAGCCATAAATCAGTATCTCTTGTCACCTCCTGCCCTTTCCCATTTGGTGTCTTTCCCAAGGAGGAACACACGGCATTGTTGTTATTATGTGATTTCAAAGTGACTCTGACTATAATGACCCTATCATAGGGTTTCCTTCACCAGATTTATTCAGAGGAGGTTTGCTATTACATCTGCTGGGGTTTAGTTTCAAGACCCCGTTGAATACCAAAATCCATGGATGCTCAAGTACCATCTTTGAGGGGGAAAATTGAAAACTGCATATATATTAAAACATTGGATGGTTGAATCCATGGATAAGGAATCTGTGGATACAGAGGGCCAGCTGTACTTTCTTCTGAAGTTGAAAGAGTGTTGCTTGTCTAATGCATTTTCCATGACTGAGTGAGGATTTGAACCTGGGTCTCGAGGGCCTCGTTCCCACTATGATTTAAAGTGAATTGCTGATTGGGTTATATGACTGTTGTCCCCACTTGAAACAAGTTCCGATCCTATTGTGCTCGATTTCAGTTGTGATGAAGCGAGCGGTTCTTTTGAAAAGATTGAAAAGAATCGATTGTGTCGCAGAGGGGCAGGATATAAATAAAAATTATTATTATTATTAGTATTAGTATTAGTATTATTGTTGTTATTATTATTATTATTAGTATTAGTATTAGTATTAACAAGTGGGAACAACGGATCTGAATCACGTCATTCTGGAGGGGAGGGACTAATGGCAGAGGGGTGTATACCATCCCTCCTCGGTTTTTGGGAAATCAGCTATTTTCCCCCCTCTCAGTGTTGCCTTTGTGCTTGTGGTGTGACTTATGGGCACATGATATATATATATACACACACACACATACACACACACACATATACACACACACACACACACTATGTGATCCATTGTATTTGCAACTATTTTCAATTACAGGTGGACTGTAGCTCAGCAAAGCAAGTAGTTGCAAAACCAATGGATCGCATATTCTGTCAATTTTATATATATATATATATATATATATATATATATATATAGTTCCCATGCTGGACTTCTCAAAGGGGAAATGGCGTGCTTGAGCAGGCTGGGTTGCTGAGGGACAGAGGAAGGCTCAGTTGCTAAAGTTGCCCCACTCAGTGCCCGGAACGGCCCTGTCCTCACCGTATTGCCACTTGTGTCACCGATGACGCTCGGTAGGAATAACAGTCGTACCAAAAAAGAAGTGATTACAAGGGAATAATGAAAAAATCCACTTACATAGTGGGAACGATAGACCTTTTGGAGCCGATGCACTGACATGGGGCGAAGGTGAATTGCAAATTAGTTTATATGTAAGTGGGAATGAGCCCTGGGAGTGTTAGTCCAGCACTCAAAACCTCCTCAGCACACTGGCTCCCAACAAATAGAGACCACCCTGGTTTTACTATGGAATCAAGAACACTTCTCCTGGAAAAGAAAAATGGGGAGCAGCAGTTAATACTGGATCTATGTGTGCCAATGAAGACAGAGCCTGTCCACACCACTGGGATTGAGGTCCTCCATTTCCCTGCCATTTTTATAGAGAAAGGGAGTGACTGTGCCTAGTACACATCCTCTCCCAGTTCAGTTTGCTCCCTCTCGTCTCCCCCAGTGTCTCTAAGTAAAGGTCAGGGACAGCTCATATGCACAATATGTATTGGCCCACAATTATGTGTGTCTCTGCGTTGGGAGGAACGGAAGCATGGCATGGGCTTTATATGGGATACAGCTGGAAGCAATTTCAACACTTCCAGGGCTGGCCGATTCACGACAAGAATAACTCCAGCTGTCTTTGTACTGTTGTTGGTGCCTGGCTCACACTAGTATTTTCTCTGTGAGGACGTGGAGGAAATAAGTAGGCCTTGCATGTGAGGAACGGCCTTTGGACAGCAGGGCTAGGGAAAGATGCTGGTTTTGGATCCTAGGAAGCTGCTGCCAGTTTTTACACAACCCTGACAAATCTTTTCCCTCCCCAGTGTATTCTGTGCTGTGTTTGTGTGTTTGGACAAATGTGCATAAAAACTGCAACAACAAAATTGGCCACCGTATAAGAAAAGGTAGCATATTTGTTGGCCCAGTTTACCATTTTTTTTTTAATGTGGAGGAGCTGGTTAGTCCATTAAATGTCCAGGGAAGAAGTTTGTTTTGACAGAGGCAGTCGTAGAACTTTGTAAATTGTCCTCTCTAAGTTTCATTTTATCATCATTATACAAACCACAAATAGTGGCAATAGCAGAGTTCTTGGCTGCTGTTTCCTGGAGATGACCATTACCTTGTGCCTCCTCCCCAAAAATGATACAGTGTCATTCTGGGCAAGCTTTACAGGTGATGGTCTTCCTCCCGTCCCTCACCTTTTCTCTCTCTCTGTCTGTATGTAGGGGTGCGTGTGCGTGTGCACAGCCACAAAACATGTGAGTTAATAGCTGTCTATGCACACATACAGTGGAGACTGGTAGCAATGGGATTCTGGTTTTGTTTTTTGGATAGGGTTTAGCACCTCAGGTAGCACTTTTAAAGGTGGATATGGAGTAGATTCATTACCCACAACATCAGAGTCACCAGCGAATGCTGCACATAGGGGAATATGCATGCATATATGTGCACACAAGTTCACTGAAGTTTGTGGCGGAGTAATTTGTATTGTGTTAGCTAAACACTGTGCTATCAAGATATCCATAATATATATATCCATTTTGGATAATTGGTTTAGCTTTAGCAGTTGCCTTAATATAACCTACCATAAGTCCTTTGGAACTTATACACATTCAAACTGGACAATGAGGAAATAGAAATACTAAAAGAGTTCTCATATTTGGGATCAAACATTGATTGGAATGGGGACTGCAGCCAGGAAATCAGGAGAAGATTAAGAATGGGGAGGGTGGCTATGAAAGAACTAGAAAAGATCCTAAAATGTAAAGACATACAACTCAGCACAAAAGTCAGACTCATACAAGCCATTGTATTCCCTATTACCATGTATGGATGTCAAGAAAGAAGATAGGAGGAAAATCAAAGCATTTGAGATGTGGTGCTGGAGAAGAGTGCTGAGGATCCCATGGACAGCCAAAAGGACAAACAAATGGGTTCTAGAGCAGATCAAACCAGAGATATCCCTAGAAGCCAAGATGACAAGACTTAGGGCCTTTGCAGACTGCTAGAAATAGTGCAAATTGAGTCCACTCTAACTGGCCTGGCTCAGTGCTAGGGAATCATGGGAATTGTATTTTTTTCTGTGACATTGAGCCTTCTCTGTCAGAGAGCTTTGGTGCCACAATAAACTACAGTTCCCATGATTCCCTAGCACTGAGCCAGGGCAGTTAAAGTGGACTCAATTTGCACTATTTCTGGCAGTCTGCAAAGGCCCTTAGACTGTTGTACTTTGGACACATCATGAGAAAGTATGAATCATTGGAAAAGACAATAATGTTAGGAAAGGTGGAGGAAAGTAGAAAGAGAGGAAGGCCACATGCTACATGGATGGACTTTATCAAAGAGACCACGAATATGAGTTTGCAGGAACTGGGCAGAGCAGTAGAGGATGGGGGGGCCTGGAGATGTCTCATCCATAGGGTCGCCATGGGTCAAAACTGACGCGAAGGCATTTAACAACAACAAAAGTCCTTTGGGTGACACTGCAGATCATACAATAAATAAATAAATAAATAAATATGTAATTTCCATGCGGAATAATTAAATAAGAGAACAAACCTCCAGTAAAAGAAAACATATCAGAGGGGATACAGACATAACCCTGTCACACAATCATATAGCCTAAGCAAAGCTGAGAGCCAAAAGGAGCCTTATAGGACTTAAGCCAACATGAAAAGCAGAGATTAAAATATTAACCTTGATATTTTAAAATATTGTTAAAATAAGTCTCTCTCTCTCTCTCTCTTTCTTTCTTTCTCTCTTTGTGTGTGTGTGTATATCTGAGAGAGAGAGAGAGAAGCCTGAGCAGCAGAAACCCATTAACTTTGGTAAGACACTTGGCTGGTTTGGTATTGGTGGTATGGAGGACAGCTAAGAAGATTTTCTACCTTAGTCTCCCTCCTTATCTTGCAGGGGCATAATCTGTTCTACTTTTGCTAGTCTTCAGGAAGGCACTGAGGTCTTACTCCTAGCCACAGGAAAACGTTATCAGCCACACAACTTTCCAAATTTATTTAGGACATTCTGGAAGTGTCCTATCAACACAGAGACTTATATTTGAACATTTTCCTATCACACGGTTAACAGATAATTCATGAAGAACTTTCTTGTACAATGTACATCAGCTTGGGAGGGAGGAATTGGGAAAGGGCAGGACTAGCCCCACCATTTCTCACTACCTATCAAGGCGCATATCTTCATAGACCTGAATCTTGTAGATTAGTTCCAACTAATGTAGACTTGGTATGGAAAGAATATTCAAAAATATTTGGGAAATGGTTGGAAAAAATCTGTTTCCCAAGAGTTGAGAAACACTGACAAGAAGACTTATGGAATTCTTATGGATGAGAATTCACAGTTCAGGACATGCTGTATAGAAAATTGCACATGGTTATTTTGTACAGAATGCAAAAAACTTTGAATAACAGTTTTCAAAGACTTTCTCACAGTGGGAAGAAAATTGCCAAACATGCGTGTTGCTCAGTTCAAGAAGAAAATTAGAAAAGAGTTACATCCCTGTTGTATTGAACTCAAACCTGGAGAATCACCATGTAGGCAAACAGTATTGATTCAGTGGGTCCACTCTGTTTAGAATGAGGCTTCAGGGCAGAGCCAGCTAAGTGATTTTGGTGCATGAGGAAAATATCCCACAAGTAAATATCCTCTATCAATGGCTGTGAAAATGCTACCATAACATGGTAAATAATAGTTGTGTTAGTCTAGAATATCAGTATCCAAAGGAATCTTGTGTACATAAATTTTTGTGGGTTTTTCGGGCTGTGTGGCCATGTTCTAGAAGAGTTTCTTTCTGGCATTTCGCCAGCATCTGTGGCTGGCATCAGTTCTCTGAAGATGCCAGCCACAGATGCTGGTGAAACATCAGAAAGAAACTCTTCTAGAACATGGCCACACAGCCCGAAAAAACCACAAAAAACTATGGATGCCGGCCGAGAAAGCCTTCGACTTCACAATCTTGTAGTACCTTTGAGACTGAGGGAAAGAAGTTGTAACATAAGCTTTTATAGACTTTATCAGACACGTCTACAAAAGCTTATGCTACAACTTCTTTTTCTTAGCCTCAACGGTGCTACAAGATCCCTTTACATAATGGTAAATTGTAATGAACAATTTGCTATCCTTTTGTGAAACTCAGAATCTATGGCCTGGGAGGGCATCTGCCTCATTCTTCTCAAGGATAGGGCTAAACTGAAAGGTATGGGATGGGGGCCACTTTTGTATATGACATATAGGCGAAGAGCTGAGAATGGGGTCCCCTACAGATGGTTGCTAAAGTACAGCCCCTAGCATTCCTCAGTATTGGCTGGGCTGCTGCGAGTTGCAGTTTAGCAATGACTAGAAAATTACTTACTTCCTGCCCTGAAAATGAGGCTCAAAAATACGTGGCAGGGAGAAGGTCCAGAGTTTGTCACTTCCATGAGTCACAGCTTGCTCTTCTCTCACATTTTGAGATCCCTGGATGCTTATAGCTGAGTTCAGCTTGTGATTAATCAGATTTTGCTTGGATTTATAGTGCTTTGGCATTGGCCTTCAATACAGATTTCAAATGTTTCTTAGGGCTGCACACCTTTGCCAGTAGATTAACTGACTAAAGCCTGAGATGCTAAACTTCTGAATGTTTCCCTATCAGACACAGTCGGATTTGCTGTTGTTATTTGCCATCAAATTGACTTTGGCTTATGGTGACACTGTGAATGAAAGACCTTCAGGAGCTTAGTCATCAACTGCCCTGCTTGTATTTCAAATTCAGTGCCATAGCTTCTGTAATTACGTCAATCTAGCTGTAGTATGGTCTCCCTTTTTTTCCTGTTGCCTCCAATTTTATTCTGCATTGCCATCTTTTCAAGTAAGTCATGTCATATCATACGTCCAAAGTATGACAGCCTCATTTTAGTCATCTTGGGTTCCAGGAGGAGTACACGTTTGATTTGCAGTAAGGTCTATTCATTCATCTTTTATAGCACTCTTCTCCAGCTCCACATTTTGAATGATACAACTTTAAAATATAGCAAGCAGAAGGCAAGCAGAAAATATATAGGACCTTATTAAGTGAATGCAAAGGTGTTTGTAACCTGGACACTTTTCATTGGTAGTTCCACAGGGGCTTCACTCCACAGAAATCTTAATGGTTCTGATCAAGTCCCCCTGTCCTACCCAATTTAGGGGCTGAGCCCACGTTGGCATGATTTGTTGTTGTGTGCCTTCAAGTTGTTTCCAACTTATGGCGACCCTAAGGCAAACCTATCATGGTTTGTTTTTTTTCTACCTATACAAGGAAAGCCTTCATCTGTGGATTTCTGCACTGTGTGCATATCCTTCACTGTCCCAATTTTGCAGGGACGATCCTGCTTAATTGTCTGCCTTCCCACTTTTTCATCTACCGCTACTTTAAAAATGTTCCAGTTTCTCTTTTCTCCTGCTTCCCCCCTTTGTCCTCATCTTACTTCCATTGGTGCAAACTGAGCTCAAACTGTAACCAATTAATAATTCAGAATCAGGGAGAGAATTCTTGCCTTTCTCAGATGTTGTCATTTGCCTTAAAGTCATTTTTAATGTATAGCAACCCTAAGGCAAACCTATCATGGGGTTCTCTTGGCAAGATTTGTTCAGAGGGGGTTTGCTATTGCCATCCTCTGAAGCTGAGAGAGTGTACCTCTGAGTAAAAACACTGATAAAATTTCACCATGCTGAGGAATCTTTGTGGGCAACTTTTATTTAGAGGAGCTGGAAATCTTTGCCCCCCCCCCAATCTCCTTGGTTACACATATGTTTTTGTAAGGGGTAATGAAAAATATACATTAAATAGTGGCCGTTCTGTTTAACAATGAGTTCAAAAGCTTTTGTTTACTAAGCTAGTTGGTAACTTCCTTTACTATCCCTTAATGGGCACCCATTGTGAAATTTTTAGTTGAACACAAATTGTTTATGTGAAATTATTTAATAAATGCAATCAAAATGGAATTTCAGCTGTTGCTACCCTGTTTTAAAAGTACTAAAGCATGCTTTGTTGTGGGAAGGGGAGTAGGGTTCAGTGGCGGTTGGTTGGAGAGAGGGAATTCACTCTCAAGTTCTTCCTGTAGTAGCACGCTTTTGAGTGTAGTATTTTGCTGGTATTTTCAGACAGGAGGGGACATAGTGGCTTTGTTTCCTCAAACAAGAAGGGTGCTGTTTTTCTCAGTCCCTGCACCCGCCCTCACCTTGCTGAGAGGTGCAGGGGGCTCAGACTGAAGATGTGTGAAGTCTGTAGACCTGGTCCACGTGGCTGGATAAACACACAAAGCAAACATTCAGGCCGAGCAGGGTTGCAGTGTGACGTGGTTTTACACTCTGGCATAAGTCTCTCTTTCTTTGAAAGTTCCCGTCTAAGTGTGTGGCAACCTCCCACTGCATATGTATGTCAGCACTTGGAAAAGTTTTCTCTTTCTCTCTCTCTCTGTCTCTGTCTGTCTGTCTGTCTGTCTCTCTCTCTGTGAGACAATTCCCAGAATCCTTCCACCAGCATAGCCGCCAGATTTTTGTACCAGTGGAGAGACAAATTTTTCCAAGCTGTGGTGTATGTCTGTATATAAAAAGAGGAAATGGTTCATCTAACCTTATATCGCACTGCATAAGTTTGCAGTCTCAAATTTTAGCTGGTTTTCCACTTTTTTCTCCTGGACAAAGTTCCTGTGTCTTTTAAACATTGGTGATGGGCAATTTAGAAAGGTAAAAAAGAAGAAAGCTGCAATTGTTATGTTACTGGAATTCACACAGCTTTTTAAAGGCCTTTTTTTGCTGGTGGCTCACCTACAACCAGACTTCTTCCTAGGCTTAAAGAATTGTGCTGCTGTGTGTTTTTCCTTAAAGGGAAAATACTTACTGTTGTGTTTAATTTTGGCTTCTAATTTTCTGAAGCCTTTCCAACCTTACTGTATTTGGTTTTGAATTAATAGTTACTGGAATGGCACAGAATATTCTAAAAGTGACTGCTGCTGAGAGATATATGAGCTAATTTTGTTATCAATGACTATCAAAGGTTGCTTCCAGATAGGTGGTCTTTTAGTGCTGCCCAATCATTGCTCTTCTAGTTTAGGTTACAAGTGGAAAAACACAGTGAAATCCACACAAAGTGTGATAACTTTATTGGTCAACCAAAATGCAGAAAATACACCATGAAAGTTTTTGAAGCTCCACTGGCTTCTTTATCACACAAAGATATTAAAAGTCATACAGGAGGAGGAAAAAAAAAAGTAAAACGACGTTTATATTTGTGGAGAAGATGCTACAACTTTCTTGTTCTTCTGAATGAAGTAAGACTCAATGGTGGAAGGACCATAGGGAAAATACAAGGACTAGATGCACTGCAAAAATGGGATGAATGAGTTATGGCTATCCCAAATTAAAAACCTGCAGTAGGAACATCCCAGTTCTGTATTCTAAAATAGAGTGTGTGTATACATACTGGAAGATTGTTTTTCTGCAGTAAGTGGTATGAATGCAAACATCATTAATTGTTATTGCTAGTGTATTATTTAGCCTCCACAGAGTGTAGCCTCAGGAAAACCATAGGAGGTGGAGGGTGGGTGGGAGGGGAGGCTGCTCTTGTGCCTTAAATAGCAGGGTTTTGTATAGAAATCAGTGAAACTTTTCACAGTATTGAGGACTGATGGGGACCCTCTGCTTCCCTCTCCCATGCAACAGCTGGGCTTTCAAAATGCTTCTGTTATTGTCAACAGAGGCTTTAAAAATGTAATTGCAGCACAGGGGGATCCCACAGTGTAGAGAGAGGTTTTTCTCTTTCCTGCACATGTGCCATGTTGTTGTTGTTTTGTGTGTGTCTTCAAGTTGTTTCCAACTCATGGAGGCCCTAAGGTGAACCTTAGAAATTGACAGCACACCAACACAGGATGTCAAGCTGATCACTGGCGATTGGAATGCAAAAGTTGTAAGCAAAGAAGAATCAAAAACAGTGGGCAGATTTGGAGTAGGCAAAAGAAATGAAGCAGGTGAGTGTCTGACAGATTTTTGTGAAGCCAACAACATATTAATTGTAAACATATTTTTCATACCAGAAAGAACGCTACACACGTGGCCTTCACCAGATGGTAAACACAAAAATCAAATAGATTATATAATTGGAAGTAAAAGATGGTGGAACTTTATACTAGTGGCCAAGACTAGACCAGGCACTGACTGTGGCACAGATCATGAATTACTCATATAAAAAATAAGAGTAAGACTCAAGAAGAAAAGAAAACCAGTGATTATACCAAAATATGATCTAAATAATATCTCAATAGAATTTACTGATAACATTAGAAACAGATTTGCATTACTAAGCATAATAGACTGAGAACCAGAGGAACTATGGTCTGAAGCTAGGAACATAATAAAAGAAGAATGCAGACAGACACTTTCAATAAACAAAAAGAAAGAGAAAAAAACCATGGATTGCAGAAAAAACACTACAAGCAATAAAGAAAAGAAGAGAAGAAAAACAAAAGGGAGATAGGAACAAACTAAGAATTATGAATGCAATAGTGCAATGTGGAAAGATAAAGAAAATTACTACAGCAATCAATGCAGAGAAATAGAAGACAACAACAAAAAGGGAAGAACAAGAGATCTATTTCACAACACCTGGGAGATCAAAGGAAAATTCAAACCAAGGATTGGGATGATCAGTGACAATAAAAATAACATAATTCAAGACCAAGAAGGAATAAAAAGACATTAGATGCAATGCACAGAAGAACTGTACAAAAGAGATGACAAAATGAAGGATACGTGGAATGAAGAGCCATATGAAGATGAACCCCAAATCCTGAAAAGTGAGGTGGAAACTGCAATAAGAGAAATAGCGAAAAACAAATCAGGAACAGATGATATTCCAATTGAACTGCTGCAATGCACATTGAGAGAGTCAACTCTACTGCTAACCAATGTATGTCAACAGATGGAGAAAACAAAATGATGGCCAACAGATTGGAAGCAATCAATATATATCCCCATCCACAAAAAGGGAGACACAAGAGACTGCAGCAACTATAGGACCATAGTACTGATCTCTGACGCAAGCAAAATCATCCTCAAAATTCTGCAACATAGACTCCAACCATACATGGAAAGAGAGATCCCAAGGGGTCCAAGCAGGGTTCAGGAAAGGAAGAGACACTAGGGATTGTATTGCAAACATACAATGGCTAATGGACTGCACCAGGAAATTCCAAAAGGAAATCAGCATGTACTTTGTAGACTATAGCAAAGCCTTTAACTGCACAGACCATGAAAGGCTATGGAGTGCCCTTAAAGACATGGGAGTGCCAATACATCTGATAGTCCTGATGAAAAATCTGTACTCAGGACAAGAGGCTACTGTCAGAACAGAACATGGAGAAACAGAATGGTTCCCAGTTGGCAAAGGGATCAGACAAGGCTACATCCTCTCACCCTATCTGTTCAACTTGTATGCAGAACATATTATAAGAAAAGCAGGCTTGGACACAGAAGAAGGAGGAGTGAAAATAGAGGAAGGAATATCAACAATTTAAGATACGCTGATGACACCATAGTACTAGCAGAAAACCTCACAGACCTGGAACACCTACTAAGGAAGATCAAAGAAGAAAGTGCAAATGCAGGCTTAATGCTGAACATAAAGAAAACAAAAATAATGACCACCGAGGACTTTCAAAAGTTCATCCTAGACAATGAAGAAATAGAAATAGTCAAAGAATTCCCATACCTGGGATAAAACATTGATGGAAATGGAGACTGCAGTCAGGAAATCAGAAGAAGACTAAGAATGGGGAGGTCAGCCATGAAAGAACTAGAAAAGATTCTAAAATGCAAAGACATACAACTCAGCACAAAAATCAGAATCATACAAGCCATCGTATTCCCTATTACCATGTATGGATGTGAGAGCTGGACAGTTAAGAAAGAAGATAGGAAGAAAATCAATGCGCATCTGAAACGTGCTGGGAAAGAGTGCTGACTTGCTCAAGGTCATCCAGTGTGTTTTCATGGCCTACTGAGGATTTGAATTCTGGTCTTTCATAGTTTTAGCTCAACACCCATACCAATCTGCCACACTGGCTCTCATATGCCATGATGCCCCTCTGTGAAATGTCCTCCAAATTGCAGCAGTTAGTATTTTCAAAAGCCCTTATTAGTGTCAGTGGAGGTTTTAAATAAGCCTGTTTTTTGCAGGTGATGGTGATGGTGGTTCCTACTGAGAAAGGATGTATTCTCTACCCATATACCCTGAAGCTAGCCCCTCAGTTTCTCACTTCTCTTGCATCATTAAGAGAAGAGGCAGAGAAAGAAGAAGAATAGGTGGTGGGAGGAAGAAAATGGTGGTGTGGGTAATGAGGGAGAAAGAAAGACTGGGACAAAAGGAGAAAGAATAGAGGGGACAGGTGGGAAGTGTAAACGGCTGTGTGGCTTTGGCCCTTCCCATTTTTTGATCTGGTTCAATACAAGACTGGCATGCTCCTCCCTGGGAGATTTCCCATGAGAGGAAAAGCTTCCCATGTAGAGGGATAAGAAGTCAGCACCAGCTAATGCCTGTATATCAGGCCATAAATGATAGAGGAGCACGTTTGTTTTGTTTTGTTTTGTTTTCCTTTAAAGGTGGCAGCCCTGCTCTGTAGTGGGTTATGATGAAGGACAGGTGTTGAGTCACTTTTTCTCTTTTGTACTTGTTGGGTGAATATTTAAGTACATAGTGTACACAGTGATGCTGTCAGGTGGGACACAGGCATGTTTAAACGGCTTGCCTTCATTGCAGTATTTCTGGTTGGTGAGAAAGGATTAGCCTTTAGTTTGTAGTGAGGGTCAGCTAATTCCTGTTTAAAAAATATTAAAAGTTTTAAAATGTATTTAAAAATACAAAACTAAAGAAAAGAAATAGAAAAAGAAAAGATAAAGAGAAAAAAAGTGACTACCAATCTCCTTTTCAGCTTTTTTATATGCATATAGTTAATCATACCTCTCTGTTGCACACATAACAGTACAGCTGCTATAGTCATATATTGAAGTAATCTTCCTTGACGCTTTATCAACTGTACAGCCATCAGTCCCAACAGAAAAAAATATCCAGTTTTAATTGAATATCAATCTTTAAAACTTTTGTATCAATGTATGTATCTTACGGGGGAAGCAGACGGGCGGCCATGGGCCGCCCTGAGAAGCAGTGGATTGGGGCTGAGGCTGCCCCATGTCTCGGCCCCAATCCACTCTTCTGCAGGCCCTGGAAGGAGTGCTAAAATAGCGCTCCTTCCTCAAGGCACGGAAAGGGCGCCAGAAGAGGCGGCGCGTGCCTCCTTCATGTCTCTTCCGTTGCAGAGTGTCCGGATGCTGCGACGGAAGCATGTTATCGGAGCGCTCACTGTGTGGTACGGTGGACGTTCCGATGACGTCCTCGAGAAAGGGTTGGGCTGTCCGGCGTCCGGCTGCCCCTCCCCTTCCCTGCCTCTAAGACGGCGCAAAGCGCCATCTGTAGAGGCCCTAAATCAATTTTTAAAAGCTTTTTCACATTTCTATAAATAAAATCAAAGGTCCCTTCATGTTGTTTGCATTTTCAGCATACATTAGAAACAGCGTTATACATTCTAGCAACTCTGTGAACAATGTTAAACTGGATCAGTTTGAGTCTGTGAGTACCGATGACATGGACAAACTCCTTGGTAATGTGAGAAAGACAACTTGCTCTCTCGATCCCTGCCCTTCATGGCTGACTGCCCAGTGTGGGGAAACTAGGATGCTCTTAAGTCATATAATCAATGCATCCTTTAGGGAGGGTTGATTACCAGCTTGTTTAAAAGAAGCTGTGGTTAAGCCGCTCCTGAAAAAACCTTCTCTAGACCCGCTGGATAAAAATAACTACAGGCTGGTCTCCCATCTTCCATTTTTGAGCAAGGTGATAGAAAGAGCTGTTGCTACTTATCTCCAAGCAGTCTTGGATGAAACAGATTACCTAGATCCATTTCAAACCAGTTTTGGGAAGGATATGGAGTTGAGACTGCCATGGTTGCCTTAGTCGATGATCTCCGTCTGGATATCAGTAGGGGAAGTGTGATCCTGTTGGTGCTCTTAGACCTCTCAGTGGCCTTCAATACCATCGACCATGTTATCCTTCTGGAATGCTTGAGAGATTTGGGAATAGGGGGCACTGTATTGCAGTGGTTCCAGTCCTATCTCTCAGGCAGATTCCAGATGGTAATGCTTGGGGACAGTTGCTCCTCTAAGAGGGACATGGGGCGGGGTGTTATCAGTATGCTGATGACACCCAAATATATTTCCCCATGCCTCAGACTGCTGCAGTGACTAAGGATAGTATCTCTCCTCTAAATGATTGTCTAAGGGTGGTAATGGACTGGATGAGTAAAAACAGATTAAAACTGAATCCAGATAAGACGTAGGTACTTGCTGTAGGAACTCCTAATCCAGGTATGGAGATATGTTTACTGGTCCTGGATGGGGTCACACTTCCCCTAAAGGACTGTGTTTGCAGTCTGGGGTGCTCCTAGACTCGTTGCTTCAGTTGTCATCTCAGAAAGATGCGACAGCCAAGAGCGCTTGTTATCAACTTCAGCTGATACGCCAACTGCAACTCTACCTGGAGCCGGGAGACCTAGAAACAGCAGTACATGCGCTGGTAACCTCTTGACTGGACTTCTGTAATGTTTTCCACATGGGGCTACCCTTGTACCTAGTTCGGAAACTCCAAATGATTGAAAACATGGCGGCCAGATTGATCGCTGGAAAATCTAGAGGTGACCATATAACACCAATTCTAAAATCTCTCCACTGGCTGCCAAATAGTTTCTGAGCACAGTACAAGGTGTTGGTAATAACCTTTAAAGCCCTTCATGGCTTAGGCCCATTTACTTGCGAGAGCTCATTCTTCCATACAATCCACCCCGCACACTCAGGTCCTCTGGGAGCAACCTATTGCAGCCAAGGAAGATGAGGCTTGCTGCAGTTACCCAAAGGACCTTTTCATTGTCTGCTCTTAAACTATGGAATGACCTGCTGGAGGAGATCCGTCACATTACTACTCTTGACGCTTTTAAGAAGGCTGTCAAGATGGAGCTCTTCTGGCAGGCCTTCCCTGATTGATCGTCCCATGATACTGATGTAGGTTGCCCTGTTCGTCCTGTGATGCCTCATTTTAATAATGTTTAATTTAGTTAATTTTGTTCATTGAATGTATTTTACGATGTTGTAGTAGTTTTAAACTGAGGGTAAGGGGATCAGGTTATTTTATCATGTTTTATAGCTGTATTGTTGTATTTCATGTTTGTTACCCGCCTTGATCCTTTGGGGAGAGGCAGGTTATAAATAAAAAGTTGTTGTTGTTGTTATTATTATTATTATTATGGCATCATATACCAATGATATATCATTTTATAGGAATTCTTTTTAAGATCAAAGCATAATGTACATTTCAATCCACATATTGACCACATATTCTCCAACTGATCCATCTGTATATTATAATCAAAATTTTCAGCCCATTTTATTATACAGTCTTTAGCTTGTTCTTCTATTTGAAATGTCAACAAAAGTTTTATGCATTTTAGAAATGACATATTTATTATCTGTACACAACTGCATTTCAAATAATTTTCTTTTTTTGTTGAAAATCATACATCCTTTTGTCCATTTTAAATCTTTCTGATAATTGTAAATAAGAATACCATTAAAAACTGCATGCCACTAGTTCTCATTGCTCTAACTGTAAAATAGTATTCATTGATTGTTGCAAAGGTAATAAAAGATCCTCCTCAAGACATTTATAATAAATGCTGACAAACCTTCCAACCCAGGTGCCTTTCCTGTTTTAGTTTAATATTGCAAACCTTCCTGACTGCTATAGGGCCATTCATAATCTTTCTTTGAGGCCAAGCAGATGGGCCAGGATAGCACAGGCTGAGTCTCTGCTATTCAGGCCCTGGTGCTCACCCAGCTTGGTTTACACACCTATCCCCATGTTTCCAATCCTGGACATGCTACCAGCATACACTCCTTATTTTGTCGTGCCATCCCTGGTATTGAGGAGCCCCCTGTCACTGCGTCTGATGCTGAAACAGGGTGCCAGGATACACCCACATGGCCAGGTGCCCCATTTCCACATCAGACGTGGGGAAAGAGGGCTTTTCAGTACCAGCAATTGCACGGCAAGGTAAGGAGCGTGGGGCACACGCACATATAAACAGCTGGAGGTTTCTGTGGAGTTTCCAGAAAACTCCATGCAAACCAGGGGTCAAATTGACCAAGGGTAAAGGCTGTTTACCCCAGGATCAGTGCAGATCCACTGGATCTGTGTCCGGTCTGGCAGGATCAGGTCTGAAATCCTGGCTCTAGGGTTTTGGCCTGTGTCATCTGAACTGGACAACGTGAGGCCAGAGGGAACATGGGCTCTTTGGCCCATGCAGACAGCCCCTCAGATGTTCTGTAACTTTTGATAAGTTGTGTTTACCTCAATATTAATTTTCTTTCTCCTAGGAAATTTCGTGGCATTTGTATAAAGAGCAATAATATTGATGAAACGCCTTTTGTATATTTACATTGCCAGCTATGACGGTATTTCCATCTAGTAGCTTTAGTATTGCTTTCTCAATTTATAAGCCAACCACCATCCCAGTTTATTTGCAAATTCAATTATTTTTTGTTTTATTGTACATTATTCATCTTTCTTTCCATTTCTCTCAAATAGCATAGATAACTGCCTCTGGAAAGAATGAAGTTTGCTATCTTCATACATAAATGTCTTATTCAGATCTTTCTAATCCTAATTTCTCTCAGCACTCCTTTGAGGGGAAGCACCAAAGAGGTGCTACTACTACCATTTTCCCACCCAAAAAGGCCAGAAGCAGCATCATGGTGGAGAGTAGAGGGGCTTGGTGCTTCTTTTGGGTGCTCCCGGGATGGGCTAAGCTCATACCTTTTGCCACTCTACTCAGAGATGGGAAAGAGTTAAAATACATACAATACTTACATTGACCTATGGATAAGTTGACCCAGCTTTTTGGGGGTCAATTTTTTGATTAAAACTTCTAGACTTATACACGAGTATACACAGTATATCTCTTAGAAAAGTAAGCATATTCTCTAGCATCACCATTTTTGTATCTCCATATGTCAATGAGCTCCAGATTGTCCATTAAATTAAAAAAAAAAAAGTAACTTCCCTTGATTTAGGTAATTCCAATCAAATTCCAGTTATTTCATTGAGAATATTCCAGCCAGAGATGTGGATAATTCCACTGGTCATAGAATTATCTTCTGGTAGTTAATGGCAAACCTCTTCTGGACAAATCTTGCCAAGAAAAACCCATGATAGTTTACTTTAGGGTCACTATAAATTGGAAACAATTGAAAGCACATAGCAAGAAGTTGTAGTCCAAAGAAGTTACTTTCCCACAGCTTTGGAGTTCACATATGAGAGCGGCTGAGGTGGTGCATCATGCCGCACACTACCTCTGCTCCTTAACTGTAGCTAATGTCACCTCTGCATGTGCAGTGCTGTATTCATGTGCAGTGCTGCATGGGCCCAGCATATATGGGATTGAGTACTGGGACTTTTTGATTAGAAGACCATTATGTCATCTGCCACCCCATTCAGACATCCCCTGTTCTGCCTGAACTTAGCGGCAGTCCTGAAGAGGAGAAGTGATTTTTTTCCAGATATGATAGATTGTTATGAACTATTTCTGCTGTAATGCCCAGTATTTTGAGACAATAAACATGTATGTGGATCAACATAGTTGCCTGCATTTTTTGACTCTCCTTGGAGGTCTGGCTACTCAGTAGGTGTGTCAGTGGGGCTGGTGAGTCTGCTCTGGATTTTAATGAGCAACCCTGTCTACCCAAACAGCTTCAGCACCTTGGATAGGATTTTTGAAGTTCACATTAAATCATGGAGTAGATGTACCATCTGTCCCACTGCGCCAGAAGCCCCTACTGCCTGTGCTTTCAAACTGACCATTGTCCAGATGGTCATGAGGCATGACAACCAGTTGTACTTTACCTTGGGCCTTGTCTCTCATTGTATAAAGAGAGCATTGCAGGGCCTGGGTGCAGCAGATGACTGCTGAGGAAAAAAAGAAGCTAGGAGTTCAGCTTCTTGGGTCTTGTCCCTTCACAGCCGACCTCCTTTGCTAGGAGTGCCCTGGGAACAGGGTTCCTGTGGGCTTGTGGGCAGCTTCCCAGTCTGAGTACAGCTGCAGCATTAGGAAGCCAACATCACCTTTTGCCCAGATCCCAGCTCCTGGAAACACACCCTAGATAAGATAACACCCATCCAGGTGTGTTTCAGGAAGAGTAGCCAGAGTTACAGGTGACAAGGCAGAACCAGGAAAACAACAGGTAGAGGAAAGGGAGAAAGAAGTCTTATAATGTCTTGTAAAGGAAATTTCCAGGTCCCCAGAAATAATGACTTTTTATCCCTTCAGATTTGACCACCTGCCTGCTTCCTACAGCACAGAGTGGAAAGACATTGAGTCCTCCAGATGTTTTGGACCACGGCTCCTACCATTCCTTACCATTGGCGTGCTGATGGGAGTTATAAGCCAAAACATCTGGAGGGCCAAATGTACCCCACCTTCCTGAACTGAAAACAGAAACTAAGAAATCCTGGCTTACCAGCTTACCTTCTCCAAGCCTGTTGGGCCCCATTCTCCTGTCAGGGCCAGGCTAGAAACCAGACTGGCCCTGGCTGGTGTTATTTTGCACCTTCTGTGGGAACATGACTTTGAGCAAAGGATGCGGTTAAAGATCAAGGCACCAACCAGACATCTCTTTTCCCATTTTTGCTGCCCCACCCAGCTTCCAGATTTTTTTCCCAGGCAAAGGCTGCAGGGTTAACCCTTCAGTTCCTTTGTTCCAGGCTTTCCTAGGTGCCAGAACTGGAGTAGGTATGTTTTGTAGAAACAGAGAAGGTCCAATTAGTACTAATAGGAGCTTCCCTCCAGCCCCCCCCCATGCAAATAGCAAATGGGGTAGGGCTTCATTGGGATTCCTGCAGGGAAGGAAGGGATTAATCTGCCCCTCAGCAGTTATTTTAGTATATAAAAACAGTCACATTTTATACAATTCCTGAATTGTAATACAATAAAATGTGACCAAAAAACCTTCAGTCATGTTAAAAATCCAACAATGTGTAGAATATACCCCCTGGTTTGTCTCAGAGGGGGACTGCCATTATTTTTTTTTTCTTGGCAATTTGATTGATTAGAATTTGTATTTCTTATGCAGGTTAAAAGCATAGGCGCTGTGTCAGTAAAAGAAGCTGGCAGTCCTGTAAATATTTTGAAGCCTCAGATAATGCTGGTCCAGCTTTCTTTCATATTTTCCTTGGCTCAGGGAGCTCCTGTGACCTTAACAATTGAATGGCAAGACATACATTTCAATGACAAACTCAAGTATAGTGATGGGTGATGCCTTGCTTATTGAATTTCTGCCTGTAAAAGTAATGAGACTTGGAATCCACCCCACCCGCAAATGTGCAATGGTACCATTTTTCTGTCCATTGGCACCATATTTCTGTCCAGTATTCCTCTTTTTTGGGGGGAGGGGGTGTCTGGAAACTCTCTAGGGACTGGCAGCTAATGGCTTGGTACATGGGCGCTAGTCTGTGGACCACAACTTTGGGTAGGCTGTGCTAGAATATTGTAACAAATTATTAGATCTTCTAGCCAAGGGTTTGGACAGCTTTGGTGGGGCCAGAGGACAGTTTTCTACCACTGAGACCCACCAGGGACCACAAAGACTTCCAAAAATGACAAAAAAGAAAAAGAAACCCAGAAAAGAACTAAAGTCCAGTTCTAGGTTTTAAAAATGGGTAAGTTTTCCATTATGAAGGACTCCCTCAGTGAACTTCTGTGTTCATCTTAATCGTACACCACCACCTGGATAACTCCTCTAATGGAATTACCTGTCAAGTGTCCCTTATATGTGTTTTTCTGTTATCCTAAGCATGTTCAACCATTTTGTTGTTGTTGATTTAGTATGGAACTGAAATAAATAAAAGTTAAATAAAAATAAAAATAGGTTATTTAAAAATGATAAACAGTGTAAGGGAAGTCCTTTTTATTAGATGAATTGATGGTCCTGCAAGTTTTCAGGTGACTCATTCTTGCCAGAAAAATGCGGCCTTGGAGAGTCTGCAATAGTTCGAATGTGGATAACCCCAGGGCCATTTTTTGCCCACCCATGCACTAGTCCCACTTGTGGGTGCCTTTAATGTAACTCAAAACCTGCCATCTCTAAGCATCCACTTTGCCTTTCTTTGTGGTGAGTCTACTTTTGCTGAACTTCTAGGACATAGGTATACGCCCATTCATCATAAGCATTCCTGTGACACAAGCTTATTCAATATCCAAAGCAGAAATGCACTGATGTCTCTGGCTCATGTGTGAGGAATCTCTGCTTAGTGGGCCAAATATGGTCCAGGAGCCTTCTCAAATCTTGCCTCCCAACTTCTTCCCTAGGTCCTATCTCCCCCTCTGCTGAAGTAGGGTCAACTCTTATCTCCCATCATCAACTGATGGATGATAATATTTTTTTTCTTGTTGCAGAGTATGAAAGGGAGCTGATCTTTCATCTGGGTTGTGGTGCACTGGGTGAGGAAGTGTGAAGCTTCCTGTCCATCCTACCAGAATGACAATGAATGTGGCACCCACCCCTCCATTCCCCTCCTTTTCAGCTGGTATGCATGGATTGGTTGGGAGGGGTGTGGGCTAGTAAAGATGGAGTGAGTGAGTGAGTGAATGAGTGAGGGGGCAAGTGTGTATTGAGGACTCTGGCCATACCCGCTGGTGTTTCTCTCACCCCATCCTGTTGCAGGCACATTTGGTGAAGACAGAGGAAAATGACTTCTCCATGGCTGCTCCCACACTATAGAATTCCCTCCCCCAGGAGGCTTGGCTGGCCTTTTCTTTGCTCTTTTTCCACTGGTCGGCAAATACTTTTTTTTTTCTTTAGACAGGCCTCTAGTTGTTAATTGACAGTTACAGAATAGTTTTTAATGAAGTGTGCTGTACTTTTATCTTCACTGTTACGGTTTAAATGTTTTTAAAATTGGTTAAATGTTTTTAATTTGATTGCTTGTTTGTTTTCTTAACCTTTGTACTTTACATTGTTTTGTTATGGTGTGCCTTCAAGTCATTTCCAACTTCTGCCAGGTTTACATTGTTGTTGGGTTTCCCCCCCCCAAGATTTGTTCAGAGGGAGTTTGCCATTGCCTTCCTCTGAGGCTGAGAGAGTATGACTTGGCCAAGGTCACCCTGTGGGTTTCCATGGCTGAGCAGGGAATTCATAGTTCAGCTCTCAATCCACTTCAGCGTGCTGGCCCTCACATTGTTGTAGTTCAATTGTATTTTAACTTATATTTTAGGCCTCAGATCTCATTTTGGAAGAAAGGTGGGATTGAAATAAAATAAAATAAAATAAATTTGCTGGTATGCAGTTTGCTGGTATGGAACCTTGCTGAGTTTTCCTTGCAGGCAGTCCAGGTTGTGATCCAGAAAATATAGCTCTCTTTCTCACACATACAGTACATATAGCCTATCCTGGTCTCCTGTTATACTCATATATACTTGTTGGTGATGATGATGTCACAAGGAGTGTTGACATGGGCAAGTGTGAGACCTGCAAGACAGACCAGCTTCCTGCTGTTTTCACAGAGGTATCCTAGAAAAAATGGCCCTGGGCATTTTCTCAGGACCCCGCCTGCTTTTCTCGTTTTTCTAAGACAGGTGGCAATACCAGGCCCAGCCTAACTGCTTAGCTTTGGTCAACAATGACTTTGATCCTCACCAGTTCTACCAAAACTGACTGATAACATCAGTCTGTTGCCTGGTACCAAACCAGCTTTCAGACACTGGTGTCAGTATGCTGAAGTGATGCAATTCAGTGTTAAGGTCATGTTCTCATTGAGATGTACAATTTTTAATGGCTTAAATCTGTGACTGCCAATGTTGAGCTTGTGTGAGAGCTAGAGGGAGGAATGGGAAAGAAGGAAGAGGTACCCTGAGGGAAAGAAAAGATGAAGGACCCAATCTCTTGCCTCTCTCTACTGCTTTCTCATAATTTCTCATACATCCCCCGCATATAATTGTTATAATATTTATACCCCACTTTTCCCCTAGTTTGGGACCCAAGATAGCTTATAGCAGTTAGAGCAAATATAGATAAAAATTCATGGCATACAAAATTTAAAAAAATAATTAAACTCTGAGAAAAACTGAAACAATAAAATAGTTATGTTCTTAACTGCCTTTGAGTTGAACTGGACTCATGCCAACCCTGTGGATGAGACATCTCCAAATCTCCCTATCCTCATCCGCTCTGCTCAGCTCCTGCAGCTTCGGACTGATGACCTCCCTGATCAAGGCTAACCACCTGGCCTGCTGTTTCCATCTCTTTGTACTGATCTCTACCTTTCCTAGCATTATTGTCTTTTCCAATGATTCATACCTTCTCATGATGTGGCCAAAGTATGACAGCCTCAGTTTAGTCATCTTGACTTCTGAGGAGAGTTCAGTCTTGATCTGTTCTAGGACCCATTTGCTTGTCTTTTTTGGCCACCCATGGTATCCTTAGCACTCCAGCACTACATCTCAAATGTGTTGATTTTCTTTCTACCTCCTTTCTTCATTGTCTAACTCTCATGCCCATATGTGATTATTGGGAATACCATGGCTTGGATGGTCCTAACTTTGGTGTTCAGTGTCATATCTTTGCAGTTTAGGATC
This sequence comes from Phrynosoma blainvillii, assembly GCA_026167975.1. Lineage (NCBI taxonomy): Eukaryota > Metazoa > Chordata > Lepidosauria > Squamata > Phrynosomatidae > Phrynosoma > Phrynosoma blainvillii. The sequence continues at coordinate 183,720,731 of JANUYF010000002.1, forward strand.
TTGTCTAGTTCTTCCATAGCTGCTCTTCCCATTCCTAGTCTTCTTCTGACTGCAGCCTCCATTTTGATCACTATTTGATCCCAGGTATGGGAAATCTTTGACTATTTCGATTTCCTTGTCATCTAGGATGAATTTGTGTGGATCTTCTGTGGTCATTGTTTTTGTTTTCTCAAATCAACATTAAGCCTACTTTACCACTTTCTTCTTTGACTTTCTTTAGTAATTGTTCCAAGTCTTTTTTTGTTTTCTGCTAGTAGTTTGATGTCATCGGCTTATCTTAAGTTGTTGATGTTCCTTCCTCCAATTTTCACACCTTCTTCCTCGTGTTTTAAGCCTGCTCTACATATGATATTTGCTACATACAAGTTGAACAAATAGGGTGATAGAGCTGCCTTGTCTGACCCCTTTGCCTATTGGGAGCCATTCTATTTCTCCGTATAATGCAATGTGACCCAAGAAACAGACCCTGTAATATGACCAAGAAACAGATCCTGCAGAGGACTGTTCCATCACGAAAGACAATTTGGCCTGGTTCTATGGGACTTTGAGAGGAACCACAAACCCTGTTTCTCATTGTAGATGCTGGAATTATGGGGTTTAAGTCCTATCTCCCATGCTTCCTCCATAGCAGTGGTTCTCAACCTTTTGCCTTTAAAGTGTTTAAGACAGGGGTAGACAACTTAAGGCCTGGGGGCTGGATGCGGCCCCCCGAGGCCTTTGGACCAGCCCCAGGCCAGTCCTGCCGCCGCCGCCGCCCGCCATGATGATATTGATTATTGTTGTTACTACTTGTTCTTGGGGTTTTCTTGGCAAAATCTCCACAGGGATTTTGCCATGACTTTTCTGGGGCTGAGAGAGAGTGCATGCATATTTTTTAAATATTTTTTAAAATTTTATATTTATTTATTTATTTATTTATTTTTGGTGCTTCGGCCCCCCAATTGTCTGAGGGACAGCAACCCAGCCCCCGGCTCAAAAAAGTTGCCTACCCCTGGTTTAAGACCTCTAGCTCCCAGAATCCGTGACCCATCTTAGTTATACTTGCTGGGGCTTTGAGGAGTTGTAGTCCATGGATGCATCTGCACTGCAGATGTAATTCAGTTTGACACCATGGCTCAATCCAAAGAAATTTTTGGAATTGTAGTTTTGTGAGATAATTAGCCTTCTCTGTCAGAGAGCTGTGGTGCCACAGCAAACAACAGCTCCCAGAATTCCATAGTATTGAGCCATGACAATTATATTGGTGTCAGACTGGATTATTTCTGCAGTGTGGATGGAGCCCCAAACACCAAGAGGCCCAAAAGGTGAGAGCTGATGCTGCACAGGGACAGCTCTGTTCTCACCATCCCTGCATATCCACTCTTTCATTGCTCCATGTCATTCTCTAACAGCTATGATGGCAGAGGTGTTAAATGTTTCGAGCTCCCCAGGAGTATTGCTATACTGCTGCACTGGACAAAGTGTGACCATCCAGATGTAATTGGTCTTCAGCTCCTAAACTCCATAAACAGTGGCGAGGAACGCAGGGAGCTGTGGCTGAACAACATTTGGAGAACCACCCTTCGCCTCGCTTTTGCATTCTAAGTCTGGTCTAGAATATGTGTCTGCTGAGCTAAGGACCTGTTCTCCTTGTTCCAGGGGTTTTAATGGAATACCACTCCTTGCAGTAGAATTTGATTACTGCTGCCTTCTTCTATGCTTGGCTCAAGCATGATCACAGAAGTAGCCAACTACTGTACATGTGGTCCTCCAGATGTCCCTTCCTCATTGGCTTAAGCTGTCTAGGACTAATATGAGTTGCAGTTCAGCAACATATGGTGGTATGAATTTTGTCCACCCTGTACTGCATGAATCACTTGGTCAAGGAGAAGAATCTTCTAATTCTTGATCTTCACTAGCCACTAGAACTACACCCACACCAGGAATCATGCATGGTTCCCACTAATATTCCTCTCTTGTAATGGATTCTGTTAAAATCTGCCCTCAGAAATAAAATTAATGGATATGAAAATTTAGAGCATAGACTTTCACTGTTTTACAAGAAAAAGATTTTTCTTCCCCAAGACCAAGGCATCCAGATGCTGAATCTGCGAAATCATAACTGATGGTTGATGTCCAGTTTCTCCCTGTTGATCCCGTATACCCCATACTTCCTCTTGCATTAGTGTTAACATAGAATCATAAAGTTGGAAGAGACCACAAGGGCCATCCTTTCCAACTCCCTGCCATGGAGGAACACACAATCAAAGAACCCCTGACAGACGGCCATCCAGCCTCTATTTAAAGACCTCCAAAGAAGGCGTCTCTACCAGACTCCGAGGGAGTGTCTTCCACTGTTGAACAGCCCTTACTATCAGGACGTTCTTCCTAATATTGAGGTGGAATCTCTTTTCCTGTAGTTTGAATCCATTGCTCCAGACCCTATTCTCTGGAGAAGCAGAAAACAAGCTTGTTCCCTCCTCAATATGACATCCCTTCAAATATTTAAACAGGGCTATCATATCTTCTCTTAACCTTTACTTCTCCAGGCTAGACATACCCGGCTCCCTAAGTCTCTCTTCATAGAGCATGGTTTCCAGACTCTTCACCATTTTGGTTGTCCTCCTCTGGACATGCTCCAGCTTGTCAACATCCTTTTTGAATTGAGGTGTCCAGAACTGGATTCAGTATTCCAGGAGAGGCCTGACTAAAGCAGAATAGAATGGCACTGTTACTTCTCTTGATCTAGACACAATACTTCTATTATGAGAAAGGGGTGGTCCAGGCAGTTTCTGTTTCCCCTGCCAAAAATTTGTTTTAACCCTCAGACAGCAGAGGTGGGGAATATTCTCAAGACATTGGGGAGTGAGGACATCATAGGAGTTTGTCACACGGGGACAATTGGAAATATAAACAGAGATTAACCCATCAAAATCACGCATGCACGATTAACATTTTCACACGACGTCACATTCAAAGTGTGATTTATCCCAGGAATATCCCGTGATAATCGCGCAATTGCAGTAATGGTTTTCACATGATGTCGTGATGAAAAGTGATTAAAGTGCCATTATCCCATGAATAACCAGACAATAAAAAAACCAAAAACAAATTATTCACGTGATTTTCCTGTGAATGATTTTTTGCTGTTTATTGCCTGGTTACGCCCTGGTTATTCCCGGGATAATGACTCTTGTGTATGAAAATGTTAATCATGTTTTAATTGCATTTTAATCTCTATTGCACGATTTTGATGGTTAATCACAGTTTAAACCACCAGTTTTCTCCCATGTGAGAAACTCCCTAGACCAGGGGTAGGCAACCTTTTTGAGCCGGGGGCCGGGTTGCTGTCCCTCAGACAATTGGGGGGCCGAAGCACCAAAAATAAATAAATAAATAAATAATTTTTTTAAAAAATATATTTTAAAAAAATATATGCATGCACACTCTCTCAGCCCCAGAAAAGCCATGACAAACCCCCTGTGGAGATTTTGCCAAGAAAACCCCAAGAACAAGTAATAACAACAATAATCAATATCATCATGGCGGCGGCGGCAGTGGCAGGACCAGCCTGGGGCCGGTCCAAAGGCCTCGGGGGGCTGCATCTGGCCCCCGGGCCTTAGGTTGCCTACCCCTGCCCTAGACTCTTGTCACTGGTATTTGGTGGAACAGTGAATCTGATCCAGGTTTTGGAGGGTTTAAAGGAACAGTCCAAGGTGTGGAATGTTTTTTGGGAAGATGGTTCTCCACCTTGGATAATTCCTTAAGTTCTGGAACTAAAACTAGGAATTCAAAGGGATTTTGTAGCACCTTTGAGACTAACTGAAAGAAAGAAGTTGGTAGCATGAGCATTCATAGACTTGAGTCTACTTCCTCAGGTGCATTTGGAGGAAGTAGACTTAAGTTTACAAAAGCTCATGCTACCAACTTCTTCCTCTCAGTTAGGGCCTAAGCAGACGGCGCTTTGCGCCGTCTTCAAGGCAAGGAAGGGGAGGGCCAGCCTCATGCTGGCCGCCCCAACCCCTTCCTGAACACGTCATTGGAGCGCCCATCGCTCCGCACAACCGGCACTCCGACAACGTACTTCCGCACACACTGCGGTGGAAGAGGCGCTGAAGGTGCGCCCAAGGCCTCTTGTGGCGCACCTTTGGTGTCTTGTGGAAGGAGCACTATTTTAGCGCTCCTTCCAGGGCCTCAGAAGCTGTGGGTTAGGGCCGAGGAGTGCGGCTACCTCGGCCCTGATCCGCAGCTTCCTGGGGCGGCCCATGGCCGCCCGTCTGCTTAGGCCCTTAGTCTCAGAGGTGCTACAAGATCCCTTTGCATAGCCTTAGAAGAAGGCAATGATAAACCCACCCTGAATAAATTCTGCCAAAGCAAAGCAAAGGCAAAGCAGCTTATTTATATACCGCTTCATATCACGCTATGGGATGTCTAAGCGGTTTACAACTGTGAGCTGATTGCCCCCCAACAAGCTGGGTACTCATTTTAGCGACCTCCGAAGGATGCAGGCCTGAGTCGAGCCTCAGCCCTGGCTGGTATTGAACTCGCAACCATGTGGTCTATGAGTGAGTGGCTGCAGTACAGGCATTTAACCACTGCGCCACCAGGGCTGCCATGATAGATTCACTTTAGGGTTGCTATAAGTGGGAAATGACTTGAAGGCAACAACAACATAAAGGAAAGTGTGTGCAAAAACGAACCCAGTACATTGCTGAAAATGATTATATAGAGTGAAATTGCTTTCAAAAATGTATGTTAGTGCAAACATTGAGAAATAGGTTTAAAATGATTACATACTTCTGTTCATATTTAAAAAAATGAAAGGCATTAATGGAACTGATATAAATGTAAGGTTGAAAGAAGAAGAAAATGATCCAAGCTGAGTTTGACAGATTGGCACCTCTGTCTGAAATACACAAACGAATAAGGATGTGTGGAAATGCTAGACAGGGCAGCCTGCCAGCTTGTGCCTGAAGGTGTGGGTGGGAAGGGGGACTGGGTAACATCCTTCCTCACCCACCTCTTGTTGGGACAGACTTTCCCCCAGGCGTGGGGTTGGAGTTGCTGTATGTTCCTTGGCGTGCAGTAAATGAAATGAAAAGGGGCAAAGCATTTCCTGGCAGTATCTCCACTCCTACCCCCCCCCACCCATCCACACCCATTTTGTAGCTGGGAAGAGAATATGTAGGTATCTTGTTTCCAACAACCACCCTGTCCCAATCCTTCTGACGGCCCTCCGCAAATGTTACAGCACATGAGCTTGCTGAATTGTTCTCTTCCCCTGTGTCTCCAGGTGTACTTCTGATCCAAGTGCATTACTGTTGCTCCTGCTCCTGCTGCTGTTGCAGTTCCTCTTGGTAATTTACCCCAGTCACTTCCACACCCGGACAACACTACACACAAACACATCTGCACAAATTGAGGATTATCTACACCTTCAGGATGGAGCTTCAGAAGATGGGAGAAGACATGGGTACTGAGAGGCTCAACGGGACCATACCTGATAGCGACAAAACTGCTGTCTTGGAGGATGGGTAAGTCTTTTGAGGTGGCTGTGATGCAGAGGAGAGGCAGGGATGACCATCATGGGAGAAAGACTTAATCCAGCTGAGGTGGGTGGGACAAAATGGTGGGAATCAGGGATTTAATGTAGGCAGAGTTCAGGATATTCTGTGCTCCCTCCCCCCAAAGGACAGGACTTGGGAGATCAAAGTTTCCACTGAACTTTGGGACTCATTGGATGAGCTCAGGTCAGTCTAGCTTTTTCAGCATGACCTACTTCATAGGGTTGTTGTGAGGACAAAATAGGAAGGTAGAGAGTCATGTTTGGCATCTTGAACTTATTGGAGGAAAGGCAGGGTATAAAAGTAACTAATAGATTAGCCTTCAGGACACACTTTTATAAGACCAGTTTCCTTGATAGCAGAGAACAACGAACAAGAGATTGTACCTTTTGTCCAGGTAATCAGATACTTATTTACAGTAATACTGTTTGAAGAGGTAAGAAGCAAACATACTTGCTAGTAGCAACAAGCAAAACCCACAAAAATCTTAGAAGCTGCTTTTCAGCCAGGAAGAAACCGTAAACTTTCCCAACCAACTTCAAATTTAGATATTTATTATTATACCTACTGAGATACTTCAAAATGTTTTTTCCACTTCTACCCAGGAAGGTAGAGTAACAATATTACACAGGGGCAACAAGGCATAGTGATGTTCCTTTTGGAGCATAATGTAACAACTCTTAATGGCATTACCCATTAAAACAAATATGACACATGATGTTTACTCCTTATTAATTCTTCTTTTTTTGGGAGCGTTTGGAGGAGATTTATAAAAAGCCATGTTATTTTTAAAATGGAATTTCTCTTAAAAGTAATGAACAGTGTACCGAATTATGAAACATTGTCAAAGGCCATTATTGTTGTTGTTTTCTTTCTGAGAAAACACCATTTTACATAACCAAACAGCATATTTGTATCAAAGTTGCAAAGCCTCCAGTTACTGATGGGGTCTGAAAATTCAGGACAGATTTTCTTTATTGCTTAACTGAATAGCAAATTTTCATTTTATTAACTAAGTACTAACTAAAGGAACACAGAAATGGGGAGCTGCAGGAAGCTTATCTTCTCTGCCTGCCTTGAGATTTTGAAAGAGCTTCTGATAGCATGCTTTGGGAAGTGACAGTCTCACTTCTGTCTTTAGCAATCCACCCTCCTGATGGCAGTGAACTGTGTATCACATTGTGCAGTTTTAATAGATCTAGAGATTATAATAAAGTATAGAAAGAGGAATATTTCTTCCCTGGCTCTGGTGGAACTCACTGGCACATGATATGGTTGATAGCCACTAGCTAAGATTCCCCCCTTCCCATCAAAGGAACACACAATTTGTGGGAGATAGGTTAATAAACAGTAATAGCTAAAATGAGAGGGTCCACCAATAGACACATTCTTGTTGGAGGACAAGATGTTTGGCATGAATTACAAGCTCAGCTCTTTTTTCTTACGGCACAATTATAGCACTTTGATTCTACTTCAGCTGCTGTGACAACATCCTGTGGAATTCTGGCATTTGCAGTTTGGTGAGGCACTTAAGCTCTGTTGCTAAGAATTAATTCTGAGTGCCCCCCTGAAAGTGCACATCCCAGGATTCCATAGCATGCAAATATGGTGGCAAAAGTAGGTGGAGTCATAGTGCTGTAACTGTATACTGTGAACAGGTCCAGGGCAGGGTGACCAGATGTCATAACTGCAAAGGAGGAGAAGGCACTTAAAATGTAGGACATTAAAGGAAAATGTAGGTTATTACAAAATAAAAGCCAGAAACACTGATATAAATGTAAATTCATGCTTCTTAGTCATGCTCAAAATGGATGACATTTTGGAATTCCTCCTGGACAGAAGTTGAAATGGAGGACCTGCCCTGGAAAAGGAGGACATCTAGTCACCCTGGTCCAGTGATGATGTTTGCGCTGCTGCAAGAGTGGAGCTTCCTCTTGTACTAGTTGCAGTTGGTTGGCTCAGGGTGCCATGTTAACACATTGCAGGCTGGGACCAACCAGCTGTGCTGGCTGTTTCCCAAAGAATTGAACCCTATGTGGGCTGGGCTGGGAAAGAAAGTTCTTCTCTGGTTTGCTCCTGGGACAAAGCATTCCTGAATGACTGCTATTGGAGACAGATTGCTGGTTGACGGGGGCCTCTTCCTTGTTTCGAGCAAAAGGCTGCTCTTATATATACAGTGAGCCCTTGTTGTCCACTGGGGTTTGGTTCTAGGACCCCCGTGGATATAAAAATCAGTGGATGCTGAAGTACCGTTAAATACAATGGCACAGTGAAATGGTGTTTCAAATATAAAATGGCAAACTCAAGGCTTGCTATTCAGAATTTATACTTATTTTGATATTTTCAAGCCATGGATGCTTGATCCATGGATAAAGAATCCGTGGATATGGATGGCCAACTATAGTTTCATTGTGAAAATCTTGTTGTTCAGGTTACAAAGCTATTTCTTGTTACTGCCCCCTGCTTCTGTGTGAAATATTGAGCAGGGTTGGTTTTTTACAAATGAGTCATTTGGTAACTAAATGACTTAAAAAAACAACAACTCCTGGTTTTAAAATATTGATGATTCTTTTTTTTTTCTTTTTTTTAAGTCTGGCCGTTATTTACCATTTCCAACCCTCATATTGGAACAATGACTGAATTTAATAGACCTGTATCCAGTGTCAGTTGCTTCTCTTTAATCCCTTTGTTTTATAATGCAAGAGATGCCATTCAGAAACAAATCCTCCATTGTGCAGGATACAAATTCAACCAACATAAATTCAGCCAAAACCACTTTCATTTTAAATGAACAATGATTATTTAAGCTAGTGGCCATAACATCTAAATTGCATTTTGCTACTTAATTTTCAGATTTAGTCCTATAGTGGTGTAGCTCTAAAATTAATGCAAACAAACAAACAAAAAGTTTAAACAGCAACAGCAACAAAAAACACACCCCGGGTTTATTTATTTTAAAAAGCCAACAACAACAATCTGGTCCTGTCCCCCCGACTCCAAGGAACTGTCACAATCCCAGTGGCTTGGATCTGAACTTTTCTTCCATGAGTGTGCTACAATTCAGTGACCAGGCTCTGCTGTCTCTTGCTTCCCTCCACAGCTCCATTTGTGTCCCCTGAAAACCTGTGCTTACATTAGGGGAATTCTGGGAATGGTGTGGCCTATAGTACAGGAAGCTACAGAGGGAGGGGGATTTGATGGGGGTACTGCCCTCCATGCACAAACAGAAGAGTAACTTAGGGGTTGTACAGACGGCCCGTAAGGGGTGGCTCTGTGCCACCCTGGGAGCACCAGATCAGGGCCGCAGCAACCACACACTGCGGCCCCAATCCGGCTTTTTGCCACTTGTTTTTGGGGCAGCAAAAAGCTGCCCTTAGAGCTGCTGCTGCGGCTCTTTTGTGCCCCTTTGGTGCAGCGTGTCTACACACTGCGCCAATGGGTGCCCTGGCGTGTGCGCTGTGAGGTGAGGCATGCGGCGTGATGGCAGTGTCGGGGCGGCCAGCGTGCAGTCTCCCCGCCCCAACACCCCCAGGCCGGCCCTTTTGGCCGGTCTGCACAGGCTGTTAAAATCTGAGCCATTGGCTAGGGGCTCATCCACATTGCACAATAATTGCACAGTGATGCCATGTTAACTACCATGGCTGTCCCTATGGAATCCTGGGGTTGTAGTTTGTTAGCTCCCTGGCTGTGGATTAGAAATGCCCCTCCCTCCACTGCAAATCCCAGGGTTCCATAAGATGTTGCAGTTAAGGTAGAATCATTGTGCAATAATGGTGCAGTGTGAATGGGCCCCTGGTTTAGATGTAATTATAGGCCAAAATTGTTGCGAATTCTGCCTTTTAACCCACCTTTAATGCACTTTTTATGCACATCATCTCTTTTTGGCATTTTTCACCAGTGAAAAGGGCTAACTAATTAGTTTCTAACAAGAACATAAATGCTACAAGTTATGTCCAAAGTCAGATCCTGGCTTGCTGATCACCTAACAGACTATGAAGGGGAAACTGACTTCAACTGTGGCTTGGTAGGGAAGTGATAAGGTAGGAGCCTGGGTTTCAGGCATAAAGGGAAACTTTTGCTTCCTTGTTAGTTAAGCCACTTGCATGGCTGGAAGGAATCAAGTGGAGCTAATCAAGCAGTAAGTACAAGTGTGTGCTTTCTAATGATAAGTCAGAATTGTTGCAGCCATTGCCCTTTTTGTGTTTACATTGCAGGCAGTTTTAGGAGTACATTGGCTTCATCAGTGAATACACTCAGAACCATCATGCAGGTGTTTCAAAAACATTTCAGGAATGTCCAGATTGCCAAATTATGCAGAAATATTTGGAGAAGGTTGCTATAGAACAACCATTTTGCTTCTGAATTTCTCTTTCTACTTGCCCTGTGGGTTTCATTCTGTTCACCTTTGTGCCTGTGTTACCTTTGTAGCTGTGGAGATGTACTTGACATCACACTGGCAGAGAGGTTCTGTTATCCAGGCATTGGGTTTTCTGTGGTGGTCACAGTTGCCTGTCCTATGCCATTTGTGCATACATCTCTATAACTCTTCCTCTGTCTTGTCTTCCCTTCCACTCTCTTTCCCCCCCCCCCATTTCTTCCAAAATTCAAATTCTGTGTCTTGAATAGAGCACCTAAACTGATAACAAAATGAATGCCATTTTGCTACTTAACAGAGCTCTCACTTGGTTACTCTTTGGCTGTGGAAATTTTTGTCACTGATGCTGGATATGAACAGCTGTATCAGTGGGACTTGGTCCAGCATATTTACTTTATGTCGCCTTCCCTTTCAGCTACGAGGAGGAGGAGGAGCATGTTTTGCCTGAGCGAGAGGAGTTCCTGCCCCATATTGACAGCAAGAAACTGAGCCAGTTCACTGACGTAGGTGATTGGTGCCATGGCCAAATATCCCCGTTTCACCCTGGGTAGAATATGAGAATCCTGACTCCCTTGCTTGCGAGAACAGAATGCAGGAGATCTGTTTCTTTGACATTTAATGCATAATGGTTCACCAACCTTTTCCTGACCATATTTAGGATTTACACACTGTAGATTTTTATGAGGCTGGCAGAGAGACCAAATGATATTGTAGCCATTGCACCTTTACCCTCTTCCATCTTACTTCTGCCAGCCCTTTGACCATTTCAGAGAATCTTTGGTGCTTAAGAGCTGAAGCACACAATCAGGTTCACACAGGGTCCTTTCATGCTACTCATTTATAGTACTGTGATTCCACTTTTAAGTGCCATGGCTGCCTCCTGTGGAAACCTGGAGTTTGTAGTTTGTTCAGATGTACCAGAAGAGGAATGGCTGAGAAATAACCCTCCCTCTATTGCTAATCCCAGGATTCCATAGTTTGTTGCTTTGGAAATTAAAGTGGAATCATGATGCTATAATTATAGCGTGAAAAGGCCCACCACATTGCCTTAAAAATAAATAAGTCTTGGATTTTATCATTCAGGCTGCACAGTGTGAGGGCTCCATTGAACATTCTCATATTTAAAATATTTCCTACTTATAAAAAGCCAGCATATCATGGAGAAAACTAGGTTAGTACCCATCTTCTTAACCCCCTATCTTTAGACATGGGAAGATATTTATTGTAAAGAGGAACATCATGATTCACCTCTGCCTGCAATCTTAAGTGTATCTCCAACCAGCAATGGCTACCAAACATGATTCTCTTGATAGCATGTGCTCCAGCCCTCAGCCATGCTATAGCCAACTGTCCTTTTTCCTTGTCTTGGATTCCTGTTTTTGATTTTGGTCACAAATCCTCTTTTTGTTTCTCTGCTTATTGCTCCATGACCTCTTTATGCTTTGTTGTTGATTACTTTGGGCATATGTGTCTGTTTACATTCACATTCTTTGGATTTATGAATCTGGATTTACCTAATTCCATGGTAACAGTTTGCAGGCTCTCTCCAGAAAGCCTTGTTTAGTACAGTAAATATGTATTTCTCACCTACTTCCTTCAAACAGTACATACACATCCCCTCCAGTTTGTGCTTCTGAAGTAGGATTGTATAATTTTCCTGTGCATAAGATAGAGTGTGGCCAGGTCAGGACAGGACTATCCCAGGTTCTCACATTTCAAGGCCAGACCCTGAGACCTAGGGATAACTCTTTGGGATGCCATAAAGGGCAGTCCCTGGTGATGTCATTAAGCATGATATGTTATATTATACAGAGTATGCCATTCAAATGAAAAACACCAAGTCTCATAAATAAGGAAATACCTATACAAACATATCTTTCAAAGTAGTGCTCTTGTCCTGCAATTCTTCCCCTTTGTCCTTAGGATCAGAGAAGAGGGGCTATTGCCCTGAGATCTGGAAACCCTAACTTGATGTGCTTTATTTTGCACATGGAAAAATCCCATTCTAACCTTCCCATGCTCCATCTGTTGCTGTTGTAATTATGACAGAGTAAAAGATTGTAGCAAGCTCCTGTTGGATGGTGACTGTGATGTGGTTTGCAGTATTATTTCCCATCTTGCGCTGCTTATGTTGCTTTGTGTTCTTTTAAAGGCACCACTATCCCATTGTTATTGTCCTGCTCCTCCTCCTGTTGTTGTCATCAAACACAAAACTGGAAACACAAATAAGCTTGAGACAGACTTAGAATCAAACACAAATAAGCTAGACTACAGATCCCCAAACCACCCAGCCAGCAAGACCAGGAAGAATTATGATGATTTAGCCCTGCAAAGTAAGTTTTCCAAGCTCAGGTTGGACAGTACATACTAGCAAGCCAGCACCAGAGACCAACCCCACTCCATTAACATCTCACTAAAGAATGTCAGTTCCATGTCAGTTAAGTCAGCCTTTCCCAGTCTGGTGACCCCAAGGGATGTTGGGTGACATAGCTATCACCATGCACAGCTGATGAGAGTTGTAGTCTGTCACACAAGGATGGTGCCAGGTTGGGGACACTAACACTGAACTTCTAGATCGGAGGGTTTGAACAAGTCTGGCATCCTGCAGGCCAAAGTGGAGAACCTCTGGCTCTCTAGATACTTTGATTTACAGCTCCAATCACACTCCAGCCCAGTATAGCCAGTGGTAAGGGATTGCAGTGGTGGTCGTCTAAAACATCTGAAAAGCCAGCATTTCTCCATATTCAGTCTAGATGTTCAGTCAGTTGATATTGCCATCATGCACTTTTCCCATTAGCCTCCTATTAGTTTATATATCAGTCAATCAATCATATTCATTCATTCAATCAATCAATCATATTCTGTTTTTCCCCACAAGTGGGGCTCAACGTGATTTGAGAATATATCTTCACCATCCAGTCTTTCCAATCTGCCATCCCTCCACATTTCAGCTGTCAAAATCCTTCCACTAATGTGTACCATCTTGTTTCATATGCCCTCAGGCCTGAGCAGAGTATCCATGAAAAGCCCCCAACCCCTCACAGTCTCAGTCAAATGTTGGGAAGGTTTGGTATTCCAGATGTTTTGACTTACAGCTCCCTCAGCCCAATCCATCATGGCCAGTGATAAGGAATTGTTGGCGATGTAGTCTAAACACTTGGAAGACCAATGTTTCTACATCCCTTGTCTAAATCCTTATGTTATTTTTGTTTATTAATTTATTGTGCTACTGCTTGCCCTCCAGAATCCTTTCACCTGTGAAAACCATAATCCCCTCATCCCCACACAGGCACCTCTGATCTTGCCAGCCTAAGCATTGTGTCATCCTATTTCCTTTTTCTGCTGACTCCCAGATGTATAAATTGCTTTGTTACTTATTTATTTGTAGTACTTACAGTGTTAATTCCTGTTTTTAAAGGATGCTGTTGTTGTTGTTAGCTACAGGTTGAGTCTCCTTTATTTGGAATTCTGAAATACTCCAAAAACTAAAACTTTTTTTCATAGGTGGCTGAGATGGTAACTCTTTGCTTTCTGATGGTTCAGTGTACACTTTGTTTAAATGTTGTTTAATGCACAAAATTATTTAAAATATAAATTACATGTTATAAGCTATGCGTATAATATGTATATGCAATGTGTTTAGACTTGGGTCCCATTTCCAGATATCTCATCATGTACATAGATGCAAATACAGGTATCCCCAAACCCCCAAAAATCCAAAATACTTTTTGGATAAGGGAGACTCAACCTATATTGGTTTGATTGTACATGTTTTGTATAGTAAACCACTTTGAGATTTTAAACTGAAAAGTAGTATGAAAATGTTCTTGAATATATGTTAGTGGAAATATTCTGCCTTTTCTTCTTTTCTCTGCACAAGAAGAAACATCTCTAACCATTTCTTCTGACCTGGCTTCTGTTTGTTTGTTTCCCTCTTATGCTCTGGCTTGCAGTTTGAGGGAAAGACTTCGTTTGGGATGTCAGTCTTTAACCTAAGCAACGCCATCATGGGTAGTGGCATCCTGGGCCTGGCTTATGCCATGATGAACACAGGCATTGTTCTCTTTGTGTGAGTACCTCTACCATATCACACAATGCCAAGGAACAAAATTTGGAAAACTACTTGCAAGTTGAATATCATGACATACTGAAGATGGGGCAGGCACACTTCTGACCCAAGAGGGCTGTAACAGATGATTTCTGGCCTTCTGGAAGGCTTTGACAACCCATTGCAGCCACCATTTTGGATAATTGGAAATGGAGAGTGTGCTGGGTGCTTGGGGTGGGATCAGGCAATGTTTTCTTAACCATGGAGTTTTGAAAATAGGTTCAGAACCTTGGTTATCTCCTTTAAAGTTCAAAGTAATATCTAGAGTGGATTCACTGATATGGAAGCCACTAGCTTCCTTGCCTGGCTGTTATCCTGTATGGCTTGGCAAAGCCTAGTAGTTCTGTATGTTTCATATGCTACAGTGGGCCATTCATTGACCTCTGGACTTACTATAGAGCCACTGACCTCCTGGTGGACTGGTGAAGTGTGGGGAGAAATCTGAAGATGCATCTTGCTCTTCTCCTGTAGCCAGATGCACAATTATTACATAATCTTCTGAGGTAAGCTGAGGTCCTCCAGAGGTCTCAGCAGATGATGTAGTCATTCAGTATATGGCTATAGGCACATAGCCAGATGTGTCTGCCACATGAACATGGGCACGCATGCACACACACCTGCTCTTTGCTGTGGGATGAGGCTGCAGCAACTCTACAATAAGTCTGGAGTGCGGCTTTGGTCACTGTAAAGTGGAGAAGGGAAAACAAAGGGGGTAAGCAGATGGGCGGCCATGGGTCGCCCCGGGAAGCTGTGGCACAGGGGCTGAGGTATCCGCACACGGCCTCGCGGCACAGCTTCGCCGCCCCTGGAAGGAGCACTAAAATAGCGCTCCTTCCACAAGTCGCCAAAGGTGCGCCACAAAAAGCTGGTGGCGCACCTTCGGTGACTCTTCCGTTGCAGCGTGTGCGAACGCTGCAGCGGGAAGGCATCGTCGGAGCGCTGGCCGTGCGGAGGGGCCGGCACTCCGCCGATGCCTTCGGGAAGGGGTTGGGGCGCCCACCATGCAGCTGCCCCTCCCCTTCCTTGCCCCCAAAACGGCCCTTTTAGCCGTCTGCTTCCTCCCAAACTTTGGCATTGACCCCTCTCTCTTATGCAGGTGTAAGGGTATAAAACTTAACAGAATGCCAGCCCTGTATGGGAGTTAGTTTTCAAGTTGAGACTTGGGAAAATCTAGAATCTATGCCCTTTCATGAAGAGAGAGTTTGTGGCTGACCTCTGTTGTTGTCCTTCTCTTATAGGGTGCTCTTGATCTGCATTGCATTGCTTTCTTCATATTCCATTCATTTGCTGCTGAAATGTGCTGGTGTTGTGGGTAAGTATTTCCTACTGTATGGATACCAGAAGTGGGATACAAAGAGTCAAGATTGTTCTGGCTGCAGGGACTAAAATCTAAGGAGTCTTATTGCTCTGAGGAAATTTTTAACAAAACTCAAGAGTGCTTGGAAAGAGACTTTGCTGTTGGTAGTGTGTTTACACAAATATTTATTGTGATCCTTTATCAATGGCAGTGTTTAGCTACATAGATTGTACTGGGTTTTGAATCAAAGCCAAAGCCTGCCAAACTTTATTTACGAGTGAGTATCCATAAAACAAACAGAATCACAGAAACAGAACAAACAGAGGGGAAAAATAGGAGAAAGGCACTGGAAACAAAACAAACTAAGCCAACTGGGAAACAATTTTCTTAGTGTGCCTGTGTATATTCAACTGTCAAATACATTTCTGAGAAGTATGTAATTCCTTCTTCAGGGGCAGCTATAAATAAACACAAAACACATTTAAAAGAGATAACTGTTGTAAAATTACTACTGTCAAGTTTATTCTTAAAGTATAACAAACTGAAAATTTGTGAAAAGCTCTGAGATAATATATACATAAACTGGTGGAAAATATCCTGTCACCTCCACCTTGGGAACAGTTGTGCTATGAGGGGAGGTGACAGTTCTTGGCATGTTCACCAAACTACACTTCCAAGATTCCTTGGGTGACACTATTATAGGGAAGCCATCTTCTACACAAGAAGATGTAGAACATCTTTCACACAAGATGTTCAGTGTGGAGTTTCCAATAGTGCCAGAACCCTGGTTTTTAAATTTACTGAGGGCCATTCGGGAAGATGCAAACTAGTGTTCCTGCTTGGACCTTCATGTCTGAAGAACACACGCAGCCATTTGTTTACTATTATTACCATAGAGTTGCACACTTTCTTGCCCTGCTAGGTTGGGGAATGCTATCTTCTGGAACAGCTGGAGCGGAGAGTCTGGTCATGTCTACAATGAGAGAAGATTCATTTGTAGTCATGCAAATGGCTGGAGCAATGGTGATATCAAGCAGGAGTTATGGATGATAATTAAAGTGATACCCTGACCACTTGCTTTTGAAATATTTTTAAAGCCCTGAATCCCACAGTACATCTCTCTCTCTCTTTCTCTTTCTATCTCATATCTAGGAATTAGAGCTTACGAACAGTTGGGACTCCGGGCATTTGGCCATGGTGGCAAAGTCGTTGCTGCTGTGATAATCTCAATACACAACATAGGAGGTAAGAACTTGTTTGTACTCTTAGTTTATTCCTTGCCAGTTCAGTGGAGGAAAATGGACAGGACAGTATGTGCTTTGAGGTTAAATAAACCTCTCCAATGGTGACTCAAATTTTGCACTAAAATAAGCATGGAATTCAATGTCCTGTACACATTATGCAATAAATATATTTGCATCCATTTGCTTCTGTTGCAAAATTTATCCTATTTCTGTACCTGAGGATCTGTTAGCCTGAAGAAGTGTGGGTGAGGAAGTCTGCACGGTGCCAAACCCTGACTTTTCACTGATTTGGGGCTTGGATTTTGCCAGTATTCCATGATGCACTTACATAATGGTATGGTGGAATATACCTCGCCCACCTGTTGACCTTTCTCCTCCCCACCAGCCAGATACAGGAAATCCTGACAGGTTTCTTTTTTCCTTTTCACAGCAATGTCTAGTTACTTGTTTATTGTT
Source organism: Phrynosoma blainvillii (assembly GCA_026167975.1). Taxonomy (NCBI): domain Eukaryota; kingdom Metazoa; phylum Chordata; class Lepidosauria; order Squamata; family Phrynosomatidae; genus Phrynosoma; species Phrynosoma blainvillii. The sequence continues at coordinate 183,737,754 of JANUYF010000002.1, forward strand.
AAATCTGAACTGCCACTTGTGATCCAAACCTTCTTAGGGCTGGCAAAGAACAACGGGTAAGCAAAATTACATCCATTTCAGTTCCCAGCTCCCATCTGCCCTTACCTTGTTTTGATTTGTTTTGAAATTCTCCCCCCCCCCCCCCCATTTATTATAATTTATTAATAATATCTTACAATATGATACTGTTTCCATATTTACATCTTACAGTTTTTTCTTAATTAATACTTCCTACTTTCCAGAAATTGGCTTTACATAACTCACCTTGTCTTTCATTACCATTAAATATATTTCTTATAATCTCCTATTGATTGAAATATTTTACCCTTATTATTATTCCACCTGTAAAAAGCTTTCTTTGTTCACTTAGAATCTGAGCCTTTACAAAAAAAAATATCACTCAATAAAACACTTTTATGCAATCTAATTATCAATACCACTTTTTGCTATAATTTTAAACTTTTAAGATTTATTTTTAAATTCCAAAGGACAGAGGATTTGCTTACTATACATAAAGCAATGAATACTCAGTGGCCACCCAATTAAAATAACAGAGAAGGGGTTCTTTTACAATTTGATACCTATCAATCAGTGCAAATTGTCTCTCTTACAGGACTTTACTATTGCTTAATCTCTGGAAACAGTTACTAAGTTAATTTATTGATTACTGCTACTTGTCGTATGACCTTGTCCAACCTGATGCTCTCCAGATGTGTTGGAGTACAGCTCCCATAATTCCACATGTCCCTACTAGCTGTGGGATTATGAGGATTTTAATTCCAACACACACCTGGAGGGCACCAAGATCCCTTTAATACTACACAATTACAGTGCTATGATTAACCTTTTTTGGCAGTCTCCTATGGAATACTGGGATTTGCAGTTTGGAGAGAGACTAGAGCTTGCTGGATGAGAATTCTAAATTCCTATCCCTAAATTAGCAATTAGAGAGCAAGTGTGGCATAGTGGGATGAGTGTTGGACTATGGCTCTGGAGATCAGGGTTTGAATCCCTGCTCAACCATGAAATCCACTGGGTGACCTTTGGTATGCCACATGCTCTCAGCCTCGGGGAAGGCAATGAGAAACCTTCTCCAAATAAATATTGCAAAAAAATAACAAAACAACAACAACACAACAACAACCCACGATAGGGTCGCCATAAATCAGAAACACCTTGAAAGCAGCAACAACAAGAACAAATTAGTAATCCCAGGATTCCATAGACTATTAGGATATTGATGTCCATAGGATAATTGCCATAGGATAATTGTACAGGTAGAGTGGAATCCTGACATTATAACTGCATAGTTTTAAAAGGCATCAAGCTGAGTAAGGGGCCATACAGACGGCCCCTAAAGGGCGGCTCTGTGCCACCCCTGGGAGTGCTGGATTGAGGCCATGACAACGACACACACCGTGGCCCTGATCTGGCTTTTTGCCACTCCAAAAAGAGCTGGCAAATGCTGCTCCCTATTGCCGCCGCGGCGTCTCTTCTGTGCTCCTTTGACGCAGTGTGTCTCGACGCTGTGCCAAGGGAGCGCCCTGACCCTGGCATTGGAGTAGAGTCAAGGTGGCTGGCATGCGGTCTGTACAGGCCCTAAGACTTCCTTAAAGCATTTCTGAGGCATTTCATAGGAAGGCTAATCATTCCAATTGAAAAATTTAATGGTTAACAATATACAGTCAGGCTTCCATATCCATGGATTCTTTACCCACGGATTCAAGCATCCATGGCTTGAAAATATTCCTAAAAAGTATAAATTCCAAATAGTAAACCTTGATTTTGCCATTATATATAAGGGACACACTTTCACTGTGCCATTGTATTTAATGGGACTTGAGCATCCACGGATTTTGGTATCCATGAGGAGTTCTGGAACCAAACCACAGCGGATACCAAGGGCCATTGTATTTGAAATCAAGAAAGTGTTGTTCCTATGCATTGGGTTGGTGAAAACACATAATGTCACCTTAATTAACAACAAAAGTGTCTCCTTGAAGATAGCACCCAGTCATATCAGTCACTTTGGATCCCATTTTGGGAGAAAGGTGGAATATAAATACAATAAATGAATAAATAAGTGGCTATTTTAAGGCCTGAACTTTTAATGACTGGCTTATAACCATTGTGATCTGGAATGAAATTGGAGATAGGGTGTCTGTGTGTATGTAAGTGCATCAAATGCATAAATGTGTGTGTGTGTGTGTGTGTATACACACACACACACCACATTGAGAGAAAGAGTAGATGAATGCATGAGTGCCTCTTGCTGTCTTTGTCCCACTTTTGTTTGCTCCAAGCTAGGCCTACTACTATGTAGCCTTCAGATCAGTTTTATGGAGGGAAACAGCTGGTCTTTTTGGCTCCCTTCCCCTTTCTATAAATGGATCCATCTGGGTCTTGCTGCCCTATTCACATGCCTTTCATGACCGGGAGAATTATGAGCAGAAGCCACCATTCTCTGTGCTCAGCGGTGTTATGACTTGGGAGGATTCACCCTTCCACCAAGCCTCCCAAACAAAAAAGGGGAAGGGAAGCAGGGATTACTAGAACAAGAAATGGATTGTAACCAGTGTTGAACACACTTGCGTTTCATGTTGAACTCAGGGCAACACTGCATGTCATGAATGGCCCTTTTCCCAATGGCCCTTTCTTCTGATCTGGTCAGATAAATATGGAAGAAATTCCTGAGAAGGATAAAATCCTAGTTCTCAGCTGGTTGGAGTAGGGTTTTCTAGGGGAGAAGGGAAATAGCTTTTGTACAAGTAAAACTTTAAATGTTCTTTCCTTCTCCTAGTACAAATCATTCCTTCTCAAGAAGTGATGTTTTGTACTGGCAGGAAGAAAGAATATTTTACACTTTACTTATACCAGTTATTTCCCGTCCCTCCCATAATTCTACATGTCCCTACTAGCTGTGAGGTTATGGGAATTTAATTCCAATGTACACCCAGAGAGCACCAAGAGCCCTTTAATACTTTGCCTTGTAGGAGAAGAAACCTCTGCTAGGGCAGCCTTCTCTATTTTGGGGCCCATTCACACTACACAGTTATAGAGCTATGATTCTACTTTAACTGCCATGGCAACATCCCATGTAATTCTGGAACTGGTAGTAGATAGAGGCATAATTAGAAACCTCAGCCAAGGAGCCCCTCCTCTGGTGCTTTTGTCCAAACTACAAGTTCCTCCCCAGGACTCCATAGGATACACCACAGCCGTTAAAGTGCAATAATAGTACTGTAATTCATTAGTGTAAAACAGTACAGGTGCAGTGGTTTGACAGTGCTTCCCACCATCCCCAGCCAGTATGACACCAGACTGGAGAAAGCCTGTATTATGATTACATTCCACTTACCTGTTGCAAAATGATTACTAGGCCTCACACTCCTAACTGTAAATGAGAAAATTGTTAAATATTCCAGTGAGTAAAGGCAGACAAGAGCAGCCCTCCCAATATTTGTTGGACTGCAACTTCCAACATTCTTTACATTTGTTTATGTTGGCTAGGGTTGCTGGGTATTGTGATCCAACAACACTTGGAAAACTGCTGTGCTGTACTTAATGCATATAATAATAATTTCACTGTGGCAGGTCTAGGGTAGCACTGTGGAGATTTGGACTATTGGCTCAGCTTGGGAAATCACTTTTGAAAGTATAGTCGCCCCTCCGTTCTCGTGGACTTGAGGTCCGTGGTTTTGAATATTCATGGATGGGCGACCTCCGTTAGAATCAATGGGGTGTGCCTCCTTCAAGCCTGTGGGGCTTGAATATCAGCAAGTCTCCATTTTTTGGGTGTGTGTGTGTCCGGAACAGATCCCCCACGAAAACGGAGGGTCAACTTTAATTTGTTCCAGTAGCTCATCATGGCGTTTTCAAAGGATTTCATTATTGCTAATTTTTAAAAACACTGGAATGAATAATTCCTGCTTTACTTGTTGCATTTATATCTTACATTTTCATTATTTTTGTTGTTGTTGCAGGAGAGCGGGGACTTAGGATTTATAAGAGAATGGGATAAAATTCTTACCAAATTTTTGAAAAATTCCTTGTCAGAATGTTTTTTTAAAATGCTCTTAAAACTTGACTTTTAAATGTAACTAGAAACCATTACCTATTATACCAATAGAATGAATGGGAACAAAGTTATGTCACTTTTGGGTTACGTTATGCTACTTTAAAAAAAACAGCTGTGGGAACATGTGACATTTGCAGGTGTTATTAGACAACAATTGCCATTGGCCCATGCCAGCATAGCCAATGGTGAAAGACTGACTAGGAGTTGATTTAGCAAAATCTTGGGGAGCTAGATGTGTCTTGTTCTTGTGTTATAGATAAATCCAATAATTTGTTAATTTGAAGATCAAGTTATGGACAATAATTAGAGACCCTGCCCCTAGTATTGAGGTCACTAGGCCATAGATTTCATCCTCTTCCCCAGTGTGTGCTATTTGTGTACTCCTGGCATAGTGAATCAGCTGCCTTTGCTTTCTTTGGATGAGAGAAAAACACTGGATTTGGGGATGGCGATAGAATGTGCCTGATGTTAGCTGGTTTCTCCAGACACTGGATGGCCATGGATGAGGATCCCCATGTACAACACACATGGTCTCACCATACATGGACCTTCCCTTGCATATAAAAAATAAGTGTTCTTCTAATTATTCACACTAATTAATAGTAATATTATGGCTGGAGAAAGGTTGTTGCTCCTGTGATCAGATACAGAAGAGCATATATGCCTCTGTTATTTGGTCAGTATCCCTTATCTGAAATACTTGGGACTAGAAATGTTTTGGATTTCAGATTTTTTTTTAATATTTTGGAATATTTGCATATATACAATGAGATATCTTGGAGATGGGAGCCACGTCTAAACACCAAATCCATTTATGTTTCACATACACCTTCTTATACCCATAGCCTGAAGGTAATTTGATACACAATATTTTAAAATATTTTAATAATTTTGTGCATGAAACAAAGTTTGTGTGTATTGAATTATCAGAAAGCAATGGTGTCACCATCTCAGCCACCCATTCAGACAGTTTTGGATTTTGGAATATTTTGGATTTTGGAATTCTGGATAAGAAATAATCAACCTGTACCTAGAAGAGGTCATTCCAGCTTATTTGTTATGGGTGAGGAAATCTGCCTCATTCCCATAAAGAGTCCCTCTTTGATACAACTAGGAACAGGAGCCCTGTTTTTCTTTTTCTTTTGCCTTTTTTCACCCAAAAGAGGCAGATACCACAGTGACTATGGTACTGTTTATGTTGCAGTGAGTGGTATATGAACGGGAATGTACTAATTATCGTCGTCACTGTTTGTGTCATCCTGCCCCTGGCTATGATGAAACATTTGGGTAAGTGACAAAGAGCACCAGCTGTGGTATGCTTGGACAAACACCATCTGAGGTGATATGTGTGTGTGTGTGTCTGCGTCACTGCTAGTGTTCCTTTTACCTAAGGGTTCATGGTAGTGATGTATTGATTTTTCCACTGGATTCCTGTGTGTAATAACTTCCCTTGCTGCCCCCTTCTGGAGGAATTAATTCTACTTTATGGCTGCATCTGCACTCCAGAAATAATCTAGTTTGACACAAGTTTATAACTGCTATGGCTCAATGCTGTGGAATTCTGGGAATCATAGTTTTTGAGAGATTTAGCCTTCTCTGTCAGAGAGCTCTGGTGCTACAAAAACAAACTACAGTTCCCAGAATTCCATAGCGTTGAGCCATGTAGTTAAAGTAGTGGCAAATTGGATTATTTCTGCAGTGTGGATGCAGCCCATATGAACGTAAGAACTGTCCATGGAACCTGCCAACCCAAGGAATTGCAGAACTGCAGAATATTAATCATTTTCTCTATTCCATGGTTTATGTCCAAGAAACAGGTTCCAAAACACATTGTTGCAGAACTAGGTTGCCATGTTGTTTGTTTATTTCCCTGTCTCTGCACCTCTAGAGTTTGACAAACAGAAATTAAACAAGTAAAGCTTTTTTAGCAAGGAAGTGAAGTAATGGGGAAAGCTTTCTTTGTTTTCTCATGGTGAGTGTTTCACAGCAGGTACCATTTTGGAAGAGGTCTTCTCTCCTATCTCTACTAAGATATCGTTTGCCACCTGCCATTTTTATATGTCCTTGGAGGTAGAACCCAATACTAATATCCTAATATTCATCCCCTCCCGCTTTATTTGAAAGGGTCATTTTGGTTATGTGATGGCATACCTAACACAGGTAGATGATGCCCATATGACTGTAGAAAGATGGAAGATTTATATCAGGGGTAGGCAGCCTTTCCCCTTTAAGGGCCGAAGGACTTCAGCTCCCAGAATCCTAGGAGCTATTGACCAACATGGGACTATTGGCCAACATGGCTGAGGCTTCTGGGAGCTGAAGTCCCTCGGCCCCTAAAGGGGAAAGGTTGCCTACCCCTGATTTATATACTTTTTTTCTGGAATAGTTTTTGTATTTGGGTAGAAGAACTCAAAACCTTGACCCTCCTTAAAAATCAAAATAACAACAAAACACTAACATTTTTATTAGCAAGAACTGATTATTTTGTGTCTTGTTGAACAACCAAGTATGTCATAATAGCCCTGATAAAGAGAGAAACATTTAGCCTGTCTGATGACAAGATATAATCTCAGTCCTATTTTGTATGTTTATGTTACCAGTTCAACTGTTTTAACTGTGTTTGAATATATTGGCTTGTTTTTATGGTTGTATGCAAAAGTTTGTTGGCTAGTGCAGAATAAATGTGAACTTGAACTTGATTTTGGAGGCTCAGCACCCCCAACATATCCAGTGTTTTGAGGGGAGACACACTTAACGGGTTGTTAGGTTGATTTGTTGTTGTTAACTGCCCTCAAATTGAGTCTAACTCATGGCAACCCCATGAATGGGACACCTCCAAGTCCCCCTGTCCTTGTCGCTCTGCTCAGGTCCTGCAAGATCAGGGCTATGGCCTCTTTGATTGTGGCTATCCATCTGGCATGTGGTCTTGCTTTCTTTTGAGATAAATTATTTCTCCTGTGTGTGGTGGGAATTGGTTTTGCCACTAGTTGTGGCACATCTGGAGTAGCTGGTGCCCATTTCCCTTCCCCTGAATGCTCCTAGAAGGAAATTATATAATGTCATTCATTGGGTGTTTTTGTAAGGGAAGAGAACAATGGTTAAATTGAAATGCTCCTTTTTTGTTTCAACCAATTCCACTAGAGATAGACAGAAAACAATTGCCCTGTCCCCCCTCCTGGATTAGAAGGGGTTTCTTTTAAAGGAATTCACTGTCTCACTGTTAGAAAGAAACTACAAATCACCCATTCCTAAAAATTACTTCATCCACCCCCGCAACAGAAATAACTGAAATGTTAATGTCAGTGATTTATCTTCCAGCCTGATTTTCTAAATGTATTTCTTCAATTAATTGGGGGTGCCTAATTGTTACAAACTGTAGCCCTTAATTTAGCTTTAATCCAGATATAGGGCTCTGCATCTAGAATGCTCCTAAGAGTTCTACATTTTCCTCATGATAGAACAGAAAAGGTTCTAAAAGAAAGGAAAGTTAAATTGAATTGGACAACCAAATAATTATAAAATGTTTAATAGTAAAGTAATTCTGATAAGAAATAACATGTTTGACCTAGCATGTGTCACATATGTATTAAATTTGGTCTAGGCAAATACAGGACATTAAGCTGATATAGGTGACTGGAATGCCAAAGTTGGAAGCAAAGAGAAATCAAAAACAGTAGGCAGGTTGGAGGCAAAAGAACTGGTGAGCATCTGATAGATTTCTGTAAAGTCAACAATCTATTCATTGCAAACACCTTTTTCATACAACCAAATAAGAGGCTATACACATGGACATCACCAGATGGCCAACACAAAAACTAAATAGATTATATAATCAGAAGCAAAAGATGGAGAAATTCCATTTTGGTGGCCAAGACTAGACCAGGTGATGACTGTGGTACAGATGACAAATTATTTATATCAAAAATAAGAGTAAAATTTAGGAAGAGAACAAAGCCAACATATCCAGTGCTAACCAACATATGTCAACAGATATGGAAAACAAAATGATAGCCAACAAATTGGAAATGATCAATATATATCCCCATCCACAAAAAAGGAGACATAAAAGACTGCAATAATTGTAGGACCATAGCTCTAATCTCTCATGCAAGCAAAATTATGCTCCAAATTCTGTAACATAGACTCAACCATACATGAAGAGAGAAATTCTAGAGGTTCAAGCAGGATTCAGGAAAGGAAGAGGCACTAGGGACCACACTGCAAATATATGGTGGCTAATGGAGTGCACCAAGGAATTCCAAAAGAAAATCAGCATGTGCTTTATAGACTACAGCAAAGTTGACTGCATAGGTCACGAAAGGCTATAGAATGCCCTTAAAGACATGGGAGTGCCAACACATCTGGTAGTCCTGATGAGGCATCTGTACTCAGGACAAGAGGCTAGTGTCAGAAGGGAACACAGAGAAACAGAAACAGAGAAACTGGTTCCCAGTTGGCAAAGGGGTCAGGCAAGGCTGTATTCTTTCACCCTATCTGTTCAACTTGTATGCGGAACATATACGAAAAGCAGGCTTAAACACAGAAGGAGGAGTGAAAATAGGACGAAGGAATATCAACAATCTAAGGTATGCAGACAACCCAATACTACTAGCAGAAAACATCACAGATCTAGAGCAACTAGTAAGGAAGTTCAAGGAAGAAAGTGCAAAGGCAGGCTTATTACTGAACATAGAGAAAAACAAAGATAATGACGACAGAGAAATTCAACCTAGGCAATGAGGGAATAAAAATAGTAAAAGATTTCTCATACCTAGGATCAAACATTGATCGGAGCAGGGACTGTAGTCAAGAAATCATGAGAAGACTAAGAATGGGGAGGACAGCTAAGAAAGAACTTAAAAAGTTCCTAAAATGTAAATTTAGACAACTGAGCACGAAAGTTAGAATCGTACAATCTATTGGTATTCCCTATTACCATGTATGGATATGAAAGCTGGACAGTTAAGAAAGCATGTAGGAAGAAGATCAATTCATTTGAGATGTGGTGCTGGAGAAGATTGCTGAGGATACCATGGACAGCCAAGAAGTCAAACAAATGGGTCCTAGAACAGATCAAGCCAGAAATCCCCCAGAAGCCAATATGATTAAATTGAGGCTGTCATACTTTGGCCACATCATGAGAAGGGATGACTCACTGGAGAAAACAATAATGCTAGGAAAGGTTGAGGGAAACAGAAAGAGAGGAAGGCCGCATGCTAGATGGATGGACTCTATAAAAGGTCACAGGTATAAGTTTTCAAGAACTGAGCCAAGCAGTAGACAGGGAATCTTGGAGATGTCTCATCTACAGGGTTGCCATGAGTCAAGATCAACTTGAGGGTGGATAATAACAGCAAAAAGGCAAATATTTTTTAGTATTGCTATTAAAATGATTATATTCATTAAAATGATTATATTCAATCTTCTTGAGGTGCTATTGTTTATTGTTGCTCTTTTTTTCTGCCAGAAACAGCTGTCTACCTTTTCAGACCATTCCATATTAAGTCACTAGGTTCTCAGTTTTGGGTTTGGAGTGGAAATTGAATGGTGTTTGGTGATGCCAGGAACCGCTCCCAGACTTTGGAATGGCCTGCCGGATGAGATCCGTCTAATTACCACTCTTGCTGCTTTTAAGAAAGCAGTAAAGACGGATCTCTTCCGGCAGGCCTTCCCGGAATAACTCTCAGCTGGGAAATGAGCTTTAATTTGTTGCCTCCGATTCTTTTATTTGTTATTATATGTTCTTATTTGTTTTTAACTAATGTGGCATTTTTAACTTTCTCTGTTGTTTAATTCTATTTTAAGGGGATGGGAGGATAGGATTTTGGGATGAGGGTTTGATTTTTAACTTTGTTCGGTCTTTATACTTGTTGTTCCCCGCTCCGATTGCCACACAGAGGGGCGGGTTATAAATAAAAATTATTATTATTATTATTATTATTATTAAAAGGGAAACTGTTGAATTTTTACCTGTACAGCTGTTCAGGATACTGTCAAAAGCAGAGTAACTTGAACCAATCTGGCCCCTACCTCAAATCCAGATGATTGAAACAAATAAAGAATCCAGGAACCTTTTTCAGCACTTCTTTTCCCTAAATGTAAACTCTCTGGGTGAACCCTTGGGATAAGGCTACGAACCAGAGCCATTCAAAGAGGTGGTTCACAGGTTCATGAGCCATCTGCTGCTGGTTGCAGGAGTCTTTCCAGGAAAGAAGGAAACAATGGGCACAAATACACTACCAGTCCCTGGCATATTGGGGGAAAATGTTGCTAGTCCCTCATATCAGATGGCTTAAGAAGCACTGAACTAGAGTATCAATTAAGTTTCTGTTGGATTCTATATATAAACTTGCTGAAATCCTTTTCATTCTCCATATAGGCTATCTTGGTTATACCAGTGGACTCTCACTTACCTGCATGTTTTTCTTTCTCATCTCGGTGAGTTGACAGGGAATTATCAGAAACTCCAGTTTTTCCCTAATGGAGGAGAAACAATACAGGGGTATACTGAACCTACAATATTGGTTTAGAAGGGAAAAATATGTCAGGAGGTCATCCACTCAATCCACTCCTCGCTCCTTTTTCGTAATCCTGGTTCTTACTATTATTGCTTCATTCCTTGCTTAGGTAATCTACAAGAAATTCCAGATCCCTTGCCCCCTCCATTCCCTCAATGACACCATGTGGAACAGCAGTGTTGTGGTTTCAGAAGAAGATACCTGCAGTGTGGAAGTCTTCACTGTCAACTCCCAGGTTAGGACTCTAGAGCCTTTGGGGGAAGTTTATTGAGTGAAGAATGGCTTTCTGGTTTGGAGAAGGTGTATTTAATTAAGTTTTATAAACAAACAACTGTATTTGTTTTTCTTGGGAAACTATATCAAACTGAAAGCCCTATTTGCTGAGTATATTGCATTTTTTGTGAATACAGAATTAAGAAATTCTGGCAGTGTCAGATGCTGATAAAACCTTAATGTTCCAATAAATGGGGAAAATATATGTGAAACAACACACTGGGACTGGAGAATATGTGCCCACCAGATGTTGCTGGACTGCAACTCCCATCAGCCCCAGTCATCATATCCAGTTATCATAGATCATGGCAGTCCAACATCATTTTTAGGGCCACAGATTTCCCTATTTTTACTATGCAGCAAAAGCAACTGGATCAAATAGATTTCCTCCAGATGACTGCAAAAATTTAGGAGAATTGTAATTCAGCTCTCAACTAATTTCCCCTACTAAAAGTTTATCTAGGCATCTGAAACCAGAATTGTGCAATTAGGCTAAGATAGCAGTTATTCATGAAACAGACCAGGATTGCTTTTACATCTGTGGTCCAAAACACACTGCAGAAATGATCCAGTTTGAGACCGCTTTAACTGCCCTGGCTCAGTGTTAGAGAATTGTAGTTTATTGCGGCACCAGATCTCTCTGACAGAAAAAGGCTAAATGTCTCACAAAACTACATTCCCCAGAATTCCCTAGCATTGAGCTAGGGCAGTTAAAGCGGTCTCAAACTGGATTATTTCTGCAGTGTCTTTTGGACCTATATCTTACTTGAGTAAGCACTAACGTTTCCACACTTACTGGTGGATGGTTTTTTTTTAGAAATACAAGTGATAGTTATAAATTTCATATTAATATGCGGCAGCTGAGAGCTAATAGTGAGAATACCATTAGGGGAAAAAAATCTCACTTTGTTTTAAAATTTTGTAGCTTATCTTACTGTTTAAAAAACAGAACTGATAGAGTATAGTGATGGGGTGGTGATGGTCATGGTGATGATGATAAAACATGTGGTGGGAGTTCCAGATTTCCAACCTGGCAACTGGAGCAGCAGAGAATGGACTGCATTTCCTTTCCTTTTATAGACAGCATATGCAATTCCTATCTTGGCTTTTGCTTTTGTCTGCCATCCGGAGGTGCTTCCCATTTACACAGAGCTGTCCAGGTGAGTAAACTGAAGTAATGGACAACTATTAAGGAGGGTAAGGCTATTTTAGGCCCCCTTTACACTGCAGAGTTACAGTGCTGTGATAGCATTCTTAACTATATTCTATGGAGTCTTGGGATTTGTAGTTTGATCAGAGGAACCACGCTCTCTGGCTAAGAATACTAATGCTCCTCTCTTAAATGTAGATTCTATAGGATGGAGTCAAGGTAGTTAAAGTAGAATCAAAGATGTATCAATGTGCAAATGGGAACATTACAGTTAACCCTATCCACCAAAAGTAGAACAAAAGGCAAATTCTTTTGAACTACAAGGGAGATTTAAAAAGAAAATACTGGGTGGAAAGAGCCTTACACAGTTGGCCTGCTGTATCCACTGATTTTTTTATGCATGGATTCAACCATCCACAGCTTGAAGATTTTAAAAATATATAAATTTCAAAAAGCAAACCTTGATTTTGCCATTTTATATAAGGGACACTATTTTACTATTCCATTGTATATAATAATTCTTGAGCATCCATGAATTTTAGTATACACAGAGGGTCCTGGAACCAAACCCCAACAGATACCAAGGACCCACTGTGTAGCAACAGTTCACCTATGGGCTAAATTATCTATCAGGTCTTGTTCATTTGCTCATTATATTACTGGCCATTGGTTAACAAGAGAGCCAGCCCTGGTGGCGCAGTGGTTAAATGCCTGTACTGCAGCCACTCACTCATAGACCACAAGGTTGCGAGTTCAATACCAGCCAGGGCTGAGGCTCGACTCAGGCCTGCATCCTTCCGAGGTCGCTAAAATGAGTACCCAGCTTGTTGGGGGGCAATCGGCTCACAGTTGTAAACCGCTTAGACATCCCATAGCGTGATATGAAGCGGTATATAAATAAGCTGCTTTGCTTTGCTTTGCTTTGCTTTGCTTTGCTTTGCTTTGCTTTGCTTTGCTTTGCTTTGCCAGTGTGGTGTGTGGTTTGAGTGCTGGACTAAGAGTCTGGAAACAAAGTTTTGATTCCCTGCTCAGCCATGAAACCCCACTGGGTGGCCTTGGGCAATTCACATGCTCTCAGCCTCAGGGCTAGGCAATGACAAACCTCCTCTGAACAAATTGTGCCAAGAAATCCCCATGATAGGTTCGCCTTAGGGTTGCCATAATTCAGAAACAGCATGAAGGCACACAACAGCAGCAAGAACAAGTCCATCAAGGACTACCATCTTGACCAGTTGAAGGTGCCTGTGCTCTGAATTCCACCCTTCCACATCAGGACATTGTAGCCATTGGGAATCTAGCTTTCCACTTCTTGGTTCAAGTGATTGGAAGAAATCCCTTTCTTTGGGAATGGGGTTTTTCAGAGGTTTCTTGTCATACCTCAGAAGGGAAGCCTCTTGGCTCTGTGTGCCGCATTTTGCTTCCTTAGCATTGATCCCAGAACAGTTTTGCTCAGGAGGCAGCACCAACAAGAAGAAAAGCAGGATGTGAGAAAGTTGCACCAGGGTGGAGGCTTCACAGTTATGACCTGTCATTTAGTAATAGGCAGAGTAAGTGCCATGTAAATTATGGAGCACTCTCATCCTACTTCACCCAACCTTCATTTATATCAAATCTTTAGCACAAAATGAGATATGGCCTTTTAACCTACCAAATGTTTCTTACATTACAAATATAAAATTGAGATGACATGTTCTAGTAAGAAATTGGATCTTGCCTTACACCCAATCTTGTATGAGTAGAGCTGGCATGGTCACTCCGCGATGGGTTTGGGGCCTAATGGGTGCCAGGAGAAGTGACCTATCTGTGTCTTTCCTAGGGCTTCAAAGCGTCGGATGCAGAATGTAGCAAATGTCTCCATCCTGGCTATGTTTTGCATGTACCTGCTGACTGCCATCTTTGGCTACCTCACTTTTTATGGTAAGGAAAAAAAATCCTAATAGGGATAATGTTTAATTGTTTTTTTTTATTCACAGGAAAGGAATTAAATTCCTCTCATTTTCCTTAACACTTCCTCAGCTTCCAGAGGCATGAAGCTTCATTTTCTTGTTGCATGGCATTCCTTAATCCTAGGTCAAGAAAATTTCCTTATTTGTGGAGCTTACTTTTTCCTCCCAACTGAGAAGAAAGGAAAGGAAGGAAAAAGCATGGTGTGCCGTAGGATAGGCAAGAATCACTTTGAAATGTTTAAACTTCTGGCAGAAGTACAGCATTTCCTAAACCAATGCTGGGAGGGAGACTCTTGATCCTCCAGACGTTTTGGTCTTCAGCTCCCAGAACTCTCAATAGTAAGGGATTGTGAGAGCTGTAATCCAAAATACCTGGAGGGCAAAAAGTTCTGTATCCCCGCCTCTATTTAGAAACCTTGGCAATAGGAGTATTGATGATATTTCTACCTTACCTTTCCTCCAAGAAGCAAAACATGGCATACATGGTCTCCACCACCACCTCTGAGCCCCATTTTGTCCTTGCAACAATATTAGAAGGGCAGTTTGCAGTGGAAAGACCATGACTGACCCATAGTCAGACTATGAGCTTCATCATGAGGGAATGGGTAGGGGTTTTTGAGGCCATGTTTCCCTAGATACTGGTTTAGTGTGCTAATCGCACAACTTGCAAACTGTGGTGAGGGAGAACTGAGTAAACAGAGCACAAATAGTATAGCCTAAAGACTAGGGGAAACATAAGATAACAAACTGTTAGGGTGGTAACTAATATTGATTGTTTAATGCTACTGTTATGACTGACTTATAGGTGTATTTTACTTTAATCTATGTTGTGACTGCCCTTGGGTTTCAATGAAAGAGATGCAGGATATAAAATAAATAAATAAGTAAATAAATAAACTTAATATAACAAGAGAGTTCATAACTGGTCGCTCAGTGAAAACTGAATATTGCATACCTGGAGTGCTAATGATGCAGCCTTCCAAACGTTTTGAACTTTTAAGTCCCAGCAGCTCTGATCAATAATGAGGAATGCTGGAGTTGCAATCCAGCAACATCTGTGTGTGTGTGTGTCACATTGTTCCCATACATAGTGTATATAATGATTTTTACAGTAATCTATGCTGACCTAATAGGATATACATTATATCCTATCAGATGTATTATACTCTAAATTTTTGGGGGGCACACACAGATTACTGTACTAAGAAGAAATTTCCTGGGAATGTGTACACTTGACATAACAATCACACCCAGTTTTTGTTAAGATGGGCCCAAAGCAGAACAGAAAGGGACAGAAAAGGTATGTAAGCAGCACAATTTTCACCCCAAACCCCCTGCTTGCTCAGAACAGCCTGATGTGGAAGTATCTGTGGGGTTAGGTAATACAGTACAGCCAAAGTTTGGGCAAAAATAAAAATAATTTTTTTGTACTGAATGTCTCAGAATCTTCCAGCCAGCATGGACAGTGGTTATGCTGGCTGGAAGATTCTGAAAACTGTAGTTAAAACAAAAGCTTTTCAAGCTTTGAATAATCTGCTGTGGCCTGTTGTTTGTAAGAGACTTTCTTCTTGGCAATTCCGTCTTTGGACCTTCACCTGCCTAAATCCCTTTCCTGAAGTTGCTCCTTATTTTTATTTTTTTATCAGTAGGTGTTGTAGCATTTCTCTAAGGAACTGGAGGCTCTTCTCTTCCTGATGTTGTACATGTATGTGCCTTCAAGTTGCTTGTTGACATACGGCAACCCCACAAATTTCTTAGGGTTTTGTTAGGCAAGGAATACTCAGAGGTGGTTTGCCATTTCCTTCCTCTGAATTATAACTTGGGATTATTCTCACAATAATCCTGTGAGGTAGACCAGGCTGAGAGAGGGTGGCCAGCTCAAGGTCATTTGATGAATTTCATGGCTCAGAGGCCATTTGAACCTAGATTTCCCAACACTCTGGTAATAAACTTTCTTTTTGGTCTTGAGTCCTGTAGAGATTATAGATTTAAAGATCTCTTGATGGGAAATTGGAGGAAGAGGGAATCAGTCCTTCCCTCTGGGCTCCCTCTGTTGTTTTACATGTATGACTTCTTTGATGCCCTGCACTTAAACTTTTTGCTTTCTGGCAGCGGGTGTTGAAGCAGAGATGTTGCATACTTACATCAAGGTCGATCCTGGGGACAAGCTCATACTCTGTGTCCGTTTAGCTGTTTTGCTGGCTGTGACGCTCACTGTGCCTGTGGTTTTGTTTCCGGTAAGAGACTCCCTTTCTACATTTCCTACCCCAATTGTGGTAGTGCATCCATTTGAGCCCTAAGCAAGAGAATCTCCTATAATCTGCTTCCATAGTTTCAGAAGTTAGAATGGCTGGCTTTGGTAATAACTAATGGAAGCTGGTTTAAGGTTTGGCGTGATCAGGAATAATACTTAACATTTATATTTACTTTTACTGTAACTAGTCCTAATTATATGCAATTTAAACAATCACATCTTCTTTTACCCTGTTTTATACTTCACCTCTGCTTCATTTTTGTTCTCTGTGGCCTCTCGCCTATTTTCAAGACCAGTGATTCCCAACTCTGGCCTTCCAGGTGTTTTGGACTTCAGCTCCCAGAATCCCAGGCCATTGGATAAGATAATTGAGACTTCTGGGTGCTGAAGTCCAAAAGGCCAAGAGGACCTGAGTTTGGGAATCATTTGACCTACAGATTCCATCTGCCCTAGTCAGCATAGCCAATTGTATAGGATTATGAGAGTTGCAATTCAAATACTTTTGGAGGGCCATGGTTCAAATACATTTGGCCTACAAATTCCATCTGCCCTGGCCAGCATATCCAAAGGATTATGGGCACTGTAGTTCAAATACATTTGGAGAACCACAGTTCAGATACATTTGGCATACTAATTCCATCTGCCCTAGCCAGCATAACCAGTTGTATAGGTTTATGAGAACTGCAGTTCAGGCACAATTGGAGAGCCACAACTGTATCCTTGATGTATGCAGATGAGAAACTAACAGCCCTTATGACCCTTTTGAGTGTTTCAAAAAGTGTTGTATACATTATCTCAGAATTCCTTGTAAGAGCCTTGTTCAGTTGGCTAGTCCGTTTCTTGCAGCATTTTGAGGGTGCATGAAGTGGCCAATGAAACCTGAACGGGCTAAGTTATAGATCTCCCTGCACGTCTTTCTAAATGCAGGGGAAAGAGTTGGGAAAGGGGTTGCCTGTCCCACAGCACTGGGCTTGAATCTTCATTACAATAGCTGTCGTTCTCCTGCAGTGCAAAGCAACATTTCTGAATATAAGCAGACTCCTCCATTTGAGCAGTGAGCAAGAGGAACCCTGCAGCATCAGAGAGTGTTAGTTTCACCTTGAGCCCCATGTATCGCTCACACACTCTCGGTCCTTCCTAGATCCGCAGGGCCATCCACCAGTTGCTGTTCCATAAGAAAGATTTTAGCTGGGTCCGCCATGTCATAATTGCCTGCTGCCTCCTTGTCATCGTCAACCTCCTTGTCATCTTTGTGCCAAACATCAAGGACATTTTTGGAGTTATTGGTAAGCCTGTTTGATCCTCTAGTTTCAAGTGTGTGTGTGTGTGTGTGTGTGTGTGTGTGTGCGTGCGTGCATGCGCGCATATGTGCCTTCAAGTTACGTGTCACCTTACGGTGATCCCATGAATTTCATCAGGTTTCCAAGTAAATAACCAGAGTTGACCCTGCTTAGCATCTATGTTCAGATGGGATCTGGTGCTTGAAAAGTATTTAGACTAGCTCCCAGTTTCAAATACTGAGGGGATATTCAATGCTTGTTATTTTAATGCTTCCCTTGGCTCTTGTTGCTTTCCTTTAACTGATTTTTTCAATCTCTTTTTTTATAAAATGAGATATCCTTCCTTCCTTATCCTTTCTCGTAATGCGCAACTCAAGGCAGCTCACAAAACTAAAGATAAAAACTAGTAATTTGAACCTCCTTTGAATAAATCTTGCCAAGAAAAGTCTAGCATAGTATTACCACAAGTCAGAATAAAGCTGAAGGCACATAACAACAAAAATGACACATACATTGATTAAATACATAAATCATACCATAACAGACCAACTCGGCATGAGTATTATACTGGTTTCTTCATGAAGCAAAAGGAATGGGATGCTGCTGTTGTTGTTAGGTGCCTTCAAGCAGTTTCTGACTTATGGTGTCCTTAAGAGTTTTCATAGGGTTTTCTTGGCAAGATTTGTTCAGAGGAGGTTTGCCATTGGCTTCCCCGGAGGCTGAGAGCATGTGATTTGCCCAGGTTCACCCAGTGGGTTTCATGGCTGAGCTGGGAATCGAACCCTCGTCTCCTGAGTCATACCCCAACACTCAAGCCACTATTCACTCTGGCTATACTATCCATTTTTCGGAGACCATACATAGTCTCCCTCCCCCACCACCACACAGTTTACATTACCAATGAAAGAGTATGTGTTTGACTTGAATTATGCTGGCAAAGGCTAATGGGAGTTGTAATTCAACAACTTCTACATTGTGGCCACTGCTGATTTACAAATGGCCTGTGTGGAAAGCCACACATATAGAGAAGATGAGGAGATGGGGGTTTCTTAGTATGGTTAATACTGACTAGATAACTTTCTTTGAGCCACTTTTAAGAGAATCCTGATTCACTCTGACATTTTCTCTGGGGGGGTACAACTTCTAATCTATTGCCCATAGCTGGAGCTCCTAAGGGGTCAGTGACAGATCCGTTTGTTTGTTTATTTGTTCATTCTTTCATTCAGTTATTTCAGTTCCAGTTTTCAGAAGGGTAATTTACAAAATAAGAATAAACAAAAATGTGAAAACAAAATAGTATTGATGGTTGTAATAATAAAGCATATTCAAGAAACTTTTGAAATGGTAGTAGCAGAGAATAAAAAGTCTTTGCTTGGTACAAAATAACAGTAATGGCATTATTGTACTAGGGAGGCTCCTGGAAGAGGGAGTCACACAATTCTCCATTGTGCCCAAATGTATGTAATTCAGTCCTGGTGCCGAGTTGTGTCTTTGAAAAAGTACCATATATACTCAACTATAAGTCGAGAACTTTATGCCCCAGAACTGACCCTAAAATCCTGGGTAGACTTATATACGGGCCAATACACTAGTACTGCTTAGAAAGGTCCTAAAACTAAGCAAGCCCGATGCCCCAGTCTTCATTTAACACCAATTCCTTCCCCCCCAGTCCGTTTTGCAAGGAAAAAACTCCCGATTTAAAACCACTTGCTTCTCTCTCTAGTCCCTTCTGCAAGACCTTTCTTCCTATGGAAAAAATTCCTGATTTAAAACCACTTGCTTCTCTCTCTAGTCCGCTTTGCAAGACATTTCTTCCTATGGAAAAACTCTCCATTTAAAACCACTTGCTTCTCTCCCCAGTCTGTTCTGCAAGCCTTCTTTTCCCGGGGAAGAAACTCCCCATTTAACACCACTTGCTTCCCTTCTCAATCCAGTGTTGAAACTTTTTCTTCAGCACCTAGGAATCGGTGTTAGGCAGTTGGGAGAGGTTCAGAGGAGAAGGAGGTACTGAAGTGCTATTTCCCCCTTTCCATCCTTCCTTATAGCTCTCTAAGTTTTACCCTTGACTTATTCATGGGTCATATCAAAATCCAGGATCTTGACCCTGAAACCTTCCTCGACTTATACATGAGATTGACTTGTACACAAGTATATGTGGTACTTTGAGGAGAGAATTGTTGAGTGTGGATATGAAGTACTGTGGAGGTGTAGTTCAACCCTTTCACATGTAGTTTCTCTGCTTCAAATTCTATTCCACCTCCAGTGTTTTTTCCCTTCTCCTGCAGGATCCTAAAAACGTGTTTGCTATATAGTGTAAAATGGAATGTTTGATAAAATAAAGTGTTTCTTCTCATCTGAAATAGCTGGAGTGGGATATTTAAGGGTTTTCACATGATTCAACATATTTCAGCAAAATCTAGATCAGGAAGGGACCAAGCCAATATTATCTGCACTGAGCCACATTAGCAGTTGAGGGTTTATTGCTGTAACCCTGGAGTGTTTCCTAATTCCTCATCTCCCAATATAGAAAACTGGGCTATGGAGTTGGCAACCCTAGCCTCCAGAAAGCATGCACTGTTTAAAAATAGATCTGTGCTCAAGAAATAGGTCTTATTTCAATTGTCCTGGCCAGCTGCCATTAAAAACTTGCTGGAAAATTATAAGGCTAACAGAAACAAATGCTAATTATACTGGCAAAACCTTTCAGTAGATATTAATAGCCACCGGTAAGCTACACAAGAAGGAATAGGAAACAAGCTGCATTAAGCCATCAATCCTTCAAGATCAGTATTATTTGTGCCTCTCTGTGGCTTTAAAAAGTGATCTTTCTCAGATATATGTTGGGGATGCCAGGGATTGAACCTGGGACCTCCTGTGTCCAAGGCATGTACTACAGCTCTTCCTAAAGGCTAAATTTCATTTACAAGTTATAGTCCTACTGCTTGTGTAATTCCTTAATGTCTGGAGCAACATTTTTTAATTTTATGAACAGTGTTTCAAAGCTCTTGTCGTTGTGTGCCTTCAGGTTGTTTCCAACTTATGGTGACGCTAAAGTGAACCTGTCATGGGGTTTTCTGTGGTAGAATTTGTTCGGGGGGGGGGGAGGTTGATTTTGCCTTTCTCTAAGGCAGAGAGAGTGTGACTTGAAAAAGATCATTCAGCAGGTTTCCAAGGCCAAGCAGGGATTTGAAACATCATCTCCAGAATCATAGTCAATACTGAAATTACTATACCATGCTGGCTCATTTCAGAGCTATACCGTATGTATATTTGGGACAGATATATAGGGCAATCAGAACCACTCTGTTCTTTAATTGTCTTTCTCAGTTTCCCAATATCCCCTTCCATCTGTTTATCCAGCAGGGAAAACTGGAGAGAATTGCAGATAGGAGAAATGAGAAGCAGTGAGGAATAAAAAAAGTAAGAATGAGAAGAGAAGCAGGGGGAGACTGAGTAAATGCCACAAGAGAGTACAGTACAGATTATCTATCCCCTTCTGTTCTCTAGCAAACTGTTCCTACCTCTGCAGTCCCCTTTTCTAGGCTAGGGCTTTCTTAGTCTTTCCTAGTCAAGAGCTAGGATAGATGTCACATCATCTGACTCCATATTCCTCTCTTTTATCCCCTCCAGGTGCAACATCAGCCCCCAGCCTCATCTTCATCCTTCCCAGCATCTTCTACATCCGCATTATCCCCAATGAGAAGGAGCCACTGCTGTCCAGGTCCAAAATACAGGTATTAGGTGATGGAAGATGGGTGGGACTGGGACTCCATTGTGGGTGGGTGGGAGCATGGAAGATATTTTAGATGCAAAAGAGATGCAGTGACAACCCACTGCCAAAGCAGCCAAGCTGGGATTCAGTGTGAAATGAGATGCAGTAAGATTACAGTGTGACAGACCAAAACAAAAGTGGAACTAGACAGTATTCTTAAAGCTCTGTTAAAATGTCTGACACACATATACCAGAACAAAGACAATCACTACTGGTTGGGGGACAGTCCCTGTCCCTCTCAGTTGGAGGGCTTCTACAAACCTGAAGGATTGCAACATGGGGAGTGGTGAATTTCTGCACAAAAATAGAATGTGGTGATAATTGGGGTGAAGGAGTTGGGTTGACAGCTGGGCCTGAGGACAAGATAATCAGGAATGAAGAAGATGGGTGATGGAAGGGGGATGGTCAACAGTTGTGAATAAAGGATATGGATAAAGGACCTATTATCCTTCCTCATCTATACTTTCTTTCCACATGCAAACAGGCATGACTGTTGAGAAGAGACTGTCATGTGTATAATTTCTTCTTTTTCTTCTGCAGGCTGCCTGTTTTGCAGCGCTGGGCTTCATTTTCATGGTGATGAGTCTCAGCTTTATCATCGTGGACTGGGTAACGACAGGAAAGAGCAACGGGGTGGGGCACTAACACCCTCCTCCCCTCTCCCAAGAGACACAGGGCTTGTGACCAGGGTGGACCAACCAGGGCTAGAGAAATAGCGTCAGCCGCCTCCAGATCTTCCATCGTTCCTCCTGGAGAAACCTCCGTTCCCTGCCCATCATTATGGAGAAACAGCAAAGAGCATCCTTCGCTGCTGCTTCGGAGGCAGCCCATAGTAGCCAGGAATAGCACGGGAGCGCTCCTCCATCTTTCTTGAGCTCTGGGGCTACGAATCCAGTTACCTGAAAGAGGATGCCCATGTTGCCATGGATAAACAATTCTCTGTCATTGTTTTTTTTGGTGCTATGAGAACACAGCTGACTACCACAAGCTTTCTGCTCCTGTGGTAGCACAGTGCTCACTCCAGGCCGTTTTTATCTCCCTGGAAGTGCGATATCCATTGCCATGTGCTGTGGGTCACAGCAAAAACTGTGTGGGTTTTGTGGAGAGGGTGGGGAGGGCTTGGTCCAAAGTGACAGTACCATTGCTCATCAAAAGTGGTGACACCCATCTCCACAAATTAAGGAATCCCCTGATTGGTCTCCCCCTTTTGTCTCTTTTTCCTGTGCTGTCTCAGTGGCACTGTTTTGTTTGCTGTCTCCGCTACTTTGTAGTTACGAAAGGTAACAGGCCCTGCTCTTCCATTACTGTGGAGGCAAAGCCCTAACTTCCATGCATCTGCCTTTCCCCCTGTCTGTTATCTGTTAGACAGGGATCAGTGATACCGTGATACCATTTGTGCCTGGGGATTGTAGCCCCAATGTTACGGAGGGCAGCCAAAGCCAACAATGTGCCCCCCCCCCGCACTTGACAATCTAATTTATTTTTTGCTATTATTTAATTTGGACCTGGCTACTAGACCAAAGAGTACAATATAACCATCCCAGTGCCTACGGCAGTTCATGCCAGGATTCCAGATTTCTCTTAACAGAGGCAAGGTCTGGGGTGTTGAAACAAAGGAGGATGGAGCAGAGCCTGGACTCCTGGGCAATCTCCCCAGTTCTGGAGGTGGAGTATGTGGAATGAGTGTTATAAGTTACAACAGGAGGTTTTGGAAATAAGTATTTGAAGCTTGTGAGAAAGAAATGCTGCACTCCCACGGCTTGGTCAGAGGGGGTCCTTGTTCTCTCCTATTGGCAAGTGATGCTAGATTTCTCCGGAGGCCACCCAGAAAAGCATTAACTCCGTTCTACACTACAGTACTGTTGATTCCCCTCTGGAACAACACCTGGGCCATAAGGATTGACTCTCCAGAGGTTGTACCTGAATTGTGGCTTTCATCTGTTGCACTCTGAGAGCTCCAAAGTGCAGTGAGGTGACTTGTGTGGTCCAGTACAGGTTAAAATACAGTCGGATCTCCACATTCATAAGAGTTAGCATGCAGAATCCCTGTAGAAGTGGGGAAAATGTAAATATCTCTAAGCCTCCCCAAAACATAACCCTTAATATTGTTGACCATATTTCTGACACACAGTTCTTACTGTACTGTTATGAGACTTGCAGTACAGACAATTTCAGAGATATAGCCATGTTAGTGTGGAATATCAGTACACAGGGATCTTGTAGCACCTTGAATACTAGCTGAAAGAAAGAAGCTGATAGCATGAGTTTCCGTAGACTTGATCTACTTCCTCAGATGCAAGTCTACAAAGCTTATGCAAAAACTTATTTTGCAGTTAGTCTTAAAGTTGCTACAAGATTCCTTTCAGTACAAAGACACATTCAACCAGTGTTTAGCATAACTACAGTATGGCTTTTGTTGTTAATTGCACTTGAGTCTACTCTGACTCATGTGGATGAAACATGTCCAAGCTCCCCTATCCTCCTCTGCTCTGCTTAGGTCTTGTAAATACATATCCTTGACCTCTTTGATTGAGTCCATTTATCTAGCTTGTGATTTTCCTCTCTTTCTATTTCCTTCCACCTTTTCTAGCATTATTGTCTTTTCTAATCAGACATGTTTTCCCGTGATGCAGCCAAACTACAACAGCGTCAGATTGATCATCCTGGCTTTACAGGCTTGATCTGTAGTACAGCCATTTGTTTGTCTTTTTGGTTGTCCACGGTATCTTCAGCACTTTTCTCCAGCACCACATCTGGGATGAACTGATTTTCTTACAGAATGGCATTACAGTATCTGTATTGTCATGTATTGGAGCAATGAAAATAG
The DNA here is from genome assembly GCA_026167975.1 of Phrynosoma blainvillii. Lineage (NCBI taxonomy): Eukaryota > Metazoa > Chordata > Lepidosauria > Squamata > Phrynosomatidae > Phrynosoma > Phrynosoma blainvillii. The sequence continues at coordinate 183,761,852 of JANUYF010000002.1, forward strand.
ATCATCAAGGACTTTATCATCATAGGTTTCTCCATATTATACATACAGAGGAGGAGGAGTGGGGGCTGCAGAAGTGGAGGGGGAAGCAGGGATGTTATCTTCTTGAAATACATTGTAATTTCAATTTGGCTTTTTACCCTCTTAATTTTTTTTAAAAAATGGTGTACATAGATAATGCTTCTACCAATTCCTTCAACTTCAAACAACATATCATAGATGGGTTGATGTCATAAAAATAGTCAGTTACAGCTATGAACTTACACAGACCCTTTGCAATACTATCCAAAGTAAACCTTTCTTCTTGCATTCCTCATCCTCCATCTGCTATCACTTCTGCTTTGGGAACAATCAGCTCCATTATATCATCCTCTGTTAACTCATTGGGTCTGGTGTCATTTAATTCTTGAATTTCCCCAAGATCTATGTCCTTAAACCCTTCCCCGCCCATCATCTTTGCCAGCTCCACAATATCTTCCATAATCTGTTGGACAGCCATTGAATTTGTTCATACATTCTGGCCATTTATTCTTCCAGCATGAGCTTTTCATCTCTGGCTTGATAGCTTTGTGGCTCTTTCAGTGATAGTTATAGCATTAGTGATAGTGTGCCCCTTCCACATTTTCATTATGTTCTCTACGTTATGGTTTTCTTCCATAAACTACACAATCCTCTCCATCGAGTAAAGTGTGTAGTGTGCCTTAAATGTTCTTATTACTCCCTGATTGAGAGGCTGGATGAGATATGAGTTCAACACCTTCAGTGTTGAACTCATGGGATTTTAGGTGTCCAGAGGTCCAATAATAATAGGACCTGAAGAGGCTTTCCCTTACTGGAAAGTTATTTTCTGACATTGGCAAAAAAACATTGATGAAACCACTCTAGGAAAAGCATTCTTGTTGTCCAAGCCTTCTGGCAGCTGAAATTTATCCTTATCCTTCAAGGATTGGTGGCTTAGTGGCTTTATAAATTAGAGTAGGCTTTATTATATGCCCAGCTGTGTTTGCACAAAACAACATGGTTAATCTGTCCCTTTCTGCCTTAAAGCCCAGTGCTTGCTTCTCTTCTTAGGTCTCTTTTTCTCTTTGTTTCACTTCACTTCACTTTGTTTCTCTTCCTAGCTAATGAATGCCTGTGGCATTCTTTTCCAAAACAGAGCAGTTTCATTGGTGTTGAATATCTGCTCTGGTTCATATCCTTCTCTTCAATAAATTCACTAAGGTGTCAGGAAACTCACTAGCTGCCTTGTGGTTGGCAGAGGCCTGTTCTGTAGTTTTCACATTATGTAGCCCATACCTTTGCCTAAAATTATCAAAACAGCCTTTGCTGGCATAAAACTTTACCTTCCCTTTTCTTAATAGAAACATATAAGGATTTTGCCTTTCCTCTTATATTTGAATCTATAGAAATGCCCTTTTTATAGCAATTCTGCACCCACATAAAAGCACTTTTTACATGAGAGTTATATGGATTTCACGCTTGATGTAGAGGCTTTGTGCCCAATGGTGAAGCTGAAGCTTAAGCAACATCTTCGTGAATTTCCCTTTCTTTTTTCTTTATGTACCTTACAGTTAACTTGTTGATGCCACAATGGCAGGCAGCCGTAGTAGCTGATTCAGCTACTGTATGAAGCGTATCTAATAATTTGACCTTGTAAGTTCTTCACTTTCTTTTTGGGAGCACTTTTAGAAACACTAGAAGCATTACACTTTGGACCCATGATTACTGTTGCTGCTGTTATTGTCATGTGCTTTCAAAGCCTTTCTGACTTATGGTGACCCTAAGGCAAACCTATCATGGGGTTTTCTTGGTAAGATTTGTTCAGAGGAGGTTTGCCATGCCTTCTCCTGAAGCTGAGAGAGTGTGACTTGTCCCAGGTCACCTCGTGGCTTTCATCGCTGAGTGGCGGATCGAACCCTGGTCTCCAGAGTTGTAGTCCAACACTCAAACCACTATACCACACTAGCTCATGATTACTGTACAGCTGATATTTTTGGTTGCGAGACACATGAGGTACTGTACACCGCACACTGAGAGGCAAATCACATGAGTGGACTTGTCTCAATACAGGCCTGCCTCACTCATGTCTTTTGCCTCAGTATGTAATGTACCCTTGCATTTCTCACAGCCAAAAATAGCTATGTAGCAAATTTGTTGCTGCAGCTACACCAAAATAGGCATGAGACACTATATGAAGTGAATAGTGTGCATTTAACTTTATATAACTGTGCTGTAAATGATAAAATGAATAATATGTATATTTAATAGATTTATGATTTTTTAAAAGTTTTCTTTACACTTTCTAGTTTATGTGCATTGTCTGAGATTTTCCACAGTCAGCCACACAACTAAAAAATAATAATACTCATTTAATTATTGATGGCAACCTCATGAATAATTAAATTCGCAAGAGTCGAGGGTAGCTTTAGATTGGTACAACAGGCATCAAAAGGTTCAACTCAAAGGCATTGAAACAAACTAGGAGAGAAAGCTGATTTTATACTAGGCACGTTTTGTTCACACTTCATAGATACTGTAGGCTATATTTTAAAGGAAGGAACTGACAAAACCACCTCTTGAGTATTCCTTGCCTAAGAAAACCCTAGGAAATTCATGTGTTAGCCATAGCAAAGCAACTTGAAGACATACAGACACAGAGATGCATATCTATATGATGATATCATCAGGCTACCATCTCCCAATGCTTTCCCTGTGCACCTATTTTCTTTCCTTCCCAAATGACAGAAAAATTCACTGAAAAAACAAAACAAAAACATAACAGGAGAACATTTGTCATAGTTGTGAACTGCCCCAGCACTATTCTTTAAGATGTGTGGTTTGATGCATAACATGAAACCTCAAGTGCCTGAGCCTCACACCATTTGTCGGTACCTCTACACAGTGACCATGCAAGCTTTCCAATGATATTTTAGTCCTGTATTTTGTTCACTGTGTCTTTTTATTTGGGCTTTCCCCCACTGTATTTTATATTGCATAAAATATTTGCACAATAGCACTTAACTTTTTTTAAAAAATTCATTTATTTGCTTTCAAAAAAAGAGAAAATTATGCTTTTATGTCCTCCCTGGCTTTTATTTTTTTTTACCTTTGGTGTAAATGTGCACTTATACTGAAATTTTAAAAAGCGCTTTAGTATGAACTTTGAAAAAAAAATTAAACTGAATTTTGTAAAAAGAATGATTTAAAAAATAGTGTGTTCAGGTGAATTTGTCCTATGACCTTGTGAGGCCCACTAGTGCACTTAAAACACAGGCTTGATGTATGCAGACAAAATTTAAGTTTAGCTCATTTGTATGCTGCTTTTCCACAGTAAGCTGCACCCAAAGCAGTATAATCTTACCAAAATATGCAACATTTTAGTTTTAAAAGCTATTTTTTTCTTAAAAGTTGATGCATTCAAATGAGAGAAAACCAACAATTCAATAAGGGAAGAGTAAATATTACAATGAATTTTGTACTCACCGAAATCGAAACAGACCAAAAAAAGTGAGAAAAACATCCCCTTGAAGGTTCTGAAATGTGGAAAGCCCTTTGCAGTTCCTGATATAGCTTGCAGCAGAAGATGGAGTAGCATTTGGAGTAAATTAATCTGAAAGCATTTTGTAGTTCAAGAAGGTATGGGGTGAATTTCTTGCACTGCTTAACCCATAATATTTCTCTTCAAGTGCCTGGAAAGTTATTTTTTGGACAACAGTTCCCACTGGCCCTGCTGGCTGAGATTCTGGGAGCAGTGGTCCCCCAAAATAACTTTTCCTACTTCTGCTGTAGAATTTTCAGCTGTGGTCTGATGTAGCTCTGGAAGACTTTACCTGTTAAATGAAGGTAGGCCCAGTGATAATGCTCTCCTCTGGCAGTTTCATGGCAAGTATTGTCAATTACATTTATTTTCTACCACCTTGGAGGGAAGGAGATAGTATTTGTATGTTCTACCTCAAGTACAGTTAACCCTCCATATCCACAGATTTTTTTAATCCACGGATTCAAGCATCCACTGACGCTTGAAGATATTCCAAAAATATCAATTCCAAATATTCTAAAAAATATCAATTCCCAAATGCAAGCCTTGATTTTGCCATTTTATATAAGGGACGCCATTTTACTATGCCATTGTATTTAATGGGACTTGAACATCCACAGATGTTGGTATCCACAAGAGGTCCTGAAACCAAACCCCACCAAGGGCTCACTGTACTAAAATGGCTTAGGCTGCTTTAAGGCATGGAGGGTTTAGTGATCAAGTGAAAGGAAGCAGAGGCCTCAGCATTCAGTCCCATCCTCCTGGATCAAAATGCTCCCCCTGCAAATCTGGCAAAGATCTGTGCCAGGGTGATTTTCCAGGGTTTCAGCCTTCTCCACTCCAGTGCCCATCTGTCTCTCCACTCCCTCTGCCACTCTAGTTATTTAGTCTTGTTCTCTCCTCCCTTCCTTATGTAGATAACCAAAAATCTTTGTGGCTTCTATATATGTCCCCATAATGTTTCCATTACTATTGCATCAGCATAACTTATTTTTTTCCAGCTAGCTGTTAAACATTCTTTTAGCAGTGCTGTTGTCACTGTTGGAATAAGAATAGATGTGCCTTGTTGACTGCTGGTGGATTACCATTTTGAGTCATAACTATTGGAAATAACCTAAAAGATCCCTTTGCCAACTGCTTGAAATTTGTTGCTATGCCATCATTCTGGTATTGCTGTTATTTGATGAAACTGATGAAGGAAAGTCCACCACCTTCTAATGCAGTCTTCTTCACTGTCCAATAGCTTGTACCATCTGGAAGTTCTTCCTAATGTTTAGACAAAATCTTTTTCATAGTAACTTGAACCTGTTGATTTGGGTTTTACTCTCTGGAACAAGAGAGCCCAACTTTGTATTGGCCATAAACACAGGTGATGATGGGAGTTGTAGAACATATCTGAAGGGCATAAAGCTGGGGAATGCTGTGATAAAAGATGGGGAGGTTCTGTTGATCATACTGTCTTAGTCATTAATCAGTATGACATACATTGTTCCTACCTTAAATGCATTATGATATATTTGTTTCTTGTTCGGTTGGATTACCTGAACAACTACTGTAGTGCAAGGTGGGCAATGTGTTGCCTTCCAGATGTTGGACTGCAGGTCCCTTCAGTCCTGGCCAGCATTGCCAATGCTGAGGGATTCAACAACATCTGAAAGACCAGACACCACCCACCCCAAGAATAGCAGCTTTCTTAAGTATATATAAATATATATATGCTGAGCTTTGAAATTGTGACATCATAAGGTGCTTTGGAACTCCAGGAATGCACACACATTGAAATTAGGGTTTCTAGAGAGGTGGGATTCCCCCACCCCAAAAAAATACCTGACAGCAGTTTTGCTACATTGTTCCTGACTTGGTGGAGGTGACTTGTTCACACAATTCAGTGGGCCCTTTGTATCTGCTAGGGTTTGGTTCCAGGACCCCACATGAATACCACAAAATGCGGATGCTCAAGTCCCATTATATACCATGGCATAGTAAAATTGTGTCCATTATATAAAATGGCAAAATCAAGGTTTGCTTTTTTGAATTGTTTTTAAAAATATTTCCAAGTCATGGATGGTGGACTCCATGGATGCAGAATATGTGGATATGGAGGGCTGACTATAGTTCACCTGTTTTCAGGTAGGCTATATGGGGACATATTATAGACCATGCCTCCACTATTTCTGGATGCCAATGATAGCCATTGTACCTTGCACCTCTATCCCATTAATGGGCATGAAATGTCCATTTATTTCAACCTCCTTGGGCTTATTGTCTCATGTCCCATCTTTCAAGTCCACTAGCTGACCAGAGGATGGCCAAGTGCAAAAGAAGATAGGGCACCATCCTGTACCATTCATAGTTGTGTCATTTGTAAGACAGGTGTGAGCATTACAAGCTAAACCTGCTGATCTCCTCTCCCTTTTATACAGCTATTGAAAAGGCAGGAGTCCTCCCAGTTCTCTTGGGTAGTTGGCCATTTTGAGCCCTAGAACAGAGGCCAAGGAAATTGCAGTTGTCTAGCAATAACAACCCAATTTCTTTCTGCTCTTGCTAGACTGGGATTGTAGCTATAACGACATACAGTGATTTGCTGGATAGGACCTCTGGTTGTGAGTGGCCCCAATTTAGCTAGCCAATGACAAATAGGATGATTTTTCCATTTGTACAGCAAACCCATTCTGGAAAAGTTACTTTGAAAAGTAATTTATTTTGTTGCATAGTAAAATGACTATAAAGTAATCCATTGCAGTTACTCATCATGATGATGAGAAAGTTGTTACATTACTTGTGACTCTTCTAGTTACATTTCCAGTACTTTCTGTTACTTTATAACAGGGAGGGGGACCCCTTTGAATCCTATTTTGGGAGAAATGCTATCTTGAATTATATTTTGAGAGAAAGATGGAATATCAGTCCAATAAATAAATCCCTCACAATTGATAAGAGAAAGGCATAAAACCTCAAACCATCCTATCAAAGTGCCTCTTAAAATACAGTAACTTAAAAATAATTGGAAACTGTTACCTTTTGCAGCAGTAATTTTGCTTTTGTTTTTAAAATATAACTTTGTTTCATTCTTGACACAACAAAGTAAGTAGTTACATAGAACAACTTTTTTGTTTGTTTGTTACTTTTGGGTTCATGGCTTTCTCATTCAGGTTATATCTTTATTCATTTTCCCAGCAGAGTGTTTGTGTCTCACTACAATATATCATTCTTATGTGGTTTCTGGGTGGCCTCAGGTTTCTTTCTTTCTTTCTTTCTTTCTTTCTTTTTCTTTTAGTCTCTGAAAACCTCAGGATTTTCCCCCACATAGGACGTTTTCACACGGGGCTCCCTAAAGCCGGCTGGAGCCCTTCCCCTAAAGTCGGCTGGACCCCGTGCCGCTGACACCGGAATGACTCCAGCGGCGGCAGGCTAATTCCTTTTGCCACCCGGAATTACCTGAAGCCGGAGTTAGCCAGGAATTAGCTTGCCACTGCCGGAGTGAGGCTGGACTTAGGGCTCCGTGTGTTTGAACACACGGAGCGAAAAGCCGGCCGGACGCAGGGATGACACCGGAAGGGGCGGGGTTTGCCGCCGCGCGTGTCTGAACACACAGGAAATGGAGCCGGAGGGAGGCCGGCGGGAGGCCGGCTAGCGTCCTCCTTTTGCCCCGTGTGAAAACGTCCATAGACTCAGTGGCTCTTAATTCTGATTTGGGTAGGGAAGGGGTTCAATTTAAGGGAGGAGGGATCACAGATACAAAATGTGAAAAATGGATGCAAGGACACAGTATTTGTATAATTTTGGAATCCAATAAAGAGCTGCTGAATTTCCAGGAGAAGCAGTCATGCTGTTTTCAATGTCTTTTATTTGTTTTTAGTGCTCGCAGTATTACCACCATTCTGATATATAGAAAAACAATTTGATGTTATTGTCATTGATTTAACGACAGTTGTATATGTGCCTATATGCTAATGTTTATATGAACATGTGTGTTTGCTGACACATCTCTCAGAAAAGTGGAAGGTGCAGAGAAAACTGCCTTATTCACATGTCATGCCTTACAATTCACATTAGTAATGGAGAACTGGGGCCCTGTAACAATATTGGTGCAATGTGCAGGGCTTCCATTAAATCCTCCATCCTTCCACTGAAAACATTCAGTCCTCATTGACTCTGTGTGTGTGTGTGTGTGTGTGTTGCAGAGAGAAAAAAATTGAGAGAGAGAGAGAGAAAGAATGCCTCTCCATGTGTGAGAGAGATTATCGCCTTCCCCACTTTTCATTCTCAAGCCCATAGTCAGAAATGTTGAGTTGGGGAGGCCTGAGTATAATGAAAGCAACCAATTGAAGTCTACGAAAGCTCATGCTGCCAACTTCTTTCTTTCAGTTAGTCTCAAAGGTGCTACAATATCTCTCTACAGACTGATTCTACAGACTGACATGGCTATCTTTTTGAATTCTACCAATTGAACAGATGGTGAGGTGAAATATTAGCAAGTAAATACATTATTCAATCAATTAATCAATCGTTTTATTATGGTCAATGACCATATTAAGTGACCATATTCCCAAATCCATCTGAATACATTGTTAAATAGACTCAGCATCCTCCTGCACATAATAAATGCACACATAGGCAGAGCATATGAACATGGGCAGGCTCAAGCCACACTAATGGTCAGTCCATTTCTGCTCTGGGAAAGGAGGGCAGAGCGATTCTCCAGTGACTAGGCCTCCATTTTCCACCCAAAACCCATGGCAATGGTCACAGTTTTAACTTTTTCCACCTAAGTAAACCTATTTTTGTATTTTGGACAATTGGCTGTGCTGTTTTAAATAGCAATTTCTGACTAAACCTTTTCCAGAGTGAAGATTACCTGCATGAGTTCAAAGCTATTGCCTTTTTACATAGGATTTTCATGTGGCTTTTGCCACATCCTCTATATATGAGCTTTGGGCAAAATAAATAGATAAATAAATAAAGTAATGCAGCTTTCTTTCCCCCCCCCCCCCCAAGATTGTCTGATAGGAAGGGCCCTTGGCAGAAGTAATAAGAAGCCCCCAAGTAGCTGGACAGATAAGTTGATCAGGAGGTTCATCCTGACTGATGACAGCCTGTCAATACTTTTTCTGGTGGGATGGAGGGAACACTTCTAAATAACATATCCAATTTGCAGGGTAAGTCATCTTTTTTTTTCTTTTCTAGATCCATAACGCGAAGAATGAGTAACACTATGTGTACCCCTCAATACTAGCCCATACCTCTGATGATCACCTCACTTGTTTCTGCCCTGACCTTCATTCACAGCCACTTTCTGAAAACATGGAGAATTGGATATGAAGCTTGATCCCTTTGAAGCAACATTTGGTGCCTTTCAGTTTATTTAACTGTGTGAAGAGGGTAGAGAAAATGTAGTGCCAGAAAATGTAGTGCCAGAAAAGCAGGGTTTTGGTGTAACTACCACAACACCAGGCCTTTGTGGCTGGATGTTCCCTTAACATTTGCTCTCTCTCATGCAACCTCCACACACACTACCATTCCACTGCCAAGTGTAATGCTTTCCTTCCCCTGCATATGATGAAGCAAACTGGAATCCACAAAAGCATGCGCTAGATGTTTCTTTTTCTCAGTCTCCAAAGGTCATTCAGACGTCTTTTTTTTAGCGCGATGATACAAATAATCTCATTCTGGGTTTGTTATATGGAACTGCATTGATGTGCATCTCTGCAAGTTCCGTTGCTCACACATGCAAGTGTTTGAATAAAGATGGAGTCGACAATGCGAATGCATTCAGAACACTTCAAAGCATGCTGCATTTAATCCTGGGTCTATTTGCATTAGTTATCACACTGATGATGCAGATCTTTTTTAAAAACCTGGGGGAAACCCTGATATCAATTATCCTGGATTAAGTGGGTTTTTTTGGCAGACTCTCCACTCCCCCAAACTTAATTGGTGTGTATTCAGGATGTGTGTGTACAATGGAGATTTAACCTGGATTCATCCTGGATTATTTTCACAGTGTGAATAACCCCAAGATGCTACAGTAATGCCCTTAAATTTTTTTATTCTCCTGACTAGTTCCAGGTGGGTGGAAACTTTTAATACTGAGCTCAAAATAAAGTATGCATATTAAACATGTTTGTGGGAAATGAATAAAATGTGGATCACAAGCTGTGCAAAAAAGGGAAAAAAATTAATGAGCTGAATCTGAGGTGTGCATTCTTTTCCTAGGAGTTACTCTGGGCTGATTCCGATTGTTTCTTAGGGCAGAGTCATTTGTTCTGGGGCCCATCTTTCACCTTAATCCACTCTCGGCCTCTTTGTACCTCAGCCTTGCCTTGCTCAGGGAGGACTGTATATTTCTGGGACTCTTACGATGCAAGATGGGGAACCCAACTCCTTCTGTCTCTTTGTCTCTGTGGCCCAGTGGTTTCTGAACTTCCTGTTGAAAGAAGAAAAGGCCTTGCAAGACGGAAGTTCACTCTGGGTGAGATTGTGGAGGGGAGAGCCCTGCGTAGTCTGACAGGGCCCAAGATGAGCCGGAGGTCCAAACCAGGAGCCCGAGCGCAGCAGGAAAATGTCCCGTCCAGCCTACTTGGGGACCATGAGAACCAACAAGTGTTTGAACTCTTGGGCCGGAAATGCACGGTAATTCTGTTATCATTCTGGGGAGGAAGGGCTGCAAGCAGAATTCAGAAATCTATTTGATGGAAGTAAAGGGTGGAGCCCTTCTCTGAGATAGCAGGAGGAGGTGGTGTGCTGGGATTTCTTGGCCAAATTTGGGGAATCCAAGTGACCTGAGCATTCAGTTTGGCACAGGGGTAGGGGACCTGGCCTTTCAGCTTGACTTTCCTGCTACTGTTGATTTGAGGATAAATGAGAAGATGATAGAAAATGCTCTTGATCTGTAAGGTAGGGAAAAATTAGTCGGATGCTGAGAGATACTAAAGAACTGGAACCTGGGAACCCCCAAACAATAATAATAATAAAAATAATAATAAAATTTATTTATATCCCGCCTCTCTGTGTAACACAACCAGGGCGGCTTACACGCTAAAACATACAATCAGTCTCCCAACATCCCCCCCCAATGCAATTAAACAATCATAGTTTGAGACATACTTTAAAATAACAAATAAACAGCAAGTAACAAATAAATTAAAATAGTTGTGACAGATGCTATTTTATGATTGCTTCAGGATAACTTGATTTATTTGGAGTGTTCTCCTTGCAAAAATAATGTTGCATCTATACAAGCTCTTCAACGGCTAGTTGGTTGCCAGTGAGACAGGTGGAGTTCAATTGAGTAGCAGAGAAAAAGGCGAAAGGATTGATACTGATGCTGTATATATTAAGAAACTACAGCATAACCCCACTTGTCAGATAATGGGTCTGTAATCTTTGAAGGAAAAGTCAGTGAAATAGAGACAGAAATATTACAATGGCAATCAATAGATAATTTAAAAAACAACAACCAAACCATAAATAATTTTCAAGTCTTGCTGTTTCACAAAATGGTTATGTCAAGACATTTGCCTGGGGATGCTACGTATTCAGTTCCCACATCTTCCTTCTGCAAAGGTGTGGATTATTGGCTATATTAATACCTATTTCTTTATGGCCTCAAATTATAGAGCAACCCCAAGGGCCATCCAATCCAACCCCTGTCATGCAGGAATACATAATCAAAGCACTCCTGACAGATGGCCATCCAGCCTCTGTTTTAAAACCTCTAAAGCAGGAGAGGCAACTTAAAAAGAAATGATGGGGGCTTGGGGTAAGGATGAATGTGGACTATAGCAGGCATAGCTTCCCGGCACCCCATCTTTCCTCCCAAAGGAACTCATTGCTTATTTCTTGTTTAAATATATCAGCCTCAATCAGCTTTCCCCAACCTGATGCCTTTCATGTGTGGAAGTATATTTGATTTCCCACCATGCCCAGTTACTATGCTGGTGGTCGAGGATGGGATTTGTTGATGAACACCTGGAAGCATTTCCATACTTAAGTTGGTCATTGTCCTGCAGTAATTTTGAAATAAAAATAAAGCCAATGAGGTTGATAAGAAACTAGGTAAATGGGGACTCTTTTCAATGTCTGTGACTTAACCACAATGGAGCTTTTTAGGTCTCCTCCATCTTCCACGCGTAGAAGCAGCTGGAGAGGTCTGACTGTGAAACAATAACTCGAAGCATAAGGAAAGAGTTCTAGAGCAGTTTATAGTTTCTGTAAACTGCTTTGTCTTCAGGAAATGGAGAGAGAAAAACCACTTCCTCAGAAGGCCCAGTGTGGTGGCGGCTTGGGCAATGGTGACATACAGCCAGCCCTGTAGTGAGAGAGATGGCAAGTCCTTACCACCTCCAGTGATGCTGAAAATAGGCCCTTTCACCACGCTCAGAAATAATGACAAGATTATCTTTTGGCCACAAATAAATACGTGGCCTGTGCTTGCCAGATAACGCTTTATTTTGAGGGCAATGCCTACTTGCAAACCAGTTCATGTGATGTGATTTCTCACCAACAGATGATGGAGGAGGTAGTTTTGTGAGAATGCAACACCCATTTAGAGGTTCTTAGACTACTAAGCGGTTAAAATCTTTAATGTAGACACAGCATGCCCATATTTTAAAAACACCATTCCTTTTTGATTCCAAAATATTCTAAAATATCAGCTGTTTCCAAAATATCATGTAAAACCATAATCTCTTTGATCCAAAACTAAGTTAAGGAAGGAATATTAATATATGGGTTTTTGGGATAATTAGGGCTGTCATAAGTCAAAAATGACTTTGAAGGCACACAATAACAACAAATATATGTTGGTACTAACAGTTTTGTAATAAATATTGGTATATCAGTTCTCTCTTCCTCTCTCTCTCTTGTTAACTAGCCCAAAAATTCAATGAAATAAATATTTAAAAAGAAATCATCATCATCATCATCATCATCATCATCATCATCATCATCTAAGATTGCATGTGCATTGCAGAAATAATTCAGTTTGGCACCACTTTAACGGACATGGCTCAGACAAGTTGGGACTGAAATAAATATTAGTCTCTCTCTTTCTCTCAATCTTTCAGCGAAGGGGAGAAATAAGTATTGGGGCAACCCTTTCTGCTCACCCAGAAGGACATATATCCCCATCAAGAATTGTTCAGGAAAGTTCTTGATTGCACAGGAAGGATCGAAAAGATATAACATTCCTCTAGCTGAGTGGAGGGAGCTGGAAACAAACTTCCTTGAGTTCATTTGCTGTAGCACTCAAACCCACAAATGTCCCTTATTTTGCCACAGCTAGGGAGCAATTCTAGGACTCTGCTTTGACTTCTCAAGTGTTACTTCATCACTACCCCCTATGCTGGAGTATCCTTTCAGAGCTTGGGAAATGTACTTTTTTGGACTAGAGCAATTGACTGGAGGCTTCTGGGACTTATAGTCCAAAAAAGGAACGTGACCAAGCTCTGTTGTCGTTGTTTTACAGTACCTTTTGTAGCAGTGTGGATGTAAATGTAAACTGTCTCACTCAGTGTGACTCTTAAAGCATTTGGCACTGGGCAAAACTTCCCCATTTATGTTTCCTTGACAGTCACAACTTTATATAAAAATAAAATTCCCCAAATATTAACTTTATATAAAAATAAAATTCCCCAAATATCAAAATGGAGGAAGGGCAGTCAAAGGGGAGGGAGAACGTTTGAGCAATACTGTACACTGTACCAATGGATCCATCTGCACACTTCTTGGGGCCCAGAGATGAAACCAAAGTCCTTTATAAAATAAGGGCACTAGTGCATGAAGAACCAGTTTATAAATATCAATGGATAACTACAATAATAAGCATATGTGGTGCCAGACACTCTCTAAAGAGGTTTCTACAGAAAACATGTGAAGCGTTGAAAGCCTTGTGCTTGGAGCATGAAGCTGCAGCCACTTTGTTGTAGTTGTGCCTTTAAGTCAGTTCTGACTTATGGCAATCCTAAGGCAAACATATTATGGTGTTTCCCTTGCCAAGATTTCATAGAATCATAGAATTATAGAGTTGGAAGAGACCACAAGGGCCATACAGTCCAACCCCCTGCCATTTGTTCAGAGGGGGTTTGCCTTTGCCTTCCTCTGAGGCTGAGAGAGTGTGACTTGCCCAAGGTTACCCAGTGGGGTTCCATGGCTGAGTGGGGACTCAAATCATGGCTTCCAGAGTCATAGTCCAACACTCAAACCACTGTGCCACACTTGAGCCCTTAGCTCTCACCCATTAAAAAAAACAAACCTTAGCTGATTTATCAGATGAGTTAAATTTGCGTATGGCTGTTCAGGAGAGCATTGTGCTGGGAGAACCATGAAATCTCAGATCTTGCACTGGCAAGACACTAGGGGTGGTGAGAGGAACCCCACTTTTGTCCCTTACTGTTGTCTCCATCCTTCTCTTTTTAAACAACTTTACTGTTGCTTCCAACTGGAGGAAAATATGCTTCTCTAACTCTAAGGTTCTCACAGTTCACACACACACACACACACACACACACCTTCTCCAGGTTCTGCTCCCAAAACACCTCCTCCTTATCCCATCTACATTTGGAGAGTGATAGCAGACACAAGCTGTTCAATCACTTGGGCTAGGATTCTAGGAGACCAGGGTTCGAATCCTTGCTCAGCCATGGAAACCCACTGAGTGGCCTTGGGCAAGTCACACTCTCTCAACCTAAGAAGGCAAAGAATGGCAAACCCCCTCTGAAGAAATCTTACCAAGAATACCCTAGGAGAAGGTCACCATAAGTTAGAGGTGACTTGAAAGGATGTATCAACAACAAAATAAATGAAGAGAAGGGAGAGAAAGAGAAAGAGAAAGATAACATAAGTGTTCTGTAGTAATACATTTTTTAACAGTACAATCATTGTAATGTCCAAGAGAAGTAATCCTCCTTCTAAGAGGCTTATATTCTAATATTTGATGCAGGTCAAAAAGCACAGGAAGGGGTTGTGATTGACTCAAAGGCACATAGCAACAATAATGACTCTCTAGAGGAGGAAACCTCCATAGGATTGTGCCCAAAATCAATTATTCTGAAAGGCAGTTGGGGTGTGTGTGTAGGGAGAGAATACTTTTGATTTTAGGTGCACATGTAGAGCCAGTGTGATGGAGTGTAAGAGTATTGGACTATGGCTCTGGAAAACAGGGTTCAATTTCATGATCAGTCATGTAAACCCACTGGATGACTTTGGGCAAGTCAAACTCTCTCAGCCTCAGAGGATGGCAATGGCAAACCCCCTCTTGCCAAGAAAACCCCGTGATAGGGTTGCCTTAGGGTCGCCATAAGTCGAAAATGACTTGAAGTCACACAACAACAACAACAACCTAACACCATGTATAGGTTGCAGCTGCCTCTGTCTGAAAAGAGGCATGCTCCTCCTGCTGCAGTACACTGGAGAAGGCATGCCTCCTGTTGTGCTTCTCATCTTCACTTTCCAAAAAATGGTGCATGATTACTCCTGTTATTATTTTTTTAGCCATTTTAAATATTTTAATTGTTTATTATTTAGTGCAATGGTTTTAGCCCAAATATATGATGACCAAAATTGAATTGCTAGTCATTTACCTAGAGGAGCATGGCATAGTGGTTTGAACATTGGACTATGACTCTGGAGACCAGGGTTTGAATCGCTGCTCAGCCATGGAAACCCAGTGGGTGACCTTGGTCAAGTCACATGTTCTCAGCCTCAGAGGAAGGCAATGGCAAACCTCCTCTGAACAAATATTGTCAAGAAAACCTTGTAATAGGTTTGCCCTAGGGTTGCCACATGTCAAAATGACTTCAACAAGAACAAGTTCACCTAGAGGAGACCACAGAGCCAGCAGTTAATTCAATGGGTCCACTCCCCTTTAGATTGATAATTGGGTTTAAGTCTGAGTGGTAATTTGGGGGATGTAATTGCTGATACTGTAGTTCCACTAGGGCAGGGACTTGTCATGTGTCATGTTCTCTTATTGTGTTATGTAATTAATACCTAATTATGAATTTACTCTCTTTTCTTAAAAGAGCACATCTGTTCTAGGTTCCAGCCAAGTATTTCTCCATGTATCCCATCCCTTCCAGTTTTTTCCAGTTACCACCCTACATTCAGTCCCTATGTATTTATTTTAAATTGATTGATTTAATGCTTTTTTAAGGGGGGAGGGGGGAATGATGTGTTTTAGATTGTATTTACTGGATGTACTATTTTATTATGTCCACCGCCCGGATTGGTTCGCCAAAGGGCGGTATATAAATAAAAATTATTATTATTATTATTATTATTATTATTATTATTATTATGGAGCATCCTCAACTTTTAATGGGCTGTCTTTTCCCGGATTGGTTCGCCAAAGGGCGGTATATAAATAAAAATTATTATTATTATTATTATTATTATTATTATTATTACTATGGAGCATCCTCAACTTTTAATGGGCTGTCTTTTTGTGGGCAAGTCCCCTTTTGGTTTTGGTTTTTAAAATTATACTTCTATAAACCCTGTGATTGCTGCACCTCTGTTTGATGAGAGAAGTCAACACTTCCCTCTTGTTTCTCAATGGCCTTTTTGGCTAAAGTCCTGACAGCACGCAACAGTTCAGTTTCTTATTCAAAAGCATGATAACGCATCCTAAGGATATAGAAAAACCACTTATTGCCATCCTCCTTGATTATGGAAGAATACATGAACAGATGTTTTCCTTGTACCACAATTAATATAGTTAGGTATGCCTAACACAGAGCTTGGAAGTAACTAATTGCAAATAACATGTTGCTTGTAATTATATTTCCCAACAACTAAATGTCATGATTATATTATTATTATTATTATTATTATTATTATTATTATTATTATTATTATAATAATACAAGGGACCACTTCTGCATTCTTTGCAGTGTAACTATAATGGCTTTAAATCTACTTTTACAATTGTGTGTGTGTGCATGTGTGTTTGTATGTGGCCCCCTTAAGTATGTTTTGTACAAAAGGTCACTCGGTCCTAGCATTCTGTTGTTCCCAGAAAGCAACTGAAATGACTAATTTTGGTTATTTCCAAAAAAGGGAAAGTATGTTGCTACATTTTTTTAATTGCAGCTATAGCTATCATTACCTTCTTATGGGGTCTCAGAAATATAATTGTAATTAATAACTTTTTGCAAAGTAACATTCTATGCTGTAAATATTACTCATTAGGGTGACCAGATGCAAAAGAGGATAGCATTTTATGGAGGATTTTGGCAAGCACAGCTTTCTTCGTAATTAAGACGAGTTCGTGCTTGCTGTAGTATGGTCTTCCCAAATTATAATTAAAGGCAGAGGAGCGTTCCTGTCTGTACCATTTAATTACTAGCCTCCACCCAGTTTTGTCATCCCATAAGACCCTTCGATTGGCTTTTCTTTCATGGTAGGCTTTGCAGGGAAGGAGAAGGGGAAGAGTCCAGGGTCCGTTTCACACAGTACTGCTATAGCACTATGATTCCACTTTAACTACAGACTTGAACATGCAGCCTGTTGTCCTACCACAATTATGCTAGTTTAAGAATGGAAGCATACAGTTTGGCATGGTTTCTTATCACACTTCCCCCCACAATAGCACTTTGGTGATCCATGGTCACTTGATAGATTTTCCTCGCTGCCAAATACCACCTTCGGGAGGAAGGAGGAAAACAAACAATTGCCATTGAGCCAACCACTTCTGGAAGCTGGCTGCTGTATGAATGTGCACACAGCACCCGACTTTGGGAGGCATTTGGCAGCCATGATTGCTGCAAAGGAAAGAGGGGAGAGGAGCAGAATCATGCCCACACACACCACGTAACTGCATGAGAGGCAGAACTGCAGCGGAAGGGACCTATCGCACAAAGACAGTAACGGAATAGCAGTAAGACTGAGAGCCTATTGACAGGTTTTGCCCATCAATGAAAATGTGCACTACAGTAACCAGTGTGGCATGATGGTTTCAGCATTGGACTATGACTCTGGAGATCAAGGTTCGATTCCTGCTTGGCCATGAAACCTACTGGGTGACCTTGGGCAAGTCACGTGCTCTCAGCCTCAGAGGAAGGAAATGGCAAACCTCCTCTAAACAAATCTTGCCAAGAATACCCCCATGCTAGGTTCACCTTAGAGTTGCCATAAGTCGGAAATGTCTTGAAGGCACACAGCATGCATGCAACAAATAGAATGCAAGGTAACAGCAGGATGATCACAACATTGTGTGATAAGTACTGGCCAAAGTCCTTTTTATCCTTTTAAAAATTCTGTTTTTCTAACATTGTGTGATAAAGTCCTACCATGACAACATCCCATGGATTCCTGGGATTGGCAGTGGAGGGAGGGGCCTTTGGACTCCTCAGCCTTTGTCTAAACTATAAGCCCCAGGATTCCATAGGAGGCAGCCATTACAGTAAAAGCAGAATCACAATCACAACTGTGATCTTTGTGGATTCATAGTTCTATGGGACACTAATAGGAAAGAAAAGAAACAGAGGCCAGGTTAGCCTGCTTCTTCTTGTACCCTGACAGAGAAGCTTGACATTCACATCTGTGCTTCATTTTAATCTCTAACACTTCCAAACACAGCCTTTAAAAAAAAAGCGCTAAAAAACTAAAAGTAGCCAGCTAGTAATGTCTCACTAGAAAAAGACAATAATGCTTAGTAAGGTAGAAACAAGGCAACAGAAAAAGAGCGAGACTGTGTTCTGGATGGATGGACTCAATCCAGAAAGCCATGACTGCCCATCTTCTACATGACCAGAGCAGGGCTGTCAAGTATAGGAGGACTTGGAGGACTCTCATTCATAGGGTTGGCATAAGTCAAACTCAACTTGATGGCAGTTAACTACAACAACAGGTGCAACTAGAAACCCTAAGGCCATGTTTTGTGGATGTTAGGGATTAGTCTGATGTCCAGCTGTGGATGTTAAGCTTCATTGGCATATTGCTTAAGACTTTGTACAGCCTAAAGTTTCCATATATCATTCCTGCCTAGGCTTCTGAGTCTTTAACACCTGTCTATCATGCAGCTCTTAAAGCAGGGCGGGAGTTATGTGGACCCCAAGGCTGTAATTTTTTAACCTCTGGGACCCTACTAGGCCCCAGTCTGATTAAAGGGCCTAAGAATCATGGCAGGCAAAAAGTGGCAATCCATTATATCTTTGCCTAGTTATGGAGGAGGAGGATTTGGGAGCTCCAGAATAGTTTCCCTCCCTGACTCTCACTGGATTTCACAGCCTTTCATTTGGACTGTTCCTTCACAATAGGCTCCAAAGAAGGTTCTAGGTGTTGGGTTGAGTTGGGTTGAGCAGTGTGCAGGATTGCCAGATCTCAAAGCCTGGATGCTATTCTCCAGTTCTCAGAGGGAGGGGGAGGAATCTCAGGGTGAAAGTACTGTCTTGAAAGGCGATGTGTATATGTCTACATGCACACTTCATTTGGTGGTCTTTGTGGGTTTTATTTTATGTTAAGGGCTTAGTCTGTGGTGCTATAATTGATGCTTAATGTATTGTGGTTAATGACATCACTGGGGCTTTCCTTGGAACATCATCCTTGTAATATCATCAGAGCTTGCCTCCTGTGATGACACAAAGAATCAGCCCTAGACCACAGGTTTTGGTCCTGATGTTTCAGGGCCTGGCACAGCCCAGACATCCCTAGTTGGGTGGCATGGTGAGTAGAGGAGGAAACCATGGTGGCACTGAAGCTGAGATGTAGGTTTAAAAGAAGGGATGGGTTGAATTTTATTTGAGGTTGACAGGGAGTTATGGAATCTGACACAGTGCTTAGGCCAAAATCATGCCATTCCCTTTGTCATATCTAGGCCATTCACTTACAGCATGTTCTTTCTTGGTAGACCATGGTCACAACGGTGGCCCAGCTTTTCCTGGCTTTGCCACAAGGCAGCAGAAACTGGACCAAGCAGGGCTCAGGTGCCCTGTGCTTTGTGAAGGATAACCCCAGACGTTCTTACTTCATCCGCTTCTATGATCTCAAGGTACCAATTCCCTGACTCCATTACAACCTTCTCCTTCTATCCCACTCCCAATGCAGGTAGTTTTGTGCTTATGGTTAATCCACTACTACTGGGATTAGGAATGTATGAACTTCTTTATATTGTTGGACTGCAACTCCCCTCCTCCCTCACTATTGGGTCTGCTAACTCAGGTTGGTGGGAGCCTTCAATAACATCTAGAGGGCTGCACATTCCTTAGTTCTGTGCAAGAATGACTTCATGATGCCATTCTGTATCATCCTGTCACATTTAGGGATGTGAAAAGAGAAGCCCTGCCTTGACTCACCATATATCCCTGGTTTCATCATTACTGCTGCATATTGTATGGCATGCAGATTTCTAGGGGTTGGTAGAGATATGTTTCAGAATAATGCCAGATTTGTGAAATACGGCCTGAAGAGCTTTTGACCCAGCAGCCATATACCTGCCAACTGCCTGCCAACCTTCTTCTTTTAAAAATTTGACTTAAGCAGCGTACTACCATGGCTCAATGCTGTGGAATTCTGGATTTAGTAGTTTTGTGAGATATTTAGCCTTCTCTATCAGAGACCTCTGGTGCCATAAAAAGTTACAAATCCCAGGATTCCATAGCATCAAGCTTTGGCAGTCAAAGCAGTGTCAGACTGCATTATTTCTGCAGTGAAGATGCAGCCTCGGTCAGAAGAAAGGCATTTCTGTGAGCAACAGAAACCTACAGAATGGCGTACATTCATTCTGTTTGTACTCTGCAATGCTTATCCAAACAGTATTGCATTCTAGTCTTTCTGAGAGATTATCTTGTGGATTGGCTTCAATTGATTCAAAGGCTAGACCAGGCCTCAGATAATATATGAAATGAATAGCCAGCTCCCAGATAATGAAAAACTGTCAGAGAAAGAGAAGTATTAAACAAATTAACATTTAAAAGCCGATCACCAAACGAAATAAGCACCAGGGATTGTAACCTTGGCTTGATTCCCACTACCTTGATTCACATTTAAACCGAATCGCTGAAGTGGTTTGGAGAGGAGGGCTTGCACTAGACCCATTTAATGCATGTCTTTTTTATGCTTATTCCCCCCCCCCATCTTTTTTGATAAATCAATTCTGCGCAAGTGTGAACCAGATGCAGATCAGAATCGATTTAAATTTGCCCTTTGGCCGGTTGAAGTGGGTCTGTTTTGAATCAATTCATTTGTCAATGTGAACCACAAGTGGGTTATTTTATAGCAAGAAAATGCAATTGGTGCAAATGTAGTGTGAACCCTACTCCGCTGTCAAACTGATCCATCAATTCGGATCGCAAACCGATTCATTTGTAGGTGGGAATCAGGCCTTAGTATGGCGTTGCAGGCACTAGCTAGTAGGCTTCCAAGAATGTGGCTTCGCAGCCTGAGCTACATTCTCCACCACCTGAGCAGCATACCCTCCAACAGTTCACAGATGAAAACTGGGGCATGTGTGAGGAAGCATCATCAGAGTTTAGTCAAGATGGCAAAAGTTACTAATGAGGAAAGAAACAATATGCAGGAGAGGTTGCCACAGTTTGCTTTTGCCTCAGCCGACTGGGAAGGGCAAGATTCAACCCCATCTTCTCTCCCTGCAGCTGAGTTAACTGAGTGCAAGCTACTTTTGCACTTTGAACTCATTTTGCAACTTTTTTGGACTTTTTTTGGTTTGGTTTGGTAGGTCATGCATTGCATTTTGCATCATTTTGACCAAAACTATGCAAAAAATTGCCCAAAACATTTTAAAAATGTGGTGGGTTGGGGGAGGGCATAGGATACATTTTGGCCACCCCTATTCTAGCTGGAGTGACAATCCCATTTTCCCCGTTTCTGTGGAAGTATTCCAATCCTACCAGAGGCTGTTCCATGTTATTTTGCTGCCTGAGACACAGAGCAAATAGCACCCGTTCCCCAGGTCAAGGTGCATAGTACCCAAAGTTAGCCAGATTATTTTGGTACAAGAGGCAGAAAATTCCACAAGGGCTTCTTTCTATTCCTATCAGGAAAAAAGCTGAAGCAATGGTGCCTGAGAGTTTTTGGCCCCTCCAGTTGTATACTTGTCAACTCCCTGACAACTTTCCTCTTTTAAAATTTTGAACAGGTGGGAAAAACAGTACCTACTTTTGCTGAATCCACTACTGAAAAACAAGCCATTCTAAATCAGCTGTTTGAAGCAACTGCCTCTCTCTACCTTTTGAGAGGGCTGGCCCTCTCTCCTCCACACTCTTTTTATTGTCTAGAAAAATTCACAACACAAGCCAGTATGGTGTAGTAGTTTGAGCATTGGACTATGAATCTGGAGACCAAGGTTCAAATCCCCACTCAGCCATGGAAACTCACTGGGTGACCTTTGGCAAGTCACAATCTCTGAGCTTCAGAGGATGGCAATGGCAAATCCCCTCTAAAGAAACTTGCCAAGAAAATCCCATGAGGTTCACCTTACGGTCACCATAAGTCAGAAATGACTTGAGGGAACACAGCAATAACAAAACTCACACACATCCATGCACAGCTTTATATTCAACCCTGTCTTGCTTGTTTTCTCAGTGTAGGAATCTTTTTGTACTGAGGAAACTTTGCAGACTGCTAGAAATAGTGCAAATTGAGTCCACTTTAACTGCCCTGGCTCAGTGCTAGGGAATCATGGGAACTGGTTTTTTTTCTGTGACATTGAGCCTTCTCTGTCAGAGAGCTCTGGTGCCACAATAAACTACAGTTCCCATGATTCCCTAGCACTGAGTCAGGGCAGTTAAAGTGGACTCAATTTGCACTATTTCTGGCAGTCTGCAAATTATGGGAATCCCCACACAGGCTGAAACAATACAACTATCCTAGATGCATGTGTGAGCCACCTCAAGAACAGCCCTTAGAGAGCCACAGTTAAACTGAGTGTTGCCTAAAGCAACTGATTTTGAGTGTTATAAAAGGGCCATAAACAGCCAATTGCTTATTATTATTGTCATTTTGGGTGTCAGGAAAGGGGAAGAGGTCCTTGTGGTGTTTGCTGACTCAGGTGCCAAAAATAACTAGGCTGGCCCTTAGGGTTGCCAGAGTGAAAAACTAGAAATGGTTCCTTCATGGCTTTCCAGAAAAGAGGATTTCAGTAGGGGGCAATAGCTGCTGAAATTTTCTTTTCTATACAAATCATTAAAAGCACAGACTCTGGCAATGCTACAAGGCATGGCACACTTTGAGCAGAGTGAAAAGGGGATGCCACCTCCAACACTTGCTCCTTCTCCTCAGGCTGCAAAATGACCTGGTCCAGCTTTGTATCTGTTTGGTTCACTTATTATGCAAGTGCATGTGTACTTTTACATCAAAATATTCCTGTGAGTGAGGAGAGTTGGATCCTTCCAATTACTTTACTGTGTTTAGTCACTTTGGTTTCCCCCCCCCCCAACTTGGGTCACTTCCATTACTGGATCCAGGACAAGAGTCCCAGTTACTGGATCCAGGACAAGAGTCCCAGTTTAGGGGGGAAAGTGGAATTAATATAATATAATATAATATAATATGGGACGCAGTGACTCAAGTGGTTAAGACTCTGACTCTGTTGATTGCAGGTTTGAGGCCCGGGTGCTGCATGATGGGGTGAGCTCCCGTCACTAGTCCCAGCTTCTGCTAACCTAGCAGTTCAAAAGCAGGCAAATGCAGGTAGATAAATAGGTACCACTTTGGTGGGAAGGTAAATAGTGTTCTGTGCAGTCATTCTGGCCACAGGATCACAGAGTAGTCTCTGACAATGCTGACTCTTTGGCTTAGTAACGGAGATGAGCACTGCCACCTATGGTCAGACATGACTTGACAACCTTGTCAATAGGGAATACCTTTACCTTTACCTATAATATAATATAGAGCCAGCATGAAAGCCAGAATGGCGTAGTGGTTTGAGTGTTGGACTATGACTCTGGAGGTCAGGATTCAATTCCCTGCTCAGCCATGAAAATCCATTGATTGACCTTGGGCAAGTCACATGCTCTCAACCTCAAAGGAAGGCAATGGCAACCCCTACTCTGAACAAATATTGCCAAGAAAACCCCATAATAGGTTTTGCCTTAGGGTTGTCATAAGTCAGAAATGACTTGAAGGCACACAACGACAACAACAGAGCCAATATAATACGAACAGCCAACATGGTGTAGTGGTTTGAGCATAGGATTTGGACTCTGGAGATTGGGGGTTCGATTTCCCACTTGGCCATGGGAACCCAGTGGGTGATCTTGAGTGATTTGCATACTCTCAGCCCCAGAAATCCATGAGATAAGTTTGCCTTAGGGCCACCATAAGTCGGAAATGACTTGAAATCATACAACAACAAATTAATATAATATAATATAATATAATATAATATAATATAATATAATAATCAAGAGAGAAATCCTTGCACAAATTCAACATAGGGGCAATTAAGGTGTGGATGAAGGCTCTACTAATCACATCCATCTAATCTTTAGTGGTTAAAATAATTAGATCCTAGCTTGCATTATCCACCCTTAGACACAACAAAGAACAAATATGGTCTCCCCACGGTACTTTGTTCAGTTCTGAGAATTAGATCAAAAATAGGAAGTTGCATGTCTTAATTGTAATTGCTGGTCTCTTGAACTTCTGCATTTGGGATTTTGAAACATACCTAGAGGTAGGCACAAGCAGGAAAAGCAAATGATGAATTAATGAGTGTCCCTGCCTACTCTGTCTCTCTTTTGTAGGATAGGAAGATGATCTGGGAGCAAGAATTGTACACCCAGCTAGTATACACTGCTACTACCTCCTATTTCCATACCTTTCCAGGAGATGTGAGTATTGGGATGTGGATTAATATAGCAATATACACGTGGGGCTGCTAGGATATTGTATGACTATGTTAGAGGGGAAAAAGGAGAGCAGGGTGAAAAACATTGGGTTATCCAGATGTTTTAGATACAAACCACTAGGAACAGTTGTAAAGTATTATGGTGCTTATAGTTCAAAACACTTGGAAGGCCAGACTTTCCCTCATACCTGGCTCAGAGGACCGGCACTTGGAAATCAGAAAATAAAGGCTGTTTTTGCACTTTATATCATGTTTCACACAAGAAAATTTTGCTTGTAGAAATGTACTTGGGTGACCTTGGTCAAGCCACCCTCTCACAGCCTCAGAGGAAGGCAATGGCATAAATCTCCTCAGAATAAATGTTGCCAATAAAACCCCAGGAGAGGGTTGATATAAGTCACAGTTGACATGAAGGCACCTAACTTTTGTACACCACCTTGGATCCTGTGCTAGAAGAAAAGTGGGATATAAATTAAACACATACATACATACATACATACACACACTTTAGTTTACACTTTGTAAACTGCTTAGTACACCAGTAAGCGGTATAGAAATGTACTTGCTGTTGCTATTGCTACATACATACATGCATACATACTATCATCAAAACAGAAGGAAAAAAAAGGGAGGAGAGAATAAGAAAAAGTTGTCCTGTATTATATATATATATATATATATATATATATATATATATAATACAGGACAACTTTTTCTTATTCTCTCCTCCCTTTTTTTTCCTTCTGTTTATATATATATATATTACAGCTTTTATCTACAGATTCACGCATCCACAGCTTGAAATATTTTCAATTATATATATATATATATATATATTCCAAAAAGCAAACCTTGATATTGCCATTTTATATAAGGGACACCATTTTGCAATGCCATTGAATTTAATGGGAGTTGAGCATCCATGGATTTTGATATCCATGAGGGGTCCTGGAACCAAATCCCAATGGAGGCCAAGCACCCACTGTATTACAAAGTCCATGAGAAGCAATCCTTCATCTAAGAGGTTATACTCTAAAATTTGATGCAGGTCAAACAATGAAGGAAGAGGTACAAAGTGGAGGCAAGAGTAAGCAAGGGAGATGGGGTGAGGAAATGGGACAGCCAAAAAAGACCACTGAACTAAGGAAACCTTGGTTTAAATCAGTGGTTCCCAACCTTTTCAATGCCCCACACCCCTAGGAAGTGGTAGATTAATGTTCACACCCCCTACAAAAGTAATATCACATTTGCAGATGAAGAAGTCTAAGTTCTAATTTTGAACCACAAATTGAACTACATACAATGTTGTAGGTGAACAAACTGAATATATATATATATATATAACACTACAGTTCCCAGAATTCCCTAGCACTGAACCAGGTCAGTTAAAGTGGTGTCAAGCTGGATTATTTCTGTAGTGTTTTGGACCATAGTGTGTAAAATGCAAATCTAAATTGAGCAATTAGATTCTAATTTATCAGGGGAAAAAATGAGTGATAACTCTTGACTCGTCACTCAAAGACACAAACCACTCTTTGTCGCACTCCCTGAAATTCCATCTTAAGCTGCCTGGCACTGCACACTGAATTTAATGGAAACCCCTGGTTTAAATGCATCTAAGACCTTAGTTGCAATAAGGCTGGGAGGAAGTGAGGGTTAACTTGGCAAAACTCCATCTGCTTCGGCCCTTATCACATGGGGTCTGAAGCAGAGCTAATCCAAAGGGCATCCACAGCTAATACATATTATTCCCCCGTGTTTACACACGACGCTGCCCCAGAACACGGAGCTAATCCGTATTGTTCCCCCGTGTTTACACACGACGCTGCCCCAGAACTCGGCAGAATACGGAGCTAATCCGTAAGGAGTAGGGAGATTTTGACATTCGGTTTGTAGAGGAAGTACCTGGGGAGCCTTCGCATTCATTGCGAATTGGTGGGCAGGGCGAAAATCCCAGCGAGGGGAAGGGATTGCCTTGGCAAAAGGCAAACCGGATTGGAAAGAGGAGGAGGAGAGGAAGAGGGAAGAGGGAGGCGATCTCTCTCTCTCCATGGGCTGCCTTCCCTTCTCCAGTCCTCCAGCCCTCCTCCTCCTCCCCGGTTCCCATGGCTGCCTTTCCTCCCGGCTTTTTGTGACGGGAGAGAAGGGAGCCTTGGTATTAATTGCGAAATGGCCAAAAGGGCGATATTCCCTTCGTTTCGCTATGGAACCGAATTTATTCCTACTTCGGTTAGTCTTCGCTTTTTCTTTGCTTCGTGGCCAGCGTTTGATAAGGTCCTAGGAGGGGTGAGCAGAGACTGAGTGAGAGCATTGGAGCTTGAGAGAGAAAGACCGAACTTTTGTTGCCAGGAATAGCTGTGGTTTCCTTTCCCCAACAGTGTTGTGCTTTGGTTGCTTGCAGGAGTGCACTGTGGGGCTGAACTTTGCTGATGAGAATGAAGCACATGCTTTCCAACAAATGGTGGAAGAGAAGATCCAGAAGAGGAACCAGAAGATGGGTAGGTGGGGGTTCCAGACAAGGAGTTTTAACTAAAGGGGGACACGGCTCTTCCCTGGAGGTCCCCATTCCTCCTCAAGAAACCTTCTGACTCATTCAAAAAGATGGCGCTGGAAAAGCAGACACGTGTGGCCCAGCAAAATCAGAATGTGGTCAAGATGGCAAAAGTTATTAATGCGGAAGAACACAAAAGCTAGGAGAGACTGCAGCTGTCTGCTTTTGCCAGAGCCTCCTGGAAAAGGCAAGAGTTGCCATCTCACCATCCTGTTCATTTGATTGAGTACCAGCTATTTTTGCACTTTGAACTAAGTTTACAGCAACTGAAGTAGAATCATAGAATCAGAGTTGGAACAGATTCCCAAGGGCCATCCAGTCCAGCCCCCTGCTATGCAGGAACTCACCATCAAAGCATCCCTGACAGATGGCCATCCTGCCTCTGTTTAAAAATTTCCAAATTTCCACCACTATCCAAGGCAGCGTATTCCACTGTCAAACAGCTCTTACTGGAAAGAAGTTATTCTTAATGTTGAGGTGAAATCTCCTTTCCTGCAGCTTGAATTCATTCCTCCATATTCTAGTCTTTTGGAGCAGCAGAAACCAAACTTGTTCCATCTTCAGTATGACATCCGTTCAAATATTTAAGCAGAGCTATCATATCACCTCTTAACTTTCTCTTTCTTGGGCTAAACATACCCAGTTCCCTAAGCCACTCCTCATAAGGCATGGTTTCCAGACCTTTCACCATTTTGGTTGTCCTCTTCTGGAAACACTCCAGCTTTTTTAATGGTGGTGCCTAGAATTGGACACAGTATTCCAGGTGAAGCTTGACCAAAGCAGACTAGAGTGGTACTATAAGTAAGCTGAGGGTGAAGGGAAAAGTGGGAGGAGGAGACACAAACTGGAACATTTTAAAAACAGCTGAAGAAGTAGGATGCCCAAGGAATAATTGGGACTTTCCCTGACAAACTGAAATGTTTGGAGGCTATGGGCAGGTTCTGTCTTGGGCTTGTAACACTGTACATTTCAGATCAATATAGGTAAAGCAGATATGTATATATGTATGTTGCTTAAGCCTCTCAAAGACTCAGTGCAACACAGAAGTATTGGCAGCTATGGGCTCCTGCTGCTTTGAACCCACCGGGCAGCTTCTGGGAAACCAAAGTCATATATATATATATATATATATATATATATATACACACACACATACACACACACAAAATGTTTGTATGTGTGTATACACACACACACACACACACACACACACACACACATACACTTGGTCCTTCATATCCATGAATTCCTTATCCACAGATTCAATCATCCACACCTTGAAAATGTTAAAAGATAGATATAAATTCTAAAAACCAAGCCTTGATCTTGGCATTTTATATAAGGGATACCATTTTACTAAGCCATTGTATTTAACGGGACTTGAGCATCCACAGATCTTGGTATCCATGGGGTCCTGAGACCCAGCAGAAGCCAAGGGCCCACTGTATGTGTGTCTGTTTGGATTGCCTTAGTATGTACACGCACACACACACACACAGAGCAGCTGTACAAAAAGTTCAGTGGCAGTTCAGTTTGTAAGATGTTCTTATCCAGTCGCCACTGGTACCTACTGGGACTAGCAGGGCAGGATGACCAATGGAGGAGAAGTCAAAGCCAAAAGTAGTAGTCAATTTTCTTCTGGTGTTGCCATTTGCCCCCTTCCCTTCCTGAGACACAGCAGTACAGGTCCTTAGCATTCCTCATCTATACAAACTTGAAAAATGTTGTCTTATATTGGCTCAGTGTCATACTGCTCTATCATATTTATTGGAGAGAAAACTGATTTCTAAAATAGTCCCTGAGAAAGCAGAAATTCTTGGTTTGATGCTAATTTAATTATAGGTGTATAGTTTTAGTGTAACCAGAGAGAATCGGTCTTTGCCTTTTCTCTCTTTTACCCTTTCAGTTCCCTGATTTTTTTTTAAAAATCTGCCTTTCCCTACCAAAAAAAAAAAAAAAAGCAAAAAAAGTGGGGGAGCTTCCCACGTTTTGTCTGACATAAGAGGTCCTGTGACAGGTATGATGGTGAATTCAGTTTATGACTATTATTACATGGGAAGCAGCTCCTCCTAATGGGGAAATGCCTGCACTCCATACTTTGGCTTCACCATACATACAATCTCAGGGTCTCACCATTTTCTGATTCCCTTTGCATATTTCACTGAGCTTTGAAGAGTTACTTTTCTGGGCTATAACTTCCAGAATTCCCCAGCTATCATGGTTATGCTTACTGATTATTCTGGGAGTCCTGGTCCAGAAAAGGAATTATTCCAAGTTCTGATATTTGTAGCTGCTTTTTAATGAGCCCATTGTTCTGGGCATGCTTCCTTGAATGATGGGGATGTGGAATCCATCACATTTAATGGACACTAGGTTTGGGAAGAGCTGTGCAGTCCTGGCCATGATATTACTGTATATATACTGAGGTGGATGAATGTATGAGGTAGATAAAGTGGACCAACTATACACAGAAATGGATGGCAGGTTTTGTACAATGCTTTAGGAAATGTTGAGCCCTTGGATCTGAATAAAATTTTCAGAAGTTGATAATCCTATAGAGATTTTAAATTAGATGGAAAAGTTTTAAGATCTTTTTAGCAGGCAAACATATACATATATATCACCCAGCCCCATCTCCTCTGCTTCCTTCTTTCATTGACTCTGCCCTGAATCTTAAAAGACCTGCCAAATCTAGCTGTGTGAGTAGCTTGTTGAATTCTTGTTGTGTATTCTCTATCATGATCTGTGTTATGTAACTTTATGTACATTTAGCTACATAGTGGAGAGCCAATGCTTTGAGTATTGGACTATGACTCCAGAGACCAGGATTTGACTCTACTTGACCATGGACATCCACTGGATGACTTTGGGCAAGTCACATTCCTCTCTCAACCTCAGAAGAAGGCAGTGGCAAACCACCTCTGAACAAATTTTGCCAGGAAACCCCCATTATGGGATTGATTTAGGGTTACCATAAGTCAGAAAAGACTTGAAGGCACAAAACCAACAAAATTATGTAGCAGAAGTGCTAAGAAATCCGGTCAGTGAATTGCAAAAATGAGTAACAGCTCACCAGCAAGAGTGTTGCAATGCACATTGGACTCTACTGATGAGCTTTGGCACTTATTAGCTGGTGTCCCAATGCATATCAGTCTCAATGCACATCAGTCCCATTATGTATCCATCGCATTATGCATTGGTTCTGATGTGCATTGTTCACTTTGCTGGCTCCCTTACATAGTAATGTAACAGCAGCACCTTACGGATACAGATGCCATGGAACTGCCTAATTCTAATTCCCATAGATGTAAGTCCATTTACAAAGATGTCTGTCCCCAAGAAGATTCTGGCCAATATTTGGTTCTACACTTGTGTAGTATGAAGCATACCAGTCCGGGCATGGAGAAGTCTGTACCTCATTGGTAGATTATGTGCTTTGAGGCAGAAGATCCCAGGTTCAGTATCCACACTGTCCTTCATTAAATTCTGGAGAGTCCTTCCACTCCATGTATACACTACTGAGGTGTAGTAGGGACAGGCTCCTTTCACAATCTACAATCATAGTGCAATGATTCCACTTTAACTGCCATGGCTGCATCCTATGGAAACCTAGGATTTATAGTTTGGTTAAGCACTCAAGTTCTGTGGCTGAGAATTCCAAATATCTCAGAAAACTACATATCCTAGGATTCTGTAGGGTGCAGCCATGGCAGTTAAAGTGGTTTCAAAGTACTATATGTGTGATGCGAAATAGACCACAGTGTTTTGACTCAATACAGGAGAACTTTTTACGCTTTTTCAGGACAAGGCCAGCATGGTTTGGAGTCTGCTTGGATTGCCCTAGAACCTGGTCTATTTTGTGGTGAGGGTAGTTCATAGAACTTAGAAGAAAAGTTGCTTTTTGGACTACAGTTTCCAGAATCCCATTGGCAACAGAGCCCCCAGCCATGATTGTTATGGGCATCTGGGAATTGGGGTCCAAAAAAGTAACATTTCCAAGCCTAGGGCAACTAGTTTATAGTGAAGACCATGAATAATGCTACATTATGCCAATATGAATTTCTGTCAATGAAGTTCAAGTTGTACATGAATTAACTGAGCAACCCCATTAAACACATGTTCATTCAATTGATTTTACCCCCCCCCCCCAATTCTCAGCTAAAATTCCTTTTTGCTTGAAGATTCTTCCTTAACTTTTTGGAAAATCTGGGTGTGTATGACAGGAGGGATGCAATAAATGAAAGGTTATGGGAGTGAGAGAGACAGAAGGGAAGATTATAGTTAAGGTGAACATCTGAAGAGTGGGAAAGATGTGACATCCACATACAGCAGTATGTAAGGTCTCTGGCCCTAAAGTCCAGACTTTAGCAGAACAGGGTGTTCTAATGGTAACGTGTTATTTTCAAACACGTTACCATTAGCATTTTTTTAGGGGGGAGGAAGGATGCCCAGGAAGAAAAATGTAATGAACTCTCATATTTTACATGTTTGAAATATGAGGATGAATAAACAGACAGGTATATGCTTTTTGCTGAACATGTTTTCATTTACAAAGTGTGTGCTTTCCACAACAGAAAACCCCCCTCCTATCTGTAAACTAACATATAAGAAGAGCTCTGCTGGATGTTTTTTAAAAAAGGTTTCCCCCCCCCCCCCCATCTTCTCCAGTATCCTGTTTTCAACAGGAGGCAACCAATTTCTTCTCCAGCCTTCAGAGGTGGAACACAAATCACATCTCCTTCTTCACAAATCTCTCCCTCTTTTACAGAAAACAGACAACTGCCTCCGCCACCACCTCCAGTTAATGGGGGTAAGTAGTCTGTCAATATTTCTGTTACTTTTCTGTAAGCAGGGGCTGGCACTTTCAATGTCCAGGGACCCTTTTTTCATCCCAAAGACCCAACAGGCCTGGAAGTAAACGTCATTAAAAAAAAAAATCAAACCCAGAAATGACCACTTCCAGCTCCTTTCTTTTCCCTTCCTGGCCTGGGGTGTAGCTGTGAGAAGAGGGCAAAATATTTCTAGCATTACCGAGAGGGAGACATTGAAAATCCTTTACACCTAGAACTCTTCTATTTGCTGTCTTCACAATTCCTTGGTCACTTTGCCCACCCCTTTACTTTAGATGCCTAAACTCTATTTCTAAATGCTCAGCTGACATTTTAAGTTACTGTGATTTGGGAACTGAAGGAAAATTTGATGGGAGGGAGAGGAAGAACTCATATTTGAAGGCAATGCCCTCCTTTCCCCCCCCCTCCTGTAGCTACACCTTCCTTCCTTCCTTCCTTCCTTCCTTCCTTCCTTCCTTCCTTCCTTCCTTCCTTCCTTCCAGCTGGGATACCACTAAACCCAATATTTGATTGTAAAAATTTAGATTGCTGGTGGGTATTGGGAGTGTGCCCCCCATGGCCTCTTGGAACAATAGAACCCTTTGGGCTCCACATTTCCCAATTCTGGTCAAAAATATTAAAACATTTTTTACATATAAAAAGTTTAGGAGTATTGCTATGCTGGGTTGTGAGCAGAGCCAGACTGAGAAATGCTGAGATCTTGGGCTGTGTCAGAGATCTCATAGCATTTCCTCCCCCACAATATGTATTGATTTTAAAAGATAATTAAAATAGAAATAATAGAGTTTGATATTTGCACATATCCTGGCAGATAGGGAAGACTACTATTCCTATCACCTGCCAATGGTACTGTTTGACACCTTATGGACATCAGGTGTAAATAATTTTTGATACACAATGTGGCCAGTTGTACAAATGTCATATGAGTAAATAATAGTGTAGCTGGTAAGAATAATTTTTTATCATACAAGAACAATAGTGTCTGTTTTATAATCTGTTCTCATTTTTTTAGAGGCTGACATTTATTAACTTTTCCACATTTGGTTTGCATTTAGAGGACTTTCACAACTGGAGTTCATTAACCAGGTGTGGTCAACCTGTGGCCTTTTCAATGTTGTTGAACTGAAGATCCCAGTAGCCTTAGCTAGCATACCCAATAGGTGAGGATTGATGAGAGTTGCAGTCTAACAAAATTGGGAGGACAGCATGATTCCCACCCGTGCCCTAGACTGTAATTTACTTAGTGTATGCACAAATCCAGAACTGGCTGGGGAGGGGGTTTATCCTACTTGCCAAACAGAGATGGAGAAGCATTATGGTAAACAAAGACACCTGAATCATAGGAGGATTTTAATTTTAGAACACAGGGACAGTGTTTATAAACTGATGGCTGGGGAAAAAGTTCCCAACAGCTCTTATTTTAGAAAACACCATGGAATTGTCCTGCAGCAGTTGATGGTGAAGTGTCACTAAACACTAGTCTTTTTGCCTTTACTAGACAGAAGAACAGTTGGTCCACGATACTCATCACCTGGGACTGACTTGAATGGTACGTAGCTTTTGGGTTTGGTGATACAGAGTCATTATGGATTGATTGAATAATTTCATATCCTGAAACTTCTATATGTGTTCATAAGGTAGTTTTCAAAAACAGTATGCAAATACACTTGTCCCTCCACATTTCCGGCTTTGACTTTTGCGGATTTGATTATTCACGGATTTTATTAATATGATCTCTCTAGGAATATTTATGTCCTCCAGCGCAACTCTATGGTCAACTTTAACCCAAAGTCAGACTGAAGGACCTAGAGATTCCTAGAGAGAACCCTCCACTAGGCATTTGTAGCTCCTCCAGAGCAATTCTATGGTCAATGTCTGGCACATGTTGATCTCAGAGGTGCACTTTAACCAGCCATGAGAATTTCAATTGTATAGGTTACTTATGGTAGCACATATGGTTCAGAAAGATAAACCATCCATTATTACAAGTGGGATCCATGAACCACATTATTGGAAACCACTGTCCATGGTGCTGCACCATCTGACTTGAGGTTCATCTCCATCACACCCTCCTGCCTGATATGCTGAAACAGCCAAAAGAAAATAATGTAGAATTGTATTTTTTAGTTTTTGTTTTGAGGCCCAAACCTATATAATTCAAATAATTTTAAAGGGAGAGCAAAGACACGTTTATGGATTGGCTCTGTTTTATGATTCTTGGCATAGATTGCCAAAAGAGAAAAATAAATGGGTCTGAGAGCAAATCAAGTCTAAACTCTCACTAGAATGACTAAACAGAAGCTATCATAACTTTTGACACATCATGAGATGACATGGCATTGGAAAAGACAATAATGCTCAGTAGAATGGAAGGCATTAGGAAAAGAGGAAGACCACTTTGTAGACGGATTGATTCAATCAAGAAAGCCACAGCCTTGAGTTTCTAAGACCTGAGCTGGGCTGCTGGCAACCAGGGCTCTTGGATATGTCTCATTCATAGGGTTGCCATAAGTCAAAACTGACTTGAAGGCAATTGACAACCACAAAGATATTTTGTTGGGCATGGAAGTGAGGAAAGGATAGGATGGCTTTGTAAGTGTTTGCTTCATCACTCCATCTCATGTTCCTCAAGGACCTGGTATGCAGCCAAACTCCCCTTCACCCGCTCTGCCACTAGCAACTGTGGACATACAGAATCCAGACATCACCTTTTCCCGCTACCGTGGACTCCCAGTTCCCACTGCAGTGGATAAGAAGAAGGGGAAAAAGAAGATTTCTAAGGCTGACATTGGAGCTCCAAGTGGGTTCAAGTGAGTACCTTCCGAAGCTACATAAAACTCTTTCATGAAGAGCTGTGTGGACAAGTAGGACCTTTCAAAATTTCAAGCCATGTCATAGGAGGAATCCTTGATTTCCATTTATTTGATGTTTCCTCATCAGTCATTGCTTGTTTTGCCCTGAAAGTTTAATTTCTTTACTGATATGGACATTGTTAAACAATTTGAGATCTTCTGCTGTTACCGTTCATGAATGGAAACTATTTAAAATGGCAGCCAATAATCTTGTCCTCATAGCTAGGAATTGACATGCTTCCTTCTGAGTGGAACAGGTATAGATGCTACATTGAAAAAAACACAATTAAAGGTGAAAGCATGTCATGGTGTACAGCAAAGTTGGGCAAAGAGTGGCCCATGGGCTGCATGTGGCCTCCAGGGCATTGTTGTGACCCTCACCCATTTCCCCCCAAAGATCAAATGATTTATTTTTTTTACAAAAAATAAAAATAAAATAAATCCAAAACCTTGTTTTGCCCCCAAATAGTCTGTAGTAGGGGAGCATTTCCATCACATCTTGCCCCCCTCATACCCATTTAAGCCCAGGAGAGGCCTGCTTTGAATCAAGGTGTGAAGAGGAAGTGTGTTCTGCTCACTTCATGTTGTAAAAGAGGCCTTTCCTGGGCCAAAAAAGGTCCAACAGGAACACTCCAAAATATGGCAAAAATGTTGCCCCCAACCCCCAGAAAATGTCTGGGGGAAAATTGATTTGGGGGGAAGCAGGTGCAGTGAGATGGGGTTTCTGTCTTGAGGGGCTAAGTTGTCTACCCTGGTGTAGAGCAAAAAAGAGGTGGAGGAGAAAATATAGAGAAGTTGGAAGGCAGGTGGGGAGTTTCAGAAGCCCTGCAAAGTTATTTTTCAAAAGTAATTCATTCCATTACCCATTTCAGAATTTTAAAAAGTCACCCGTCCCTATTTCTAATTACAATGATGGAAAATGTTAAGTCATCCTGTTACTTTTTGCACTGCCCATTACTTTCCCCTTATTTTTGTTGCTTTTCTTTGGGACAGAAGAACTCTTTAGGACCGATAACAGAATGGCACAACAGTTGACAGCTTCCTGTAAGAATGGCCCACAAGCTGCCCTTGAAAATAACTAGGAAGGACTTGTAATACCAATAAAATAACTTTGCTCTTACTTGTTACATTGCTTTTAAAATGTGATTTTGTCACACTTTTCTTATGCCCCTCCACAAGTAACTAGTTATGTGTATCAATGTTATTTGTAGCTCAATATTTCCAGGCTTTAATCTGGATATAACTTTAAGGATTGCTATCAGAGAAATAGGATTATTCTGGATGCCAGTTGTTCAGGTCCTTGAGTTTTATTGTCAGTGGATGACTGAATCTGGGCCTTTTTCAAATACCTGCCTAGCTCCAGAAAAGGAGGAGACTTTGTGTTTGCTGGGATCCCAAGTTTGGACAAGTCCCATTGCCATTGTCTCACTTGGCATGGAGTCCCCAAGAAACCTAAGAGCTTCTGCCTACCGTACCTGTTTCATTCAGATGAAGAGGAATGACTTATTAGAGTACTTGCCTGCCCTCCAAGGTGACCATATCCTGAAGCCAGTATTGCTCAAACCCATCTCTGTGCTGGGGAGTAAGTTGACCCAGATGTTTGAGCCAGAGCCTTCACTCACTGAATGTCTTGTATGATTTTCTTCCAGGCATGTCCAGCACATTGGATGGGATCCCAACAGTGGATTTGATGTACGTAGCCACAGTGGTTTGTCAGGGGGGTTGAAAGAGGGAGTCTGAACTGGGGAAATAAATCTGAGGTGTCTCATGGCTTGAGCTCATCCAGTCAAGCTGAACATTGTCTTTGGCTGCATCCACGCTGTAGAAATAATCTGGTAATTGTAGCTTCATGCAGCCTTGAGCTATGGCAGTTAAAGTGGGGTCAAACCAGATTATTTCTGCAGTGTAGATGCAGCCTTTGTGTGTGAACTGCCTGTGTGCCCCAGGCCTGAAGAGATGTCATGACATGAAATGTTAAAGTGTTGGCAGACACATTTGCTGCTCTGGCAAGTTTAGGTCAAGGCAAAAGCAGAGAAAAAGCAAGAGTGGTCTGTAGCTTCGCAGGAGCAAACACTCTCCTAGTTACTCTCAGTCCTGTGCAGAAGCTTCTCTAGGACTGAATTAGCATCACTTTAACTATTTTGTCCTTTTGGCTAGTCCATTTCTTTTGACAGAGGCTTGAGGTGAATAACTAGGATAAGAAAAAAGGGCCCTTTCACCAACCAACTAATTTTCCTTTACGAGGTTTAAAGTGCATTTTAACCCTCAAATGCATTTGGAACTTGTATGAGGGAAGGCATCCAAGGACATCATGCAGGAATAAAAGGCAGTGAGCAGAGTCAAGTGGGGGAAGAGACCTTTCTCTTTTTATCTTTACTGTGAATAACCCTCCTCTCTGTGCAAGTTGCTTTGCCTTAATAGAAATGGCTGTCTGAGGTTTGTTACGTGTATCAGCATGCAGCTAATTAATAGTTGGGGAGTGGAACTTTAAAGCACAGCTGGGGGATCTTTGTCCCTCCAGATGTTTTGGACTCCAATGTCTGGACTCTGGAAGCTCCAATTGGCATGGTTAAGAATTGTGGAAGTTGTAATCCAAAACATCTGGACACCACCTCTTTAAAGGTCTCTGTTTCTACACTTTCTTTCCCATATGTCTAGCTGACACTAACTACATTGTGCAGAATAAACAGATCATGGCAACTATGCTTAATCTACAGAACTGTTCTATGCTCCTCAGTGTGTATTACTCTGCTACTGTTGCTACTGTATTTTGAAATAATAGTGTGGCTGTGTTAAAGACAATTCAGATTTACACTATTGAAATAATAAATAATAAAGTAGTTTGACATTACTTTAACTGTCATGGTTCCATCTTACAAAATCCTAGGATTTGTAGTTTTGTGAGGCAGCGATACTGTTTGGCAGAGGAGGCTAAAGATCTTGTAAAATTTCAAAACCCAGGATTTCCATAGGATGGAGCTACAGCGCTTATAGTGCTATTAAACTGCATTATTTCTACAGTGTGGATGCATCCTTGGTTCAGCTATGATGAGGAGTGTCCAAGGTGGTGGTATGATTCTGGCTGTCCTTGGGATCTTTCTAAGGCTGCAACTTGAACCCTAAGGAAATCTTGTATCTTCTAGTCACATAATTCTGTGATGGAAGTTAGTTTCTGCAAACCATGGAGTGACGGCTGTTGTATTATGAGCAACACAGCATTGAGCAACTATGGCCACACATCCTTTCAAATAGAGGTGGGCAACTGCAGCAGATCTGGAGGCCATCTTCTCTGGGGCATGACACTCTGGGGCTGCACACTGCCACAAATACCCCAAAATGAGGAGGATATATGTCAAATTGCTAGAAGGAATACAGTTCAATTCTGGGACATTTTAAAAAACATATTAAGCAATTCTGGGAGCTCTACAACACTTGAACCTGGGAAGGGAATCATGTGGCCATTCAGATACTGTTGGATTGCATTAACAGGGAGGCCTAGGCAGTATAGCTACTGAAGAAGAATGCTGGGAGTTGCTATCTAACACTATCTGGATAGGTGCTTGGTTCCGATCCTTTGTATGTATGTATGTATGACTTGATTTATTTGATGTGCTGAGTTTCTCACAAATGGGATTCACAAGATGAATAAAAAGATAATAATTAAAAGTTAACAAAAATAATTAAATAAACGACTTTATTAAGACATTAGTACTTTAAAGTAGTAAAAAGTCATATAAAAATAGGACAGGACCAATAAAATGCAACACACAAATCTCTTTGAAGACTTTTCTGTATAGCCACTTAATCACCAAAAGCTTCAAATAAAAAGGCTTTTAGTTGTCGTCGGAGGATTGCTGAGAGGGGCCCAGTCTGTTTCCAATGACAGAAAGCTCCATGTATTAGGAACAGCTCTCTCCTGCATTCTCTCCAAATGTGTCTGTGACAGTGGAAGAACCATGGAAAAGCTCTGTTCAAGGACCTTAAAATGTGGGCAGACTGACCAAGAGACATCTATGTTTGTCTCTGTTTTGTATTTCAGGTGAATAACTTAGACCCTGATTTGAAGACACTTTTCTCCCAGGCGGG
Source organism: Phrynosoma blainvillii (assembly GCA_026167975.1). Lineage (NCBI taxonomy): Eukaryota > Metazoa > Chordata > Lepidosauria > Squamata > Phrynosomatidae > Phrynosoma > Phrynosoma blainvillii. The sequence continues at coordinate 183,800,535 of JANUYF010000002.1, forward strand.
AATCAGTGAGGCTCAGTTGACTGATGCTGAGACGTCAAAGCTTATCTATGATTTCATTGAAGGCCAAGGAGGGCTGGAGGCTGTGAAGGAAGAGTTGAGACGGCAGGGTGAGCTTGCTGGACTTATTATTATTATTATTATTATTGGATGACTTTCTTCTTCCTCTTCCTCCTCTTCCTCTTCTTCTTCTTCTCACTTTCCTCTCTATTACAAGATAATTTTACTTACTTTCAAAATGTTTTTGCATCTTGGGACTTCTTTCTGAGAATATCGTTTACTCAAGATTTTTTGTTTGCACAAAACGAAGGGGGGTTATTTTGCACAGAAAACAGTATATTTTGTGCAAAAATATGTTTTTCTTACAAAATCCATAGCACTTTTTTTTTTTTTTTTTTTTTTGCAAAAAGGTCCTAAATGGAAAAAGTAGTTCCCCATTTTCTTTTGAAGGGAGGTGTCTCTGTGTGTCAAGACACCCTTCCTTGGTGAGGACAATAAAATATGCACATATTTTTGTATCCCTGCTCCCACTGTGGATGCTTCACATCCTAGTCCCTAACTACAACGGCAACAACAACTGAAAGGCATTCCCATGTCAATTTTCTTTGGTTTGTTTGGACATGGAGAGCCTGATCTGAGTAATAACTTTCAGTGTAGGAGCTGTGTAAGCCTCTTGGACCAAAACCAACAGAGTTATGTGGCACTTTAAAGATGAACTGAATTATGACAATGTACACTTTTGCAGAATAGCAGGATTTGCTATATCAAAGGTTTGAAGGCTTATCTTCAGTTACTGCACACATTGAGACCAGTACCAACATCAGTGCCAGTATCCATAATATTACCTTTCTGAGCCAGAGAAATGGTTCACCTTACAGCAACAGACAAAGCATCTTAAATCCAAAAACATATGACAATGGGCTTGTATTGAAACTGTCCTACTGCAGGGTTTAATTAACATAGGTGAGGAAAAAGCATGGCCTCCAGACATAGGACTGCAATTCCCATCAGCCCTAGCCATTATAGCCAGTGGTGATCAGTATTGAGAACTGCAGTTCAGCAACATCAAGGAAGCTGTACTCTGACCCCCTAAATTATAACAAAATGGGATGATCACATTTTTATCATCAGTTATTACAGTTATGAGTGCTCAGTGTACTTATTCTGTATATGTTAAGACTTAGAACAGTCACAGATTATAGTTGTATGCATTACATGGCTATGTACTTTTGAAATATTTTTATTGGTTTTATAACATGAACAATAATTTGGTCCTACTCCTTATGATTTATTTTGGTCAGTTAATGGTGAGGAAAGCACTTTGTTTGACTAATGCAGTAGACTCTGCCTAGCAAAAATGCATGCTGTAACTAAGGCTGCATCTACACTGAAGAATTAATGCAGTTTGATGCCACTTTAACTGTCATGGCCCAATGTTATGGAAGTCTGGGATTTGTAGTTTGTGAGATACTTAGCTTTCTCTGGTGCCACAACAAACTACAAATTCCAGGCTTCCATAGGATGAAGCCATGACAATTAAAGCGGTTGCAACCCACATTAATTCTGCAGTGTGGCAGCAGCCAAAAATGAATAGGTGTGTTTAGCTTTTTTGTTAGGTAATACAAAAACCATTCCTGTTTCTACTAGCTTGTGTGCAAGCCACACAACAAACCAGAAAATGTAAGATTTAATATATATATATATATATATATATATATATATATATATATGGTTCATTATTGCTAAAGCTGGCTACTGGGATCTGAATGTTCCTATTTGTCCTATTTGTCTCTTTTCAGGTCCGAGCCACCCGCCTCCTCCTCCTCCTCCTCCTCCTCCCCCAAGTCGTTCAGGTCCCCCGCCTCCACCGCCTGGACATAGCCGAAGTGGCCCTCTCCCACCCCTCCCTGGTGTCCCATCCATCTCAAATAGGGCAGCTGTCCCCTCCACACCACAGCCCCATTTGGGACATCCCAACCCGAGCCAGTGGGCACCTCCTCCACCCGCCTCTCGCCCTGGACCAAACCGTCCTCTCCCCCCTACCTCTGGAGCAGTCCCATCCCCACCCCCACCCCCACCCCCACCCCCACCTCCCCCACCCCCTCCACCCCCACCCCAGGGGGCTGCCCCATGTCTTCCTCCTCCTCTCCCTTCTGGAGGGCTCGGGTCTCCACGGACTCAGCCTCCTGCCCCCTCCATGGGACGGGGTGCATTGCTAGATCAGATACGGCAAGGAATACAGCTCAACAAGGTGAGACCTGGTTAATGGCTTGCTCTTAACAGGTAGAGTTTAGTTGATATATGAGTGAGATTAGGAAGGGATTTCCCAGTGACTTGAGTCAACAAGTGTCTTCAGTGACTTTCCTTGGACATGAGTTGGCAAAAATGACACACTGACTTGACTTGACTTGCGACTTGCATATTTTTAGTGACTGATTTGCTGGTGCCATTCACTTTGAGCAGCAGGCAAGACCTGCCCCCAAAGTGTAGGGTGCATTTCTTGGAGGGAACAGCAAATGCAGTAGGCAATGGGCTTGAGGTGGAAGGATCATTCTACAGCTTTTGAAAAGCTTTAGAAGGCTCCTCTGATGTGCAGCGAGGACAGGCTGCCAAGCAGACCTCAACTACTGCTTCAAGCCCATTGCCTAACACACTTGCTGTTCTCTCCAAAAAGATGCTCCCTGCCTTCTGTTTATCATTTAAAAATTGGTTCCCAGACTTGAGACATGACTTGAGACTTGGACTAAAAGATATGGAATACATCACTGGGATTTCCCCCTTAGTCTTCATGCCCACCCTCAACCACCCCTATCAGAGTGATTTTGCCCTCCTCTCAGGTCTTGCTCACCAGAAACCATTCATTAAATCCGTCATTCATCAAGTATGTATTTGTAACAGGAGTTTGCAAAGGTGTAGTAATTTCTGACAATGGAGGGAAGAGATGTTGAATGTAAGAAATGAAGGTACAGTGGAACCAAATCTCAATGGATATCAAGGACCCACTGTAACATCACTATTTCTTCCATTCAACATCTCTTCCCTCCGTTGTCAGAAATTACTACACCTTTGCAACCTCCTGTTACACAAATACATACTTGATTCTCTAATGTAGTTCTGGAATTTATATATTTTAAAAAACATTTTCAAGCTGTGGATGGTTGAATCTGTGGATAAGAAATCCATGGATATGGATGACCGACTGTGTTCTCTCATGTGAGGCAGGCTTTATTCCCAATGGGCATGTATCTCTCCAGGGTGGGGGTTCGAATCATGGTGGACTCACTAATTGGGCAGAAGAAAAGGAATGGCAAATGGCAAACTAGCGTGTCAGGGAGAATACGAGGCTAAAACTCTTGGGATCTCTAGATTTCTGTACAGAGACATTTTTTCAAAAAAATCTCTAACATAGGATTTTATCACACAGGGGAAAAGCTGGGGAAAGCTGGTATTAAAAAGGCATTTTCCCAGCAAAGTCCTGAGATCGCGGCGAAGATTTTAACACGATGTCTCGATTAGAGAGGACTTATCCCAGGAAGAAACAGGGATGCTCCAGCAACAAACCATTCATTTCCCCATGAATGATTTGTTGCTTGAGCATTCCTGTTTCTTCCCAGGATAAATCTTTTCTAATTGCAATGTGTGTGAAAATCTTTGCCACAATCTCACGACTTTGCCAGGAAAATACCATTTTAATAATGGCTTAAGTCCCGGCTTTTACCGGCTCTCGCCGCCTCTCCATGATAGTCTCCATAGTGTTCATTTCATGTGGGCCTCCTTGCTGTAGTAGTGTAGCTTAGACACAAGTTGGCCATATTAAGTGAGAACCAGGCCTAAATCTTTGCCTATGACTGCTCTGTCAGTGTTGTTGTGTCAGTTTGTTCTATTGTTTTTGGAGGGAGAGCACAGAGAGCAAGAACAGTTTAATTTACTCCAGTTTCTAGGCGCCTTCATCAGAGTGTGCTGTAAGAATAATCCATCAAAACCCCCTCTGTCCATTGCAGACACCTGATGCGTTAGACTCGCCGCCACCTACACAGACCTCCGAAGGCCTGGTAGGGGCCCTTATGCAAGTAATGCAGAAGAGGAGCAAAGTCATCCATTCCTCAGGTGAGTGTTGGTCTGCATGGCCACCTGGTACAACACACCTCCTAGTGGCATGCTTACAAACAACTTTTAATTTTTCAAAAATTCAGAGATTATTTATTTATTTATGGAGAGAGGAGGAAATCATCTTGAAGTGCAAGAACCAAACAAATATAAAAGATTGACCCAGGGGCATTTGCAAGAGGTGAATTTTTGAATTCTCCACTGGTCTGATACTGGTATTGGGCTGGAACAAAGGACAGAGCAGGGTAAAGTCACCAGTCTTGATATGTGAATATATGGGGCACACATTGGGCCTTTGCAGACTGCTAGAAATAGTGCAAATTGAGTCCACTTTAAGGGTTAGGGTTAGGGAATCATGGGAACTATATTTTATCGTGGCACCAGAGCTCTCTGACAGAGAAGGCGCAATGTCTCAGAAAAAAACCATTCCCATGATTCCCTAGCACTAACCCTAACCCTAAAGTGGACTCAATTTGCACTATTTCTGGCAGTCTGCATGGATCCTCACTCTAACATGACTGCCCTGTTCCTTATCTTCAGATGAAGATGAAGACAACGGAGATGAAGATGAGGATGATGAATGGGATGACTGAGTCCAGGACACCTGCCACAAAGCCTGATCCTCCTATCGACCTGTGGGCTTTTAGCCAGGCTGGCTGTACTTGTGCCCCCTTGCAACTCTTGCAGATATCCTTCTGGAATCCAAGAGATGCTGGGGAATCTCCGCTTTACCACTGGCAGCAAAGGGCCATTATTTCTCCCTCCTCCTCTTCTCCAGCACCACTTAGGCCGAAGCATAATTCTAATTTTCTTCTCACACCTGTGCATCTGGATGCCTTTGACAGTTTTAGAAAATGAGGTTGTAATTCTGCCTCTTTGAAACCCTGCCTTGACAATACCATGCCTAATCTGTGGTTTTTACCTTTCTAAGAGCCATATCATCTTTCACCCAACCCCCTCATCTTTCTTTCTTTCCCTCCCAGCCATCTAGTAATTTCCACCCAAGTGGGTTCCCCCTTTGGGGCCAAGATGAAGGTATGAAAATGATAGGTAAGAGGAATGTAAGCAAAAACTCTTTCTTATAAAAGAAGGTGCATTATTAACACTGAAATCCTAGTTGCCTGAATTCTTTGCACCATTTTCTCTCTCTCTCTCTCTCTCTCTCTCTTTTGCTTTAGCATTTTTAGTATATATAGGGACACAGAGAGGAGGCAATAAGTAAAGCAGCCTTTCTCAGCCTTTTTGTTCTGGAGGTGCCCTTGAAATAATCTCCAGATCTCAGGAACTCTTGAATAAAAAATTATATCTACAGCTTAAAAAAAGCTTATTTTCTCCCAATCACAATCTCTCACAGAACCACTAGCAACCTCTTGTGGAACCCTAGAGTTAGTTGAGAAACTCTGCATTAGACATTAAGATGAGTAGACATACTTACTTTCAGACATGGCAGAAAGATTTACTGAAGTATGACTGACAAAGCAAAATGCCAGGTTTGATCACAATGAGTCTATTTTTTTTTTAAAAAAAAGTCTTGTTTAAAAAATTACATTCTCACAGAGGGATATACTGGAAGATACAGCATTTTCAATGGCTTGGGTCCTAAGTTGCTCTTTCATTTAGATTTCTTGACTCTTGCAATTCTGCCCTTAATAAAGCCACGGTGTCCTCCACACAAGTTCCTATACCATTTTAAATTATCCCCCCAACCCTTTGGATCATTTTTTTAAGGGACACAAAAGTGTCTGAACTGAAGAAGGGGTGTGTGGCAGGAATGCCCTATTCCACGAACTTTGTCCTGTTCAGGAAGAAGAAACTGGGCATAATCCTAATGTGCCTAGGAAATTCTAGCTTCACTTTGGGTATTTTGAAACTGTAGATGAAATTGAGGCAGGCGGGTAAGAGGCACGAAATCCTTCTCTTTGAGTCTTTGAAACTACACAAGTATAATTTTTGTAGGACAAATTTATGCTTTCTGAATCATTATTATGCTCACATTCAGAATGTTCCAATGAAGCATGAAAGACATATGTAAGTGGTCTACTTGCAGTGACTGAGCAGTAATGGGGAAGAATGTCTTTCTACAGTGCACATTTCTGTGGGTTTTATATCAGTTTAAGTATAGGTAACACATGTTGCTGTTCCCCCCCCCCCAGAAAAAAGTGCCGTCTGGCACCAAGGGAAGATTTCCCCCTAAGGTTAATGGCAGGGAGAGATGAAAAAGGAGCCCCCCTTCGAGCTAACCTTCAGTGCTGTTAACTTCATGTAGAGATATGTTTTCTCTCTCTCTCTGAATGCACAATCTTATGCCCTTCTGCCTCCAGGGTGTTCCCTGAATATGTGGAAGCTACCACCTTATTTTATGTGGCCTCATTTTGCTTCCAAACTGATATAGACTCAGCTCCCCTATTAGAGGAAATGATGGTAGTTCCCCGAGTTGATGAACTAAAGGGAAATAATTGTTGTTTTTAAAAGTTTGGAATAACATTTTACTGAGTTTTGGTGATAATAAACGCTAACACATCTGGAAGGTGTGACGTGAAATACATCAGCAAGAGAAATTACATGCAAACGTCATAGAGTTTGTACAAGGCAGATGAAGAATTCGGCAGGTTTACTCTAATGGATTTGATCCTAGTCTCTAAAAGACATCCTACTAAAACCTCAGTTGGGTCGACTGTGCAGTGAAGTGGGCATCTTTATTTGTAAGTACAACACACAGATACAAAACCTCAGAAAAGGAGCAGTGTAGCCTTTGATAATTTGAAGGGTACTTGTTAGCTTCTCAGAGTGAACCACCTTTCATAATCAAGACAGCTACATCATGACATTCCCAGAGGCAATTGTCATTGTATTGCTACCACTGGTCTAGTTGCTATGGGGAACACTTTGATTAAATCTTTATGCAGTATGTTTTTATCATTGTCTTTAAAGACAGGCAGTGAAAGTAATGCTCCATTAAATGTTACACATCACTCTACAATTAATGTAAGGATATGTATTTGCTCCCCAAATCCCATGATTATGGCATTCTAGCCAGTTGTGTAGAAGGGAGCCCCTGAGCCAACACCCCCTTCAGCAAAGTGGAAATAACATTTGTGTTAAATCATTATAGTTTGACTGGGCTAGAGTGTCAGCAGTCCAGCAATGTCACTTCATTGCTTTGTGTGGAAATAGTTTTCATCCAGATTTGCAACCCAAATTCAAGCCTGCTGTAAAGGTTGTAAAGGCTGCAAAGGATGTTTTCCAGTCTCTTGCAAATGTAATGTTTGGCTCTGAAAACCTTCCTTAGATAATTTGCATTGGCCTTTGTTGTTCAGAGATATTATAGTTGAGTTTTGTGAGACACAAAAGAGGAGACTAGAAATAGTGCAAATTGAGTCCACTTTAACTGCCCTGGCTCAGTGCTAGAGAATCATGGGAACTGTATTTTTTTCTGAGACATTGAGCCTTCTCTGTCAGAGAGCTCTGGTGCCACAATAAACTACAGTTCCCATGATTCCCTAGCACTGAGCCAGGGCAGTTAAAGTGGACTCAATTTGCACTATTTCTGGCAGTCTGCAAAGGCCCTATTGGCCATCTGGAGAGCAGCCTTGGATGCTAGTAGGACTTTCTTATTGCACCATAGCAAGGAGGGGCAGATTTGTGAGGAAGGGAAAGCCACGGTTGTGTCATCTGGGCACAGGCCTCTTAAACTATGTTCCTTCAGACTGTGACCTGGCATGGCAATATGTTTGTTCTTAAGTAACATTAATCTTCCCTTGCTCTGCTGTTGAAAACATGTTGATATAGTCGCTTTTTAAAAATGAATATATCAAAATATTTCAAAGAGGCTTGCTTCTAGATCTCACAGAAGGCTCATTTACTAGAAGGCTCCCATTTTCTTCTGTCTTTCTAATATTGGCACACCTGAGCACTAACTTCATCCAAATAATCCTTGGTGAGCATTAGGCGTTGTTACCAATAGTTCATTTTTTCTGAATTTTGGTGTGTGTATGAATTCCACATGGCCCCAGATGTACACTGCAATGAGCCCCAAGTGCCACCAAGGCAAGGCAGGCAGGTCATGCCTAGGTCACTTGGAAGACCAGAAAAACCCCAATCCCCAGAGCCAGGCAGATAGTGTGGGAGTTGCAAAGGGACCATCATCACCTCCATAATCAGAACGATGGGCGAAAATGGCCTAGATGTCTCACCTGATGGGCCAACTAACTCATTTAATCCTCTCCCATTTCCCTTGAATATTGCCAGACTGAATTACCTCATCCAGGTAATCTCACACCTTTGCCCTGCAGCTAGTTTTATCCCTTAAAACCCCCTGGATTTCTCCCCTCAGTGTCGCTAGTTGGAGTTCATGGGGACCCTGCATCACTGTGTTCTCTGATCTAGTCACTGGCACCTCCGTTCAAACCCATGCTCTCAGAACGGTTGTGTCTCACACCACTTCACTCAATTGGATCCCGAAGAAAGCCTCGTCTGTAGTAAGTATCACCCATAGTTCTGCCTCAACATCTTTTCCAAGCTAAGCCCTGAGTTCCTGAGCCTTGAATGAGTGTGTGTATTTATGTATGTGGACTGCTGTGTGATTTTCCCCTTTAATAAAGAATACTTTAATTGGAGAATTCTGTCTCTGCATCAATTCTTAGATCCACCAAATTGTGGGGTTCTTGTAGCTGACCCCCTCTCGATTTGAGCTAAATAAAATTCCCCTTAATAGACTTTTGGCTACAACATGACATACATTGAATAACAGTTTATGAGAGTAGGCACACTAAAGAAAACAGCACATTACTCTGTACTCCAGAGAGGAGTCTGGAGGGGCAGATCAGAGGACCAATAAATAAACCAGCACTGGAAAAAAAGAGCAGAGAGGTCAAATATGGAGTAAGGTCATTCCAAGTGACTGATAACAGGTCACCAGCAAAAACGTTCAGAAGTAGTTCTGTGTCCAAGATGTATACTGGCAAAACCAGATTTAGCCTGGAAAAGAAAAGACTGAGAGGTGATATGAAACCTGTTTTCAAATATTTGAAGGACTATCACAGGGAATATGGAGCAATTCTGGTTTGTGTTGTGCTGCTTCAGAGAGGGGGACCCAAACATTAATTTCAGAATACAGGAAAGGAGATTCTAGCTAAACCCTATGAAGAATTTTCTAATGGAGAGAGCTGTTTGACTCCCTTGGAAAGTGGGAGTTTAAACAGAGTTCAGTGGCCTTATATCAGGGATGCTTTCACTACAGATTCCAGTGTTAGTAAGGGGAAGTTCCTTGGGGTGACTTCTAACTTTAAAATTTTATGATTTTATGGGAAGCTAATCTGGGAGGAGCCAGTAAGTTTCCAAATTGTCTGAAGAGATAATAGGGAAGTTAGACTGTATTGCTTCACAAGCCTTTTGTGGTTGCAATCTTATGCATTGTCACTGCACTTAGTGGGACTTACTTCTGATGAAACAGGCATGGGATTGTGAGGTAGATAGTTATGGTAAGTAACTCTGGCAGCGTAGTTCTGAATCTTGGAGCCTGCTATGCCTATTAGATCCCCCCTTTACCAAAAGATGCTGAAAGGACATGTTTTAATTCCTTCTGTGTGGCTTGCATAAATCATTCTTCATGCAGCACAGCATCCTCAGGGCCTTCCTTGTTTTTGCTGGCTGTGGGTAAACCATGTCAGAAATTTTTTTGGCTGAGCATAATAAAAATGTGTTAATAATTTTTTTAAAAAGTCATAATCGGGATGCAGACCAGGGCGTCGGGGATGCCCTGGTTCGGAACGCCGCGGGACCGCGGCAGCCGGACCGCGGCGCTCCTGCGGCGACCCTAAAAGGAGCTGCAAATTGCCGCTCCTTTTACAAGACAGGGAAAGTGCGCCCTAAACGCTAATAGGCTAATTAGACAGCTAATAGGGCGCACTTTCCCTGACTTATCCTCCGCAGCGCGTCCGGTCGCTGCGGAGGGAGGTCATCCCCAGAGCGCCGTCCGTCCGGAGGGCCGGAAGCGCCGAGGACGACCTCAGGAAGAGGAAGGGACGCCGCGCGTGCAGCTGCTCCTCTTCTTCCGGGTCTCGGAGACGGCCCTATTAGCCGTCTGCTGAGGCCTTAACAGAGCAATCCTAAGCATATTTACTCAGACATAAGCCCAACTGATTTCAGTGAGTTCTCCCCTGCAGATGTGCTCAGGTTTACAGCATTGCTTGAATGAGTGAATGGGGAGCAGGTACATCTTTAATCCACATATATGCAAATAAATGTCTACCTATAGATGAGAAATGGGCAATATCCACTCCGGGACCAAGTGAGGCTTCAAGGCTGTTTTTGCTGCTTCCAGCTCTCCTAAACTGCTGTTTTTCTGGCTAATAATCGTCTCCTTTGGAACGTCCAGGTACGGTAATTCATCTTTTAAATAAGACACAGAAGCCCATTATACAGTTCAATACAGGTGTTTCATTCAGAGTTGCCATGAGTCGAGGCTGACTCAACGACAGTTAACAATAATAGTTACCTTGCCTTTCGACAATGATTTGTTTTCTGGTGACTTGCTTTTGTTCTTTCAATGCTTGCAAATTACAGACAAGTTTCCTTGCATGTGTTTATGCACACAGTCCCAAGGCTTGCCTATGGAAAGAGCATACCCCTCCTTGAATTAATGGAACTTATATGTGCAATTTTCAAGTGTGGAAACAGCAGAACATCGTCAGTTGTTGTTCTTATGGAGGATCGCTTTGGACTGCTTGCATGTGTTGTGCACACACTGCTTACAAAATTAGCTGATGAGGGGAAAGGCACCAAGCTGACTATGGAGGCTCCCTTGTGGCTGAGTGCTGCTTGATGCCTTTTTGCCTCTCTCTCTGTGACAGTCCACCATCTTTGCTCCTTCAATCTGTATTCAGTCCATGGTGCTTCTGAGACTGTGGGCAGTGCATCTCCTACAGTATTATTGTACAGTATTTGTACTTATAGTACAGTATACACTATAAAAGGTGAAGGTAAAGATATTCCCTGTTGACAAGGTTGTTATGTCCGACCGTAGGGGGTGGTGCTCATCTCCGTTACTAAGCCAAAGAGCCAGAGCTGTCAGAGACTACTCTGTGATCCTGTGGCCAGCATGATTGCACAGAACGCTGTTTTCCTTCCCACCAAAGTGGTACCTATTTATCTATTTGCATCTGCATGCTTTCAAACTGCTGGGTTGGCAGAAGCTGGGACTAGGGACAGGAGCTCACCCCATCATGCAGCAACCGGGCCTCGAACTGCCAACCTGCCGATCTTGCAATCAACAGAGTCAGTGTCTTAACCACTTGAGCCACTGTGTCCCTATACACACACACACACACACACACAGAGTATACAGTAGAAGGACATTAATGGTAAGTGTTTGTTCATTTTACATTTGTGTGTGTGTGTGTGTATATTTATAGTTGTATATAGTGTGTCATTTAGTTTTTACATGCATTCAAAAGTGATATACAGTCACCCCTACGTTCTTGCGGACTTGATGTCTGCAGTTTTGCATATTCACGAAGGGGTGACCTCCATAAAATCAATGGGGTGCACCCCGGCAAGCGCACTCCCGTGGGCACGCGTCCCATTTAAGCCTATGGAGCTTGAATATTGGTGAATCTCCATTTTTTCGTGTGTGTGTGTGTGTGTGTGTGTTCGTTCCGGAATGGATACCCCACGAAAATGGAGGGCTGACTGTATAGTGCATTGTTTTACATTTTCTGATGGCCAAAATGCATTGGCAAGCTAGAAAAACCTCAGTTCTGCTTTTCAACCAATTCCACTGTCTGACAGTTCTCCAATCCCTAACCCATCAGATAAGCGGGGGCTTCCTGTATTTTTTTTTTAAATACGTTTTTAAAAACCAGAAGTGGACGTTGCTATACAGACTGTCATAACGAGGAGCTGAAATTTGAAATTCATCACTCTATCACTGGTTGTAGCACCCCAAAAAGTGGGGCAGGAAAAGGCAGCAGAAACAAGCAGACTTGTGCTTATTTCAGGTTCACAAACCATGAGACTTTATATTAAAACGAGAAGATAAAGTCTGTCCTTTGAATATTTATGGGGAACTATCCTCATACTAAACAAGGGCTACCAAAGCATGTGACAAATTGTCCATCCTTTCAGAGTTGGGCTACAATTTTAAAAATTATTTGCTCCCAGGGTGATGTGAGCCCAAGCATATGGCAAACCTGGTCACTGCTACAACTGCTAACTTAGGCTGCATCTACACTGTAGAAATAATGCAGTTTGACACCACTTCAACTGCTGTGGCTCAAACTACAAAACCTTGGGATTTGTAGTTTTGCAGTGCACCAGCACTGAGAGGTGGCTAAAGACCTTGTAAAACTGCAAATTCCAGAATTCCATAGGAGGGAGCTACAGCAATGGTATCAAACTGCATTATTTCTATGATGTATTGTAGATGCACCCCTAATCACATTTGCTGTGTTTTAAAGCTTCTTCTTCCACTATTTAGGGTTCATTTCTCTTTACCTCTAGTGTCTGCATGTACAATATTACTGATTATTAATATTAGAACTTGATATTGTTGACATATTTTATGTTGAGGAAATGTAGAGAAATAATAGAGAGAAGGTCTCTGTTTCCACAGATGTCAGTTTATTATTAGTTATTGTAATACTGTCAGATGTTCGCTGTACAAAATGGGCAGCCAACCCTCTGACAGGAAAGCACATTTTCTGCCAGTAACATCTTTTTCTTTTTTGATGTTTTGACATATATTTTAATCTGTATAGGCTTAACATTTTGTCAGCCTTTTTGAGTGCGGAAAAGGCAAGATATAAAAGAATGAATAATAATTAGAAGTAATAGTGGTGGCAGTAATAATATAATTATCTAGATTCTAGAGCTGTTTCGTGAGCCAGCGTGGGATAGTGGTTTGAGTTTTGGACCATGACTCTGGAGACCAAGGCTCGAATCTCTGCTTAGCCATGGAAATTCAGTGGGTGACCTTGGGCAACTCGCACTCTCTCAGCTTCAGAGGATGGCCATGGCAAACCCCCTCAAGAAATTTGCCAGGAAAACTCTGTGTTAGATTCATCATAAGAGCTTTGAATGCTGGCTGATGACTCTGGAGACCAGGGTTGGATTCCCAGCTCAGCCATGGAAACCCACTGGGTGACCTTTGGCAAGTCACACTCTCTCAGCTTCAGAGGAAGGCTATGGCAAACCTCCTCTGAACAAATCATGCCAAGAAAACCCCATGGTAGGGTCACCCTAAGTTGGAAACGACATGAAGTCAGTCATACAACAAGAAGCTATTTCATTCTGAGTCCAGATTGGTATATTCACCCTCCTTGCTCTGATGGATCACCTGTACTAAGAGGTGAAAATTAGGCTCCATCCACACTGCAGAAATAATCCAGTTTGATAACACTTTAGCTGCCATAGTTCAATGCTATGGAATTATGGGAATTGTAGTTTTGTGGGAGATTTTGCCTTCTCTGTCAGACAAATCCTAGGATTCCATAGCACTGAACCATGGCAGTTAAACCCGTGTGCAGCTGGATTATTTCTGTAGTGCAGATGCAGCCTTTAGGTCCAAAACACACTGCATCAATAATCCAGTTTGAGAGCGCTTTAACTGGTTCAGTGCTAGGGAATTCTGGGAACCGTAGTTTTGTGAGAGCTCTGGTGACACAATAAACTACAATTCCCAGCATTTTCTAGCACTGAGCCAGGGCAGTTGAAGCGGTCTCAAACTGGATTATTTCTGTGGTGTGTTTTGGACCTTAGCGGAGGACCATCAAGAATTTAGGGTTTCTTTTTGTTTTTATTCATGAAAAGCCGGCAGGAATACTCTCAAGCAATTTTGGCGCCGAGAAATACGAAGGTGCTACCACCCAATGCAAATAAACGCCAGTAGAAGGAGGCCCCCAAAAAATGGCTGGGCGGGAACCAAGGGGGGGGAAAAAAACCTCGAAACCTCCCCAACTTCCTATTGGGTCTGTGAGGCGTTCCTCCTCCTCCTCAGTAGGAGGAGGAGGAAGGGAAAGCGACTCCGAGAGCGCCATTCCTCCCTCAGGCTCCGCCTCCACCAAGCCCTTCTCCTTTGGCTTTCGTATGGGATGAAAACTTGTGGCTGAAGGGAAGTTTAAAAAAAGAAAAGCGAAGGAGCGCAAGATGGCGGAAAATTTAAAAGGTAAGTCGAAACCGCCAAGCGCGCGCCGAGGCTTTTGGGTTGCAGGCGCTTGAGAGAGAGAGAGAGAGAGAGAGAGAGAGAGTCGGTTGGCCGGCCGGGGAGGGGGTCGCGCGAGGGAGTCCGCGAGCCAATGAGCGCCCGCCGCTGCGGCGTTCTAAACGGCACGAGGCGGCAGCCAGAAGCGACCGTTACGGGGAGGAGTGGGGAAGCGCGCGTGAGCTAGAGAGCCGGCGGCGTACGTGGCGCCGGCCGCCTCGCGCCGAGAGCGGGAAAAAGGATTGGCTGAGGGAAGAAATAAGATTCTCCTCAGGAGAGAGAGAGCGAGCTGAGGAGGAGCGCACCTTGTGTGTATGTGTGTAAAAAAATGTGGCTCCCTTCTCTCACAGATAATAAAACACTGCTCTTAACCCCAGTAGTGATTCATTTTTTGTTTCCTTCCCACACTGTTTCTTTCAAAGATACAGCCATGTTAGCCTGTAGTACCAGTATGCACAGAGGTCTTGTAGCACCCTTGAGACTCACTGAAAGAAAAAAAGTTGGCAGCATGAGTTTTCCTAGTAGACTAAAATCTTCCAAATGCATCTGAGGAAGTAGACTTTAGGAAAGCTCATACTGACAACCTCTTTCAGTTAGTCCCAAAGTTGCCACAAGATCTCTATATACTAAAAGGAAAATTCAAAGATATAGCCGTGTTGGTCTGTAAAATCAGTATGTAGAGAGATCTTGTAGCACCTTTGAGACTAAATGAAAAGTTGGCAGCAGGAGTTTTCCTAGACTTAAAGTCTACTTTCTCAGATGCATTGCTTGCTTTCTTCAGCCAAGGTGACTAGTATTCCTTTTCCGGCGGCGCATCCACGTTGCAGAAATAATCTGGTTTGATCCCAATTTAACTGCCATGGCTCTGTTCTGGTGCCACAACTTAACTACAATTCCCAGAATTCTATAGTATGAAGCCATGGCAGTTAAAGTGGGGGCAAACAGGATTTTTTTCTGCAGTGTGGCTGCAACCCAGGGCATGTCCTCCATATTCTTTCATAATTTTCATTAGTCTCTCTACGTTTTCAGATGGATTATCCAAATTAACCACTAGGTCGTCTGCATAGGCGCTTGTTTTATATGTATACTTCTTAATTTTTATCCCTTTTAGGAGGAGCATTAATTTATATTTATGAGTGTTTCCAGCATTTATTTTGTAACATTTTTTCTTGAAAGTCCTGCATTTTGTGGTGCCTTGGCCTCCTTTGTGGTTAGGACATCTGGTCACCCTGTCTTCAGTAAAGAAAGCTACTCGGAACCCCGTTTTGTCTCCTCACCTTCCCACCACCTTTCCAGTGTGCTTTCCCCATGTGCTTTGCCTCTCTCGTCCCTAGAAAAGCTTTTCTCCTTTTAATATTCTCTGACATACTTCCCGTCAGAAGTATTCTGAGTTCGTTGGGGGGAGGGAAACCGACAGACTTAACTTTCATCTCAATGAATTATTTTGTTGATGCCAATAATCCATTAATGCTATACAAACCAGATGTCCTAACCACAAAGGAGGCCGAGGCACAACAAAATGAAGGACCCTGGAGAAAAATGGAGGGCATAACCAAATCAAAGCTAAGAACACTCATGTAAATATACATACTTCTTAGCCATGCTCAAAATGGAGGGCATTTTGGAATTCCTCCTGGACAGAAGATTGAAATGTAGGGAATGTTCTGGAAAAGGAGGGCATCTGATCATCCTGATCTAAACTCTTGGCCTATCAGATTCTTGATGGAGCCCTGTCAGATATGTCCTTGTGTGCCTTCAAGTTGTTGCCGACTTAGGGCGACCCTATTAACAGGTTTTTCTTGGCAAGATATGTTCAGACCTTTGCCTTCCTCTGAGGCTGAGAGTGTATGATTTGCTCAAGGTCACCCCATGGGTTTCTGTGCCCCAGCAGAGATTTGAACTCTGTTCTCAAGAGTCATAGTCTAGTGCTCAAACTACTATGTTTTACCTGCTGTTAAGCTTCCAAATCAATAATAATAATTAAATAAAACTTTTTAAAAATAGGAAGATAGTCCTTGCCTTTAGGTTTGCAATCTAAAACCTATTTATTTATTTTTTCATTACTGTAATATTTCTATCCCGCAGTTTGGGCTTGAGTTTGAGCAACGGGTGGTGTTGATTTGGTGGTATAGATGGTAGTATAGATGGTAGAAATCACTGTATTAAGAATAACTAGCTCTTATTTGGGTTCATTTACCATGGATGCATGGTCTTGAAGATCCACCAGCAATCTTCATACTTCTCAAACAGCAGAGAAGATAATGAGCATGATACGACCTGGAGGTGACCATGAGACAGAAATAGTGTAGCTTTCTTAATCATGAGAGTTGTATCTCGGTGGAAATTTTTTAAACAGCTTTGAATTTAAGAGAAAAATGCCTTTGTGCCTTTACATAGTCTTTCTATGTGCCTGTATATTCATTTTTGTTTGACATTTTCAGTAATCGCTGTTGAGTTTGTTTCTGTAAAGTTGGATTGCACATGCTTTTGCTATAGTACACTTTTTAAAAAAAAAAATCTGGTAATATATCAGGAACAATGAGTTGGGATCATCTCAAAAAGTGGAGAGGCAAAAGATGAACTAAGGGCCTTTACAGACTGCCAAAAATAATGCAGCTTGGGGCCACTTTAACTGTCCTGGCTCAGTGCTAGGGAATCATGGGGATTGTATTTTTTTCTGAGACATTGAACCTTCTCTGTCATAGAGCTCTGGTGCCACAATAAACTATAGTTCCCATGATTCCTTAGCACTGAACCAAGACAGTTAAAGTGGCCTCAAGCTGCATTTTTTCTGGCAGTCTGTAAAGGCCCTAAATTACTACGGTCCAAAACACACTGCAGAAATAATCCAGTTTGAGACCACTTTAACTGCCCTGGCTCAGTGCTGGGGAATCCTGGGAGTTGTAGTAGAATTCCTTAGCATTGAGCCAGGACAGTCAAACCGGTCTCAAACTGAATTATATCTGCCGTGTGTTTTGGACATATGTTGCTTCAGTATGGTCCAAAAGACACTGCAGAAATAATCTAGTTTGAGACATTTTAACTGCCCAGGCTGAGTGCTAGGGAACTCTGGGAACTAGTTTTGTCAGACATTTTGCCTTCTCTGTTAGAGAGCTCTGGTGCCACAACAAACTACAATTCCTAGGATTCTCTAGCGCAAGCCAGGACAGTTAAGGTGGTCTCAAACTGGATTATTTCTGCAGTGTTTTTTGGCCCTATTTTTATTATAACTATCTCTCCAAGTCAAAGACTGATATAACTAACATTCAAGCACTTTTTTAAAAACAATACGATTATCACTGGCCTATCAATTTCTGTTGTATCTTATTTTATAGCCATCCTGATCACAAAGTCTTGGAGTGGGTGAACTTGTGTTAATCACAGATCATAATGACGTGGGACCTTTTATCCTCACGCACTAAGTGCTGACCTTCAGCCTAGAGTTTTCAGTTTTATAGGCTTGAAAAGAATGAAGATTCTGCAGGTGAAAGGCAAACTGTTTGAACAAACCAGTTTCCTAAAGACTTTACAAAGTTTTCCAGCTCTGGTACACATATAATTTCTTTAAAGCCCAAGTCGCAGAATGCTGAATTCAGACTAGACTGTAACTAAATATACTCGTCCCTCCACATTTGTGGCTTTGACTTTTGCGGATTTAATTATTCACGGATTTTACTCATATGTTCTCTCTATAAATATCTAGGTCCTCCAGTGCAACTCTATGGTCAACTTTAACCAAAGTCGCACTGGAGGACCTAGAGATTCCTAGAGAGAACCCTCCATTAGGCATTTGTAGCTCCTCCAGAGCAATTCTATGGTCAATGTTTGGCAGATGTTGGCCACAGAGTTGCACTGGACGACCTAGAGCAGGGGTAGGCAACCTTTTTGAGCCGGGGGCCGGGTTGCTGTCCCTCAGACAATTGAGGGGGGGGGGGCGAAGCACCAAAAATAAATTAAAAAAAATAAAAATAATTTTTTTAAAAAAAATTTAAAAAATATGCATGCACACACTCTCAGCCCCAGAAAAGCCATGGCAAAACCCCTGTGGAGATTTTGCCAAGAAAACCCCAAGAACAAGTAATAACAACAATAATCAAGATCATCATGGCGGGGGGCGGCGGTGGCGGCAGGACTGGCCTGGGGCTGGTGCAAAGGCCTCAGGGGGCCCCATCCGGGCTTTAGGTTGCCTACCCCTGACCTAGAGATTCCCAGAGAGGTGTGCCTAGTGCCCCTAACCCGAGTGAATGTGGTGGGATGAGTATACATTCACTGAAATTATGATAAAAACATGCAAAGCTGCCTTACATTGTGAAGTCGAAGGCTTTCATGGCTAGCATCCATAGTTTTTTGTGGGTTTTTCGGGCTATGTGGCCATGTTCTAGAAGAGCTTCTTTCTGATGTTTCGCCAGCATCTGCCTTACATTGTGCCAGACACTGGTTCTTCTATTTGACTATTGTTAGTCCTTGGCATCTCCAGATCAGGTTGGCAGTAGCGTCTCAACCTGACCTGAAGATGCAAAGGACTGAACTTTCTACCTGTAAAGTAGATATTTGTTAGGGTGCCCTATGAAGTAGAAATAATTAGTCTGCCCTCCTTATCTACGGATCCAACCATCTGCGACTTTAAAATATTTTTTTAAAAAATTTAATCCCAAAAAAGAAACCTTGATTTTACCATTTTATATAAGGAACACTATTTTACTACACCATTGTATTTAATGGGACTTGAGCATCCATGGAGTTGGTATCCCTGGGGCATCCTGGAACCAAACCGCAGTACAGTGGGCCTTCCACATTCACTGGGGTTAGGGGCACAGGGCCCTGGTGAAAGAGGAAGATCCGTTAATTAAAAAAGCTCCTTGTTATTAATCTGAGAGAACACCTGTCTAGGACTCTATGTCAACATCTGCCAGAGGTTGGCTATAGAATCACGCTGGAGGACCTAGAAATGTCTTCTTGTTGTTAGCTGCCCTTGAGTTGGTTTGGACTCATGGGAACCCTGTGGATGAGACATCTCCAAGAATCCCTATCTTCCACTGCCTTGCCCAGATCCTGCAAGCCCTTCCCCATAACCTCCCTGATTGAGTCTGTCCACCTGGTTTATGGTCTTCCTCTCTTTCTTCTATCCTCTACCTTTCCTAGCATTATTGTTTTTTCTAGTGATCCATGCCTTCTCATGATGTGGCCAAAGTACGATAGTCTCAACTTGATCATCTTTGCTTCCAAGGAGAGCCCTGGTCTGATCTGTTCCAGAAATGTCTAGATAAGTGCTTTCTTTAGTAATCTTTAAGCCTTCCAGGGCAACTCTATGGTCAATTTCCACCAGAGTTGCACCGAAGGATCTAGACTAGAGAATCCTAGGGAGGACATATGAATCAAATCCACAAATAATCAAATCTGCAAAACTCAAATCTGCAAATGGAGCTGACTAGATACTAAGGGCCCACTGTACAGTGGTCCGTCCACATTCTCTGGAGTTAGGTGTGAAGGATCCCCGTGAAAGTTGGAAACCGCAAATAAAAAACCACTATTCTTTTTACCTAAGAGAACAGTTCTCTAGGAATCTCCAGTCCCCCAGAGGAACTCTGTGGTCAACATCTGCCAGAAGTTGATCATAAAATCATGCTGGACAATCTACAAATGCCTAGAGAATAGTTTTGTCTAGGAACTTCTAGGTTTTCCAGCATGGCCAATCTCCAGCAAAATTTCTGGAGGATTTAGAAATTCCTAGAGAGAACATATTAATCAAAACCACAAATAATCAAATCAGCAAAAGTAAAAGCAGCAAATGTGGAGGGCCAACAGTACTTTCTTTAGTTAAAATAATATGGGTCCAAGAACCAATAAGGGAGAACCAATTGGGTCCTCTTGCGTATCTGGGCTAATTGCCATTTGTCATCTTAGCACTCTCTGTTGCGATGGAGGAAAACCCTTTCCTGGCCTGTTTTGCCAGCTATTCACCATGACTTCCATGAAAGATTTGTCTTTCTTTAACTCCTTATCACACAGTGTCTTTGCCTTCAAGTTTGTGCACCAGAAGGCAAGGCCTGTGCTGTTTCTTAAAGTGTTGTAAGCTGCTGAGCAATTTTAGTTGCTTTATAAACAACCATTGCAAATGAACCACCAACAAATTGAAATTGGAGAATGGAAGAAAGTTTTAATGATCAGAACAATGAAGATTGGAAGTTGTTTCTCAAAAAAAAAAAAATAGTTACAATCTGTTGCTTATAAAAATGGGGAAGTAATTCTGTTATCTTCTGGATCTGAGCTGGTTTAGAGGAACTGACAAGCTAAAAATGATTCTATACTTTGGGCTTAAAATTGATAGTACTGTAGTATCATAGATGGGCAGGGGGCAGTATGGCATAGTGGTTTGAGTGTTGGACTTTGACTCTAGGGACCAGTATTCCCAGCTCAGCCATGAAACCCACTGGATGACCTTGGGGAAGTCACATGCTCTCAGCCTTAGGGGAAGGCAGTGGCAAATCTCTGAGCAAATCTTGCCAAGAAAACCCCATGAGAAGTTTGCATTAGGGTCGCCATAAGTCGGAAATGACTTGAAGGCACACAACAACATCATAGATGCTTATCTAAGGATCAGCAACTAGTACACATCAACTGTGTGGCCATTTGAAGATTGTGAGGTGATGGAGCTGAAAGCAACAATCTTGACAATGCTATCAAAAATGTGCAAGATCAGATCATGTGCTAAATCACCAGTTTTTATTGTGGTTGATGTTCTGGAGTATTAATTTGAGTTCCATTATGTGAGTAGTCAAAAGTGCTGCAATGATTTAATTTCTTTTAAGATTCATAGCCATTAAATATAATTCTGTGTAAAAAAAATACAAGCAAGTTATAGATGTAAAACATTGTGGAAGGGAATTCCACATTGGAGTTGGAAAAGAAGTGCAAAAGTAAATCTAGGTGTGTAGTATGTCTTCCTAGATTACTTACACAAACCTCTTTTTTGAGATAGTGTTCCTGGTTATCTCTGCAGCAAACTTCAAGAACATGGGTCAGACTTTTGGGGTTCCCTTTCTCTAAAAATATATTTCTTCAGATAAGATTCTTGGTGGGGCAGATAATCTACTACTTTAAAAAAGGGAGGTAGGGAGAGGAAAAGGTGTGTTACTTCTAACTGGATATTTGTCCTTATCCCCTGTAGCCTGTACTGTTTGTTGCAAGTCAACTTGGTCCCAGCTCCAGGATTTATGTCGTTTGGAGAAGATGTGCTGCCCTTCCTTGGGCATTACCAGAAAAAACCTCTGTGATTTTGAAGTGGAATATCTCTGTGACTACAAGAAAGTCCAAGTGAGTTTCTTCGGCCTTTCCAAAGTATTATGGTTGCTTGTTCAAGATAATCTTGCATTGGGGTTCGTCATTTCTCAGGTGTCGGTTTGATAACTGAGATTTTAAAAATTTGTTGACACATTCCCTCTTTCTACTTTACATTCCTTACTTTTAATAATGTTTGACTTAATCAGACAGTCTTGCTTTTTTTGGATGAAAGTACACACAGCTACAGAATGATTATTATCAGAATGGGATGATGAAGAGTTGCTAAACTCTCTGGGATTCCTGGGTTTTGTTCTTGGTTTGGATTTTGGTAGACAACAGGAGAACAGATATTGGGAGATGTTGCTTTCTGGGGTCTGTTGTGAGAAGTGAATTAGCGTGTTTTAGGCTGACATTGCATGGTTACCTTTTACTCAGGATGAGGAGTACTACTTGGTGAAGTGGCGGGGCTACCCTGAGTCACAGAACACCTGGGAGCCTAGGAAGAACCTGCGTTGTACCGCCATACTGAAACAGTTCCACCGGGACCTAGAACAGGCTTTGATTCGCCGAGGAGGTAAACTGAAGAAGAACATGCGCTTGCTTGATCAAGGCATCTCCAGCTACCTGGTGCAGAAGGCCAAACAGCGGAGAGCTTTGGAAAACTGGGAGCATGAGCTCAATGCCAAGCGTAGCCACAAGGGACGAATTGTGGTTGAGAATGAGGTGGACTTGGATGGGCCTCCCCGGGACTTTGTCTACATTAACGAATACAAAGTTGGGGAGGGTATCACTCTCAACCAGGTGGCTGTGGGCTGTGAGTGCTCAGACTGTCTGTCAGAAGCAGCTAGTGGTTGCTGCCCTGGTGCTTCCCACCATAAATTTGCCTATAATGAGCTCGGCCAAGTGAAGATCAAGGCTGGCATGCCCATCTACGAGTGCAATTCTCGCTGCAACTGTGGAATTGACTGCCCCAACCGAGTGGTACAGAGAGGCATTTGTTACGACCTTTGCATTTTCCGGACAGCAAATGGACGTGGCTGGGGTGTACGCACGTTGGAGAAGATCCGCAAGAACAGCTTTGTTATGGAATATGTGGGAGAGGTAGGATGAGCAGACATGAGGATGACAGTTCCTTGTGATCCAGTATACAGCAGGAAATAAAAATTAAATCTAGGTGACTTTTTCGATGCTATGAGTTGGAAGTAGTAATGGCCTGTATGCATGTGACATGCCCCAGCAGTGTGATTTAGGTAGTATACTTAGACCTGTGGAAGATTTAGAGATAAGTATTGCTAAATAACATATGAACATTGAATGAATGAATGAATGAATGAATGAATGAATGGAGTTGAAATCCTATATGGGCCACTTCCCATTAAATTAAGTGGAAGTCATTTCTGAGTAGACATATACAGTCACCCCTCCCGATTCACAGGGGAATCTGTTCTGGACTCCCCCGCGAATCAGGAAAAATGTAAATATTCAAGTCCCATTGAATAAAATGGTGGTGTGTGCCCATGGGTGCGCACACCATTTTGTACCTCCTGGCTTTCTGTCTGCGGAAACTCAAGACCACGAACGGGAAGTCAGCGAATCTGGAGGGACGACTGTATACAATTATGCAAATTATTTTATTCTTGTGTCCTTTTCAAGCTTTCAAAACGCTCATGCTGATAATGAAATGCAATAAGTAAATTTGAAGCTGTAAATGTGAAATAATGCAATTAGGTTTATTAGGATTGAAACATACATTATTTTTAAAAAGAATAATCAATGTAACTAAGGGTTGGATGACTTCTGAAAGTCCAGGAACAATGTTGCTTTTTGTAGACTTTGGCAGGCTGCACCCCTCTCCTCACATCCCACCCCCCAAAAAACCCAAATAAGTTAAATTCTCACTGGGCGTTTGTATGTTATTTGCTATTAAAATACTATTCCAGCCCACCTGCCTTGTTTTCCCAGGTTCCAGGAGGCTAGAAAGGCTGTTTTTTGTTTGCCTTGCTATAATTTGTTACTGACCAGACTATAAACAAATGAAAAGTCTTTGTTCTTCTATGTCATCCTGCTTTGATTAATCTCTCTCCCTGATTCTTACTGACTCTAATGCAGGGGTAGGCAACCTTTTTGAGCCAGGGGCCGGTCCCCTGAAGTCCTCCCCTCCGCTGGGTCGAGGGGGGGGATGGCGGCGCGCGCATGCGCGCACCACACGCTGCCGCAGCCACCTCCATGCATGTCGCGGCCACCATTTTGATTTCCAAAATGGCGGGCACGGCGCGTTTGTGCATGCGCAGGAGAATAAAATGGCGGGCGCCACTCGTTTGCGCATGCGCAATACTCCTGCGCATGCGCAAACGCATCACGGCCACCATTTTGGAAATCAAAATGGCGGGTGCGGCCGCACAGTGGCCAAACCGCCCACGGGGCGTAGGTTGCCAGCCCCTGCTCTAATGAATTATAACTTCTACAAATGTTCCAATTAATCCCAAGCAACTCCTACCACTATCCTAAAAGGGCCAGGCATTATATGTACACACACCAGAGGGATAAGACTATGCCAATTTATGTGGTCATGAAATAGACTAGTTCACTCTAGGAAATGAAATCCAGCGTAAAATGGAGACATCTCTTGAAGGCCAGTTCAAGAGGGATAAAGAGGGTATTAGTCAAGATACAAAAGAAAGGCAGTAACCTTGGAGATCAAAAGAATG
This sequence comes from Phrynosoma blainvillii, assembly GCA_026167975.1. Taxonomy (NCBI): domain Eukaryota; kingdom Metazoa; phylum Chordata; class Lepidosauria; order Squamata; family Phrynosomatidae; genus Phrynosoma; species Phrynosoma blainvillii. The sequence continues at coordinate 183,824,826 of JANUYF010000002.1, forward strand.
AGAATTGCCCTGAAAACCTGAATAAAGAAAGAAGCGCAGTTATGGAGTGAAGGTATTGCTTACTCCCACCTTTTCTTTTTGTCCAATAGAAGCAAATCCTTTGAATTCTAGTCCTGCTGCAAATTGTAAAGGATACCTGGCCTCTTGATATTTCAAGAGGAGCATGTAGAAAGGAAAACTTTCACCTCCAGAAAGAAAGGGAAATATTGTAGAGACATTCCACACTTAGGTCCAAAACACCCCGCAGAAATAATCCCGTTTGAGACTGCTTTACCTGCCCTGGCTCAGTGCTAGGGAATTCTGGGAACTGTAGTTTTGTGAGACCTTTAGCCTTCTCTGTCACAATAAACTACAATTCCCAGGATTCCCTAGCACTGAGCCAAGGCAGTTAAAGCGGTCTTAAACAGGATTATTTCTGCAGGGTATTTTGGACCTTAGTTTGTGTACGAATCAATACACTTTCTCCCTAAAATCTTAGCTCTCTCCCCGCCCTCCCCAATTTCAAACTATTCAATTCAGAAATTGCTGTATCTCAGTTTAAAGAGAGAAAAATTTTCTCACTGTTAGGTGGATACAGTATTTAATATAATGGTGACCAAAATACAAAAACATGAAGGGGAATATTTGATTTTGCTCAGTAAATCATCCTGTTACATATCTTCAAGATGCATTCTGGCCCTGTCCATTAGTCAGAATACTGACAGCTATCAGTGTATGTGATGTTATGTGTACTGCTGCAATCTTTAGTTGGTCATCTTGAGAACTCTCCGTTGAAAGGCAGAATTTAAATCCTCTAAGCAAACAAATAAGCAAACGAGGCGGTAAGGACAAACACCTCAGACGTGTTTGTAATGTAGTCAGATCTGCACAAGAAAAATGTGTCTGTTGTAAGAATACATTGGGTCAAATAACCCCGAAGAAAGCCTAAATAGCTTAAAAGGTACCAATCCTATCTAATCTTGGAAGCCAAGTAGGATCAGCCCTGGTTAGTAGTTAGGTGGGAGACTGCCAATGAATACCAGGTGATGTAGGTTATATTTCAGAGGAAGGAACTGTCGAAATGATTTCTGCATATTCCTTGCCTAAGAAAACCCTATTAAATTAATGGGGTCTCTCTGACAGGCAGTTTGAAGGCACATATAAACACACAATGAGGGTATATTTTAGAGCCATCTACTGGACATCTGAGGTACAGAGATGCTTGTGAAGGTATCACAAAAGGGGAGGGAGGTGGCCAATAGATCTATTTTAATACATGGTAAGCTTATTTCAGTACTCAGCTTGAACTTCAGAGGCTCTTTGAAGATCTGGAAATCTTTCATAAACTTATCTGTCATGGTGGCAGTGGTTTTAGGGTTTTGCTGTGACAACATAAGACTAATTAAGCTTTTGAATTTATCTGAGATAGTAGTTGCAGACAAAATTTTATTAAGATATGTGTGAAAGCATGGACATTGCATAATATTAGAAGAAAATAATTAGCCTGCTGTATAGGGCCTTGGAAGGAAAGTTCACAGTAGACGACTAAGAAAGCAAAAATAAATCTTTCTATAGTTCTCACTCTCTTCTACATCTCTCCCAGATCATCACATCGGAGGAGGCTGAACGACGGGGTCAGATCTATGACCGACAAGGTGCTACTTACCTGTTTGACCTGGACTATGTAGAAGATATGTACACAGTGGATGCTGCTTACTATGGCAACATTTCTCATTTCGTCAACCACAGTGTGAGTACAATAAATTCTGGGGGATAGGGAGATAAGTCCTCAACATAATTTATAACAGCATTAGTAACCACTTTCCTCTTTTGTATTCTTTGTTCCAGTGCAACCCCAATTTACAGGTATACAATGTCTTTATTGAAAATTTGGACGAGCGGCTGCCACGCATTGCCTTCTTTGCTACTCGATCTATTCGTGTTGGTGAGGAACTTACTTTTGACTACAACATGCAAGGTGAGGAGAAGGCTGGAGAATTCCAGAGGGTGTTGAAACCTATTGTAATTTGATACTGCATTCAGGAAACAGGGATTAAGAGTATAAATCCTGTTTTGAACTATTAAAATAATAGTTCAAAACTGATAAAAGCTGCAGTCCTTTGGAGGCAGGCCCACCACCAAAGAGGGGTTGCCCCTTTGAGGAAGCACAAGGGCAAGAGCTTGTCCTGCTATAGAGAATTCAGACCACTCCAAAGCCTGCTCTGCAAACGTGCCTCACACTTTACAAATAAAATTGCTTGGCTCTGCTCTGACTTGCAGGCTATAATTAATACAGATCCAGCAGATGAAATTGTGCCCTCGGCCTATGCAGTGATAATGCATACTTTTCAATGTATACAGCCTGAAGATGTGGACAAGATCTTGTAGAGGCGAGGGCTACCACATGTGTATTCAACCCTTCCCCTTCCTGTCTTATTAAAAAAGCCAGAAGCCGATTGGGTAAAGAGTAGTTGTTGGTGCATTGCTAAAACAAGGCAGAGTTTCATCATACCTAAAGAAGATTGTTAAAAGACCACTGTTATTATTATTCTATTTGGATTTCCCCCCCGAGCTAAAACAGCAGTTACAATGTTTTGCCAGAATTCAAAGATATAGCCAGTTAGTCTGTAGAATCAGTATGTAGAGAGATCTTGTAGCACCTTTGAGACTCACTGAAAGAAAGAAGTTGGCAGCATGAGCTTTTGAAGACTTAAGTCTACCTCCACCAAATGCATATGAGGAAGTAGATTTAAGTGTATGATAGCTCATGCTGCCAACTTCTTTGTTAGTCTCAGGTGCTACAAGATCTGTGTACAAACTTTGAAAGTTAATTGTACTTTTTTCTTTCTCTTTAAGGGTGCATTAGGTAGCTACACATTAAAGCTACCTAATGGGCCGGTCTCAAAAAGGTTGCCGCTTGGCTGGGCCAAGGGGGGGGGAATGGCGGAGCGCGCGCGCAGATGCACGCGGACACCTCCTCCTGCGCGCGCGACCCCCCCGCGCACGCTGCCAGCACGGCCACTACCGCGGCCGCCGCCGTAGCGCGCACCGCCGCAGCTGCCATGGCGCATGCGCGGCCGCCATTTTTGAAGCCAAAATGGCGGTCGCAACGCGTTTGCACATGCGCAAAAGTATTGCGCATGCGCAAACGCGTCGCGACCGCCATTTTGGCTTCCAAAATGGCGCCCGCGACAAGCGCGCCCGAAAACGCTCCCCGGCAGCGGCGCGCAGCGGCGGGGGTGGCACGCGGCGGCAGCGATGGCGGCAGCCTTCGGACGGGGCCGGTAAGTCCGGGGCCCGGGGCCTTAACCGGCCCCCGGGCCGTAGGTTGCCGGTCCCTGCATTAAAGGAACTGTTACAGAGATTTAGCCTCTTGGGCTATTGAGAACCCTTGTTATCAGTTTCAGCATGTACTAGGAAATGTATACAGTATTTGTAGCTGACGTCTTGCATTGGGAGATGAAGCAATGTTTCCTTAGCTATGTCTCCTGATACTACTAAACACCTCATCTTTCAGCAGTGCATTTCCCTCTCAGACATGGCCACTTCCTGTGCTTGTTGCACTGCTGGATGCATCTCTGCTCATCCTCTGTTTTCCAGCACCTGTTGTACGGGTGGTAGTGGCTGTTCCTCTGAAAAGGTCAATTTTGAGTGAGTGGGTGGGTGGTAACTTTTGGTTGTTGAATGCACAACATCCTTAAAAGTGAACTGTGGTGGTGTAAGGCAGACTTATGACATATAGTTACTGAACAGGATGCCAGTCCATGCTAGGTATGCTACAAAGTAAGAGCTTGTGATTCCCCTATCTATAAATACCTTGAATAAATAAAGAATAAATCTTTTCCACAGTGGACCCAGTAAATGCAGAAAGCACGAGGATGGACTCTAATTTTGGCCTTGTGGGAGGCCTTGGTGGCTCACCAAAGAAGCGGATGCGAATTGAGTGTAAGTGTGGCACAGAGTCCTGTCGGAAATACCTCTTCTAGCTCCTTACCATTTTTGCTTCGAAAACATCTGATCAGGCCTGGACTGAAAGCCAAGAAAAAAAGTTGACAGTTGCTGAAAGACTGCAGAGAGTGAGAGTCAGGCACTTACCTGCTTGAAAAACAAGTTAACAGGACTATGAATGGCAAAGAGGGCAGTTACCCATATCTCCTGTGCAACCCAGCTCAATTGACTGCTTCTCACTGCCAGACCAGAGTATTCTTATGGCATTTGTGCTGTGAAGTGGGAGGAAGGTTTGACTTGTCAAACTTGCTGCTGAGATGATGGCTGGAGAAACCACAGCACAGAGGAAAATTACCATTGTAAGTCTCTGCCTATTTCATCAGAATCTTGGTTAAAGTTTCTTACTATTTTCAAGGCTTGATTGCAAGTGCAACAGGGCAGAAAACACTGGCATTCCCCCCCCCCCATGTCATTTTCTTAGGGATGAGGTCTTGGTTTTTAATGCAAAGCACTTCCTAGCAGACCAGTAGGTAGGTGGGAAAACACAGCCATTTTTGTATCTTAAATCAATTTGTCTGTGCACAGACTCTGTATTACCTCAATGTGCCATATGACTGCTGTCCACCTTACATATTCATGGAATTTTTTCAGTGAGGGTGGCCCATAAGTTTGTACTTGAAATCGCACTTACTACCCATCATGGATTTAAGCCCTATGCAAACTGAAAAGCCTCAGTGTTTCCTCTTTTAACTAATGCATTTTAATGGAAAATATTTTAATATCTTTTTGGAAGTGGGTTGGGGCAGAGAATCTAGCTTCTGGAACCAGCTGTATTCTGGAATCTGTTATGAAGTTATAAAATTATGACTGATAAATAACATGTTTGGATTCCTTATTTTATCTTATACTTGTTTTAAAAAATATATCACTTCTGTTGTGTAACTTTGTGGAGTAGGGAATTAGAAGCAACTTCAGCAGAAAAATTATGGAAGGTTATACCAGATCTCCAGATCAGTTTCACTTGCTTTGAATTTCTTCAGAAATACAAAAGGGGGGCTTATAAACTAGTAGACAGACATTTAGGTTTGATGCACACACCAATTAATTGTATAATGCCAATCAAATCCCTCATCATATTTGTAAGCACATTTATCACCTGCCACATCTCAAAAAGGAGAAATGGAGGTGCAGAAAAGGGCAGTGAAAATTACTGGGAGCTAGAGCAGCTTTCTGGTTTTGGAAAAGCTATGACATTTGGGCCTCTTTGGAGAAAAACGGTGGCGGGGGTATACTGAGGTTTATAAAATTGTGTTCTGTGAAATATGGCCAGTTTTTCTTATAACACTAGAACTTAGTTTCAAATATGTTGGCTGGCAGAAGATTCAAGTCAGAAATACTTCCTCAGTCAGTATTTCCATATGGAATTCACTGCCACAAGGAGTGTTGGCCACTAGCTTAGATGACTTAAAAGCAGGTGATGTAATTCATGGAGGATAAGGTTATCAATTATTATGATTACATGCTATCTCCAAGCTCAGAAGTATTGTGCCTTTGGATCCACTGTTGCTCCTCAACTGATGTAATTATAATTGTGCTCATATCTTTGTAAGCTTTCCAGAGATTTTTGGTTAGCTATTGTTACGAAAGCAGGAAAACTAAGCAGGCCATTGGTCTGATCCAGTAGAATTCTTAACGTGCTTAAAACAAACAGCAGAGTGACTGAATATTTTGTAACAAGTACTCCAGGGCTTTTATAAAAAGGCAGTGCCAGATGTCAAACATTATTGTTTATTTTATTAAACTGGGGCTAAGGCAAGTTGCAGGTAGAGGTCATTAGGAATACAGTTAGGTAATGTTAGCTCAACATCCAGAGTGTGGCTTTTGCTAAAACACACCTGTGATCATGGGGAAATTCTGCCAGAACTCCCCATGTTGCTTTTAAATTCTTTCCCTTTACAGCAGGAGTGGACATCCTGATATTAAATTCCAGTTCACATCAGCCCCACATAATATAGCCAATGGTTACGGATGAAGCTGGAGCCCAAAGAATGTAGAGGGCCATAGGTTCTCCAGCACTCCTTTATAGACTAATCTTTATTCTTCATTTTCTGCTTGTTAAATCTTTTTTTCTACAGTCAGTAGGTGCTGGAAGCATTGTTTAACCACTGTTAACATAGATTGTGTCAATTCCCTCATCTGCACACTTGTACATCTCTCACTCCTCCATTAGGCTGCGCCATTTGATGCACAGATGAGGCTGGCCTTCACCTCTGAAGTGATGATCCCCTTAGCTCAGCTCATGCTTCTTCATATGGTGATATTATGGTGACAATGAGGAACTTTCAAGTATCCCATAACTAAACCCTCATTTTTTGGGGGGTACTTAGCATAAATATATATTTGGCCAAGTACCACCTGTCACCTTTTCTAGTAACAGGGACTTTAGAAACATTTTCTCCTAGTTCACAGAAAACAGAACAAAGCCAAGGTAAAGGACACAATTACGGCAACAATACAGAAGAGTTTCTTTACAGCTAGTCCCCCCCCCCCCGCCCACCCTATTACAATGCCATACATGCTGTAGAAGTGACATAATGTAACTACATTAAGTAGCTGCACATTTTGATTTAATAGACTCCATTTGCCTGCAGAGTTTACGCTTTGAGGAGCACCTGTTTTTGCACACAGCTATTAGGAATATTCCAGCCAGAGGTTTTGTAAATTCCAAACACACTATTTGTAGTATTTGAAGCAGTCATTGTTGATGTGGAAGAAAAAGCTCTGTTCATTATCTGTTCATCTATTTCAAACTAGGAACACATCCAATCAGTGGAAGTTGACTGGAGAAAACATGCTAACAGCCCAGCGTACAAGTGGAATTCCTCTTGCTGGGAAGTCTGTGCACAGTTAATGCTGTAGAGTTCAGATGTCCAAGAGACAGACTAGTAATGCAAGCTGATTCTTCAAAGTAGATGGCTCAGTGGCACTGGACAGAGGCAAAAGAGGACTTGCTTCCTGGTGCTGGATACCCCTGATGTGAGGTTAACACTGAGCATGGTGGTGTTTTAACTCATGCTGTGGAAATATTACTGGTCCTCAGTATTTCTAGGATGGAAGAGGCCATTGTTAGAGTGCTAAAGCTGTTTTGCACTGGCAAGGAGTTGACTGCTACTAAATAGAACTTGAACCACTATAGTCCACGCTGATGAGTCAGAAAAGAACCCCTGGAGTTCCAAATCCTATTCTGCTAATTAACTAGCAGCCAGAGGAGCCTTTAACTTTCAACAGGCCATAATGGCTGCTGTAATCAACAGGACACAAACTAGACATTAAGCACCATGAACTACAATAAAACAAAACATTTCGTAGTATTAACCTGACTCCTTTGTCCGCTGTACATAATCCCGCTACTGAAGTAATGGGTGCTGGTGTACTGTAGAAGTATGCTCAGTACTTTTATAGCAACAGGAGATGGGGAGGTGGAACCAGCAAGAGGGGGAAAACGGGGTCTTTTTATTCCTCTTTTGAGCTCTTGACTTCCACCTCAGCTGCCTCCTGTGATAATCTTATAAAAAACTTCCCTGCATTTGTCAGGGAAAAGAATGCTACTTCTGTTCTCTCTTCCAGACAATAACCATGCCCTTGGCATCACTGGATGCCAAAAGACTCTCATCACAGTTAAAGCTGACATCCAGGACAGCAGCACTGTGACCTTGCAGTTTGTTAACGATGGCCTTGGTGGCACGCTCCACATCAAAGAAGTAGACGCACATATCCTCACTGCCAGTCACTGAAATGCACAAAGAAAAGGTATTAGAGGGGACAGAACTCCCTATCTGTTAGCCCTTATGTTAATTTTGTTCTTTGTTTTCTACCACTGCAGTGATTATGAGCCATTTATATTGGCAGCCAGGTGAAGTGGGGCAACTGCAGGCTTAGAACTAGCAACCCACAAGAAACTTCAGGGGAGGAATCCCTGACCTCTATCCCTCTCTGTAATAAAAGTGGGGCCCAGTCATACCAACACAAGCTCCCTGACGGAAGGACATGAGTGGGCAGAAGATGCTACGGACAGGATGTGAGCTCTGCTGTATCTGGAAACTTCTCTTAAGCTGGAGTGTGCCTTCATTGTCCACTACCCTGTCAGGGAAGGCAACAAGGACAGTTATTGAAACGAGGTTAAACATGTCCCACCCTTTAACTAGACGTTCATTTAGTATCCTACTTCTAGCATAATAGTGCCATGTAAAGTCCCATACCTATATAGCAACAGCTTGTTAATACATGCATTGATGAGGAGAGATGGGTCTCGTGCTTCTCTGCTGATCCAGGAGCGGGCTGAGATACTGGTGATAGAACTGCCCTCATTCACCACCAGCCGTTTGGCCTTGGTCAGTTTTCCTGCAGGAGGGGTGGTAAGCAGAGGACTCTGTTTAAGGCAAAGTCTATCATGTCTAATCCCTGTTCTTGCTAGATTCCCCATCTCATCCCCAGCTCACCTGTTGCCATGTCAAAGAGGAACGAAAATACACTGCCTTTATCATCTCCAGCCCAGAGGATACGTCCAGGGGAATCAAAGGAGAGTGCGAGGACTCGGCCAGTTAGCTTGCTTGATCCACCCTTCACTTTTTTCCCTGTTGAGATGTTCACCACATGGAGATTGTGCTTTCCATTCCCCACCTCATAAACAGAAAAAGACAGCAAGTTCATACTACTCCACAGAACAAAACAAAGGAAAATGAGCAACACACATACACTCTCCCTGTCCTACTCTTCCTCACTTTGGGTCTCCCAACTTGATTCACAAAGCAGCTGGAACATCTAGAGAGGGAAAATGGAATATTTCTTCCCATGTTCACTCCATTGTCTTGTAACAAGATTATTTCCTCCCCTACAAAAAGCACTGAAGACCAAAAGCATCAATTCTATACCTCTCTCCCATATTTCTTTCAAATCCACCAGTTTTTTCTTCACCTGCATCATGGGCAGGGAGGGATGAGAAGACTCCTATTATCAAGCAAGCTAGCCTTCTCTGAAGGAGAAATGCCTTGATGCTCAGTTGCAGAAGAGGGGCAGTATTATCTTGGATATCCTCATTCACTCACCACTGTAAGATTGTTGTTCATTGGCTGGAAAGTGCAGCAGAGCAGTTCAGAAGCATCTGGATCTGGAATTTCCCGGATGCACTTGCCATCCTCTGTAGCCCAAATGCGCATTGTGGCATCGAGTGAGGTGGAAACAATAATGTCATTGGAGAGGGACCAGGCAAAGTCAGACACCCCCCGGCTGTGTCCCTTCAGCACCCGCAGCACCACAGGTGGAGTGGGCACCAACTGGCACACTGAGATGGTGCCATCCAGTGAGCAGCAGGCTAGCAGATGTTTGTCATCATTGGCAAATTGAACCTTGGGCACTGTAGAGGAAGGGGAAAATGGGAAAGGGAGAAAAAGAAGTCTAATTGGACTTTGACAGCCAAGTGCAAGAGCACAAATACAGACACCCTGCCCCAGAGCTTGACAATCTAAAACGATTTTTCATTAGTCTTAATTATTTTTTTACACTCCAGCTACGGACATTCCCAAGACAGGCACTACTTAGAAAACAAGATTGCTTTCTTTCTTCAACACAATTACTCAGCTCTCTCCAAAGTGTATTTTGAACACTGTTGTGGAAGAAGGGAGGTACTGTGCTAGACTACAGCACAGTTTTCAATAGCCACCTAAGTATGCTTACCAGCAAAGCAGCCAACTGTAGCCTTTTCAACCCTCCAATTTTAGCTTAACCCCCACCTTAACAAGGCAGGAATATTAGTCTCTCTATAACTTATTATGGATCTTTCTCTGCAAAGAACTATCCTCCAATTTGTATCATCTGTGCTACTAATGTGATGGCCTCAAGAGTCAAAAGGGGATTGCTCAGTAGCTAGCAACAAAGCCCTTGCTATTGAATTCATGCAGTACTCACCAGCCTCATCCACATGCTGGTCAAAGATATGGTACATGCCAGCAAAGGCATAGTTCTCACTTAGCGTGGTATCCCCAGCCATGGCACGGCTGGCTTCTGCCACCGAAGTGGGTACAACACTGCCTGGAGGTCTAAAGGAAGATGCAACACATTGAGTTTCAACATGATACACCATGAATTGCAATTCTGGCTGGATGGGCAAGGCTAGCTAGAAGCACAAAGCCTTTGTTCTGAATGCATCACCCGTCTGTAGTCAGAACAATATCCAGGGTTCTCGTTTACCAAGAGCCCTTGATCAAAACTTCAAATTAATTGTCATAGACCAATTAAGCAGACTGAAATTAATATGAGACCCTACATGCAATGCTATTCCCGTATCAAGTTTCTGTCGGCTGTATACCTCTCATCATAGACAACTCGGTTCATTTGAGCCTGCAGCTGGTAGGACCCTCTGCTGACAGAGCGGCGGTGGCCACGAGCACCCAATGCTCTTGGGTCGTCATCAAAGTCCTATGGCACAACACACAACTGTTACTAATTGTTAGCATTTGACAGCAAGAAAAAGGAGAGGACATGCTGCAGAGAAGTGCTTTGCAGATAGGAAGAGAAGGGCAAAGCATGACTCCCTGGATCAAGGGATTCAGGACAGGAAGCTACAGCACATATGAGGGAGCAGCAGCAACATTCAAACAGTACATTGCTACTATTCATACCTGTAGCCTAATCTTATTTCCTCCTTTTTTGCATGCCCACCTTCTAGGCCTTACAACTGGAAGATTAAGCTCCTTCAGAGGGGCTAGATTTTTAATATTTCCAATAGCTAATTTATTCTTGACTTTGCTTCTGTCTTTTCCTGTACATTATTCTATCCCAAATCTTTGCAAGAGTTAAAAATTCTTTGAAAAACTATTGAGATCAGAACTGTGTGAAGTGACTACCTGCAAAAATATTTAATTTGCACACTTCAGTTGCACACAATGGCTAGAATCCAATTTCTAGTCAAAACTAGAGTAAACCTAATGAATCACTGGGATTTACATAAATCTTGGCTGACCATTTGGCAATTGATTCCACAACCCTAGTTGGGATTAGCCACTGGATTCAGGTCATATAATTTGGTCTTACTTCGGAGGCACATAGTACCTATGGCGGAGTATATGTTCCACCTTGAACTCTCCCAATCTCATTTCATTTTGAAAACAAAGCAGAATCAAGCCTGGTTAACACTTGGATGTGAGACCACCGGGGAATACCAGGGATCTCCAGGTACAAATAGGAGAGAAGTGGAGCGTTGCTGTCATTCAGCATTGACCCTATAGGGCTAGATGGACCAAGGGTCTGACTCCATAAGGCAGGGGTAGGCAACCTTTTTGAGTCGGGGGCCGGGTTGCTGTCCCTCAGACAATTGGGGGGCCGAAGCACCAAAAATAAATAAATAAATATATATTTTTAAATATTTTAAAAAAATATATGCATGCACACTCTCTCAGCCCCAGAAAAGCCATGGCAAAACCCCTGTGGAGATTTTGCCAAGAAAACCCCAAGAACAAGTAATAACAACAATAATCAATATCATCATGGCGGGGGGCGGCGGCGGCAGGACCAGCCTGGGGCCGGTCCAAAGGCCTCAGCGGGCCGCATCCAGCCCCCGGGCCTTAGGTTGCCTACCCCTGCCATAAGGCTTCCTCTGTTCCTAACAGCCCTGATAATGGCAAAGGATACTGTGCTGCATGGAGTATGGCCATGTGCCACAACCAGCAGTATGCTTAACAGCAGGACTGGGCAACTGTGGGAGGCTAGGGGGGTATAATAGCCGCCTAGGAAACCTTGGGCCAGTGTCTCCCCTCCCATGCCCTTCAATGTCCTCTAGTAGCTGTGACACCATTTTCATCATGTTTTTGGGCTCCCCTAGATATTTTAGATCCAGGAGAAGCCTTTTTTCAAAACAGAAAGTGACTGGAAGTGACTTCTACTTTACTTCCAGTTTAAAAAAAAATGCTCCCACAATCCCAAGTGGGTGCCCTTGGGACACAAAAATGGTCCTGGGGGCAGAGCTTTGCCCACTTCTGCTTAATAGGAACGATTCTCTCATCACAACAGGTGTGGATGTTAACATCTCCCCATTAGGGGAACAAGTTTCACTTATATACAGTGTATCACTGAAATGCACTTGTCTGGTTCCCTGGTTGCCCTTCAACCCAGGAGCCCTGGTTACCTCCATGCGGTCAAGGGTGGTGCGACTGCTTCGGACAATGCTGTTGCTGTAGGCACGAAAGCTGCTCTGTTCTGAGAGGGGGCCGTAGCGCTGGGCCAGGAGCTGGCTGCGCAGCCGCAGGTACTGCTTACGAAGCGAGGGGTCGTAGCCAGCTTTGGCGTTGTCCCGCAGCAGCTGGCTGCGCCGGCGGATATACTGCGTGCGGAATTGCGGGAAGTTGGGGGTACGGTATGCGTTGTACCTGCAATGGGGTGGGTGTTTGTGCATCAGCTGCTTGGAGCCTAAGCCAAAGTACATCCTGGCTGAGCATGCCCTATGCCTATGGCTCTTCAGCACCATGCTGGGTTAGCACCAACTATGGGGAGAGAATCTCCTTTAGGATTCCCTGCAGCACAGTGCCCTCTGTTACCACACTGGGGTCCAAACTCAGCCAGGGGTGCTGCAATTGCACATCAATTTTTTTCTGAGGGCATCCAGATAAAAATATTCCAAAATTTGGAATACAAAAAACTGAGCATAAAAGTCATATATTAAAAAGATGCACATGGATTACTAGCCTCTGAAATGTTAGCAATCTTTTGCTCCAAAAATCAAGATGGCTGAAACAGCTTCTGTTCCCAAATTTTAGGACATGTCTTGAATGGCTGTTTTAATTCCTGCACTAACTAAAAGGTCAATACTAAAGAAGGACCCATTTATTTCAAGAAACTACCAAGGATAAGCCCCAAATCCTGTTGGTAGGCCTTGACTAGAAAGCAGACCCATTGAATTAATGGGATTTACATAAATATTGACTTACCATTCAACAGCTATTCTCTAGTCCAGATGGCTAAAATCTGATCTGCACTGGAGAAATAATGTAGCTTGAGATCACGTTAACTGCCATGGCTCAATGATATGAAATTCTGGTATTTGTAGTCTTGTGAGATATTTAGTCTTCTCTGTCAGAGAGCTCTTGTGCAACAACAAACTACAGTACAATTCCCAGGATTCCACAGCATTGAGCCATGGCAATTCAAGTGGTGTCATGCTGCATTACTTTTGCAGTACATATTAGACTCAATATATCTAAGTGTTAAACTTTGTTCACAACCACACGTCTGTATTGTTGACACCCTCCTGCAAATGTGGATCTGGGATTCTCATGCAAGACCTCTGTGTCCGTGAACAATTAAGCTAAGACCAACCTGGCTCCTTTTTGGTACACACACAAATATACATCATCTCATCTCATCTTTATTTGTATCCTGCTCTTTTCCCAGAAATGGGACTCAGAGCAGCTCACAACATTAAAATAACAGTACAATTAAAAACATAGAAAAGTGGTACATTAAAATGGAATTAATATCAGCAGTGGACTGCAAAGGGGACCAGTTGTTGTAGCCCTATTGTTGCCCTGGCATTCCCCCCTGCAATTTCAACTGATTTTAGTCTTGTATTCCCCTTGTATTTTGTAGTAAGCATGCTGGCTGTATTATTATAATTTTCCTGCAGTGCTTTTGTAATATTTTGTAATGGACGTTGTGCCACAGACAAATAAACTTGATGATGAAAAGGGAATTAAATTCGCTTATCAAAAGAATAAAATACAATTTAAAAAGATAAAACTGTTTAAAACACTTCAAAACAATACAACACTCCAAGCCGGACTTTTGAAAACATTCTGTTTTAAAAGCCTGTCTGAACATGTAAGTCTTAGCCTGCTGGCGGAAAGCCAAAAAAGAGGGGGCCATTCTGTTCTCCCTGAGCAGGGAGTTCCAGAGTCTAAGGGCAGCCACAGAAAAGGCCCTCTCTCATATCCCCACTAACCATGCTTGTGATGGGGGTGGGACTGAGAGAAGGGCCTCTCCTGAGGATCTCAGAGCCCGGGCTGGCTCATAAAGAGAGCCCACTTCACCTCTTGGCCCTGCCCCATTCAACTTACCGTGCATCTACAGCCAGTACCTGCTGCCACACTGCTGCCATGCCCCACGCTGCCAATGGCCGCTCAGGGGAGCTTGTATGTGGGTGCCTGCAATCAGACAGAGACATCGTTATCAGATGGGGGTGCAAAGGGAGTCTGTGATGTTCTGGACTTATGTAGAAAATGTTGTTGCAACTATTAGATACATTAAGGTAAAGTACACGCAAGCATCCACAAATTCAAGCACTCATACCTAATTTGTCCTACAAAAGGCTACATTTAATGTCTTCTACACAACTATTAATGATACAGGATGGTTCCCTATCTGCTTTTGCACTTGGCCACCTTCTGGTCAGCTAGTGGACTCAGGAGATGTGACAGCCCAAAAAGGTTGAAATAAATGGGCATTTCATGGATGGAGGTGCAAGGCAACGTGGCTATCATTGGCATTCAGAAATAGCAGAGGCATGGGCTATATCAAGCATACAGCCCAAAACTGTCTACTTGAAAACTGGTGGATTATCCAGTCAGTCCTATATATCCACGGATTCTGCATCCATAGAGTCAACCATCCATGACTTGAAAATATGTTTGTTTGTTTTTAAATCCAAAAAGCAAACCTTGATTATGCCATTTTATATAGATACAGGTATTCCCCGTTGACAAGGTTGTCAAGTCGAGTCCGACCATAGGGGGTGGTGCTCATCTCCGTTACTAAGCCAAAGAGCCAGAGTTGTCAGAGACTACTCTGTGATCCTGTGGCCAGCATGACTGCACAGAATGCTGTTTACCTTCCCACTGAGAAGTGGTCCCTATCTATCTACTTGCATCTGCATGCTTTCGAACTCCTAGGTTGGCAGAAGCTGGGACTAGTGATGGGAACTCACCCCATCATGCAGCAACCGGGCCTCGAACTGCCAGCCTGCTGATCTTGCAATTTTATATAAAGGGCACCATTTTACTATACCATTGTATAAAATGGGACTTCAGCATCCACAGATTTTGGTATCCACAGAGGAGTCCTGGAACCAAACCCCAGTGTATACCAAGGGTCCACTGTATGGTTATGTATGCAATGTGTAGTATGTTATAAAGCAGGGGTAGGCAACCTTTCCCCTTTAAGGGCCGAGGGACTTCAGCTCCCAAAAGCCTCAGCCATGTTGGCCAATAGTCCCATGTTGGCCAATAGCTCCTGGGATTCTGGGAGCTGAAGTCCCTTGGCCCTTAAAGGGGAAAGGTTGCCTACCCCTGTTATAAAGGAAGGATTCTTTGGGAGGGGTGAAAGAATGGAATGCTGGGAGTGAATGATAACTCGCTGAATGTCAAGGGATTTTTTAAAAGGTTGGTGCAGGACAGGTGGAGGAGCTTGAAATGTTAGGAGAATTAGTCAGCGTCAGAGATAGAGATTAGTTAGAGTCAAAGTTAGCTTTAGGATATGAGTGAGAAAGAGAAAGAAAGATGTGTGTTGGAGTTAGAATAATTCAGGATTTATCTGTATTAAATAAGTAATTTTTGAATTCTGTTTAATATTTTAACAATTTTTGGGGGGTATTATATGCTTTTGCCTCTAAGAATGCTACTAAAGGGATATTGAAAAGCTTAAATTCAGACAAATGGTCCCTGTGATGGCAGCAACTGATCAAATGTGGTGGTGTCCAGTGGGGTGACTAGATGAGTAAACTCTCACAGAAACCACAAGGGCATCTAGAAGGTCCCAACATTTGATGCCATAGTGGTGGGATAGCAGGAGAATCTCATAGTTGGGGGCAGTGGAGGGGATAAGTGGTGGCCCTCACAGAGAGTCCCCACCCCAAGGAAAGGAGAGGGGAAGGGGATACACTAAAAAAAGAAACTCAACACTAGAAGAACAGGAGGAGGTGATGGGATTCATTGTTACAGGGGTGGTGAATCTAATCTTGGCCTTATAGACATTCCTTCTGCAGCTGTTCCATATTGTACAGGAGCCACCCAAGTGCAGGATCTCATTTTCAACCACAGTACAGCTCTGGGAGAGATCAGAGTGGCTGCAGAAGAAGCATGCATAAAACCAAAAGTAGATCTGCCACTCTGAGCTCAAGAGTGCCTGTGTTTATCTGAACTTGCCCTTTCCATTAAAATTCAGAGAAAGTATGGGAGATTGCCAATAAATATCAGGAGCTGTAGGTTATCGTTCAGAGGATGGCACTGGCAAAACCACCTCTGAGTATACTTTGCGTAAGAAAACCCTGTGAAATCCATGGGGTCACCACACATTGACAGGCACATACATACACATAAGAGCAGGGGTAGGCAACCTTTTTGAGCCGGGGGCCGGGTTGCTGTCCCTCAGACAATTGGGGGGGGCGAAGCATCATAAATAAATTAAAATTAAAATTAAAAAATTAATTTTTTAAAAAAATATATGCATGCACACTCTCTCAGCCCCAGAAAAGCCATGGCAAAACCTCTGTGGAGATTTTGCCAAGAAAACCCCAAGAACAAGTAATAACAACAATAATCAATATCATCATGGCAGGTGGCAGCGGCGGCGGCGGCGGCAGGACCGGCCTGGGACCGGTCCAAAGGCCTTGGGGGGCCGCATCTGGCCCCCAGGCCTTAGGTTGCCTACCCCTGCATAAGAGAGAGTACACACTCAGGACCCCTTGTCTGGAACCTTTGTGGCTGAGCTGCGAATTGAACCCTGGTCTCAGGAGTTGCAGCCCGACACTCAAACCAACTATAGTCTTGCTTTCAGTCATGGAAGGAACATCTTGGCTCCTTCTTAATGTAAAATCATATAAAAGCAGGTTAATAGAGCAAATGGAAACTAGAACCTTAACATGTGCTCTATTAACCTGCTTTTCCAGGATTTTACATTAAGAAGGAGCCAGGATGTTCCTTCTACGACTGACAGCAAGACTATAGAGAAAAGATGCACACCAGGAAATCTCCCATGGCACTAGAGCAAGTATAACAAACTGTCACACCACAAGGCCTACAACATGACTCTCCATCTACTCCCCCTAACCTAATTATAACTAACCACTGTTGGTGGTATTACCCAGGAAGGAAGGATTATATTCCTCTCTCCCAAATTGCTACAGGAGTTTGTCAAAAGAGGGCCCAATCTGCAAGATTAGAAAATTGGCCACTATGGCCTCTGAGCATCTCGACAAGTTGATTTTGTCCATCTTTAAAGCACCCAATAACCCAGTTACTCATTGCACTTATAAACCACCCACTAATAAAAGTTCTCTCAGTTTGCCAAAAGTAATAAAAGACAACACAGGACAATAAAAGAATAACTAAAGCAGAAGATAAAGTTGACAGCAAAGATTAAATAAATAAAATCGTACTGTTAGTCCAAACTAGAGTAGATCCATAAAAGCTGTGGGATTTTCCTCACTATTCAACTATGGATTCAATGGGTCTACTTCAGTTGGGAGCAATAGGAGGGGACCAACCAAAAAGATCCAGGTCTTATTTGTGATCCTCAAGCCACAGGGTTGTGTTTGATCTTCTACCCCAAATAAACTTTTTTTGTTTTGTAACAGGCTCCACTTGCTGGATAGGTTCTTTCTTTAAACGGTGTGTGTTTGCGCCTGCAGAATTTTTGATAAGGGATCTATTGTGTCAAAACAGATGGGTAGGTGGGCGAAAGAAAGGATGGCTGCTACTTGGTATGATCAAGAACCAAGAAATGAAAAGCAATGACAGTGCCTGAATTAAGGAGAGTGGTATGAGTGAAGGGGAGATCGAATAATCACATAGGGATTTTATGGGGTGGAAATTAACAGTGGCAATTGTATTATGTAGGTCAGAGATAAAGAAGTAATGTTGCCAGGTTTTCAAAACATCCATAAGAGACAAACAAAATTTATGACATGCAAGGTTGACAGTCAGGAAGTACCTATTGACAAGTTCATTCTCTACCTAGATACCATAGCAAAGGAAAGTATTGATTTCAGATCACTTAGCCACACGCTTCTCTTTCAAATTAACATACTGTCCACATTCACATATACACCATGGACACATTTCTCTCTTTATGAAAGGCCCACACCCCCAGAATATAAGATTTTAATAAGAAGCATGAATTTATATTTCTACGAGTATACACTCAGTTCTCAAAGTTTGGTCATCACTGCTCTAGGACTCTTTATTAGAAACTTAAAATATTGCAATATTAAAAATATAGATTTTTCATCCACAGATTCAAGCATCCATGGCTTGCAAGAATTTTTAAAATATATAAATTCCAAAAAGCAAACCTTGATGTTGCAATTTTATATAAGGGACACCATTTTACTATGCCATTGTATTTAATGGGACTTTAGCATCCATGGATTTTGGTATCCTCAGTGGTCCTGGAACCAAGCCACAGCAGATACCAAGAGCCCACTGTATTTATTTTTTATTTGCTCATACCCTACTACATTTTTCTTGAATGTCCTACATTTTGTGGTATCATGTCCTCCTTTGCAGTGAGGACCTTGGTCCACCTGCACTGATACTTTTTGGAGTGCACTGATACTTTATGGAGTAGGGCAGGGGTAGGCATCTTTTCCCCTTTAAGGGCCGAGGGACTTCAGCTCCCAGAAGCCTCAGCCATGTTGGCCAATAGTCCCACGTTGGCCAATAGCTCCTGGGATTCTGGGAGCTGAAGTCCCTCGGCCCTTAAAGGGGAAAGGTTGCCTACCCCTGGAGTAGGGAGTGCAAACCTTAATCCAACATTTCCTAGGAGTGTGGGGCACAGAAAAGATTGGGAAAGCCTGGCTAATATTCTAATAAAGAGTCCTAGAGCAGTAATGCCCAAACTCTGATCCTTCAGAGGTTTTGGACTTCACCTCCCAGAAGCTTGAGCTATCTTTTAACATATATTTTACTACAATTTTATATAGTTTTTAGATTATTTTAACTGTTTTAAATTTTATTGCTATTATTATCTTTAAAAAAAACATTTTTGTCTGCGAGGCACCTTGGTTTCCTTCTGGGAGAAAGGTGGCATATAAATGAAATTAAATAAATAAATTAATAAATAATAAATCTTGATCAATGGTCTGGGGTTCTGGGAGCCACCAAACTCCGAAACACCTGGAAGGCCAGAATTTGGGAGCCACTGCCTTAGGTCCAAATGCACTGCAGAAATAGTCCAATTTGAGACCACTTTAACTGCCCTGGCTCAGTGCTAGGGAATCCTGGAAATTGTATTTATTGTGGTATCTGGGCTCTCTGACAGAGAAGGCTAAATGTCTCACAAAACTACAATTCCCAGAATTCCCTAACATTGAGCCAGGGTGGTTAAAGGGGTCTCAAACTGGATTATTTCTGCAGTGTGTTTTAGGTTTACCATTTTGTCCCAGAAAACAAGGAAAATCCCAGATTGAAGGGTTTGAATAGTGTCCCTGCCAGCTGGGCTGGTTGAAGCCACAATCTACAAATCCCAGAATGTAAATTGATGACAATATATAAACAAATAAGAACTGAAATACAGTGGGGCTTTGGTGTATCCGTTGGGGTTTGGTTTGGAATCTGTATATTTTTGAAATATTTTGAAGCCATGGCTGGTTAAATCCATGGATAAGAGGGGCTGACTGTATGCAGTGTTAAATATCAAAATGTGGTGGGAGGGGGGCTTTTTACAGGTGGTGGTGGTGGGTTTGATAAACCACCTCAATTCTGTCTTGCATAGAGTGGGGTTAGGGGGTGAAGGACCCCCATGAATGTGGAAAAATCTGCAAATAAAAACCCCCACTATTCTTTTTCCCTAAGAGAACAGCACTCTAGGAATCTCCAGGTCCTCCGGGCGCAACTCTATGGTCAACATCTGCCAGAGGTTGATCATAGAATCATGTTGGAGGACCTACAAATGCCTAGAGAAGTGTTTTCTCTAGGAACTTCCAGGTCCTCCAGGGCAACTCTATGGTCAACTACCCACAGAATTTCTCCAGACTGCTAAAGAGAACAGACAGTATGGATCAAAACCACAAATAATCAAATCCGCAAAAGTCAAAGCCTCAAATGTGGAGGGCCAAGTGCACTTCTGGTATGGGTTTTGTGGAAGAGAATGATGCGCTTTGGACCTTAGTGGGAAAGAAGGAAAGCGCTTGGGCCTGTGAAATGGAGGCCCGTTGCCGTGGCGACGGAGGGGAGGAGGAAGAGGAGGGCGGGGCGGGGAGTGGGGTTTGGGGTTCGACGCCTGGGAAGACCGCGGGCCCGGGGTCGCCATGGCAACAAGAGCATCCCTGGGGATGGAGAGGCCCGAGGAGAGCAGGCCGCATCCTTCCCCTGAATCCCCTTCAGACTCGGAGGGCAGAGCCGGGAACCCCTGAGGCCGAGGGTCCCCAGTATGGCGGGGCTACTCACGGGGCGGTACCTGCAAAGGCTCCCGGCTTCTTAGTCCCCTCAATGGCCGACGGCAGGAGGAGGAGCAGCCCAAGTAGCGGAAGAAAGCGGGCGGAGGGGAAGGAAAGAGGCGGAGGATCGGAGGAGGAGCCCCGCAAGGCCCAGCCCGAAGCCAAGGCGGCCCTCCGCCTACCCAACCCAGGCTCCTGCCTTTTCAACTACTCGCTAAGAAATCACTTCTGGCTTTACTCCAAGTGGGAGGAGGAAAGAGTGCCCCTGAGTATGGGCAGAGTGCCTGTGGCTGAGGAGCAAGGACTGGAGGGCCTGGAGAAGGGAAAGCAGGCCTGGGCACCGAAGGAGGAGGAAGGGATATTAACAGTCTTAAGGTTCAAAACACACTACAGAAAGAATCTAGTTTGAGACCGCTTTAACTGCCCTGACTCAGTGCAAGGGAATCCTGGGAATTGTACTTTATTGTGGCACCAGAGCTCTCTGACAGAGGAAGCTAAATGTCTCACTAAACTACAGTTCCTAGAATCCCCTAGCCTTGAGCCTGGGCAGTTAAAGCGGTCTCAAACTGGATGGTTTCTGTTGGCTCTCTGTATCCATGGATTCTTTATCCACTACCCTTGGCTTGAATATATATATATATATATATATATTCCCAGAAGCGAACCTTGATTTTGCCATTTTATATAAAGAATACGATTTTACTATGCCATTGTCTTTAATGGGACTTGAGCATCCATTGATTTTGTTATCCATGGAGATCATGGAACCAAGCCCCAGCAGATACAAAGGCTATCAACATAAAGAAAAAACATTGTTTAAAGTCCATTGTAGTAGTAGTAAACATCAGAGACCTAGAACAACTACTAAGGGAGATCAATGAAGAAAGTGCAAAGGCAGGCTTACTGTTTAACATAAAGAAAACAAAAATAAGGACCACAGAGGATATACTCCAATTTGACCTAGACAATGAATAGAAATAGTGAAAGGGTTCTCATACCTGGGATCAAACATTGATCAGAACAGGGACTGCAGTCAAGAAATCAGAAGATTCAGAATGGGAAAGGCAGCCATGAAGGAACTAGACCAAATCCTAAAGAGTAAAGAAAACTGAGCGCTAATGTTAGAATTGTCCAGTCCATTGTATTCCCCATCACCATGTAAGGATGTAAGAGCTGGACAGTGAAGAAAGTGAGAAGAAGAAGAAGATACATTCATTTGAGATGTGCTGAGGAAGAGTGCTGGAGATACCATGGAAAACTAAAAGGACAAACAAATGGGTCCTAGAACAGATCAAACTTGAACTCTCCCTGGAAACCAAGATCATAGAATCATAGACTCATAGAGTTGGAAGAGACCACAAGGGCCATCCAGTCCAACCCCCTGCCATGCAGGAACTCCCAATCAAAGCATCCCCGACAGATGACCATCCAGCCTCTGCTTAAAGACCTCCAAGGAAGGAGACTCCACTACTCTCCGAGGGAGTGTGTTCCACTGTCGAACAGCCCTTACTGTCAGGAAGTTCCTCCTAATGTTGAGGTGGAATCTCTTTTCTTGCAGCTTGCATCCATTGTTTCGGGTCCTAGTCTCTGGAGCAGCAGAAAACAAGCTTGTTCCCTCCTCAATATGACATCCCTTCAAATATTTAAACACAGCTATCATATCACCTCTCAGTCTTCTCTTCTCCAGGCTAAACATCCCCAGCTCCCTAAGTCGTTCCTCGTAGGGCTTGGTTTCCAGACCTTTCACCATTTTAGTTGCCCTCCTTTGGACACGCTCCAGTTTCTCCACATCCTTTTTGAATTGTGGTGCCCAGAACTGGACACAGTATTCCAGGTGAGGCCTGACCAAAGCAGAATAGAGTGGCACTATTACTTCTCTTGATCTAGACACTATACTTCTACTGATGCAGCCTAAAATTGCATTGGCCTTTTTAGCTGCTGCATCGCACTGTTGACTCATGTTCAACTTGTGGTCTACCTGGACTCCTAGATCCCTTTCACACGTAGTCTCATTCAGCCAGGTGTTCCCCATCGTGTATCTGTACTTTTCATTTTTCCGCCCTAAGTGCAGTACCTTACATTTCTCCGCATTGAATTTCATTTTGTTAGCTTCGGCCCAGCTTTCTAGTCTATTCAATTCATTTTGAATTTTGATCCTGTCCTCTGGAGTATTAGCTACTCCTGCTAATTTGGTGTCGTCTGCAAATTTGATAACTATGCCCCCAATACCGTCATCCAAGTCATTGATAAAGAGATTGAATAGCACTGGGCCCAGGACAGAGCCCTGTGGCACCCCACTGGTCACTTCTTTCCAAGTTGAAAAGGAGCCATTGTTGAGCACCCTTTGGGTTCGGCCAGTCAACCAATTACAAATCCATGTAACAGTTACTTTGTCCAGCCCACATTTTACCAGCTTGTTTGCAAGAATGTCATGGGGAACCTTGTCAAAGGCCTTACTGAAATCAAGCTATACTATATCCACAGCATTCCCTTCATCTACCAAGCTGGTAATTTTATCAAAAAAAGAGATCAGATTTGTCTGGCATGACCTGTTTCTCTGAAACCCATGTTGACTTTTTGTTATTATGAAATGACTTTCCAGATGTTCACAGACTCTCTGTTTAATGATCTGCTCCAGAATCTTTCCTGGTATTGATGTCAGACTAACTGGACGATAATTGTTGGGATCCTCTTTTTTCCCCTTTTTGAAGATGGGGACAACATTTGCCCTCCTCCAGTCCACTGGGACTTCTCCTGTTTTCCAGGAGTTCTCAAAGATTATTGCCAATGGTTCCGATATTACATTTGCCAGTTCTTTTAATACCCTTGGATGTAATTCATCTGGTCCTGGAGACTTATATTCGTTTAGATTAACCAGATGTTTCTGTACTATCTCTTTGCTTATTCTGTGCTGAAATTCTCCTATTCTGTCCTCTGCTCCATTATCCTCAGGTTGAGCACCCTTTGTCTTTTCTGAGAAGACTGAAGCAAAGAAGGTGTTGAGTAATTCTGCCTTTTCTTTGTCCCCTGTTAGAATTTCTCCATCTTCTCTGCACAGTGGCCCTATCATTTCCTTCTTCTTTCTTTTGCTATGGACATACCCCCAAAAGCCCTTTTTATTGTCCTTAACGCCTTTAGCAAGCCTGAGCTCATTCTGTGCTTTAGCTTTTCTGACTTTATCCCTACACGTGCTAGCTATTTGTTTGAATTCCTCTTTGGTGATTTCCCCATTTTTCCATTTCTTATACATGTTCCGTTTAAAACATAGTTCACTTGCAAGTTCCTTAGTCATCCATCCTGGTTTCTTGAGACACCTCCCATTTTCCTCCTCGTTGGCACGGTTTGAAATTGTGCCTTCAGTATCTCCCTTTTGAGAAACTCCCATCCGTCTTGAACTCCCTTCTCTTTTAGTATTCCTGTCCATGGGATCACCCCCAGTATTTCTCTAAGTCTAGTAAAATTAGCTTTCCTAAAGTCTAGGATGCATGTCTGGCTATGCCTGGCTTCTCCTTTCCACTGTATAATAAACTCGAGGAGGACATGATCACTCCCGCGACATATGCTGCAGTGGCTGTGGCCACGTGCGCGGTGGTGACAGCAGTGGCGGTGGCAGCGTGTGCGGGGGGGCGGGCGTGGTGGCGGAGGGCGAGAGAGAGAGAGGGCGCGCACGAGCGCACACGCCGCCATTCCCCCCCCCCTCGGCCCAGCCGAGACCTGGGCTACGGGAGACCGGCCCAGGTCTCAAAAAGGTTGCCTACCCCTGTCTTATAGAATTCTGTGGGGCTCAGGTTCATGGATGGGTACAGAACTGCAGCCTAAGCTGATGTGATATTATTGCTGCTAAAACACTAACAATAGCTGTAATATTATGCTCTCAGAATATAATAAAGAGCAGCATGGTGTAGTGGTCTGAGCATTGGACTACAATTCTGCAGATCAGGGTTTGAGTCCCTGCTTGGCCATGGAAACCCACTGAGTAACCTTGGGCAAGTCATACTCTCTCAGCCTCAGAAAACTCCATTTGTGATAGGGTTGCCATAAGTTGGAAAACAACTTGAAGGCACACAGAAACAACAGCAATATTTACAATATTAGATGTTACATTTTATGATTTGTTCTAAAATTGTTTACTATTATTACATTTATCTAGTGGTAGCTATAGTAATACTATTTGTAATCATCATCATCTTAATTTGTGTGGCACTCTCAGCACTTTACAAAGTAACATAAGGCAAATAGCCTTAACAGCTACAGCCTAAATTTAGATGATGTGGAAGAAAGAAAATAAGATACTAGAAGGAGGGAGACATAAAATTGCAAGGAATACAGATGAATTCAGTGGAGTTGCAAAGACAGGCTGCAATTCTAAACAACTCTATTAGGGAGTAAATCCCATTAGACATAGGACTTTATCACATGGGGACAATGGAAATATAAACGGGGATTATCCTGTGAAAATCATGCATTCACAATTAAGATATTCACACGACGTTGCGATTAAACGGCCATTATCCCAGGAATATCGCACAATTGCGATAAAGCTTTTCATATGACGTTGCTTTGAGAAGCAATTAAAGTGGCATTAACCCATGAATAACCAGGCAATAAACAGCAACAAATCATGGGAAAATCCCGAAAATGCTTTCTTGCTGCTTATTGCCCAGTTATTCCTGAGATAATGGCTCTTTTATTGCGCTGTCTGAAAATCTTAATTTTGATTTAACAGCAATTGCACGATTTTCACAGGATAAACACCCAGTTTCCAGTTTTCCTCCGTGTGATAAGCTCATAGTGTGAGTAAGCAGGCAGAGGACTGCATTGTTAAGCTCTGTGTCAATGGCAACCCCACAATGTTCAGCTACATATTGCAGCATTCCCTGTTGTACCCATACCCACAAGTTTTCATCCTCTGTTATGTTAATGGCACTGTTCATTCTGAGCCCTGATTCAAAAGCCAACTCCAAACTCTTTTTTAAAAAATCCTTGGCACTGCCCTGGCATATAGGAATAATTTTACAGGTGGAGTCTCTCTTATTTGGAATTCCAAACTCCGAAAATATTTCAGAAACCAAAACATTTTGCATGGGTGGCTGAGATAGTGACCATTTTGCTTTCTGATGGTTCAGTATAAACAGACTTCATTTCATGTCCAAAGTTATTAAAAATATTGTATAAAAGTACCTTCAGGTGTATATGAAACAGAGTTTTGTGTCTAGACTTCAGTCCCATCTCCAAGATATCTCATTATGTATGTATGTATGTATGTATATGTAAATACAGGCATTCCAAAACAAAAACAAAAATCCCAAACATCTCTGGTCCCAAGCATTTTGGATAAGAGACACTCGAGCTTTAATAGAGTGCTAATAATAGAGTACACTCATTCTGCAACAGTCAGCATCACCTGCCCCTCAGTAGGGGCAAGATATCCAGGATATCTTTTGGACTCAGCTACTTTTAATTTGTGAATCAAACCAGTTTACTGGCAATGCAGAACATGAATTTGGAATTCCCATAACCCCATACTTCCCCACCTATCATTCCTATTCTCTTGCTTCACATATGCAGCTGCATCCTATGCATGCTTACTTGGGAGGAAGTCCCACTGGTGTCAATAAGACTTAGGGCCTTTGCAGACTGCCAGAAATAGTGCAATTCTAAAAAGTATGCCTTAAGCATGCAAAAACAAACAAACCAAAAAACGTCTGTGAGTACATGTAATATGTTCCTCTCCTATACCCAGAATTCAAGACCAGAAAGACAGACAAGGCCATTAGCACTGCTGCGCCACATAGGGCCTTTGCAGACTGCCAGAAATAGTGCAAATTGAGTCCACTTTAAGGGTTAAGGTTAGTGCTAGGGAATCATGGGAATTGGTGTTGTTTTTTCTCAGACATTGAGTCTTCTCTGTCAGAGAGCTCTGGTGCCACAATAAAATACAGTTCCCATGATTCCCTAACCCTAAAAGTGGACTCAATTTGCACTATTTCTGGCAGTCTGCAAAGGCCCATAGTTCTATCAATTCTATTCCAATTTCATTGCCATGGCTCCATCCCATGGAATCGTGGAATTTGTAGTTTGGTGAGGTAATTAAAATTCTCTGACATAGAGTTCTAGGCCACTCTCAGGAACTACAGTTTCCAAAATATCCTTGGCATCTGTCTGTCTGTCTGTTGTTGTTGTGTGTAAGTCACCTCTGACTTACAGTGACTCCTAGGATTTTCTTGGCAAGGTTAAGTTAGCTGTTGTCTTCTTCTTAGGCTGAGAGAATGTGACTTGCCCAATGGCCATTTGAATTCTGGTCTTCCAGAGTCCTGGTCCAACACTAAAACCATTACCCCATACTGGTTCTCCAGGTGCCTGTCTACACTATAAAAATTAAACTGATTTCATTCCCTCTCATTCTCTCAGAGCATCTCAGTGCCTTCTCAGTATCTCAGCCAGGTACAGATCCCAGAATTCCTTAGGAGGGAGGCCATTAAAATTAAAGCGCTACAGAACTGATATAAGGGTGTAGTGCAGATGCCCCAAATGGGGTGAGAAGAATGTTAGACATCTTTCAAAAGCTTTGCTGAGATGGATAGTTTACCTTCTGAGCAGGGAGAAAAGAGGAGGAACAAAAGAAGGGAAGGAATTCTGGGGAGTGGGGCTGTTGTTGTTGACATCTTCAAATAGAGAAAGGGAAAGTTAAATTAAGTGTAGTCCATGGGGGAGAGCTGGGTAGGTGAACAGGACCATTACCTCGGGTACAGGGGAACTCTGGACTTCTCCATGGATGCAGCCCAGATTTTAAAAGAAAAGATCCCAATTCCTGCTTATGACTGACCAGGAGGTTGGGGCAATATGGGCTATTTGCCTTGCAAGTCCCTCCATTCCAGCTACTGAGGCCTGAGCCTACAGTTTCATTGGCCATTTGCTGTCTTTGCCCTTTCTCACAATTTCTTATCCCTCCCCTGGATCAGGGAAGGAGCAGGACATTCAAATTCACCTCTGCCCCAGGTGCCATAAAACCTTTAGGAAGCTTTACCCCTGTAGAAAAGGCAGGCAGACAGCAGGACAGAGAGAGGCCTCTTAGGACGCAGAAATAATCCTGTTTAACACCACTAACTGACATGGCTTCAGTGCTATTGAATTCTGGGAACTGTAGTTTGCTGTGGCACCAGAGATCTGACAGAAAAGGCACACAAAAACTACAATTCCCAGAACTCCATAGTATTGGGCCATGGCAATTAAAAGTGGTGTCAAACTGGATCATTTCTGCAGTGTGGATGCAGCCCTAGGTTTAGGACTGTAGCTTCCTATCAGAATAGTCAAGGGAGAATGGAGGTTGGAGTCCAACCTTTCACGGGCCACCATTGTGCCTCTCTGCTCCTCCAGAGGTAATGGGTTGGAAGAGAAAATTTTGGCAGATATTGTTTATTTGTTTCTATCCCTCCTTTTTCCCAAGGCTGGGAATCTTTTCTTACCCATGTATGATAAACTGTACCCATCGAAGTTTAATTTCCCTCCACTCCAATTGTTAAAAATACAACTATGTTGCCTATCTTTGTATCCATCTTCTTTCCATTTATTGAATATACCATATGTCCACAGATTAGATTCTGTCCCATTTCACTTTGCCAGGTCATTTATTATGCCATCACTTATTAACAAATGGTTTCTATTACTATTAGTAATAGTAAGCTGCCTTGGATCCCTTCCCAAGAGAAAGGCAGGGTATAAATTCAATCAATCTATCAATCATCAATCACTCAACATAAGTAATTAATAAATAAACAATAAACAATAAAAAACAGCCAGCCAACCAATCATATTATTATTATTATTATTATTATTATTATTATCTTTCTTTGTACTCTGCTAGGACTCAAGGTGGCTTAATTAAAACAAATACAACATAATTAAAAATACAAAAAAAACATTTAAAAAACTATTAAACAACAAAAAAACCCATGTAAAATACAATGTTAAAGAGGAGTTTAAGATAGCACAGTTACAATATAGCAGTCTTACAAGCCTTTCCTTTAAAAAGCTTCAGTTTTCAATGGCCCGTCGGAATAAAAAAATAAATTTTGATGCTAATGGAAGGACAGGAAAGAGGTGGCCATTCTAGCTTCGCAAGGCAGGGAGCCTCAGAGCATGGGGCAGCCACTATGGAGTCCCTGTCAGACATCCCCATTGAGTCTGCCTGTGAAGGTGGTGGGATGAAAATAAGGGTCCTTCAGGGCCCAGGCAGGCTCTTATAGGGACCTTGAAGGGACCTTTACCTGTGACCTTGAAGGAAGGTAGCAATGCACCTTTAAAATTAGTTGCAGAATGCTGGTGTTGTGTGCCTTCAAGTCATTTTTGACTTATGGTGACCCTATCATGGGGGTTTCATGTGAAGCTTTGTTCAGAAGAAGTTTGCCATTGCCTTCCTGTGAGACAGTGTGACCTGCCCAAGGTCATCCTGTGGGTTTCTGTGGCTGATCGAGGATCCGACTCCTGGTCTCCAGAGTTGTTGTCCAATGCTCAAGCCATTACACCACACTGGTTCCCCTACACTGTTTAATATCTCCAAAATACCAATTGTTTCAGAACCAGAAGTGGACTTCCAGTCACTTCTAATCCTCTTTCCTCTTTTTTTCTTTTTTTTTTTCTTTTTGGTTTGGCATTTTTGGCTGTGGCCTTCAGAAGGTCCTGGAGAAGAACTGGATCCTGGACCCAATTCATTTGCCCAGGCCTGTTTTGTATAGAGAACAAGGAAAGAAGCTAGTTTGGTACATATTCAAGCAGAGAGGAACAAATGCCAACAAAAAACCTCTGCCAAGTTTTTGAAAGCGCTCTCTGTGACACCCCACGAGAGGAAAGCACAAGGGAGACCAAAGCAAGAAAACTCACTGGAATCTCTTCCAGCTTCTGATGTCCCAACTACTGCCGCTTAGAGAGCTTCTCTTCTGAGTCCCAGCCATGGCTAGCCTCAGCCGGATACACCACTCCCAAACAATTTACCAGCTGCACCTGCTGGGTTGCAATCTGGGCCTTTATAGAGAGAGGGTGGAGCCGCGCTGGAAATCTCTAGTGGCAGAAAACAGGGCAAGCGCCATTCCTGCCTGCCCTTGCTTGAAGTGTGTTGTCTTTCAAATCTTGAAGAGCCTGGCACAAGACTGGCTGCTGTAAACTCCTGTGGGCCACGCGAGGTAACGTGTACTGAGTTGAGGCTATGCCCATTTTCCCTCTCGCAACTGCAGTCCCACTGATTTCAGTCCAACTTGCCAGTCAGCATGCAGGAGAATTGCAGCCTTCAGCATACAATGGTATACCATTTTTTATAGACCCAAAGAGAATTACACTCATCCCTCCACATTGGCTGGGGTTAGGGGCACAGGACCCCCATGAATGTGGGAAAATCGCAGACAACAAAACCACTATGTTTTTACCTGAGAGAACACCTCTCTAGGAATCTCTAGGTCCTCCAGTGCAACTCTGTGGTCAACATGTGCCAGACATTGACCATAGAATTGCACTAGAGGAGCTACAAATGCCTAGTGGGGTGTCCTCTCTAGGAATCTCTAGGTCCTTCAGGGCAACCTTTGGTTAAAGTTGACCATAGAGTTGCACTGGAGGACCTACATATTCTTAGAGAGAACATATTAATAAAATCCATGAATAATCAAACCGCAAAAGTCAAAGCTGCAAATGTGGAGGGATGAGTGTAATTTGCTATAGGCAAAGGAAGAACTGTGTGTGTTTAAGCCTGTGCTGACATGAGATGGAACTTTTACTGGCATGGGGTGCATCTACACTAGGAATAATGCAGTTTGACACTGCTTTGAGTCCCATGGCCCCATCCTACATAATCCTGGGATTTGTAGTTTTGTAGAGGCACCAGTACTCTGGCAGAAAAAGCTAAAGATATTGTAAAACTACAAGTCCCAGTTTTGTGAGGCACCAGTACTCTTTGGCAGAAAAAGCTAAAGATATTGTAAAACTACAAATCCCAGGATTCCATAGAATGGAGCTACAGCACTTAAAGTGTAGATGCACCCAAGGTGTGTAGATGCACCCAAGGAGAGAAATGTGGGGGGGAAAGTCACTTAGATTAATATGATGTTCCAGCTGCTCTCCTGTGTATTTAGACAAACTGCCTAAACTGCAGAGCAGGACAGGGAAACCTTTGGCCTGCCAAATGTTTGGAGTACAACCTCCACAATCCCTTCCCATTGGCATGCTTGCTGGAGTGCCTGGGAGTTGATGTCCAAGGAGACCTTTCAGAATGAATATCCATATGCTCCCACTGTAAGCTGAGCACAGCTACAAGGTCATGAAAGTGGAATAAAATGCGAGAAACTGCCAGCTCTTCACCTCTGATGGAGTATAAATAATCTTCTTCTGGACCAGGAAAACTCGCTATCCTCCTCTGAAGAGGACATATAGCTCTTGCACCCCTTTATATTTTATTGCCATTCCAAAGAATATTCCTTCTGCTTCAGAGGAACAATGTCTTTCCCACAACGAACCCCTGATGAATCTATAGCTCTATTGGGGGCTGCACAACTACACCTGCTGGGTTAGACTTTCCCTAGCCGCTTTTAATCCACATAAATTAGTGGTCAAATGGGATCTAAAAGTGAGGCTTGTGTGTAATCTCTTTTTCTATTTCTACAACATTATCTATTTCTATATTTTGAAGAAAAAGGAAAAGCCTCCTCCATAGACATAGAGATTTTAAAAAAAAATATTGCTATTATTGTTGGTGGATTTTGCAACTCTGCCTTCTTGCAAGTCTCAGGGGGGATGCAGACGGCGCAAAGTGCCATCTTGGAGGCAGGAAAGGGGAGGGGCAGCCACACAGCGGCTACCTCAACCCTTTCCCGAGGACATCATTAGGGCACACGGCATTATGCACGACACGCGCCCTGAATATGTCCTCCTGGCGCAGTGTCTTCATGCACTGCATTGGAAGAGACGCAGAAGAGCTGCACATCAACTCTTACAGTGCCCTTTTCGGCGCTTGAGAAAGGAGCGCTATTTTGGTGCTTCTTTCCCAGGCACCAAAAGGATGGATTGGGGCCAAGGCATGGGGCAGCCTTGGCCCCAATCCTCCGCTTACCAGGGCAGCCCATGGCCGCCCGTCTGCAAAGCCCCTTCGTCTATTTATATCTTTACTTTCAAAGAAATATCCCAGCAATCACAGACGTCCATTATAATGAAGATCTTGAACCTGGGGAATGACTAAAGTCCAAGTCTTCTATGAGATCTTTTATCCTATGCTTGTAGAGGTGGCTAGGGAATTGACTGATAGAGACAAAGCTTTCCAATGAACTGTATTTTTATTTGGGGATTCAAACATACAAAGACACCCTACCACACGCATACACCCAAGAACTTAGGAGTAAAGTAGTTAGCTTGGATAGGAAACACAAGGCTTTCTTATGGTGACAATTACCTGACAGTGGCTGCTCCAACGATAATATAAAGATGAATGAACCTGGCCTTTTTGATCTGCACATGGTTGTAAATGCAAATGTAACTCTGTTCAGAGTGCCTATGTGAGGTGTACACTTTGATTTCCTGACGGTAAAGGTTCCTCCTAGCCCAGGGCTCTGACGGGGACCCAAAGGGGTCTTGATATCAAATCAACCCTCGTAACACCATCTTCACACCCCTTCTGTCCAGCCATGATTTCTTGTCCCTGTTCAATGGGGACAGAGAGGCCTACCTACCCAGGAAGGGAAAGGTAGATGATTTTCAAGGCATTTTTGTCCTGGTTGGGCATTCTGGTCTAACTGGACAACCTGATTTTGCAGAGAAAGAGGGGAACATGTGAGATGTAATCCTAGGCCTTTCTCCCTTTTCTTAAGACTGTAACCCAGGGTTAGGCAACCTTTTTGAGCGGGGGGCCGGGTTGCTGTCCCTCAGACAATTGGGGGGCCGAAGCACCAAAAATTAAATGAATAAATAAATAAATAAATAAATAATTTAATTTTTTTTTTAAAAAATAAAATTTAAAAAATATGTATGCATACTCTCTCAGCCCCAGAAAAGCCATGGCAAAACCCCTGTGGAGATTTTGCCAAGAAAACCCCAAGAACAAGTAATAACAACAATAATCAATATCATCATGGCGGCGGCGGTGGCGGCGGCAGGACCGGCCTGGGGCTGGTCCAAAGGCCTCAAGGGGCCGCATCCGGGCCCCGGGCCTTAGGTTGCCTACCCCTGCCAGTGTAACCCAATCGACGCTTCTTGGGAGCAGGGTTTCAGCTTCTCCCCAGATTGCACAAGAAGCCAGTGGAATAGTACCAAAGAAACCATTCTCCCTGATTCATCTGGCATCACACATACCTTCCAACATTTCACTATTATTTTGTCTGGCCAAGCCTGATGTAGCTGTGCTGTAGTGCCCCCACCCCAAATGATTAAAAATGGAGTCTTTTCTAGCTGTGAAGTATATATGGAGATCATCAGAATTACAGTATCTTGTATGCTTGGGAAAATAAGAAGTAGCTTCATCAAGACACTGATTGAAGATACATTGGCAGCACTATCCCTGAGGTGAGATGGCTGCATACACTGAACCTGAATTGCATGTAATGGTGAAAGTCCTTACAAAATCTGGTGATGAAAAGCAGGCCTTTCTAGGTGCCCTGAACCCTACAGTTGTTGTGGTGCAAAAGGAATGCTGTATGTGTGCAGTTGATAATGCATGCAGCAGCAGAGTTGGATCCAAAGTGGCTAGGCATACCTTCATGCATGTATCTTCCTTGGCCACAAATACAGCTATCAGGTACTTGGTCCCCATAATACACTGTTAATGTAGGTTTATGAAGACTGAAAGATTGACAGTAGTCATTTTAATTTTCTATTTTTAAAAATCTTTTTCTCTTTTAGGTATAAGAAAGAACCTTGTTCCTGATTAAAGCCCCTATTGCCAACTGTGCAGACACCTATTCCCTACTGTACAATTTATTTTCCTACTGCTCAAAATATGGTCAGCTGAACCTTTAAAATAATGCTTGCTTGTGGGCAAGTCTTATGATTTCACTTTGCCTTTCTCCCAGGTAAACATGCTTAGGATGGAGCTGCATG
This sequence comes from Phrynosoma blainvillii, assembly GCA_026167975.1. NCBI lineage: Eukaryota > Metazoa > Chordata > Lepidosauria > Squamata > Phrynosomatidae > Phrynosoma > Phrynosoma blainvillii. The sequence goes on from JANUYF010000002.1 coordinate 183,858,238, forward strand.
TGTGAAGTAAGAGAGCAAAAATGGCAGAAGGGGCTAGCATGAGACTGTTGGAGTGATTCCAAATTCATGTTCTTAATTGTGAGTAAAGAGCAGTTTAATCCAAAAATTAAAGGGGCCTTAGGACTACCTGGAAACCTATTTAGGGGCAGAAGAGGAGGCTGGCTGCTCCAGTGTAGAATGCGTATGCTTCAGGGCACCCTCATTATTATACTTATTCATATATTCTAGCACTGTGTCAAGTTTTTTTTTAAAATATGAATTGAGCTTTGAATGATGGGCTCAGAGCAGAGGATGCAACCTGGGAAATACAAGAGAGAGGGCTACTTATATATTTAAGCAAGACTTCCCTGTTTAGGTCAACCTAACATCTGTTATATAGACTCAATAATGAATGTTTAGTAACTTCTGTATTGTGTATTATGTAAATTTTATGTTTAACTGATGTACACTGCTTTGTAAGTTTTGGGTATCAGCAAGATATAAATGTTGTTGTGAAATAAAAATGTAACAGTGCAACCATTTTCCAGTTTACTGAAAAGAAAGCCACATTGTATCCCATGGAGCTTGCTTCCTAGGAAATGTGTTTAGGGTTACTGTTTAAGGGAGGTTGCAGACTGCCAGAAATAGTGCAAATTGAGTCCACTTTTAGAGTTAGGATTAGTGCTAGGGAATCATGGGAATTGTTTTTTTTTCTCTCTGAGACATTGAGCCTTCTCTGTCAGAGAGCTTTGGTGCCACAATAAAATACAGTTCCCATGATTCCCTAACCCTAACCCTTAAAGTGGACTCAATTTGCACTATTTCTGGCAGTCTGCAACCCCCCCTAAGTCTTGTCTGCATAGTTACTAGTGACTCCTTCAGACAGTATTCTCTACTTGATGACAAAAACTAAATGTAGAATTCATGGCTGCAGTATATGTTCTAATTTCTGGACTTTTCTCTTTCTTCTCCCATCACTTAATTTTTGTACCACCCAGTGGCATCCCTAGGGTGGTGTCACCTGGTGCGGAAACTCATGGTGTCACCCCCCCCATTGCCTCCTCCCATTTCACACCATACAGAATCCTTAACAATCCTTTCCCCCCCCCCCACTAATGTTACTCATAAATCGTAATTCCCATATATCACTGAATGTACTACTAATGGTTGTGACATAAACAACTAGCAAAATTAAAATTAGACCTTCCATTTACAATATCATATGCACAACCTAAATGTATTTACATATATAAAAAATAAAGAATCCGAAGATGAAAACACAGGAAAAAATGTTATGTTTTTGAAGAAAATATTTAAAAACATTCTGGGGCTTCTCTTTTCATCTCCCACTGAGCTCCACCCCACTCCCACCATCTCTTAAAGCATTTTAAAGGGAAGCAGATGAATGCCACAGTCTGTTTCTGCCAAAAGGTAAGTGTTTGAGGAGCAGTGGTGTCACCCCCTTTTGCGGTGTCACCTGGTGTGGTCAGAAGCCCCCGCAACCCCCTCGTGACTCCACTGGTACCAGCTACTCTGACAAACACAAAAACTTAGTACACTTTTGTGCCATTTTGGTTAGTCCTAATACAGGTATTGTCCAGCTGTGGATTTTGATATTTTCTCATGGACCAACACAACTATTGTTATATTTTTGTGTGAGTCCATGTAACTCCATTTCTGTTAATTTTTGCATGCCCCTCCCTCTGGTCCTCCTTTCTCCAGACTCATCCCATCTATGCAGCAGGCCCTCCATATTCACTGGGGTTAGGGACACAGGACCTCCATGAAATTGGAACCCCCCCCCAAAAAACCCCTCACACTTTTTTAACCCTAGAGAACATCTCTCTAGGAATCTCTAGGTCTTCCAGCACAACTCTGTACTCAACATCCACCAGCCATTGAAGATAGAATTGTAATGGAGGACCTACAAATGCCTAGAAAAGTGTTCTCTCTAGGAATCCTTAGGTCCTCCAGTGCAACATCTAGAGAAAGTAGGCCATAGAGGCAGGCTGGAGGACCTAAAGATTCCTAGAAAGAACATATTAATCAAATCCACAAATAATCAAATTCTCAAAGGTCAAAGCTGCAAATGTGGAAGGCTGACTGTATATTCTTTAAATCTTAGGGGGGTCCTATCTCTTAGAATTATAGAGTTGGAAGAGACCTCAAGGGCCATCCAGTCCAACCCCCTTGCCATGCAGGAATTCACAATTAAAGCACCCGTGGCAGATGGCCATCCAGCCTCTGTTTAAAGACCTCCAAAGAAGGAGACTCCACCACTCTCTGAGGGAAGAGTGTCTTCCACTGTCGAATAGCTTTTACTGTCAGGATGTTCTTCCTAATGTTGAGGTGGAATCTCTTTCTCTGTAGCTTGAATCCATTGCTCTGGATCCTATTCTCTGAGGGCACAGACAACAATAGTGCTCCCTCCTCAATATGACACCCCTTTAAATACTTAAACAGGGCTATCATATCACCTCTTCACCTTCTCTTCTCCAGGCTAAACATATCCAGCTCCCTAAGTCTCTCCTCATAAGGCATGGTTTTCAGCCCCTTCACCATTTTTGGTCACCTTTCTCTGGGCACACTCCAGCCTGTTAACATCCTTTTTGAATTGTGGTGCCCAGAACTGGACACAGTATTCCAGGTGAGGTCTGATCATAGCAGAATAAAGGTAAAGGGAAAGGTAGTCCCTTGACATGAATGTTGAGTCGTAACTGACTTTAGGGGGCGGTGCTCATCTCCGTTACTAAGCCAAAAAGTCAGAGGTGTCAAAGATTACTCCGGTGGTCATGTGGCTAGCATGTCTGCACCGAATGCTGTTACCTTCCCACCAAAGTATTACCTATTCATCTACTTGCATTTGCATGCTTTCAAACTGTTAGGTTGGCAGAAGCTGGGACTAGTGAGTGACAGGAGCTCACCTCATCATGCAGCACCTGGCCCTCGAACTGCCAACCCTCCGATCTTCTGATTGTCAGACTTGGTGTCTTAACCACTAAGCCACCACATACCTTCCCAAAGCAGAATAAAGTGGCACTATTACTTCCGTTGATCTAGATACTATACTTCTATTAATGCAGCCTAAAATTGTATTGGCCTTTTTAGCTGCAGCATCACACTGTTGACTCATGTTCAACTTGTGGTCTACTAGGACTCCTAGATCCCTTTCACACGTAGTTGCGTTAAGCCAGGTGTCCCCCATCCTATATCTATGCATTTCATTTTTTCTCCCTAAGTGCAGTACCTTACATTTATCACTGCTGATGTTCATTTTGTTAGTTTTGGGCCAGCTTTCTAATCTATTAAGGTTATTTTGAATTTTGATCCTTTCCTCTGGGGTATTAGGTACTCTTCCTAATTTGGTGCCATCTGCAAATTTGATAAGTATGCCCGCTATTCTTTCATCGAAGACATTGATAAGGATGTTGAATAGCACTGGGCCCTGTGGCACCCCACTGGTCATTTCTCTCCAGGATGAAGAGGAGCCATTGCTGAGCACCCTTTGGGTTTGGCAGGTCAACCAATTACAAATCCACCTAACAGTTGCATTGTGTTACTTTATGAAGCAGGCTGGAGAGTGGGAATTGGTCTGAGGGTGAAGCTGGTACCTCCCATGTCAATGGGTGGAGCTCTCCAGGGTGCTCAAATTTTTTAGGAACAGAAGGCAACATTTTGGAGAATTCCTTCAAAGCCTGCAGTGGATCATAGGGGCAAATTTCTCTTGAGATCCTTTCTTCAGCCTAAAACAAATAAAACAGGAGGTGGCTGGAAGTCCCCTTCCAGTTGTGGAAAATAATGGGTATTTTGTATGTTAAACAGTGGGGGAGGGGCCCTGAAACTTATTTAAAAGGTGAATTGCTGTTCCTGGACAGTTCCAGAAGAGGCAATTAACTCCCCGCCCCCAATGGCCAGTAAAAGAGATGCCAAGTGAATTTGGAAGGCCACACAGGCAGCCTTGGGGGGCATCATGTGCCCCAAAGCTCCACTTGCCTGTGCCCAGCATTGTAAAGCCAGGCTTGGTTATCTTTTACTCTCTAGATGTGTCGGAGAGATCCTGCAGGTTGCACTGATGGTTGTTGTAGGGCAAAAGGAAGACAAAAAGATCTCCAGCCTTGCCATTATGCATTGTGCAACATAAGAGGGCTACAAGGGAAGATAAATGTTGTTGCTGATACAATTGCAATAAAAAAGGAGAATTGTGATATTAATTGAGGTTTCAGTTAGGTACCCAGATACCTGGGAGTGAGCCTCAGTTAGACATCATAAAACTTAATGAAGACTAGACATATACAGGATTGCATTGTTAATGCTTTTAGCAAATAATATTGGTGCCTGAGATTTAAAGGTAATCAGTGTTCAGCGCCCCCCCCCCCCACTTTCCACAGCTGTTTCACATCATGCAGAGTGATAATAAGAATCTTTCCATCTCAGTTTGGGAAAAGTGTCTTTCTGTCCTCAGGCCAGGCAAATAATCACCGCTTGCCCAATATAATGTTAGGATTATTAGAACTGACTGCTCTGCTGTAAGCTCCTTTAGAAGAATCACAGCCAGAAAGAGGGTTTGTCAGACTGAAAACTGGAGGGGTGTGTGTGTACCTTTTATGGCTGTGGAGAGGGAATTTCAGTAGATGTTGCTTGTCATCCAACCAGGTAACAATCTTTCTCCCTTTTTGGCTAGCAGCACCATAATTTGCTGTGTGTTCATTTTTCCTAATTCCTGCAGGTGGGCAAGCATGCATGGTATCATATATATAGAGGGGCCTGCCCTCTCATCTCCCTGAAATTATGGGTTTTGCATGTCTCTGTCTCTCCTGCTAACAACAATTTCAAGACCACCAAGTGGACCAAGTTCTCTGTCCTATCCCAATGACATGTGTAGCTCTCTTGTATCTAGGGAAGGGTTGTCAGTCTGAAAAGTGGAGGAGGCTCCTGTATTTTTAACAGTTGTGGAAAAGAGCGAATTTCAGCACATGTTGCTTGTCATACAACCAGTTAACAACTGCTGAAATTCCTTATTTTGCACAACCATTAAAGGAGCATCAGTGTGCAAAGGGATCTTGCAGCACTATAAATGAGAGAAAGAAGCTGTAGCATAAGCTTTCATAGACTTGGTCTACTTCCTCAGCTGCAAGTCTACAGAAGGTTATGCTACAACTTTTTTCAGTTGATCTCAAAGGTGCTACAAGATCCCTTTGCATACTGATATTCCAGACTAACACGACTATGTCTTTGAAAGAAGTTATAGCATAAGCTTTTGTACTTACTTTACTTCCTCAGATGCATGGAGTCTATGAAAGCTTATGCCATACCATCTTACCATCTTAACTCAGAACACCAACAAGCTCTTGACAAAATGCAGACCTGTGACTATTCCACCCCCACCCCCCCTTGTATGATTTTTAACAACTTTGCCTGATGAAGATATCAGTGGTGCTTTGAAAGCTTGCGACTTGTATATTGTGCTTTTTGGTTGGCCCCATAAAGGAATCCCTGTTTTATCGATTTTTGATGTTATTGTACTTTGCTATATGGCCAACGTGGCTACCCCTGGAAATGTTTTTCACTCAAATGTGCTACCAAGATCCCTTTGCATATTGATATTTCAAACTAATACAGCAATGTCTCTGAATTATACCCACATTAAAGGGGCAGTATTTTTAACAGTTGTGTAGAAGAGAGACTCTCAGTAGAGGTTGCTTGTTCCAAAACCAAGTAACAACAACACCTGCTTAAAATGGCCTCTTCTAGCTGACCATTGAGAGTCAGCATGGTGTAGTGCAGGGGTTGGCGAGGTTCTCTTACCTGGGGCCAGTCGTCACGGTGTGTGGGGGGGAAATGGCGGCGTGCACGGTCACGTGTGCGGGGCCCCCACTGCCCCCCGCCACCGCCGCAGCGCTGCCACCACCACACGCGCTGCGGACACAATTTTGTTTCCCAAAATGGCAGCTGTGGTTCATTTGCACATGCGCAGTACTCCTGCGCATGCGCAAATGAGCCGTGGCCGCTATTTGGGGAAACAAAATGGCGGTGGCAGTGCGCGCGGCGGCGGTCGATGGGGGCCGGTCGGCAGGGGTTGGCAGGCCAGGTGCAGCCCACGAGCCATAGGTTGCCGACCCCTGGTGTAGTGGTTTGCATGTTGGACTTGGACACTGGAAGACCAGGATTTGAACCAGCCATGGAAAGCCACTGGGCGATCTTGGACAACTCACACTCTCTCAGTCTCAGAAAGTGGTAATGGTAAACCGCCTTTGAAGAAACTTGCCAAGAAAACCCTTTGATAGGTTCACCATAAGGTGGGAAAGATCTAGCCATGTTAGTCTGGAAAATCAGTATGCAAAGGGATCTTGCAGCACCTCTGAGACTGAGCATTCATAGATTTGAGCCTAGTTCCTCAGATACATGTAGTGGAGAGGAAAGGCCAGGGACAGACATATACAGCGGTCCCTACACATTCGCTGGGGTTAGGTGTGAAGAACCTCCGTGAATGTGGAAAAACTGCAAATAAAAAAACACTATTCTTTTTACCGGAGAGAACACCTCTTTAGGAATCTGGAGGTCCTCCAGTGTAACTCTTTGATTAACATCTGCCAGAAGGTGACCATAGAACAGACCTGCACAACTTGGCAGTAGGTAGGGGCCAAAATTAAAATAGGTTAAACTTCTTTGGGCCACAGATAGGTTTTAATTAAATACAGTCAGCCCTCCACATTCACGGGTTGGGGGAACAACACCTCCGCGAATGTGGAAAAAACGCAAATAAACCATCCCCTCCCCATAGTCTCTCACCCTGGAAAGGCTTCAGATATGTTTTTCCCTAGTCTTTCCAGTGTGGGAGGGGTTCGGGGTGTTAGGAAGGATCTAATTAGGGGAATTTATAATTAGCTCAAACTATGCAAGAGTGGGGTCCTAACAACACCACGTGAGACTGGAGTACCATTCTGTATACCGGAGGACTAAGAGATCCCACAATGGATGATGCTGAGAAAGACTTCTTCAATTAAGGTCTAAATATTTATTAAAAGGGGAAAACTGCACACATACAAATATGACACACACACTGCACACAAAAGGAGACAAAGGAGACAAAAGGAGTGAAAGCGGGAATAGATTGAGATGGGTCAGACTACGGGAGATACTCACTTCCGAAGGCTTCTCTGGGATTTGCTGTAGATGTAGATAATGATAATGATGGTGCACGGCCACCAAAATGGGGGAAGGGATGGCTGAGGGAGCTATAATCAGAGCGCAGACTGAGGTGGAGCCAAGATTCACTCTAAGGATAGCACGTGGAGTCTAAAAATCTAGGGCAGCGACAGGCAACCTTTTTCTTACCTGGGCCGGTCTGCCGTCGCCCAGGTCGCGGCTGGGCCAAGGGGGGAGAAAATGGCGGCGCTTGCGCGCTTGCGTGCACGCACGCACCCGCCGCCGCCGCGCGCGACCCCCCTGGACACACAGCCGCCGCGATCGCAACTGCGGTCGCCGCAGTAGCGCGCGCAGCTCCAGCCACCACGGCGCATGACGCGGCCGCCATTTTGGGAGTCAACATGTCGCGACCGCCATTTTGACTTTCAAAATGGCGATCGCCGCGAGCGCACCCGGAAACGCTCTCTGGCAGCGGCGGCGGCGGCAACCTCTGGCCGGGGCCGGTAAGTCCAGGGCCCGGGGCCTAAACCGGCCCCGGGGCCATAGGTTGCCGGTCCCTGATCTAGGGCTTTATATAGGAAATATCTAGCATCTGGCTAGAGACTTGATGACTTGGCTGAAGCCTGGACAAAGGCACTGATTGCCTGGGCTTTGTTAAGCTGAGGTGTGAGGATGGCCTAAACCAGGGGTAGGCAACCTTTCCCCTTTAAGGGCCGAGGGACCTCAGCTCCCACAAGCCTCAGCCATGTTGGCCAATAGTCCCATGTTGGCCAATAGCTCCTGGGATTCTGGGAGCTGAAGTCCCTCTGCCCTTAAAGGGGAAAGGTTGCCTACCCCTGGACTAAACAATGCACTTGGGTCCTGACACAAGCAAGGAGGGAGGTTAGAGGAAAAAGGGTGCAGTTAAATCTAATCACTGCCCCATTGGGTGTAAGACTCAGGACAAACAAGCACTACTGTGTTGTCCTCTAAGGGTGATGTTCTTTCCCCTTTAGCAACTCCCAAGCCTGTCTGGTAGGGAATTTTCCAGTTGTTTGGCAGACTTTTTCCTGTGCCTATCTGACTTGCCATCTTGAGGCTTATGGCTGACATCCCATAGAGGTCAGTTCGGGGTCATAGAGGGAATTCCATATGTCCAAAATTTTATTAAAATTATATATGCTAATAACAGGGGTTTAACATTCGCGAATAACCAAAACCGCAAATGTCAAACCTGCAAATGTGGAGGGCCGACTGTATTAATAAATTTATAATATTAATTAATATTAATTAATAATATTAATTCCATCCTCACCCTCCTCTGCCCAGCCCTCTCCTCAGGAGAAATGCAAGTGGCAGAGGAGCTTTACCTGTCCTTCTCCTCCTCCACCTGGATTTCTTCTCAAGAGAAGTCCGAGCAATGGAGGAGCCTTGAGGGGACCGTGTTTGCCCCTCTTCCTCCTCTGCTCCCAGCCTTCTCAGATGAAAACTGGGCAAAGGAGGAGGCTTGCAGGATGAGCATTTGTGCCTCCTTCTACTTGGGAGAAATCGAAGGAGTGGAGGAGCCTTACATGTCAAGTGTTCACCCATCTTTCTCTTCTGCTGCCTGGCCTTCTTCTCTGGAGAAAGCCAAGTAGTGGAGAAGCCTTGAGGTGCAAGCGTTTATCTGTCCTCCTCCTCCTCCTCAGGAGAAAGCCAAGCAATAGAGCAGGGGTAGGCAACCTTTTCCCTTTAAGTCCCATGTTGGCCAATAGCTCCTGGGATTCTGGGAGCTGAAGTCCCTCGGCCCTTAAAGGGGAAAGGTTTCCTACCCCTGCAATGGAGGAAACTTGCAGGGCAAACTTTTGCCCATCCTCCTTCTCTTCCACCTATCCTTCTCCTCAGGAAAAAGCCAGGTGGCAAAGGAGCCTTACAGGTCGAGCATCCACCCTTCCTCCTTCTCTTCCTCCACATGATACTGTCCTCAGGAGGAGGCCAAACAGTGAAGGAACCTTGAAATCCTGGACCCCTGGACCTGAAAAGTTATAGACTAGTCCAGGGGTCGGTAACCTACGGCCCGTGGGCCGCATCCAGCCCGCGGACCCCCGCTTACCGGCCCCAGCCGCCACCGTCGTGAGGTTACCAGTGCATGTACTACAGTTTCTAGGTCCCTTACTTCCAGGAAAGGGCGCAGCCCGCCACCGCCGCTGCATGCGCAAACAAATTGTGGCCGCCATTTTGGCAAACAAAATGGTGGCCATGATGTGTGTGGCACTGGCGGCGCCATTCCCCCCCCCCCCCCCGGCCTGCTGGAAAGGCCCGCTGGAAGGGACCGGCCCCAGGTAAGGGAAGGTTGCCGACCCCTGGACTAGTCTCTCATCTACCCTTTTTGAGCAAGATGATCGAGCGAGCCGTCGCCCTCCAACTCCAAGTGATTTTGGATGAAACCGATTTTCTGGATCCATTTCAAACCAGCTTCAGACCTGGATGTGGGGTGGAGACTGCCATGGTCGCTCTGGTAGATGACCTGCGTCTGAGCACCGACAGGGGGAGCGTGACCCAGTTGGTGCTTCTGGACCTCTCAGCGGCTTTTGACATGATAGATCACGACATCCTCTTGGAGCGCCTGAGAGAGTTAGGAATCGGAGGCACTGCACTTCAGTGGTTCCATTCCTTTCTCTCAGGCAGGTTCCAGAGGGTGTCACTCGGGGACAACTGCTCCTCTAAAATGGAGCTAAACTGTGGAATTCCACAGGGCGCCATCTTGTCCCCGATGTTGTTTAACATCTATATGAAGCCGCTGGGAGAGAGACATGGGGCGGGGTGTTATCAGTATGCTGATGACACACAAATATATTTCTTCATGTCTCGGTCAGCTGCTATGATGGCAGATGGTGGTTCTCCCCTCAATCAATGTCTCGAAGCGGTAATGGACTGTATGAGGAAAAACTGACTCAGGCCGAATCCAGACAAAATGGAGGTACTTACAGTAGGGACCCCAAAACCAGGAATTGGGTTGCAACCTCCAGTCCTGGGTGGGGTCACGCTCTCTGCTAAGGACTGTGTCCGCAGTCTGGGGGTGATCCTGGACTCGTCCCTTCACATGACAGATCAGGTGAATGCGGCAGTCAGGAGCGCCTGTTATCAGCTTCGGCTGATACGCCAGCTGCCCCCTTTCCTGGAAGTAAGGGATCTAGAAACCGTAGTACATGCACTGGTAACCTCACGACTCGATTTCTGCAATGCACTCTATATGGGGCTACCCTTATACCTAACTCGGAAACTATAACTAGTACAAAATATGGCAGCCAGGCTGATCACTGGAACACCAGGGAGTGATCATATTACACTGATTTTAAGATCTCTCCACTGGCTGCCTATTGGTTTCTGAGCACAGTATAAGGTGTTGGTGATGACCTTTAAAGTCCTACATGGCCTGGGTCCAACTTACCTTATATGGCCTGCTCCCATATAATCCGCCCCGCACCCTCAGGTCCTCTGGGAGGAAGCTGCTTCATCCGATGAAAACTAAGTTGGTGGCGACCTCCCAGAGGACATTCTCTGCCACCGCTCCCAGACTCTGGAACGCCTTGCTGGAAGAGATCCGTCAGATAACCAGGCCTACCCAGAATCAATTACTTATCTCTCCTGATTCCTCCCCGTCAGACACTTCTGCTTACTCGTGCCTCGCCCCAGAGTGCTTATTGTTTAATTTGTTTTTAAAAATGTTTATTGTTTAATTAGTTTTAATTACGACTCGTATTTAATATATTTTTAATGGGTGGGTTAATTGTATTAGCTTGTAGGGGATGTTTTATGTACTAGAAGATTTTAGATGTAAGCTGCCTTGATGGCTATGGCTAAAGGTGGGATATAAAGAAATAATAATAATAATAATAATAATAATAATAATAATAATAATAATAATCCGCCTGAAATCCTTTGGCGGGCCACATGTGGCCCCTGGGCCACATGTTGTGCAGGCTTGCCATAGAATCATGCTGGAGGACCTACAAAATGCCTAGAGAAGAGTTTTGTCTAGGAACTTCTAGGTTCTTCAGCACAACTTTATGGCCAGCTTCCAGCAGAGTTGCGCTGGAGGACCTAGAGATTCCTAGAGAGGAGAGATTAATCAAAACCGCAAATAATCAACCGCTCAAAAGTCAAAGCTGCAAATGTGGAGGGACAACTGTATAGCAGTCTGTGTGAGAGAATGTCCATAGGAATGCAAAACTCTGTGGGTGTGGAGATGAGTTGACAAGTTGCTTTATCCATGGTTCTTGGGGGCCAAGGCAGGAGGAAGGATGTTGCCTAAAGCCAAGATTAGTAGGTAACTATATGAATGAGAATTGGGATGTAGTGTGGGAACCAAAAAAGAAGATGGGATGGACTGGCCAAGGGAGCCCCCATGAAGTTGTGTGTGTGTGTTTGCTAGAGTTACAATGCATGTAGTGAGCTTGGTGTAGTGCAGGGGTAGGCAACCTTTCCCCTTTAAGGGCTGAGGGACTTCAGCTCCCAGAAGCCTCAGCCATGTTGGCCAATAGTCCCATGTTGGCCAATAGCTCCTGGGATTCTGGGAGCTGAAGTCCCTCAGCCCTTAAAGGGGAAAGGTTGCCTACCCCTGGTGTTGTGGTTTGAGTGTTGGCTATGGCTCTGGAGACCAGGGTTCAGTTCCTTCCTTGGCCATAGAAACCCACTGGGTGACTTTGGGAAAATCACATTCTCTCAGCCTCAGGGGAAGGCAATGGCAAACTTCCTCTGAACAGATCTTTCCAAGAAAACACCATGAAAGGGTTGCCCTAAATCAGAAATGACTTGAAGGCACCCAAAAGCAACTGTGTGTCAGAAAACAACATGCACATAGAGCAGGCCATTAAAGATACAGGGGACCCTATCCAGTTTTCAGTCTGGCAGCCCTAAAGAGAGCTGAATTAAAATAAATAAATTACCTGTAAATAAACCAGAAATGGTGTTGAGGAGGAGGAAGAAGAGCCCTCTTTCCCAAATGACTCCTTTTCCAGGACACGTCCTACATTTCAACCTTCTGTCCAGGATGAATTCCAAAATGTCTTCCATTTTGAGCATGGCTAAGGAGCACAGGTTTATATTTATACAGTGGGCCCTTGGTATCTGCTAGGTTTGTTTCCAGGATGGCCCCATGGATAACAAAATCTATGGCTGTTCAAGTCCCATTAAATACAATGGTGTAATAAAATGGTGCCCCTCCTATAAAATGGCAATAATAATAATAATCAAAGGGCCTTTGCAGACTGCCAGAAATAGTGCAAATTGAGTCCACTTTAACTGCCCTGACTCAATGCTAAGGAATCATGGGAACTGTAGTTTATTGTGGCACCAGAGCTCTCTGACAGAGAAGGCTCAATGTCTCAGAAAAAAATACAATTCCCATGATTCCCTAGCACTGAGCCAGGGCAGTTAAAGTGGACTCAATTTGCACTATTTCTAGCAATGTGCAAAGGCCCAAAGTTTGCTTTTTGGACTTTGTATATCTAAAAAATATTTTATTTCATTTTAAAAAATGCTGTGCCTTATATAAAATGGCAAAAATATCAAAGTTTGCTTTTTGAAAATTATATCTTTTTAAAATATTTTCTATTGTTTTTAATAATGGCGTCCCTTATATAAAATGGCAAAAATAAATAAATCAAAGTTTGCTTTTTGAAAATTATTTTTAAAATATTTTCTCATTTTTAAAAATGGTGTCCCTTATATAAAATGGCAAAAAAATCAGTTTGCTTTTTGAGATTTGTATCTTTAAGAAAGTTTCTCTCGCTTTTAAAAATGGTGTCCCTTATATAAAATGGCAAAAAATAAATAAATCAAAGGTTTTTTTTTTTGCATTTGTATCTTTTAAAAGTATTTTCACCTTTTTGAAAAAAAAAATGGTTTCCCTTATATAAAATAGCAATAAATAAATAAATAAATAAATAATCAAAGTTTGTTTTTTGGAATTTGTATCTTTTAAATATTTTCACCATAAAAAGGTGCCCCTTATATAAAATGGCAAAATAAATAAATAAATAAATAAATCAAAGTTTGCTTTTTGAAATTTCTATCTTTTAAAAATATTTTCCCCATTTTAAAAACAAACAAACCGGTGTCCCTTATATAAAATGGCAAAAAATAATAATAATCAAAGTTTGCTTTTTGGAATGTATATCTTCTAAAAACATTTTCACCATTTAAAAACAACAACAAAACGGCTATGGAATGACTGGTAGCTTTGGTCCAAAACACATTGCAGAAATAATCCAGTTTGGGACCACTTTAACTGCCTGTTAAAGTCAGTCAGCCAGCCTTCTCTGTCAGAGAGAGCTCTGGGGCCACAATAAACTACAATCTCTAGGATTCCCTAGCACTGAGCCAGGGCAGTTAAAGCGGTCTCGACCTGGATTATTATTTCTGCAGTGTGTGGACGCAGCCCAAGCGATTGCTCAGAGCGCCGGCATAAACAGAGGAGCTGAGGGGCGGGGAGAAGGGAAAGGGAGCTGTCGCTTCAGGAATGGCGCTTCAGGCGGAGGAGGAGGAGGAGCCGGGCTTCAAGGAAAGAAAGAGCGGGAAGAAACGAAAATGGGCGACCCGTCCGCGGCTGGGCACAAAATGGCGGCGGCGCCCAGGGCTGAGGCGTGAGTATGGGCTGTGGGGAGGACGAAGGAAGGGCGTTATGTTATGTCAGGGCAAGGAAGGTAGAGGCGGTGTGTCTGCTTCTGGTCAGTGACCAGATGTCCTCCTAACCGCAAAGGAGGACAAGGTACCCCGAAATGTAAGACATTCGAGAAAAAACGGAGGGCGTGACCAAGTAGAAAGTTAAGAAACGCTCATGTAAATGAATTCAAAGATATAGCCGTGTTAGTCTGTAGAATCAGTATGTAGAAAGATCTTGTAGCACCACTGAGACTTAACTGCCCTGGCTCAGTGCTAGGGAATCATGGGAACTGTAGTTTATTGTGGCACCAGAGCTCTCTGACAGAAGGCTCAGTGTCTCAGAAGAAAACAAACTACGGTTCCTATGATTCCCTAGCATTGAGTCAGGGCAGTTAAAGTGGCCTCAAGATGGATTATTTGTGGCAGTCTGTTCAGGCTCTCACTGAAAGAAAGAAGTTGGCAGCATGAGCTTTCCTAGACTTTAGTCTACTTCTTCAGATGCATTTGGGAGAGTGGCCTGTGCCTGGCCTCCACTCCACCAAATGCATCTGAGGAAGTAGACTTAAGTAAGCTCATGCTGCCAGTTTCTTACTTTCAATGTATCTCAAAGCTACAACAAGCTCTTTCTCTACATGCTCATGTAAATATACATCCATGTTTCTTAGTGATGCTCAAAATGGAGGGCATTTTGGAATTCCTCTTGGACAGAAGGTTGAAATGGAGGACATGTCCTGGGGAAAGGAGGATGTCTCATCATCCTGTCCTAAGGCAAACTGATCATGGGGTTTTCTTGGCAAGATTTGATCAGAGGTGGTTTGCCATTGCCTTCCCCTGAGGCTGAGAGAATGTGACTTGCCCAAAGCCATCCAATAGGTTTCCATGGTTGAGCTGGGAATCAAACCCTGGTCTCCAGAGTCCTAATCCATCACTCAAGCCATGACATTGTTGTTTTTTTTAAAGTGTTCTTTTAAAGTAATGTTAATGGAAAGATATGTTTCTGAATGGCATTTCTTGGAGTATAAAATAAAGTGGTAAAAAAGAAGCAACAGACACTAGATACTGGTCTAACAATGAAGAACTGCCAATAAACTTAAATTTTTAAATTCAGTCATTGTTGTTCCAGTAAGAAGGCTGGAAAATGGTAATAATAGCCAGAGTTTAAAAAAGGAAAAGAAAGAATAATAAATTTAAAAACAAAACTAAAAGCAATTTTAAAAATGGTTTAAACCAGCCAACCCTGGGTGGCATTATTGGGTGTCTTCATGTTTCAATTTAAATCTTTTTTTACATGTGAAAGAGGCAGATACTTTGGAATCCAGTTTTAGTAGACGGAACATCTGACTTTAATATCCTTCCTTCACATTCCTTATTATAGTAAATGGTAGTGTGCAAGTACAGGCTAAAGTCACTAGTGTGTTGTTATTCTTCCTTTAAAATGCTGCGCCTGTTAATTATTCTCTTAAAACAGAGATAGAGGAGATGTTGCCCTTTAGATTTTTTTTTGACTGCTGCTCCCATGATTTATTACTATAGCTATATTAGCAAGGACTGATGGGAGTTGTAATCTGTCAGTGCCTGGAGGTCTCTGTGTTCCCTACCCCCCTGTGCTAAAAGTGCCACATACCCTTTTCTTTCTCCCTTTTTGGCTTTCAAATTTTTCCCTTTTTGGCTTCATAATTTGGCATGTGTTCACTTTTTTCTATTGCAGCCTGTCAGGCAAGCATACACATTATCATTTGTATAGGCTCCTGCCCTCTCATCCCCCCTGAAATTATGGATTTGTATCTCTCTCTTTCTTCTGCAGGTTTTTTTAAATAACTATTAAAAATAGTTATTTTTAGTCTAGATTTCACTGACAACCTTCTTCTAATGGAATTTGGATATACTGGACTAAGGCTGCATCTGCATTGCAGAAATAATCCAGGTTGACATCGATTTAGCTGCCATTGTTCAATGCTGTAGAATTCTGGGAGATGTAGTTTTGTGAGGCATTTATCCTTCTCTGTCAGAGAACTCTGGTGCTATAATAAACTACAAATCCTAGAATTCCATAGCATTGAACCATGGCAGTTAAAGTGGTGTCAACCTGGATTATTGCTGCAGTGTGGAAACAGCTAGAGACCCTATGGAGCTGTGGAAGGGAGTGGAGGAAAGCATACTGATCAAGAGAAAAGTTTGGTTGATGAATTAATTTATAAATTACATCTGTCTTTTGGGTGGAGAGGCATGGATTCTGGGATTATGGCAGTTGCAGAAAATAGAAGTTCAGATAAAATTGAAAGTATGGCTAAGAGCAGTGTGGCAAAAAGACAGAAACGGTGGTATCTAGGAAGACCAGCTACTCTGTGTGTTGTCGATGGGCCTTTCTGTGCCCTGGTACCACAGCATGTTTTGAAAGCATATCAGTTTTCCAAAACAATAGTAAACTGACTTTGCATGTCTGCCTCTCAAGATACTATTCATCAAGTCAGGACTAACATTTTAAACCCTCCTCTTGGTAGCAGGAAAACAGGAGTGTTGAAATTCAAAAGATAATGTTTCCCCACCCCTCCAGCAGCTGAGTTGTGGGGGAAAGTGTATGGGGTCCCTTCAGTTTAGGGGGCTGTACAGGGAGCAACCAAGGGATGAAGACTGTGTACCACTGTCCAAAGATGTAATTTTTCTGGAAAAAGTAGAACTGGAAAAAATCTGGAAATTTTTTCAGTGCTCTAAAATGTCATATTCAATTTCCTGGGGGAAAAAACAGTGCTCTAAAATAGTATATTCAAACACATTCAAAACTTTATGTAGAAATTATTTTATTGGAATAATGTCAAGAGAACAGGATATACTTTTAACAAAAATGGCTACACCTGAAGGAACAGTTTTTAAAAAGAACACAAAGAGAGCTGTGCCTGAAGTATCTTCTATCAAAAGTTCAATTTGCTTTTGCTGTAAGCACATGTAACGTACACATTTTGTCTTGATGTCTAGTACTTATAACTGAGAAGCAAGTGATTTTGCAAAATAGAAATATATTTAGTAGTTCATTCATTTGTTAGTCTGTTCCTCTGAGCACTAGTGTTGTTCAATAACAAGAAGAATAACTAGAAGTTCATATCTTGTATTTTGGCTATCATGATTGATTGAAGAACAACAGCCCAGACAACTATGGATAAATGTGTGTGTGTGTGTGTAAGATTTTCCATGGGAAAAGTACAACACATCTCTGCCATTGCACTGTCCTAGAGACAGGCAGCTGCCACACTGCAGAATTAATGCAGTTTGATACCATTTTAACTGTCATGGCTCCATCCTATGGAATCCAGGGAGTTGCAGTTTGTTGTGGCACCAGAGCTCTCTGATAGAGAAGGCTAAATATCTCACAAACTACAACCCCCCAAATTCCATAGCACTGAACCATAGCAGTTGAAGCGGTGTCAAACCATTAATTCTGCAGTGTAGGTGCAGCCAGAGAGAGGTTCCTCTGCCAGTAGGTGGAGGGAGGGCATGGTAGATGGGTACCTTCCTGAGAAGCATGACATTTTGAAAGCCGCTGTTCTTTTTTCTTGATATTGTGATTGTTCATGCTATCCTCAGACTCCTGGCTCAGCTAAAGGATGAACTGATCTCTGAGGGCCAAACCAAAGATGAAGTGGAGGCAGGGCTCCCAGCCCAGGTCTTGGCAGAGCATGCAGTGGTGAGTGGTTGTCTGCTTTTCCTCCCCTTGGGATTTTGCCCTCAATCCTGATTTGCTCAAAAATTCCGAGAACCTCTTTGTGCCTCCAGAAGGTTGGTGTCAACACCCCTTTTCCTTTTGGTGTATGTTTTCCAGAGCACCAGGAAGACTCACAAACTGATGTACACCCAGTTACAAATGGTGAAATTCCTTCTGGATTTCCTTGATTCTGCTCCATGTATCCAGGATGCCTCTGACACAGCTGTCAGTAAGTATACATGCACTGAGGAACACAGACAATCTGTATGTCCAAACTGATGAGAGTGTATCCTGGTCACAAATACACATTTTAAAATGTGTATGGGGGAAAAATGGGAGAAAATCCCATGGAATTCAATGGAAATGCGCCATAAAGTTACCGTACCTCATTTTCCCTTCACAAAAAGACGAGGGAACCTGCAACGTCAATCTGCCCTAGCTAGTGTAATCAATACCGAGGGATGATTTGTGATGCCATACTAGAATGTCTAAAGGGGCATACCCATCTCTGCTTGTTGTGATGTACCTTCAAGTCGTTTCTGAGATTTGTTCAGAGAGAGTTTGCCTTCGGCTCCCTCTGAAACTGAGAGAGAGTGACTTGTCTAATGTTACCGAGTGGATTTCTGTGGCTGGGCAGACATTTAAACTCTGTTCTCCAACACTTAAACCACTATACCACACTGGCTCTCACCCATCTCTGCTACATGGCACTGTTTATATCTTCAGAGCCCAAAGGGAAGGTATAAGAAAAGAGGTCTCAAAAAATTCCAACAATCAACTCCCATTCAAAGACTTCCATCTAACAGTGCTAAAGCATACTGTGGGACTCTTTCTTTAACTGTCAACTGGTGGATGTACATGCTGAATTAAGATCAGCTTTGCTGATTACGGAGTTTCTTCTGCATGAGAATCAAATTTTTATTGCAGAGACGTTTTCGGGGAGCTGCACTGCAGTGGTAGAGACAAGGCCAGTGTCAAAATGATAAGACCAACAATATGAGTCTTCATTTGGCTTAAAGCTCTTCTTTCCATGAATCTAGGAGTGACATTCCAAAATGTTAGAATGAGGAGGAACCACTTAAAAGTTTGGAGGGGTAGGCAACCTTTCCCCTTTAAGGGCCGAGGGACTTCAGCTCCCAGAATCCCAGGAGCTATTGGCCAACATGGCTGAGGCTTCTGGGAGCGAAGTCCCTCGGCCCTTAAAGGGGAAAGGTTGCCTACCCCTGCACTAGACAGTGGTGTGATGGACAATGGAGTGTGGGCATCTGAGGCAGAATTCAGTCTGAGACCTGAGGTTCTCCACCCTGTTCTTTCAGGATCTCACTGTAGCGTGATTTGGAAACTCCTGCTTTGTTTGGTAGTTTGAGGAATTCTGTTTATGATCAGGGTGTATAAATCTCAGTCTCTGGCCTCTCACTGGACATTTCTCTTGCAGGGAAGGAGATGGTAGAGGCAAAACAGCAATGGAAGACACTCAAAGCAGAGTACCAGCAACTGGTGGAGTTGATCAAAGGGGCTGTGCCTTACATACTGGCCAAACTGGAGGAAGGGGAGAATCGGGCCCAACTCTTGGAAAGTGCCCTGCAGCGCTACCAGGCCAAGGTCAGTTTCCTTGGCTGGAGCTGGTGCTCCAGGTGGAGAATTGGAGCTCAGAGGGCCCATCTTAATTGACTGATCAAACAAACTACTAGTGTCCAAGATATCAAAATGCTTTAATATTTATGTATTGTATAGATATTATTGAGTATTGCTTCTACCATATTACTTTATTTGGGAACTATTTAATCAGTTTACCCATAGTCAGCCAGTGAGTTTCCATGGTCAAGTGAGGATTTGAATCCTGATCTTCAGATTTTGATGTTCAAACCACTACACCACACTAGTTCTCAGATGTGTCTATCAGTATTGCTTAAACTGATGAAACACCTTTTGGGTGGGATGAAGCTCCTAACATTACTTTTCCTTCCCAAATAAGCAGGGGATGTTACCCTTGGCATGGGCATCTTCACTAGGTCCTGGCAATCCCACTGAGGAGTGCACATCCTTGCCACTGCCACTTGCTGTGGACATTTGGCAGCAGAAATAAAAGCAACAACTATTACCTCATTATCACATTCAGGATGAGTGACTTTCCCTCATTATGTCAGGTTAGCACTCGTGGGCCAGAATAAATGGAATGGAGAGGCAATTTACCTTCTATTATTTTTACACATGGTGCAAGAGTGACATTTTTGTCGCTACAGACTTGGATCAGTTGATTTTGGATATACAGTACTTGATTTATGATATACAGTACTTACTTTTGCACTTCTTTTGTAGAAAAGGGAGATGGAGGAGAAGAAGAAAAGTGCCTGCTGTAGGCTCCAGAAGGAACAGGTAGGAGTGTCAGGGTAGATAAACTAGATCCCACACAATTCAAGCCATTGATTGAGTGCATTGTTTGTGCATGATGTCAGGCCCGGCAGTTTGAGTATGCACAGAGTGCATTTCCTTCTCTTCTGAGGAGTGGAAAGAAGGGCTCTGAAGGTCATGAGGAAATTGAATCCCTTCATCTTGATTTGGCTTGATGTTTCTATGGCAGGAGCGTTTGTGTGAGCGGCAGCAGCAGCTAGAAAGGTGTGTTGGAGAGTTGCAGGACAGGCTACAGAAAAACCGCCAAGAGCTGCAAGGACTGCGAGGGATGCTGGAGGAGCAAGAGGCCCAGGCCTGTGTCTGGAGACAGACGATTCAGCGGTGAGTAGTCTCAGTTCTAGAGAACCAGCATGGTGTGGTTTGAGCATTGGACTACGACTCTAGAGACCAGGGTTTGAATCCCCACTTAGCTGTAGAAATCCATCAGACAAATCACATTCTTTCAGCCTGAGAAGAAGTCAAAAGCAAAAGCCCTCTGAATATACCTTGTCAAGAAATTCTTGTGATGGGTTTCCCTTAGGTGTGCCATAAATCAGAAATGACTTGAAGGCACACAACAACAACGTCTCAGTTCTAAGAGAAGGTAATTAGGAAGGTACATAACATTGCACATGGAATTTGAAATGACTGTTGTTCTCTTATTCCATATTGTAATGGGCTCTGTGTGTGTATGTGCACATGTATGGTTGTATGCATGATCTGATTCTTTGGATATGGAGAAAATCTGCAGAATGTATCATCTTATGACCCTCCCCACTACCATTTCTTCCATCATGGCACTAGTGATATTGCAAGGTTTCTGGCTGCTTATGCTGGTAGAGATGTACACTTGAAAGTGCTCAGGAATTTCTTGCTGTCATCTCAAACTAGAGAAGATGCTAAATCACGTTTTTCTGTGGTACCCTTTATAGTTGACCCCCCTCCCTTGTGAGTCATGGTGGTTGAATTAATTGTGTGATGTGGAAAAGAGACAAAGGATGTTGAAAACAGAGATTATTTTATTCTAGAAAACAACCCAACACATTTTGGCCTGGAAATATTTTTATGGTTTTCTTCTTAGGCTGCTAAAAGAAAAGGGAGTGATACATAGGTCGTAGTATTTATAACAAGAGACAAGTTACAATTTGAAAAAAATCCATTATATGTTCATATATCTTACATCAAATTACATATAAATTGTCTCAGTTTAAAAATGCATATTAAGGAAAATACACTTGTATGGTACAAAACAATACTTATCTTACAACTTTTAAATTTGAAAATGCATATTAAGGAAAATACACTTGTACAGTAAAAAACAGTACTTATATTACAACTTTAAAATCAGTTTGCAGGGATTTTAATGTCTCCAAAGCCTGGTAACTGATAATTTACAAAGTAGGAGGCAGAGCATTATACTATTTCAGTTTTTTCAATGTGCATCAAGGACATCTTCACCAAAACAATTCTATAGCAGAGCAGAGACTTAGGGAACGTGTGAAAACTTGCGGTTGCCATATCATCAGTTTTTCTTGGCAACTTTGTTCAGAGGAGGTTTGCCATTGCCTTCCCTTGAGGCTGAGAGCACATGACTTGCCCACGATCACCCAATCGGTTTCATGGCTGAGCTAGGAATTGAACCCTGGACTCCAGAGTTGTAGTCCAGCAGTCAAACTACTGTGTCATACTCTTACATGTCCCTCATGTTTTACCCTCAACTTGTTCACAGATCATATCAAAATCCATCTATAAGTTTGGTTCCTGCTCTTTACTTATACATGAGGTCAACCTATAGCTGAATATATGCAGTACATGGATATATTAATAGTGCAATATAAAGTGCTTTAGTTACTTGTATGTTCTAGAGAGGTTGTGGAACTTGGGTTGCCTAATGTGTAAATTAGATTTTTCAGGTTTATAAAAATTTCTTTTTTGGATTACATCCTCAGACTCCTTCAGTCAGCTGGCTACTAACCATATTAGTTGGCTACTTTGGGAATTTTAGTAAAAAAATAATGTTTCCAAGCCCTGAAGTCTTGCTTCATAATTGATTTGGACTGCAATCATCTTCTATAAACCAGTCTTAAAAGGGTGGTCAGGATGAAGATCCATCTCTTCTCTATTCTGTAATCCCTCTGATTCTTCCACAATGAGTGATCTGGAATATGTACTCTAATAATCCTTTTTCTTCTCTTATTCCCAGAATATTTGACTTCCGGAGCCACTTGGAGACTTTGCAAGGTGTAAAATTAATTTCTGTCTCTGAAGCTGACCTGGAGATTGAACTGACCTCATGTTCCCAGCCTGTAACTTCTGATTCCCATCACCTGAAGCTGCACTTACATTGGGCAGATGACGGGACTGTCACACTCCAGGTAAGCAGGAGTGAGAAGCAGGGTGGTGGTGACCCAAAGCACTGTGCCTTGTTCACTGATCGCATCTCTGTCTTTTGTATGTTAGACCGACAGTCCTTTCTTTCTTGTCTCTGTTGTGCTTCCTGTGGGCACCTGCAACACAATCAGAGGTATCATCTTGGAACTGCAGCATAGTTACTCCCAACAAGCACATCTCATGGCTGAGATTGAGTCACTGCAAAGCTGGTGAGCTTCTGAATATCGTTATAGTTTGTGTGGCTCTTTCAGACCTCTGCAGGTGAGGATTAGCTTCCTGGTCTAGTGTTATGCTCTGGGATGGGAGTCAGGGAAAGGCATAGCTTGGCATTTGATTTGTGCAAAAGAGAGTCTGATCTCATTTCCTGCCCACTTGCTGGCAGCATTGTAGCTGTGAATGAGGTCCAAAGCAAAGTGGGCATAGTCAGGCCCTATTCCTCCCAACTTGAACATTTTCTTACCCAAGCATGTAAAGCAGAGATCCATTCTGTTCCTGTCTACTAGGAGTGGGCTCCAGTGTGGCATCTTCCCAGGGTACAAACAAATCCTTTCTTCTGTGCAACAGCTTTCCAAGCCTCTTAACTGTTGCTTCTGATCACTGAGAGGAAATAATAGGAGAAGAAGCCTAGGATCTACATGTACCCACACCACCTTGGCTTGAATCTAAACTGCAGGCTGAGGTTCCCCATCCCTGAGTTAAAAAAAAGGATACTGGGCAGCAGCACTGAGAAGGAACCTTGGCTTGCATCTTTGGAAAGCTGCTTGCAATTATAACAGATCTTGCTGCCTGGAAGGTACAATGTTAGATAATGGTGCTGCATATATAGTAGTGGTAGAAGTAGTAATAATTGTATTCATTTATATCCTGCATTTCTCCCAATAATGGGAGAAAGCTTACAACATATTTTAAAACAATAAAACAGATTACAGTGGATCTTCTGTACTATTGGGTTGGCGTTCCATGGATTTGACTGCCTGTGGATTGCCATGCCCCATATTTTTCAGTTGTGCATGCACGTACCATAATGTCCACATATATGTTACCACCATTGAATAATATGGGGTCTGACTGTTCATGTTTTTTCCATGGGGGAGACAGCGGAATCAAATCTCTGTGGATGGGGAGGGTCCCCTGTATACACAAACTTCAATAAAATTATTAAAATAAAAGTTATTTAAGATGTTAAAAACATTAACATTAAATAAAAGACTGTACAAACCATAAACTAGCATAGCACATCACTAAAAGCCCATCCTAGTCAGTTTTTTTTTAAAAGCCTTATGGCACAAGAATGTTTTAAATTGTCAGGGGAAGAAGAGCAAGGACGCAGCCATTTTGACCCCCATAACGATTGGGTCCCAAAATTTGGGAGCAGCCATTGGGAAGGGCCTTTCCCTTGTTTCCCATCAAACAAGCCTGAGAAGGTGGTGGGACAGAGAGAATGGCCTCTCCTGCAAAGCTCTAATGGGCTCATAAAGGGAGATAACAGTCCATCAAATAGCCTGGACCCAAGCTGTGTAGAGCTTTATAGGTCATCAGCAGCACTTTGAATTGTGCACAGAAATGGACCAGCAACCAGTGGAGCTGTTGCAACAAGGACATTGTGTGCTCCCTGTAGCCAGCCTGGCTGCAGTTCTTTGGGCCAACTGTTATGCAGTTCAGAGGACTAAAATCAGATGCATGCATTAGCATAAGAAGAGGCAGACAGGATTTTTAACCGATAGTAGAAATTCAGTGAAATTGGCTTGCATGAAAATTAAAAGTGTGTGTGGGTGACATGTGTGGCAGTGCTCTCCAATTGCCCCATCATCTTTCTTTCCTTCCTTAGAATGCCACTAGGCCCACCTAGGCCCCAAGGCTTCCTTTCGGAAAGGAAAAGAAAGATAGTGGGCCAGCTGAGTATCCTCAATTATCCTTCTGTGAATGGTTATTTTGTAGTTTGCCATTTAGGCCTCAGATCCAACTTCTGCCTTGCACTCTCTATTTCCTGGGCAAGTTAATTGTGCTTTGTGACTAGGCAGTGCATAGTAGCCATTTTGTAACAGTGCCCACAACTGTTTCTCTAATTTCAAAATGTACCCAGGGACCCCTAAAATCTGGAGTCCTCAATTTAGACATTTTCCATTCTATACGTGAAGGGTTGATGATCTATGCACAGAGTGGATAATTGCTTTCAAGAGATGGTGTGAAGTAAAGAGCCTCCATTGCAAAACAGGGTAAATCTTACTCTCCTTGACTCTATGCTTCTAATTGTTGTTGAGTTAAGCCTCTCTCTATTCCTGTTCTCCCACAGTTTTGCCATTGATTGGCAGCAAGAGAAAAGGCTGTTGAGTTACCTGAAGCCATCCTCTACTTGTAATCTATATGTAGAACCAGGTTATCCTGACAGTGGAGGGATCTGCCTTCTCTCAGTAAAGAATCAACATGGTACAGTTGATGTGACCTCCTACAAGGTTAGTATACATCTGTTCCATTTCTCTGTTTTGTGTCCTCTGACAAAGGGGCAAGGCCACGATTTGGGGTTGGTAGAATTCCTCAAATTAGCAAAATGATTTTTTTAAAAAGCCCACCAGGTGATAGGGAGTGTGTAGAGAAGTAGAACCATAAAGATGAACTGTCAGTGAATGCTGTGCTTGATTACAACTATATGTCTATGCTTATGCTGAACACTTGTTTTCAGTGCTGTTAAGCATGACAGTCTTTGCCTCTTAGCTGCTAGGCATGCAGGTACGTCTGAAGCAGGGGTGGAGATAAGTTATTTAAAAGTGCTGAGGGTTCCTTAAGATAGTAATATTGCTCAGTGTGGATCCTAGAGAATAGCAAGCTTTTGGGAGGATGACTGTTCAATAGTGAAAGGTGGCAGGCTCCTTACCCATCACCTGTTACTAACCTGCCCACTGTCACCTTTGCTCTCTATTTTCTGGCTATATATCTCAGCATCTAACGTCTGGCAAAATATTTCAGAAGGGGAGGATTTGTCAGATTCCTCAGAGGCATTATATTGTGTTTTCTTTTTATGCAGTGAGATTAAATTCTTGGAAGCCCACCCTACCGAAATCAGAGCACAATTCTGATTCCAAGGTGTTGGTCTCCATTTTCTAGGCACCCTTAAAGACCCCTTGTGGGGACCTTCACTTGTCAAACCACTGCTACCAAATGTGAGGGCCTCTTCTTGTTTCATTGCTGTGAGGGGACCTTCTAGATATCTTCATGGTTCCTGTGTGAGACTTTATTCTTATAATCTTACCACTAGACACCACTACCCTTGAACCACTGCTGCCACCACAGACATCGTGCTTCTGTACTCAACCACTCAATAGCAATATTGCAGGATTCCCAGAGGCACATGTGTATAATACAAAAATAATTATTAAACAGAAGTACAACATATATTTCAATATTTAAATATTACTTGCTGTACACAATTTCACATGGTATTCAGAATTTGAGACCCAGCATGGTGTAGTAGTTAGAGTGTTGGACTAAGATTCTGGAGATGAAGGTTCAATTCCCAGCTTGGCCATGAAACCCACTGGGTGAACTTGGACAAATCACATTCTCTAAGCCTGAGAGGAAGGCAAAGGCAAACCCCATCTGAACAAATCTTGACAAGGAAACCATGTAATAGGTTGGCCTTTGGGTTGCTATAAGTCAGAAACAACTTAAAGGCACAGAAGAAGAACAGAATTTCAAGGCTTTGCTCCTTATGTAACACATCTAAATCACAATTGACTCTGATAAATCTCACTAATTCTTTCCCCATCTTCTAGTTGAACCTAACTGTCCTGATTCTGTCTGATCCCTGTCTCTCCTCTAACTGTTCTACTCACCTTTTTTACATCCTTTCAAATATCCAGCCAGTCACCAATGACCTCCAATGTTCTCATATATGCTATTGTACATTACATTTGTTGTTATTTGTCATCAAGTAAATTTTGTATTATGACAAACCTAAGCATGAGAGACCACCAAGATGGTGGTCATCAACTACCCAGGTCCTGCAAACTCAGGGCCATGGCTTCCTTGATTGAATCAATCCACCTTTGGGGTGATGTCCTGCTTTTCCTACTGCCTTCCACTTTACCAAGTATAATTGTCTTTTCCAGTGAGTATGCTGTCTCATGTTATGTCCAAAGTACAACAGCCTCAGTTTAGTTGTCTTGGCTTCTTGGGAGAGTTCAGCCTTGATCTGTTCTAAGACCCATTTGTTGTTCTTTTCAGCAGTCCATGGTATCCGAGAGCTCTTTTCCAGCATCATACATCACATACTTAACAATATTTTCCCTTTATTTCTCTAATAGACATAACATTATTTTTACTAAGTTAGTAATTTTACACCCCTTTCCTAATTCTGGCCGTGATACAACTTTCATAAAACTCTCTTTATTCTGCAGCCTCCACAGGAGAGACCTTCACTGAAGAATTGGCTAGTATATCTCAGTACTGTGGACTTCAGTGCTCCTTTCCTTGTCTGACAAGTTCCTGAGGTCTGCAACATGATGTGGAATTGGGGCTATAATCTCTCTCTGAGGGGATACTTCCTTGTTTCCTTCAGGTGTGAGAGAGAAAATAGATTTATTTGGAGCCACTTGGATTCTTCGTGTGTGTGTGTGTGTGTGTGTGTGTGTGTGTGTGTGTGTATGTATATGCATATATTTCCTTTATCTTCTATGGCACCTTTCAGTTTTAATTTCCTCTGCCCTCACTTCATCTCTCTGTCCTTCATCTCACTACTGTCTTACAATTCCTCCAGCTTAGTTTCCATGTTGATTATGAATTCCTCATTACTTGTTCATGCCCAATATTTTGCTTTTTAACATATTTTCTGTTTAATAAAATCCTATGTTTTGTTTGTTTTTTGGTTTGCTTCTTAGCTTCCTGAGTTGCTTGTATGGGAAGTTTCGTTTCACTGACCTCTAGTGCACTGTCTCCTTTGTAAAGCATCCCAGGCTTGTATTACTCTCCAAACACTAATATAAAAGGTTGTGTTCTGGGACTCCACGGGAGTTGCCACTTCAGGAGTGTCCTCTTTTTTCTTGTTACAAAATGTTGGTAATTAAAATCCCCAGACGAATGTCTGAAACTCCTGGATATTGAAATAAGCTGTGACAGATAACATTAATTGATACAATAACATCAATCATCCACCAAACTGATGCATTTATTGGATCAACCAAAGTGCACAATATATATGTTTCAAGCTTTTGAAGCTCTATTGGCTTCTTCATCAGGCAAGATGTTAAAAACCATACCAGAGAAAAAAATTGAAGATGTTAGTCATAGGCCAGCATTTTTGTGCATTTTGTATTCTGTTTGTATTTGTGTATTGTGCATTCTGTATATTGTGCATTCAATAGGTATCACTGTTTGGTGGATGCTATTGGATTTGCTATATAGCCAACACGGCTACCTCTGGATTTTTTAGTGATAAAAGTTTTCAACATGTAAGAAACCCCCTATTTTTAGGCACTCCCAAATTTGTCTGGGATTGTCAGTGTCCATAGAGTCCTTGAATCTGCAAAATATAACTGATATTCAGCATGAAGTGGTATGCCATTTAAATGTATATCTCCAGGTCTTAATTTCATTTCAGTGGGTCACAGCTGCCCTTTTCGGCAGAGCAACAGAGCTCAGTTGGGACGAGGAGCCTGATGTCCAGCCACATGGTGGTGCTGTTGTAGCACATTTATTTGTAAGATACTGCCTTTTGTGAGGCTAAGGACTTAACTGCAGAAGGTGATCTTAGGCCCCCTTCTCAGGATGTCTTTCCATGCATGTATCTGATCCTAGCTTGTAGCAAAATTAATACAAAATTAACCCCCTCCAAACTTCAGGCAATGGTTTGCTAAATTAATGGAGTTCTTTTGCAAGATATTGTTTCAGAATTCTCAGCCATCACCTGTAATACATTCCTGTCACAAATGCTGAATTTGAGGTTGGGATACTTGAGTACTGTTATAATGGGTACCAGAGAAGTGCAGAGCCTTTTTGGCTCTGGGGGTGGCATCCAGTGGCATGTGGAGGCATTCACATGCATGCACTTGCATGCTTCACACATCCAACTAGCAGCAGGACAACCCCAGTCCTGAAAATGGAATTGATGAGGCTGTGGAGAAGGTTTTGCTTCTCCATCCCCACATCATAATTTCTGGACCGGGAAAGGTGTCACAGATTTGGGGATTCAGTGCCATGGATCAACTAGTATGCAGAGCAAGGCGGGTGGGATCCCACTTGGTTCAGGATGAGTAGTCAACAGCCAAAGGCTGGTTTTCCAAGCCAATATGAATTTCTAAAAGTTCCCCCACTTGTCCTGCAACTGCATATACATGCCTTAGTTTTTGTTGGTGGAAAAAGTAATGATTTCAAGATGTGTGGCATCTATATGACCTCATTTGATAGTGCTTTCTTGTTTTAGCACTTAAATAATACACATCCTTTTCTCATCTGGCTGCTGATTTAAATGTGTGGGAATGGGGGGATGTTGCTGAGGATCAGCTTGACTTAGATTAAGCATGTCTGCATTCCCAGAGAGACTAGAACAGCAAGGGGGGGGGAGAGTTGACGGGCTTTGTCTGGAGTATGAGAGATAAGTGGGCCTGTCTGGCACATAATGAGAAAGGATCAAGGGAGATGGGAAGGATGTGTGACGTAAATTAAGAGTGGGGGAGAAGAGGCATGGGAGCAAACCACTAAAAGGAATTAGAGAACTTGTGGCCTTCTAGATGTTGGATTCCAATATCTATCCGCTCTACCCATTCTGGCCTTTAGTGGGGAGTGATGGGAGGGGTAATCCACCAACAACTAGTGCCAGTGATTCCCTGTTCATTCAGTAGATGGTGGTCCTTGAGGTCAGAGATCCTTCCTTCTGTTGGGAAAACAACCAGCTACTTGGGCCACTTTCATACTGCACCAATATTCCACTACAGTTACACACCATTTCCATCCTATGGAGTCCTGGGATCGGGAGAGGGATTGAGAAGGGCCTTTGGAATACTTTGCAAGGAGCTTCTCTTCTAGTGCCTCTGAGAAAACTACAATCCTTAAGATTCCATAGGAAACAGCCATGACAGTAAAAGCAGTGTCAGTGCTATATTTTTGTAGTATGAAAGGGTCCCTCTTCCAAGCTTCTGGGGAAAACTGGATAAGGGATTGGTAGAAGGCAGTTCAAGGGCCTATTCACACTGCACAAAACAACTACAGGACCATAGCATTAATTTCCCACGCAAGCAAACTTGTGCTCAAAATTTTGCAGCAGACTCCAATCATATATGGAAAGAGAAATCCCAGACATGCAAGCAGAGTTCAGGAAAGGAGGCGGCACTAGGGACCACATCACAAATATGATGGTTAATGGAGTGCACAAAGGAATTTCAGAAGAAAATCAGCATCTGCTTTATAGATTATAGCAACGACTATAATGAAAAGCTATGGAATGCTCTCAAAGAAATGGGAGTGTCACTACATTTGATAATCCTGATGAGGAATCTGTACTTAGGACAAGAGACTGCTGTAAGAACAATATAGAGAAACAGAATGGTTCTCACTTGGCAAAGTGTCAAACATTTTATCAACCTACTTGCTCAAATTGTGTGCAGAAAATATACAAAGAGCAAGCTTAGAACTGGTAGGAGAAGTGAAGATAGGAGGAAAGAACAACAATCTAAGATACACAGATGACACCATACTACTAGCAGAAAGCATCACAGATTTGAAACAATTGCTAAAGAAAGTCCAAGAAGAAAGAGCAAAGGTAGGTCTGCTGAACATAACGAAAACAAAAATAATCATGGAGAAATTACATAGAGCAACCTAGATGATGAGGAAATCAAAATACCGTAGTCAGTTTCCCCATACTTTGGATCAAACACTGATCAGAACAAAGACTGTAGTGAAGAAATTGGAAGAAGATTAGGAATGGGAAGGGCAGCTATGAAAGAACTAGACAAAATCCTAAAGTGTAAAGATATATAACAAAGCCAGAATTGTCCAAGCTATTGTATTCCCCATCACCATGTATGGATGTGAGAGTTTAATAGTGAAGAAGGCAGAAAATAAACTTATTTGAGATGTGCTGGAGAAGAGTGCTGACAGACAAAAAGACAAACAAATGGGTTTTCTGTGGGTTTTTGGGTCTGTGTGGCCGTGTTCCTCCCAAACAAAGGTCCCACAGGTATATATACTTGACACATTTATAGAATTATAGAGTTGGAAGAGACCACAAGGGCCATCCAGTCCAACTCCCTGCCATGCAGGAACTCAAAATCAAAATTGACAGTGAAAGAAGAAGATTAACTTACTTGAGATGTGCTGGAGAAGAGTGCTGACAATACCATGCCTTCTTTTTTTTTTAAATATTAAAATAGATTTATTGAATTACAATTCAAACAAACATATATCACACAATACAATATACATTCCAAAAACAAAACAAAACAAAAAACAAATAAACAATACAGTAAATAACTAATTACACACTACAAATACTCAACATCCCAGGTACAGAAATTTGAAAAAACAAAAATACCCATAAAGAGGAAAAAAAACAAAACCAGAACATGAATTAGTCAATATAAGTATAATACAAATAGAAAAAAGGACAAAACTCAAGTATTAATTATTCATTATTTCAATCATACCAAAATATACAAATATTCAAAACACTTCCTAAAATTTAGTTTTCCTTTCTTATAGATACAATACAATTTAGCGGGGAGTTTCTGCTTGCCTATATTACCTTCTATACCTTCAATCAATCCTTTCCAAATCTCTTCCAAATCTCTTCCTTCCTAAACTTTCTCTTACTCCTCTTCTTTCTCAGTCTTCTCTAGCTAAATTTATCCTCCATTCATTCCATTCTAGAACTCTATCTTTCTCTTTCACTCACTTTCTCTAACCCTCTACACTTTCATTTTCTCCCTCATACATAAATTCCACATTCCCTTGTTTTATTATATTCATACCTCTCTCTCAATCCCCACACAATGTAGTACTTCCTACCTTTCTATCTCAGCATGATCGTTGAAAGTAACTAGGTCTCCTTTTCTCCAAAAATTATTACTTTTAATTCTATTTTTCCCTTCACTCTTAAAAAGAGAAGAAAGAAAAAACGAAACAGAAAAAAAAAAGAATGATAATAAGGTCCTCTTATCATTTGCTGCTACCAAATGGTGCGTCCTAAGTGAAAACACAGTTTGTTGAAATTTCAATTTTACCCTTTATTTTGGCATTATTTCTTTATTTTTATTTTAGTTTTATTCTTGTTTTAGTTTATTTGATAATAATACATACAAGCATAAATCTTTGCGGCTCTTGCGCCTCAGATCTGTCAGCGTTACTTGATCTCCCACTAAAAAAAAAAAAAATTAGATTCCATCTCATTAGAATTTATTCTGAGGATTAATTTGTTATTACCTGTTGTTTTTCGCTAAGTTTTCCACATTTTTCTATCCTCTTAGTTCGGTATGAAAATGTTGCTAATTTTCCCCAATGTTTCTCTAAGTACTCCAGAACTGGGATCCAATTGTGTAAATCATCTTCTATATTTTTATCTCTAAGATATTCCGTCAGAATATCCATTTCAATGGCGTCGTACATTTTAATAATCCATTCGTTCATATTAGGAACCGTATTTTTTTTCCAATGTTGAAATAGAGTGATTCTTGCAGTTGTTATTAAATAAAATAGGATTCTACCCACTTCATTTTCTAGTTTTTTGTCCCAAATATTTAACAAATAAATTCCGGGGTAGCATTTGCTATCTTTTCCGAGGATCAAATTAATTGTTTCGTTTACCTTTAACCAATAACTTTTAACTATTTTACATGACCACATACAATGATAGATTGTTCCTGGTTCTCTTCCACATTTCCAACACAGATTACTGCTTGAGTTGTACATTCTTGCAATTTTATCTGGTGACAGATACCACCTAAAAAAACCTTATAAAAGTTTTCCCTTAAATTTTGTGATGCTGTATGTTTTAAAGCCTTAGTCCACGCGAATTCCCATTGCTCAAATTTGATTGGGTATCCAAAATTTTTAGCCCATTGTATCATATTTTCTTTTACTGTTTCGTCCTCCATATCCCATTTTAATAAAAGTTTGTAAAATTTACCAATCCATTTTTTACTATCCAACCAAATTTTATCTGTTTCATTATAGTTTAAATTTATCCCTTTTAGTTTTAAATCTAATTTGAATCGTACAGTTAGTTGACTATATTTGAACCAATCAAGGTTAAAACCATTTTCAATTAATTCGAGATGCCGTTTTATTTTATAATCACCTTCCTTTTCTTTATCTATTAAAGTTCTATATGTTATCCATGGCGTTGTGTGTCTCATTTCCCTTCTGTGAATTGCCTCATGTGGAGAGAACCAGGGAGGAAATTGTGGCATAAATCTATCCTTGTATTTATTCCAGATTTTAAGCAAGGGTCCCCTGATACAATGATTATTAAATTCTTTATTTACTTTGATTTTTTTCATACCCTAAATAGGCGTGCCATCCATAGCACAAACCCTCTCCCTCCAATTCCAAAAGTTCTTCTGATTCTAGTAAAATCCAATCTCGTATCCAAGCAAGAGAACAAGCCTCATAATAAATTGCCAAATTAGGTAGTCCAAGACCTCCTCTCTCTTTTGCATCTTGTAAAAATTTTAATCGTATTCTTGGTCTTTTATTTTGCCAGATAAATTTGCTAATATCTCTGTGCCACAATTTTATACTCTTATTATTTGTCAAAATAGGAATTGTTTGAAACAAATATAGCAGTTTCGGGAGTATCATCATTTTGACTGTTGCTACTCTACCCAGGAAGGACAGATGTTTCTTCCTCCATTGTTTCAACTCTTTTTTTATTGTAACCCATATTTTGGTATAGTTATTTTCGAAAAGGTTTATTGTTTTTTTTGTTATCGTAATCCCTAAATATTTTACTTTATTCTGCGTTTTCATCCCTGATTTAATTTCCAATTCTTTTTCTTCAGTTAAAGACATATTTTTTGTCAAGATTAATGATTTATCCTTATTTCATCTGCAGCCTGTTACATTACCAAATTCTTTAAATATTTCCATAACTTTTTCTATACTTTTATCCGGTTCCTCCAAAAATAGAACCAAGTCGTCAGCAAAGGCTCTTATTTTGTAGTTAAATTTTTCAATCTTGGTTCCTTGAATTAGGTCTTGTTTTTGAATTCCTATGATTAACCTTTCTATCACCAATAAGAATAACAGTGGAGAGAGAGGGCACCCCTGTCTAGTACCTCTTGCAATTTTTACATGATCTGATTTAACCTCGTTAATTATAATTTGCGCTTTTTGATCTTTATAAATTTGTCGAATCCAATTTGTAAATTTAGTACCTAATTCCATTTTTACAATAATTTCTATAAGTATTTGCCAATTAACAGAGTCAAATGCCTTTTCTAAATCTATAAATAGCATGGCCAATTTTTTATCAATATGTTTCTCGTAGTATTCTAATATGTTCAGAACAATTCTCGTGTTATCTCTAATTTGGCGTCCCGGCAGAAAACCTCTCTGATTCACACTAATCCATTTAATTAAATATTTTTTCAATCTGTTGGCTAATATACTTGCAAATAATTTATAATCTGAATTAAGAAGGGAGATAGGTCTGTAATTACCAATTTCTAATTTAGAGTTCCCTTCCTTTGGGATAAGTATTATATCTGCCTGTTTCCAAGTTTCGGGGAGACCTTCCAGTAAAATGGAATTCATCACTTTTTGAAGAGGGCCACTTACTTCTTCAATAAACACCTTATAGAATTTATTTGTAAAACCGTCCGGTCCAGGAGCTTTTGCGTCTTTGGAACGTTTGATTGCATCTTTTATTTCTGTGATTGAAATATCTCTATTTAATTCTTCAATTTGATCTACGTTCGGGAGACCAAAATCCTGTTTGTCTAAGTAATTCTTTATATACTCTTGATCGATTGATTCCTCCTTATATAATTTAGAAAAGAAATTAAAAAAAAGTTCTTTTATTTTATCTTGTTGAGTTATAATTTGTCCTTCATGGTTTATTTCTACTATTACTTTTTTTTCCTGATTTCTTCTTAATCTTTCTGCTAGCCATTTCCCCGTTTTATCTGTATGTTCAAAATATTTTTGTTTGGTTGCTTTTATCTTATTTCCTAATTCTAAGGTGTTTTTCCTGGCTTCTTGAATTTTTAAAATCTTTAACTCCTGTAATAATACTGTGTCACCTAGATTAGTTGTTAAATCTTTTTCTTTTTGAATTATTTTTTCCCTTATTATACTATCTTTTTCCTTTTTTATTTTTTGAATATAGGCCTCTTGATTAATAAAAAATCCCCTAAATACCGCTTTTCCTGCTTCCCAAATTGTATTTATTTTCATATTGTTTATTTCGTTTTCTTGGAAATACATTTTAATTGCTTCTTTTGCTTTTTCTACTATTTTTTTGTTTCCAATTAAGCTGTCCTTTAATTTCCAATTGAATTGCTTAATTCTTCCTTGCAATGTTAATATTAGGCCGTTGTGATCAGAAACATCTCTCGGGAGTGATTGAATCATATTCACATGATTCAGTATTGATTTAGATAACAAAAACATATCTATCCTAGATAAGGAATCATGTCTATTTGAATAGAAGGTAAATCCATCTTTGTTTTTATGCAGAAATCTCCAGACATCTTGTAGACCTAAATTCTCCGATAAATCAAAAAATGTTTTGGGCAATTTACCTTGCACTTTAACTTTTGAGTTTTTAGATTTTCTATCCAGTTCTGGATTAATTACACCATTAAAGTCTCCCATTAAAATTAGTTTGTCACAATCAATCTCTTTAAGTTCATTGTAATTTTTTTGAAAGAATAGACCTTTATTTGTTTGGGGTCCATATAATCCTAGTAGTAATATTTTCTCACCTTCCCATTTTATGGATGTTCCTAAATAATATCCTTTGGGATCGTTTATTACTTCGGTAGGTTGGAATTGACTAGGGATATAAATCACTACTCCATTTTTTTTGTTTTTGTTAGCTGATACAAAGGTGTTTAGTAATTTCTTGTTTCTCAGTAATCTAATTTCCGTTTTTTTTTATGTGGGTTTCTTGTAGGCACACAATCTGACATTTTTGTTTTTCTAAATAATGGAATAAACTTTTTCTCTTTACTTTTGAGTTGCGACCTTTCACATTTAAAGACAAAATTTTCATGTGATCAATAGCTTTAAATACTTCTGTTTAGTAGTTTCCTTTTTTTAAAAATTTATTTCACTTCTTCCTTTTCTTCTCTTTTTTCCCCTTTCTCTCCCCTATCTTCTCTCCTTTAATTCATTTTCGCTTTTTTTCTTTTTTTTCTTTTAATTTTTATCCCATGGAGGCACCGCCTTCTTCATCTGTATCATCCAATCTGCCTCCCCTGGCTGAATCGTCTTTACATCCTTCATCTCTATTTTCCAATTCATCTTCTCTTCATCGGTTACATTTTCCTCACTCACTTTCTCTTTCTCTTCTTTATTTCCCTCTTTTCCATCTTTTCTGCCATCATTCCCTTCTGTAGTTTTGAAAGCTTTCATTTTCCACATTAGTAATTCTTTCTCATTTTCCTTGGGAGAATTTCTATGTCTTCCCTTAGCAAATTTTTCAATCTCTTTTCTATGTTCTTTCCAGAATATACAAGCTTTTTCAACCGAGTTAAGTTTGTACCTTTGTTGGTTCCAAGTCAAAGAGATACCTTCGATCTCTTCCCACCTGAATGGGATCTTGTAAATCTTCAGCTGTTCAGTCAAAAATTGGTACTCTTTGCATTTTCTCAGTATTTGGACCGGAATATCTTTAAAAACCTGAATCTCATTTCCTTTGATCACAAATCTGGTTCTAAAATTCTTTTGAAGGAATTCATCTCTTAATTGCTTCCGAGTACAGTAGATCACAATATCTCTTGGTAATTTTTTGTTTCTAGACACTTTTGAGTTAATTTGGTACATCCTGTCTATTTTGGGTGATATTTCTTGAATAGAGCGATCTAAATATTTAGCTAAGTATGGTAGAAGAAAGTCGTACAAATCCTCTTTGGGTTGTTCTTGCAATCCTCTCAGTTTGATACATTTCTCTCTTTGTTTAAGTTCAAGTCTTAACAACCATTCGTGATCTTCCTCTTGTTGTTTGTAGTTCTCTTCTAATCTCATTTCTATTCCCTTTGTCTTATTTTCCAATTCCTCTGTCTTCAATGAGATTTTTTCAATATCCTTGTTAATTCTATCCAAATCTTGTCGTATTAATTTCGCTTCATACTTCACTTCTCGCTTCGTTTCTTCTCTTGATTCTCTTATTTCTTTTCTAGTTTCTTCTTTTGATTCCCTAATTTCATTTCTCAATTCCGTATGCAATCTCTTGATTTCATCAAGAAGAAAGTTTTGCTCATTTCCTTTTGATGCCATTTCCACCGAAGCTCTTCTAAGATTACTTTGTGATTGTTTTTCTTTTTCTCTTTTCAATTGCATTATCTTCTTTGTTAAAACTAAATATTGCCCTCACTTCCTTTCTTTCAGGTAAAATCCTCTTAGTGTTATCTATTTAAAGTTGTGTTGGTCTTTTTATTTTTCCCACTTGCTATTCGCACCTTCCTCCTACCTTTTTTCCTATACTCTTCTCTTTGTTTTCCCTCTTTATAATTTTCTTTTTATTTTAATTTGTTTTGTTTTGTTTTATTTTAGAGTTACCCTTAATTACGCTTACTTACATTTAATGTCTTTATAAATTTTATAAATATTTTCCAGATTTTAAGTTAAAACAATCTTTAATTTTAAATTTCAATAGGCTACTTAAATCTTTTAATACTAAAATTTGGCCTCTGTTGCGTTAAATTTAATCTTTTAATTAATTGCTTATTTAATTTAATTTAAAAAAAAAAGATTTAGCCAAACCTCTTTCAAAAATTTACAGATTTCTCTTAGACCAATATTAGAAAATGTAGATACGTAACTCTATAAAGCCTTTGATATTATTTTAAGTAAAGTTTTGAACAAAAGGAGAGAGAAAGATGTATATATATATATAAAAGGGAGAGAGGAAAAAAAGTTAAAAAGTATATGACAAAAATATATATATAATAATACCTATCTATATATCAATTTGGGGGTTAATAGATATCCTAATAATTATCTTGTCTTTATTTACTATAAATCCTAGAGAGATAAGCAATTGTAGTATATTATAGGGAAATAACAAATAATAGATCTATCTCAGTTTTAATCTCACTATATAGCTGATCTCAATACAATTAAATTTCACTATTTTCACTATATTAAGGATCTTAATCCAATTAAATCCCACCCTATATTGCAGATCTGAATACAGTTTAATCACACAAATTCAAAAAAATAGGAAAAAAGGAAAAAAAGAGGAAAAAAGGAAATTTAAACCCACAGATTATTAAACACAATTATCAATATAAGTTTTAAACAGAATTGTAAGCTTCAAAAGTATTTATAGCTAAACAGAATTTTTATAAAGCTATTTCACTTCCAGATTATATATATAGATAAATCACAAAAGTCCTAAAATAAGTAAGTAAAAAAATCTAAGGTTAAATATTCACAAAGACCAAAATACAAATTCATCAAAGGTATATAAAATATATAACTTTCAGTATGCTTATTACTGAACTAAATATATAGATAGATACTTCTAATTCAAACTCTACAAGATTCAAGATATATAATCCCCCTTAATCAAAATTTGTTTTCTTTTTAGATAGGTCCCTTTCAAAAATAGAGTTATGCACACACTGCTATATAAATATATTCTCTTCCTTTCACAATTCTTCCCCTACCAATGGAAATATCACAACTTAAGATAGCACATCTTAAAATAATGCAAATGAGAGACAGATAAATCTAAAGAATACAACACCCTAGATATCTTAATACACTATTAATAGTTTAACCTTTGAAATTCAACACAATTATAGTCTTCTATAGTCTTCTATTCCTTTTTCTTTAGTGCTCTCTTTCAC
This sequence comes from Phrynosoma blainvillii, assembly GCA_026167975.1. Classification (NCBI taxonomy): domain Eukaryota; kingdom Metazoa; phylum Chordata; class Lepidosauria; order Squamata; family Phrynosomatidae; genus Phrynosoma; species Phrynosoma blainvillii. The sequence continues at coordinate 183,896,473 of JANUYF010000002.1, forward strand.
TCAGGAATCTCCTTTTTCCTTCCTCTCCCGGCGCGGTCTCTATCAGTCACTTTAACAATGTTTAACCAATCAGTCAACTTGGATATTTCTTATAGTTCTTTGTAGTTAAAGTTAGTGATTGCTGTTATATTTATTTCACGGAGAGATGAGATCTTTTAAGTTCATACGACGCTAACTGAAGTCAAAATAAACGAAGGAAGTATTCAATAGATATTCCAGGAAAAGGAGCGTCCAACATTGATAGTCACACGTCCACGCGGTCGTCCATAATGTCTGAATGTCAAGCTGTTTTAAATCCAGTATAATCTACCAGGTTTCAAGGGAAAGCAATATTCCAAAAAAGTATTTACTAAATCCAGATAGTTTTTAGAGTCTATTGAGTCCCTTGAGACTATGTTGCTGATTTTGTAGCTTGTAAAAATTTAGTTCTTACAAGCGCTCCCCTCACCTTCCCTTGCCGCTTTCTCTTGTCGTTTCTCCTGTCGTTTCTCTTAGCGCTTTCACTTTTGCTATAAATCTCTAAGTCTGTCTTTTCAAGCTCTTATTAAATCCCAGTTTCTCTTGCTGGCTTTAGAGAAAATCCTCATCAAATATATTAAATTAGTCCAATTAATCCAATGATCTAATATTTCACCGAAATGTATGATTGATTCGTTTCTCCCCTTGTTCCCAGAGCAAGGGGGAGAGCAAGATGGAGAGATTAGTCACTTAAGAAACACTAGATTACCTTCTTGCTAAGTTTAGCAAAAGAGCAAATTGCCACTTTGGACTGAAGTAATGTAGGAGACAAATTCTCCTGCCACAATAGAAAGTTTTTTGATTGCTGCTTACTTGTAAGCTTTGAGTGGCGGCGGCGCTTTTGCCGGCTCGCGGCTTCTGATTACGATCGTGGTCAGCTCAGACCTCCATGCTTTTTCTCCCGTCTTTCGATTCTGAGCTCCACCAAGTTGGTCTTTCTTCTTGGAGCCTCCTAACACGGTCGATGAGCCCCTCTAAATCTCCCGTTTCTGGGGAGATAATTTTCACCCCGGCATTCACGCCTAGGGGTCTTGAACTCGTAATCAGTAGTCTCTCTTGTCTTGCACGGATCGGAGAGACTACCGCACCGCCATACCACCGGAAGTGAACCCACCATGCCTTCTTCTTCATGGTGTCTGCGAATCACACAAATGGGTAATGACTGCGCATGCGCAGCAACTTCGGATCCTTCTGGAATCATTAGGCAGACTTTAAAGTTGCAACTTTTCCCTGGGCTGGACTTAAGTTGCAACTTTTTGGCGGTAGCGCTGCCCATCCCCATAAAGGGCCTCTGCCGGTACCGCCCCCTTCAGTTCCTTTTGTCCGCCGCGTTAGCAGCTTCGGAGGAACCTTTGCTTGCTTGGCTAGCAATCTCATCGTTTGGAATCACACGTGCTATCGACCTTTGGACTGTTTGTGACTACAACTTGCTTCTTCGGTGTTCTTGTTTGCTGTTGGTGACACGGTACGTCGACTACTCTTGTTTGAAATGATGGCTTCCAAATCCTTCAAACAATGCCCTAAGTGCAACAACAAAATCCCAAACTCCAATTCGCACTCTCTTTGCCTACTGTGTTTGGGTCAGGCCCATAATCCTAAGGCCTGTTCTGATTGCCACTCCATGACGTCCCAAGCCCTGAGGAACCGGGACAAGCGGCTGAAAGCGGCCCTTTATGAGGAGGCTTTGCACCCACGCTCTAAAGAGGCTTCATCAGGAGATGTGCCTACAGGAGCCCCTTCTAAATCTAAAAAGAAGGCGACCGTGTCAGGCACTACAGGAAAGGAGGTTCCTAAGACCTCTAAGAAGGCCCAGTCTGAGCGGGGTCGATCCCCTGGGCTCAAAAAAGACAAGAACTCGTCCAAGAGACACCACTCCCTGGATAGGGAAGGAGAGCCATCTAAGGACACGCCGGCTAAAAAATCCCAAGTCCGACCAGGAAAGCCGAAGGAGCGTCACAGACCCGAGCCCCTTCCTCCATCCCGCTCCAAGTCGTCCTCACCTCCCACGGTACCGGCTGTTCTCAGCCTGCTGGTCCTAGAGGCTCTTGTGGAGTCTCCGACGCATCATCCGCCCCACTTTGTGTCTTCTGACTCCGAGTCTGAAGGGGAGATCAGAGATGACGTCCCAGCTCCAACCCCTGGACCGTCTACTCTCCACAGGGATCATGCCACCCTCGGTACCGAGGCCGAATCTAGTCTTCTCGACCCCGAGACTGAGAAAATTCTTCAGGACAACCCTGACCCTGTGTATGACTCCCTAACCAATCGTTTCCTGATGCAAGTGGATCCGAAGGCCCTCTTGTCCCGTCCTTCCACTCTGCAAGTTCAGGGTCAGGTGCATCGGGTCGCCTCTCCTTCGCCTCATCATCACTCTCGGTCTCATCGTGGCCGTACTCGGTCTCATTCTCCCTCGCCACCTCGTGCCCGAGATCATTCAAGGGCCCATCGTTCCCGTCGGGACCGCTCCCGCTCTTGCTCTCTCACGCCTCCCTCCAGGTCACCTTTGGTTGTTTCAGTCCGCTCCATCTTGTCTTCCAGCTCGTCCTCCCCACCCTCGCAGGAAGCCACCGCCTTGGTTGAACATCATCCAGCCTCACCGATGGATGATGTCAAGTTTTTTTCTGAGCAGATCGTCCGGATGGCAGACGCGTTGGATGTGGAGCTGGTACGGTCTGATAACCAGCCTAAGGACTCTGTTGAGCGTAGAGTGCATGGCAGGGTCCCCACACCTCCAGCTCTTGGGTTCCTTCCTTCACTCCAGGACATCGCAGAGCGTTCCTGGTCAGCTCCAGCTTCGGTCTCTTCCACCTCCAGGAAAATCGAAAACCTCTACCGGATTGCCCCTTCACAAGCGTTGTGGCTCTTTGAACATCCCAAGCCTAACTCTGACATTGTTGAAGGTGCTCAGATGGTGACGTCGGCAAAACTCACCTCCTCGGTAGACAAGGATGGCAAGAAGATCGATGGACTGGCCAAGAAATGCTATGCTGCGGCTGTCCTGAACATGAAGGTCGCGAACTATGCTGCTTGTATAGGGGCCTACCAGCAGCATATTATGGAAAGACTCTTGCCTCTTCTGCAGGACCTCCTGGAGGACAAAAAGGCCTTGGCTGTAGCCCTTCAGTCAGAGTCCCACTCCATTGGGACCCAGCAAATTGTGTCGGTGCACCACGCCGCGGACTGCTCCGCTAAGTTAGTTGCGGGCTCGATCGCCCTCAGAAGATTCGCCTGGCTTCGGTCCTCGGATCTGACTACTAATGCCAAGACGATGATTGAGGACCTACCGTTTGATGATTCTGGGCTCTTCAACAAGAGCACAGATGAGAAGCTCAACCTAAAGTACAAAATGAAGGTTGCAGCTAAGAAACACGGTACGGCCTCATCATCCCAGCATCCTCGCCGCCGCTTTGGGGGCCTTAAACCCTGGTACCCACAGCACCACCAACGCTCCTTCTACCAGGAGAGATCCTACCAACCCGATCAGCCCAGGCAGCGGGATCCATCCCAGTCTTCCTCCTCCTCGGGACATCGCCCCCAGCCCCAACCCAGATTCTGCCAGTTTAAGAAGGGCGGAGATAGGCCCAAGAAGGCACAATGATGTGTGGCAGCGCATTTCGCCGGCCCTTTCCTGTTTGGGGACAGACTGAGACCATTCTTCACCTCTTGGTCTCAAATTACATCTGATTCATGGGTTCTGTCCATTGTGGCCAATGGTTATGCCCTCGAGTTTTCAGAGCTCCCTGTTACAGGAGTGTTCCTCTCCACTCCCCCCTCTCCCACGCTACTTGATGAAGTGCGCATATTATTGGATAAAGGGGCTATAGAGCTAGTGGACTGTTCGTCTTACTCCTATTGCTTCTTTTCTTGATACTTCATGGTACTGAAGTGGGATGGGGGTCTGAGACCGATATTAGATCTACGGCAGCTTAATAAGTCATGACTTACAAGCGATTCCGTATGGTAACGTTGGCGTCTATTCTACCATTGTTACAGGAGGACCTGTGGATAGCAACTCTGGACCTCAAGGATGCCTATTTTCACATTGGGATCCGAGAAGACCACAGAAGATTCCTGGCCTTCGCTGTGGGCGACCAAGTCTACCGATACCGAGTCCTGCCCTTTGGTCTCTCCACCGCCCCTCGGGTCTTTACGAAGTGTATGGCCCCGATAATAGCCTTTCTGCATCAGCGAGCCATTGCTGTCTACCCGTACCTGGACGATTGGCTCCTAGTGGCTCCATCCCGAGAGCAGCTCTCACAAAACATCGACTACACTATGGACCTCCTTCGATCCTTAGGACACATGGTCAACCTGGAAAAGTCCAGCCTCGCCCCTTCCAGGAGATGCAGGTTCATCGGGGCTACTCTGGACTCCACCTGCTCCATGGCTTTTCTTCCAGCGGACCGCTTCCAGGCCTTGAAGGGTGCTGTACAAGAGTGTCTACACAGAAGACACGTCTCGGCATACTCTGTACAAGTGGCCTTAGGCTACATGACGTCAACTACCTTCGTGACACCATGGGCTCGTCTTCACTTCAGACCTCTTCAAGCCTGGTTTCTATCCATCTTTGACCCCCTCCGAGACTCCGTCCTGGCGCCTCGCGGTACCGAGGGTAGTGGCTCGATCCCTGCGCTGGTGGCTCGATCCCGTGAATGTATGCTCGGGGATGGCATTTCTTCCTCCTCAACCAGAGCTGTCCTTGACGACGGACACATCGATGGAAGGATGGGGGGCTCACATCAACGATATCACTGTGCAAAGTCGTTGGAACAACACGGAGAGACTTCTCCACATCAACAAGCTGGAAATGCTCGCTGTTCAGAAAGCTCTTCGGGCCTTCGAGCTCTTGCTTCGGGACAGAGTAGTGTTGCTCTCTACGGACAACACTAGTGTAATGTATTACATCAACAAGCAAGGGGGAACGAAGTTCTGCTCCCTGCTCCAGACCACGCTCCACATTTGGAACTGGTGCATTGCAAGAAACATCACCTTGCAGGCGATCCATCTTCCAGGAGAGTACAACGAGCTTGCTGATCAGCTCATCAGGGCTCCGGACTCGTGTCACGAGTGGCGTCTTCATCCTGAGACAGTGGTCCATCTCTTCCAGATATCGGGGGAGCCCGAGATCGACGTCTTCGCAACGCATCTGAACACCCAATGCCGACGCTTTTGTTCCAGGTTCAGAGCCCCAAATTCTCAGGGAGACGCCTTCGTGTACCAGTGGACAGGGAAACTCCTTTACATGTTTCCTCCCTTTCCCCTGATCACCAGAGTGGTTGCCAAGATCAGATGGGATTGGTCCGATGTCATCCTGATCACCCCTTGGTGGCCCAAGCAACCGTGGTTCGTCCTGCTCCTGGATCTCTTGAAGGGGAACTTTCTTCGCCTCAATCCTCGGCCAGACTTACTGTCCCTCTACGATGGCCAAGTCCTACACCCAGATATAGACTCCCTCCACTGGGTTGCTTGGAGGATTCTGCCCTGAGTAGACTCCCATCCCCTATAAGGGCTGTTATTGGAGCTTCTTTAAAACCTTCTACACGGAAGTCTTACGCCTTGAAATGGACCAGGTTTCAACTCTTCCTGGACTCAAAGAACCTATCTCTGTCCCGAGTTTCTGTGGAAACAGTCCTGGACTTCTTGATGTCCTTGGTGGACAGCGGTCTCAGCCTCCAGTCGATCAAGTGCTACTTATCAGCAATTTGTTCCTACTACCACCTTCGGGGGATGCCTTCCTTTTTCAAGGAGCCTCTCATAAAGGGCTTTCTTAAGGGACTCTCTAACCTTCATCCGCCCATGTCGGTACCGACACCGGGCTGGGACCTCGGTATCGTCCTTTCCAGACTGGCATCAGCCTCTTTTGAGCCTCTGGCCACCACTGAGTTGAGACTCTTGTCTTGGAAGACGGCCTTTTTGGTAGTGATTACCTCAGCCCGCCGGGTCAGCGAACTCTGTGCTCTTAGGGCAGATTCACCCTTTTTGATCTTCCACAAAGACAAGGTTGTTCTGAGACCTGATATCACCTTCTTGCCAAAGGTGGTGTCAGCGTTTCATTTGAACCAGGATATCGTGCTTCCAACTTTGGCCCCAAATCCTACCACTGCTGAAGAGAGGCGACTCCATCTTTTGGATGTGCGTCGACCTCTAGCCTTTTATGTGAGCAGAACATCGGACTCAAGGCGCTCACAACGCCTTTTTGTATGTTACGGAGAGGCTAAGAAAGGCTTGCCGGTCTCCTCGCAGAGATTTTCTAAGTGGGTGACTGCCACCATTCACCTCTGCTATGAAGTTGCTAACAAAGAACCTCCAGCTGGAGTGAGAGCTCATTCAACTCGAGCTGTAGCAGCATCCTCTGCATTCTTGTCTGGGGTGCCACTGGAGGACGGCTGCAAGGCTGCGGTCTGGTCTCAGCCCTTGACCTTTGTCAAGCATTATAGGATGGATGCGAGGGCCAGACGCGAGGCAGCCTTCGGGAGGGCAGTGCTCCTGTCAGGACTGCACTGAGAAGTCAACGCCTGTCGTCGACCTGGACGCAGTGAGTGTTGTGCTTTCCCTTCTCCTCTAAAGCATCTATATGCCGGTGCCTGTATTGTGGCAGGGCACTCCCTCCTCCATTCACCTGAGCTTGTCAGTCCTACCCATTTGTGTGATTCGCAGAGACCACGAAGAAGGAGGACAGGTTGCTTACCTGTAACAGTATTTCTTCGAGTGGTCATCTGCAAATTCACACAAATCCCGCCCATCCTCCCCTCATTGTGCTGCTTATGTTTCTGTTTACTTCACAGCTGGCGGCGAACTTCCGGAACTGAAGGGGGTGGTACCGGCAGAGGGCCTTTATGGGGATGGGCGGCGCTACCACCAAAAAGTTGCAACTTAATAATAATAATAATAATAATAAAATTTATTTATATCCCGCCCTATGGAAATCCAATCAGGGCGGCTTACAAGCATAAAAACATATAGAATGTACAATAACCATAAAAACGTATGCAATACAACGACCCCCCTCCCCCCTTAAGACAGTATTAAATCAATAGTAATTTAAAACAGCAATTCAATTAAAAAACCCAATACAAACCAATGTATCCCACTATATAAGTCCAGCCCAGGGAAAAGTTGCAACTTTAAAGTCTGCCTAGTGATTTCAGAAGGATCCGAAGTTGCTGCGCATGCGCAGTCATTACCCATTTGTGTGAATTCGCAGATGACCACTCAAAGAAATACTGTTACAGGTAAGCAACCTGTCCTTCCATGCCACCACTCCGAGGATGCCAGCCACAACAAGTGCAGGAGAAACGTCCAGAATAAATTTTTCCAGAACACAGCCGCACAGCCCCAAAAAATCCACAAAAAACTGAATGCTGGCTGAGAAAGCCTTCAACTTTGCATTAAACAAATGGGTCCTTAAACAGATCAAACCTGAATTCTCCCTTGAAGTCAAATGACTAAATTGAGGCTGTTGTGCATTGGCCACACTCTGAGAAGACATGAATCACTAAAAAAGGCAATAATGCTAGGAAAGGTGGAGGGCAGTAGAAAGAGAGGAAACCTGCACATCAGATGCATGGACTCAATCAAGGAAGTCACAGGTCTCAAATTGCAGGATCTGAGCAGAAAGGTTGAGAACAGGGGGGTCATGGAGATGTCTCATTCAGCCATGGGCTGAAGTCAACTCAAAGGAGCTAACAACAACAATCCCACTTCAATTGTCATAGAGGTGAAAAGAATTGCAAGGGCCCACCCCCTGGCTGCATCCTATGGAATCCTGGGATTCGTAGTTTGGTGAGCCACTAGAGGAGAATTCCAAGCACACTTCCCTAAACTGCAAATCCCATGAATCCATAGGATATTGCCACGGCAGCTAAAGTGGAATCTTAGCACTATGCCTCAGCCAGGATGCATGCATCAAAGCTTAAATTCTGCACCAAGAAAAATAGACTCTGAAACATGTATGAGATTAAACCGATGATGTTTTTGTACCTCACTTCAGAGTGGCATCAATGGGTTTTGCCAGTCTCCTACCCTGGCACTACCTAGACCCAGATCTACTTCAGCCTACATTCTTTTTCCCTCTTGAGATTCCTTTAAATTTGAAACCTTGTACATGTTTGTGGCATTTTGGTTGTCCAGCTGTACAGTGGATCCTTAGTATCCACTGGTGTTTGGTTCCAAGATCCCCCCCATGGATATCAAAATCTGTGGATGCTCAAGTCCCATTATGTACAATGGCACAGTAAAATGGTGTCCTTTAGATAAGATGGTAATATCAAGGTGTGCTTTTTGGAATTTACATATATTTTTAAATACTTTCTAACTGTGAATAGTTGAATCCATGGATAAGGATTCCATTTGTAAGGCGGTTTGACTGTATTTTTTGTGCTGGCTCTTGGTAGCCTTTTCTCCTCTCCATTTTATCATTCTTTATTCTCTTCATTGTTTTGCTCCTGCCATATCCTTGCTAGATACAAACTCTTTCTCCACTCTCTGTTTTCTCCCCTGCTACTTAAACCATTCTGAGCCTTTTCCCCTTCCCTCCTTTTAGTCACCCCTTTCCTTCAACTTCCATCCCAAGAGGCAGAACTGAATCCGAATCAAAGGCTCCCTGAGTGCAGTTCTAGACCAATTTAAAGAAGTTTAAAAGGTTGCAAGGACTATAACTGTAGTGTGAAAGGGCTGCAAGTTGGTGGCAGGAACCAAAAGGGATCTAATGCCAGGAGTCCCTTCATATTTATGACTCGTGCTTTTTAAGGAGTGGGAATGGGAACAAGTGATTTTCATCATGGCTTGGCCAACCTGGGCACTGACCTGTTGCATCTGATGGAAGCTGCACCCATTAATGTGACAGCAGTGACGCTCCCTTCCTTTTACACCTTTATTTCTCTGACCTTGGGCTGAAAACAAGGCTGAATGTTTATGAGGCTGCAGTCCTTGCAATATTTATTAGTTGGAGTGGGAGTTCTGTGTGTGTGGGAAGCCTTAAGTGAGGATTTTCTGCTTGGACTGGCCTGATGAAATATTAAAGACCTCCTAAGAAAGGGGCAGCATGCGTTCAGGAAACTCCACACTTGGCTGGCTTGGGGAAAAGGTTGAGAAGAGCTTGGCAGGAGATTCAGATAAGAGGGAAAGATGGTGGCTGGATCCTGAAACCTCTAAGTGGGTTGGAAGGTGGTAACAGAGGTGCATACAATAATTTGGCACAGAACAGGAACCTCCAGAAGAGAAGGAATAAAAGAAACCTGTTTGTACCAGTGATTGAAGGACACCTGTTTTAATTGTTATATTGTGGTTGGATTTATTTCTCCTTTCTTTCCAAGACTACCTCAACACCCAGCAGGTGTACCCACACTCTACAATTTGATACCACTTTAACTGCCATGACTCCATCCTAGAGAAGCCCGGATTTCTACTTTCATGAGGTTATTTCATTCCCTCCAACTCTCTCAATCTGGCAGGGACCATCCTGATCAAACCTCTGCCATCCCACTTTTTCTGCTTCTTATAAAATATACCAACTTCTCCTCTCATCTCCCCCCTTTGTCCTCAACTTACTTCAATTGTTGCAAATTGATTTCTCAGAGCAAAAGTAGTTTGTACTAAATTCAGCAGCAGAGAGAGGAGACAAGAAGGTGGAGTCCCATCCTTCCCAGTAGGTTCAGGTAAAAACAAATTGCTGTGGCCTCTCCTAGCTTGTATGTTCTTTTTCATTAATTACTTCTGCCATCCTAGGCTCGTGGAATCATAGAGCTGGAAGAGATTTCAAGGGCCATCCAGTCCGACTCCCTGCCATGCAGGAACTCACAATCAAAGCACCCCTGACAGATGGCCATCCAGCCTCTGTTTAAAGACCTCCAAAGAAGGAGATTCCCCAACTCTCTGAGGGACTGTGTTCCTCTTTCGGACAGCCCTTACGGTCAGGAAGTTCCTCCTAATGTTGAGGTGGAATCTCTTTTCCTGTAGATTGCATCCATTGTTCTGGGTCCTATTCTCTGGAGGAGCAGAAAACAAGCTTGCTCCATCCTCAATATGACACTTCTTCAGATATTTAAACATGGCTATCATATCACCTCTGAACCTTCTCTTCTCCAGGCTAAACATACCCAGCTCCCTAAGTCTCTCTTCATAAAGCATGGTTTCCAGCTTTTAACATCCTTTTTGAACTGTGGTGCCCAGAACTGGATTCAGCATTCCAGGTGACCATGCTTGTCCTCGTTTTCATCTGTGAAGTGTTTATTTATTATTTTTGTATTGGATTTATATCTCACCTTTCTCCCAAAATGGGATTAATTATTGGAGGGTATTTTATTTAATGAGTATACTTATGCCCCGGGTGTCTGGTGTCTCAACAACCTACAAATCCCAGGATTTTGTAGGATGGAGCCATAGCACTCAACGTAGTACCACACTTATAATTTTGCACGCTCACAGTTGATCTTCCTCCAATTGTTGGGATACTCTCAATAGCTGTTGAGTAACCAGGACAAGACAGCCATAGCTCAGTGAGTCCTTGCAAAACACTCCACATCCCTCTCCTAGTTTCAGTGAGCCCTTGCAGCCTTTTAAACTTCTTTAAATTGGTCTAGAACTGCACTCGGGGAGCCCTTGATTCAGATTCAGTTCTGTCTCTAGGGATGGCAGTTGAAGGAAAGGGGTGACTAAAAAGAGGGAAGGGAAAAAGGCTCAGAATGGTTTAAGTAGCAGGGGAGAAATTAGAGAGAGGAGAAATGTCAGTGTGTGGATGATGGATGTTGCAGTGGTGCTCTTATACACCCAGCAGAGTCTGCAGGACAAGCTGGCTGCTGTGATCCACAGCCACTTTGTATCTCTTACCATCAACTGGCTCAGCTTCTCTTCTCCAGGCATCCTGTCTTCCTCAGTCAAGAAGACACATTGTAAAGTCCAAAAGTATTGTTTTATTAATGCATATAAAAGAAAATAAGATAACTAAGTAAAATCCATTGCGATGAACTTATCCAGTTCAGCCATGAGAGTTTGTCTCTAGCAAGGATATGGCAGGAGCAAAGCAATGAAGAGAATAAAGAATGATAAAATGGAGGGGAGAAAAGGCTACCAAGAGCCAGCATAAAAAATACAGTCAAACCGCCTTACAAATGGGTTCCTTATCCATGGATTCAGCTATTCACAGTTAGAAAATATTTCAAAATATATGTAAATTCCAAACACCTTAATATTACCATTTTATCGAAAGGATACCATTTTACTGTGCCTTGATATTACCATTTTATCTAAAGGATACCATTTTATTGTGCCATTGTATATAATGGGACTTGAGCATCCACAGATTTTGATATCCATGGGGGATCTTGGAACCAAGAACCAGTGGACAACCAAAATGCCACAAACATGTACAAGGTTTCAAATTTAAGGGAATCTGAAGAGGGAAAAAATGTAGGCTGAAATAGATCTGGGTCTAGGTAGCGCCAGGGTAGGAGACTGGGAAAACCCATTGACGCCACTCTGAAGTGGGGTACAAAAGTACCAAAACATTATTGGTTTAATTTCATACATGTTTCAGAGTCTATTTTTCTTGGTGCAGAATTTAAGCTTTGATGCATGCATCCTGGCTGAGGCATCTTAATCTCATGTTGAGTTAGAGAAAGAGGATGGTTACTTAACAGTAAAGAAGTTCATAGTTTAGAGAAAACTAAGAAATAAAAGCAGAAACCAAGAATTTTAAAAGGTAAGTAAATTATGAAATAGGGTGTACAGCACAGGAGAAATTAAAATTAAGACTTGGCTCTTTTTCTTTTAGTGATATATAGAGTAATTACAAATGAATGTGCTCTTTTAGGTTTATGGGTATGTATACTGACATAGGTATAGAAACATCTACCGGTAGGTAGGTAAATATACAGTGTGTTAATATATTTATACTTATATATTTTTGAGGTATGTTTAGTTACATATACTCTTTACTGTTACTGTTATTATCACTGGTTATTTTTGAGGATGATAGCATTTGGTATTGCAATTTTTAAATTTTTTTATTTTCTTTATTGTTGTTTCATTGATGGCTTTGTGATTAATTTTTACCCCTGTACTGCTCTCTCATTAGAACTGTAAATATTAGTTTTGTATATATGTTTCTTCTTCGTGGTCTCTGCGAATGCACACAACTGGGTTTTACTCTGCGCCTGCGCAGCTAGCTCGGAACCTTCTAGAATCACTGGGCAGAAGTTGGATTGCAACTTTTTGCAACTTTTTGGCGGTAGCCCCGCCCACCTCCATATAGGCCCCCGCGTTCCCGCTCTTTCCTCAGTTCCTTTCGTCCGCCGCTTTTGCAGCTAGTGAGGAACTTTCGCTTCGGCAGTTATCCTACTCTAAATAGTCTTCTTACGGTTTTGACCTCGGCTTGATTATTTGACTACTCTTTGGATTGCAACTAAAATATCTCCTGTTGATCTACACCGTTTTGCTCGACCATGGCTTCGTTTAAACAATGTGTGACCTGTAAGGCCAAATTCCCGACCACCGATCATCACGAGGAGTGCGTTTTCTGCTTGGGGGAAGCGCATAACCCACACTCCTGCAGGTTATGTAAGCAAATGACTCCTCAGGCCCTCAAAAACCGCATTCTCAAGTTGAAGGCAGCCCTCTGGGAGCAATCTCTCAAGGCCCAACCTGGCCCGTCTGAGGCTGAAAGCCGCTCAGTAGAAAAGCGCCAGGAGAGAGGGAGATCGCGGGAAAGGTCCAAGGACAAGCCCCGTAAAAAGAGGGACCATGTCAAGGACCGCCCTGAAAAGTCGGGAAAAAAGACGGCCAAGACCAAACATCTGGAACCCACCCCTTACAGGGTGTCTCCGGAGAGAGCACGGTCGGTATCCTCCTCTCGTTCTCCCTTGCAACTGAGGACAGGGGACCGATTCACTCCCTCTTCAGTATCCGCTCCTCCGGCCGCCGCCGATCCCCAAACGGACACGGGGAAGCAGGCTTCCAAACCGAGCACACCTGTCGTGTGCCTCGGTACGGAGTCCGAGGGCGAGGCCGGCGAGCCTCCCGCCCTGACACCTCACTCGCCGATGCCTACCCAACCAAGGGCTACGGTATCGACAGTGCAGCACTATCGGACGCCCGGCTCCGAGGAGCGTCGAGGCCATTCCGGTTCGGACGTCGAGGAGAGACCTTCCATCCCGCCCTCCGAGCCTACAAGAGAGCGCACCACAGAGACCTGGTCTTCCAAATTCCCCGAACTAGTCTTCGACCGGGAATCTGGATCGTACTTTCTGAAGGTCCAACCTGAACACCTGAGCCAGCTACAACCGCAGCCCAGGCTGGCGTCCGAACATCGCAGCCGTGCCTCTCTATCGCACTCTCCTCCTCGGTACCGTCCTTCCAAAAGGAAGTACAGTCCATCTCCACCACCATCCCGTGAGGATTCGAGGCCACGGAGCCGTGCGGCTAAAGCCACGCGTCACGAATCGTCCCCGTCTCCAGTTCGATCCCCTCAAACTGGTCGGACTCGGAGACGCTCCTCTCCATCTCCACGGCCTACGGGTTCGAGCCGTAGACGCGATTCTCCATCTCCGGTACCGTCCAGCAATTCCTCTCGTCGGTCTCGTTCGGCTTCCATCCCGATCGAGTCGGACCCAGAAGAGGGAACTTCTCGGGAGAGGCCGATGGTTGTTGTCTCCGCGCCATCGCCCACGGATGATGTGAGATCCTTTTCCGACCAGGTCCTACGGATGGCCAAAGCATTGGATCTACACATCTCTGATGCCCCGGAGGAGTTCTCTGACCAGCTGGAGAGAAGAGCTCACAGCCGGGTTCCCACGCGACCCGCGATTCCTTACATGCCCTCCCTCTCCAAGGTAGTCCAACGGGCTTGGGACAATCCTGCATCTCTATCCCCGACATCGAGGAGAATAGAAAATCTTTACAGGATTGCCGAACCGTGGCCGCTCTGGATGGCAGACCACCCCAAATTGAACTCGGCCATTGTGGAGGGGGCACAGATCCCCTACGTCCAGAAAGCTGCTCCCACCCCTGTGGACAAAGAAGGTAAAAAGCTGGATAGCATCGGCAAAAGGGTCTACTCTGCCTCTGTTCTTGAGCTTAAAGTAGCCAACTACATCGGCTGCATGGGTGCCTATTCCCAGCATATTATGGAGAAAATGGAGCCTCTCCTAGACAAGCTCCCTGAAGAATGTAAACCTTATGCTCTAGCCCTCAAACAAGAGGCTCACGCAGTGGGCACACAGCAGATTGTTGCTGCCCGCAATGTTTCTGACTGTGCAGCGAGGTCCCTAACATCTGCGATTGCACTCCGCAGACATGCTTGGCTCCGGGCGGCTGACCTGACTCCACAGGCCAAGGCCATGATAGAAGACATGTCCTTTGACAATTCGGGCCTATTCCATAAGGACACTGACGAGCAGTTAAACCTCAAGTACCGTATGAAAACAGCGGCCCGCAAGCATGGGATGACTTCCTCGCACTCGTCCGCACCCAAGCGCAAGTTTGGATCTCATCAGACGTCCAGGGGGTTCCAGCCGTCCTATAAACATCAATCAGCCCCTCAGGGCCAAGGTCAGTTTAGGCCACGTCAGCCCTCCCGGTCCTCCTCATCCTCTTCTGGTCGCAGGCAACAATACCGCCCGGGCTTCCAAAAGAAACCCCTGGACGGGAATAAGAGGAAGTTCTGATGGTCCCCTGCGCACTCCGTCTCTATAACACCATTTGGTGACAGACTTCGGCCCTTTATTAACACCTGGGCCTCCATCACTTCTGATTCCTGGGTGCTCGACATTGTTTACAGGGGCTATGCCCTCGAATTCGAAGAGCTCCCTGCCACCGGAGCCGTTGTCCACACCGACCCCTCTGTCACCTTACTTGACGAAGTGCGCTCCTTACTAGACAAAGGGGCTATCGAACCCGTGGAGCATTCACGGGCCCGATACTGCTTCTTCTCCAGATACTTCATAGTACCTAAGAGAGACTCTGGCCTCAGACCAATCCTTGACTTGAGGGGGCTCAACTCCTTCATTCGATACCGACGGTTTCGAATGACTACCCTTTCTTCTATTCTTCCCCTGCTACAGAAGGACCTCTGGTTCGCGAGCATCGACTTGAAGGATGCCTACTTCCACATCAGTATAAGGGAGGACCATCGCAGGTTCTTGGCTTTCGCCGTCGGAACCAGCATCTTCCAGTACCGAGTGCTTCCCTTCGGTCTGTCATCCGCGCCGAGGGTGTTCACCAAATGTATGGCCCCGGTCGCGGCCTACCTTCACAAGCAGAACATAACAGTCTTCCCCTACCTCGACGACTGGCTTTTCGCTGCTCCATCCCGAGAAAAACTGCAACAAGACCTACAGTTTGCTCTCTCCCTCCTGGACGACTTGGGGTTGAAAGTGAACCAAGAAAAATCTATCCTAGAACCTTCAAAACGCATAAGGTTCATTGGGACGATTCTGGACTCCGAAGAGGAGAAAGCCTTTCTCCCAGAAGACAGGTTCCAGGCGCTAACTTCTTCTATCGAAGTATGTCTACGGCACAGACGAGTCAGAGCGCACTCCGTTCAAGTGGCAATGGGACACCTGGCGTCGACAACTTTCGTGACGCCGTGGGCGAGGTTGAGACTAAGACCACTTCAGTCCTGGTTCCTCTCCTGCTTCGATGCTGCATCCGACTCTTCCTCAAAATGGCTCACCATCCCGACACGAATCGCAGCGTCTCTGCGTTGGTGGCTGCTCCATCAGAACGTCTGCAACGGCATGCCCTTCCTCCCTCCCAGTCCAGAAATCAATCTGACGACGGATGCGTCGATGGAAGGATGGGGGGCTCACTCCCAGGGACTGACAGTGAGGGGCCTGTGGTCTCGCTCAGAAAGGTCTCTTCACATAAATGTCCTAGAGATGTTAGCCGTAGAAAAGGCGCTGAAGGCGTTCCAGACGCAGCTGTCGGGCAAGGTAGTGCTTCTCATGACAGACAACACCACTGTCATGTACTACCTGAACAAACAAGGCGGCACCAAGTCGACATCGCTGCTAGACATCACTACGCGCATCTGGGACTGGTGCATCAACCAGAAGATACTTCTCCAGTCCATTCACCTGCCCGGCCAAGACAACGAACTGGCCGACAGTCTCAGCAGGAAGGCCAACCCCTGCCACGAGTGGCGCCTCCATCCAGAAGTGGTGAAGTCCCTGTTTGCCACATGGGGACAGAGGGACATCGACCTGTTCGCCTCGAAGGAGAACACACACTGCGCCGAATTCTGTTCGAGGATTCCGGCGAAAACCTCTCGAGGCGATGCGTTCCAGTTCGACTGGTGCGGGAGGAAATGCTATGCCTTCCCTCCGTTCCCTCTGATAACCAAAGTGCTGGCCAAAATAAGAACCGACGGGACGGACGCCATCCTGATCACTCCGTGGTGGCCGAGACAGTCCTGGTTCGCCCCACTGTTGCAGCTCTCCAGACAAACCTTCTGTCGCCTGGAACACCGCCCGGATCTCCTGACCATCCACAAGGGCAAGGTGCGACATCCGGACCTAGAGAACTTACCTATGGTAGCGTGGAGGGTTCTTCCCTAACTTCGTTGCCTGCTTCTCTCCAGACCATCATTAGAGCGGCTCAAAAGCCGTCCACCATCAAGTCCTATGCATACAAGTGGACTAAATTTCTGGACTTCCTGGCATCTAAAGGTTTGTCTCCATCCAGCATTTCAGTACCGGTGGTACTGGAATTTCTACTGTTCCTAAGTGACTCAGGCTTGTGCCTCAATTCTATTAAGTGCTATCTTTCGGCTATATGCTCTCACTACCAACTGGAGGGCAAGCCGTCTTTCTTTACGGATCCTCTAGTGAAGAGGTTCCTTAAGGGACTCAATAACCTTCATCCACCATCCACGGTACCGACACCGGCCTGGAGCTTGGATCTAGTCCTGTCTTATTTGTCTACGAAACCATTTGAACCAATGGCTACTACTGATCTGAGACTTTTGTCCTGGAAGACAGCGTTCCTTGTGGCTATCACCTCCGCCCGTCGGGCCAGTGAACTTTGTGCTTTGCGTATGGACCAACCGTACTTACGGTTCCATAGGGACAAAGTGGTTCTCCGTACCGATATCACCTTTTTGCCTAAGGTGGTATCGGCTTTCCACATTAACCAGGACATTGTGCTTCCCACCCTAGCTCCCAACCCGACCACGGATGTGGAACAGAGACTGCACACATTGGACGTTAGAAGGGCTTTAGCCTTCTATCTGGAGCGCACCTCGGTGTCGAGGCGCTCTGAAAGACTTTTTGTGTGCTATTCTGACCACAAGAAGGGACTGCCAGTCACTCCACAAAGACTTTCGAAATGGGTGACTTCTACTATCCATTTATGCTATGAACTAGCGGGCAAAGTTCCACCTGAGCGGGTGAGGGCTCATTCCACCAGGGCGGTAGCTTCGTCCTCTGCCTTTCTCTTTGGTGTGCCTTTAGAACAAGTTTGCAAGGCAGCGGTCTGGTCCCAACCTATGACTTTTATTAAGCACTATAGATTGGACAATCGGGCCAGACATGATGCCTCATTTGGAAAGGCAGTACTGTTGTCAGCACTTCATTGACTTGCAATGCACTTAATTTATTTGACACCTTCATTGATGAATGTAAACTTGTCATACTCAGGTTTGACGATAACCTTTATTGCACTATGTCTTACAGTTTGTATTTGAAATAACAATACAACTTCAGGCTATTTAAGTGACTGTATGCACTTGGTTGTGTTATCATGTTTTATTTAATATTTCACTGTTTTGAAGTACGTTTGATACAGTTCAAATGACAAATTCCATGCATACTTGAACCACTGTTGGGTTACTATATCCTGGAATACTTGACTCAAATGCATGTTTGCATAAACTGAAGTTTGGTTTGGTTGGTATAATAAATACTTGTTGTACTCTTAAGCTTGGTGTCAGGACACTCCCTCCCCCACTGACTTTAGCTGGTTAGTCTGAATAACCCAGTTGTGTGCATTCGCAGAGACCACGAAGAAGAAGGACAGGTTGCTTACCTGTAACAGTATTTCTTCGAGTGGTCATCTGCGAATTCACACAAATCCCGCCCAACCTCCCCTCTGTCGTGTCCTGCTCTGATTGAAAATCTTGCTGTCGCTACATTACGCGGCGTACTTGGAACTGAGGAAAGAGCGGGAACGCGGGGGCCTATATGGAGGTGGGCGGGGCTACCGCCAAAAAGTTGCAAAAAGTTGCAATCCAACTTCTGCCCAGTGATTCTAGAAGGTTCCGAGCTAGCTGCGCAGGCGCAGAGTAAAACCCAGTTGTGTGAATTCGCAGATGACCACTCGAAGAAATACTGTTACAGGTAAGCAACCTGTCCTTAGGTTTCAATGAATATTAAAAAATAAAAATAAAAAATCACATTGAGTTGAAATAAGCATACAAATTATGTAACATTCTCATTCTGTTATCATAACCATTCTGTTTGGCTGGAGATCCCATTTTTTTTGCAGTGGGGAGTGAAGAGGGGGGCAGGGATTATTCTGCATTTTATTCCTCTTTTTTAACAAGCTTGTATTTCAGCCCACCAAAGGCTTGCATGGAGCCTCAAAAGACTGACTCTTTACTTTTAAGATTCCGTTCACTGCTTTCCGAAACATGCCCAGGACATTAATTTTTGAGCCTTTTCACTGGTAACAAGAGGATCTGCTTTCATGTCCCTGAGGTTTTCTACACTCTGTTCTTCAAGCCATCCTTTTGTACTTGCTCACAATGGCCATGCTTTCTGTGGGAGCTAATTTTAGTATTTAAGAGCAATGGAACGGGGTTTCGGGGATGGTGATGGAAGAGTCGCAAACCTGTCATATACTAGATCTTTTCTAATAGCCAACGTAGATTAAAATTCTCTTTTGTCCTATTGCCCACAGTTAATACTAAATATTTTAGAATTTAAATAATATACTGATCAGAAAGATAGTATTCCTAAACATAAAAGGTCATTTTACTGTTGCTGATAAGACACTGGTACTTGTGGTTGTTGGGTCCTTCCAAGTCATTTCTGACTTAAGGCAACCTTAAGGTGAACCAATAGTGGAATTTTTCTTGGCAAGTTTTGTTCGGAGAGGTTTTCTTTTGCCTTCCTAGTGCTAGGGTTAAAACAATGTGTGCAGGATGTGGCTGTCGATGGTTATCAGCCATGGAAGACAATACCTCTATCCATGGAGGATGTAAGGCAGAATCTGCACTGCAGAATTAATGCAGTTTGACACTGCTTTTACTGTCATGGCTCCATTCTGTGGAATCCTGCGATTTGTAGGTTGTTGTTGCACCAGAGTTCTCTGACAGAGAAGGCTAAACAGCTCACAAAACTACAAATCCCAGAATTCCATAGCATTGAACCACAGCAGTTAAAGCACATCAAAATGCACTATTTTTGCAGTGCCAATGCAGCCCAAGGCTCCGTGTATCGCAGAGGTAGTGCTTCAGGTGATTTTGGATTATGACTAGGGTTGCCAGATTTCTTCAGCCTTCGCGGGTCATCTCCAGCTGGGGCACATTTTCCAGTTTTGGTGGGCTCAGCACCAGGCAAGGGGAAAGGGCTCTGTGCAAATCAAATAGTAGAACACTATCATGCTACACTTTCCAAGGCTTAATTCATTTGTTGCTGCACCTTGAAAAGGTCCACCAAGAAAGTCTCTGCCAGTGGGCCCCAAACTTTGGTCCTCCAGATGTTTTGGACTTCAGCTCCCAGAATTGGTCAAGCGGGCTGCAGCTTCTGGGAACTGAAGTCCAAAACACCTGGAAAACCAAAGCTTGGGAACCACTGGTCTGTGTATTTACTCTTTCTTCTCTCTCAGTTATTATGGTATATCTCAAGACTCTCCAAGGAAAACAAATCTGAGGCCAGGCTATTTTTTGATTTTCTGGTCAACTAACAACCCTAGCTCAGTTGGCTAGAGGAAAACCCTATTGCAGATGTTTTGAGGTTGCTGTTGATTTTCTTAACGTGTATCTTTCCTCTTTCCAGTTCTGTTTGTGAACCCCATTTCTGACCTGTGCTGCCTCAAAACTATTTATAACTATTAGAAACTTCTTCATCAGTTACTTCCTTGTTAACAATCCTCTATTTTTTAATGGGGGAGATTTCACTTAATTGAACTTCAGGGAACCAAACCTGCACATTACTGGCTCAGAGTACATCCCATTGCACAGTTATACTACTTTGATCTCACTTTAATTGCTGTATCTTTATCCTGTGGAATCCTGGGACTTGTATTTTGGTGAGGGAGGCAAAATTCTTTCTGCCAGAGAGATCTAGTCCCCATTCCCTTGAATTGTAACACCAGAGATTTCTAGCAGTGAATTCTGAGTCTCTGGTGATTCCAGATTCCAGGATTCTCCAGGACAAAGCTGAGGCAGTTAAAGTGATACCAAATTCCTGTAATTATCTAATGCTAATACGGTTCCAGTGCCCAGGCCACTGGTCCAATCTGGGCAACTGTTAAAGCAGTTAGGACATTATCACACGGGGGCAAATCTGCTGGTTAATCCACACAAAACCCAAACAGAAACTGGATTAGTGCCCTGTGTTTTCACACGACGTCACACAGAAACTGGACAGAAAGTGGACAGAAACTGGTGTTAACCGAGATCTTTTGAAATTCGGTTGTTTGGAGGAAATGCAAATGCGCAATTAAGGTAAATTCGCAATTAAGGTAAATTCGCCGTAATGTGAAAAGCAAATGTGCATTTGGAAGCATTTCCCTGCATTTTCCCATGGTTCCGTGGGGTCCTGGAGGCAGCGTAAGTGTCTCCTTCCCCTTCAGCAGACGGCTAATTGGGCCGTCTTGGGGGCAGGGAAGGGGAGGGGCAGCCGCACAATCGGTGCCCCAACCCCTTCCCCAGGTTGTCGTCAGAGCGCCGACTCTCTGCACGGCTGGCACTCCAAGGAGGACCTCCTTGGAGCGCCGACCCTACTGACAGCCGGCGCTCCAAGGAGGACCTCCTCGGAATGCCGACTCTACTCATGGCCGGCGCTCCAAGGAGGACCTCCTCGGAATGCCGACTCTACTCATGGCCGGCGCTCCAAGGAGGACCTCCTCGGAGCGCCGGCCGTGCGTAGGGTCGGCGCTCCGAGGATGATCTGGGGAAGGGGTGACAGCCGCGGCAAGTGACAGCCGTGGTAAGTGACAGCCGCGGCAAGCATAGTGCGCATGTGCTAGAAGATCATTTCTAGCACATGTACGGGATTTTTTCACTTGTGTGTGAACGTTAAATGCAGTTTCAGCGGGAGCTTCCCTTAATTGCGCAATTAAGGTAATTATGTGTGAAAAACATTTGCGGAATCAAGGTTTATTTTCGGTTTATTTTCAGAATTTGTCATTTCCAGTTTATTATCGCTTTGTGGCCCACGTGTGATAATGTCCTAAGAAAATATATATTGCAGCTATAGGATGAGTAGCATCCCCACTACGGTGCCTGAAAGAATGAGGGGAAGGATTATTTCAGGGCTTTGTCTATGCCAGGGGTATGCAACCTTTCCCCTTTAAGGGCTGAGGGACTTCAGCTCCCAGAATCCCAGGAGCTATTGGCCAACATGGGACTATTGGCCAACATGGCTGAGGCTTCTGGGATCTGAACTCCCTCGGCCCTTAAAGGGGAAAGGTTGCCTACCCCTGGTCTATGCTTTCTCTCCCCAACCTCCCATCCCACTGTCAGAGGTGAAGTGAGGATGAGGAAAAGAATGACTGTCTCAACTGAATGGAGAAAGAAGCACAGAAACCAGTGAGGAAAAGGGATGGTATGTACCTTGTTTGGAAATTGAGTCTGGGACCTTTTGCATGGACAGCATATTCACTACCTTTTGTCTACTATAGCCCTTTCCTACGCTCAGTGACGAAGATCTGTAGTTAAAATGAATGAATGAATGAATATTTTATTACAGCCATTAGGCCAGTATAAAAAACATATATAAAAACACAATAACACACAATGCAATAGAGTAATACATCTGAATGGCATATAGCTCCTTATTAAAACATGGTAATGGGCATAATACCAGTAAAATAATAATTACCAAAAAAAAAAAAAAAAAAGTCCCTTATACCTATCCAATAGATTTAGCACTTAATCAAATGAAAAACAGTTAAGTTGGTCTACATTTAAGCATTTGTGACATCAATACAACATCTACATCTCATATATAATACAATCAGGCTCTCTGTCACAATGGCAAGTTAACCTTTTCTTAGGAAATTTGACTTATAATTCAGTATTTATACTACGGCCGTACCCTCCCAACACTAATTCGACTACATAGTTGATCAAAACAAATTTGTCATAGCAAAATTCCACATCAATTGCGGTAGTCATACTAGCACATTAAGATAATCTTTACATCTGCTTTAGAAATTTTTTGCGGTTTGTAATGGCAGCTGCAAAAAATTTAGCAACTTTTAAAGTTATATCTTTATTACAATCCGCAAGTAGATAATTGCTATAATATTCCTCTTGCCTACCCGGTATTTGCAGTATTATTGGGGTTATATACAAGGCACGTATTTCCGTAGTTAAAATGAGAAAGGCTGTTGGAAAAATTTTTGGGATTTACAATTGGTTTGAGACTGGAATTATATTTATTAAATATGGTGGATTTAGAGAATAGGAAAGAATGAAAGCATAGAAATCCGATAAGTTTTTTTGGTAACAGCAGCAAGGTTGGTTCTAGTGAGAAAGTGGAAAACTAATAAAATTCCAACATGTATGGACTGAATAGAACAAGTAATGGAAATGGCCCAATTACGGTAGATAAATTGAATAATCTGGTAAAGAGAAAGCAAATGAATGTCTTTATAGAAAATTGAAACCATTTATAGTATATGTTAAACAACTGAAAGGAGATATTAGTCTGATAGGATTTGATAGCGAGGCATTTGAAATTTGTTGTGTTTATTTTGTTTTGTTTGTTCTTTTTATATCTATGTAAAGTATGGAATGTGAAATAACATTAACAGCAGATTAAACGTCTAGGTAAGAAGAGGAACTTAGAAGATGAAGAGGAAGGAGAATACTATAGCTTAAGAAACCAAATAGAGAGTAAACTGGAAGTTGTGTGTGTGTTTCTTTTTTCTCTTTCTTTTCTTTTCTCATTTTTTTGGGGGTAGTTTTTTTTAAGGGGGAAGGGGTTATTGGTGTTAGATCCATTCCATAACCTTTATTAGGCATCTCGATAATCGATATACAATGAACAATACAGTATAAAATTTAACTAAAATAATTAACATGAATACATACAATTTACCGTCATTAAAATCATCTAACACTGAACTCTAACCACTATTTAATTTGTGCCAGATTTTTGTTGCCTCCATTAAAAAATTGGCCATCAAACATGTAATCTGTACATTACGATCCTCCAATAGATGTACTAAAGTTATATCAGTTAAGCAGTAATTCAATTCCGTCAGTTTCTTTAGCAATTTCGCTCTAGGTTTTTGATACAACGGGCAAAGAAATGTAATATGTTGAAGAGTATCTGGAGATAGATCACAAATACACATTCGATTTGCAAAAGGTATCCTCAAATATCTGCCCCTGGTAACACAGGAAGGGTGAATGTTCAACCTTGCGAAGAGGAAGGCTTTCCTCGAAGCCTGTAGGGACAGTGATTGAAAGTACTTTGGTATCTCTCCCCAATGGGAGAGAATTTTTTTAAGGGGGAAGGGGTTATTGGTATTAGATTTGTTATATGGTTGTATGTTCATGTCTATATCAATATTTGTTTATTTTTTATGTGTCAAATTTTGAATTTTGAATAAAAATCATTTTAATTATAAAATGGCAAAGGCTAGGAGAACTGGGTATCCAAGTCCTTGGCAAAACACTGCCAGCCAGAGAAGATAGCGCTGGACCCTCTAGATTTCAACTGCAACTCCCAGCAATCCCAGTCAGAATAGCCAATGGAGAGGAATACTGGAAGTTGCAGCCTCTAGGACAGGGACCGGCAACCTACGGCCCGGGGGTCAGTTAAGGCCCCGGTCCCTGGACTTACCGGTCCAGGCAGAAGGTTGCCGCCGCCACGCGCCGCCGCTGCAGTGCGTTTTTGCTGCTCTGCGGTTGCACTCGCCGCGGCTGCCATTTTGAAAATCAAAATGGTGGGCGCGGTGCATTTGCGCATGTGCAGTACTCTTGCGCATGCGCAAACACGCCGCGGCCGCCATTTTGATTTCCCAAATGGCGGCCGTGATATGCATTGTGGTGGCGGCGGCAGCGTGCACGGGGGTGTGCACGGCAGCGTGCCCCCCTCGGCCCAGCCGAGACCTGGGCTACGGGAGACCGGCCCAGGTCTTAAAAAGGTTTCCTTCCCCTGCTCTAGGAGTCCACACTCTTCCTCCTCCTGTATTAAGTAGCTTTTATACACCTAGGACCTTATCACACGGGGTCCCAAGCAGAAGATATCCAAAGGCAATCCAAAGCTAAAACGTTTTTCCTTACCTTGTGTCCACACATATCCAAAGGCAATCCAAAGCTAAAACGTTTTTCCTTTCCTTGTGTCCACACAATATCTGAAGGCAATCCAAAGCTAAAACGTTTTTTCTCCCCCTGAACCGAAGTCAAAGGGGATCTTTTGACATTCGGTTTTTTGGGGAAGTACAGCTGGGAGGAGGACGAGGCGCGGAAGGGAGCCGCCGCCTCTGCCTCCTCCACGGCCAGAGCCGCCTCTCAGCCGGTGCTTTGGGCTGGCTGGAGGCCTGGCAAGTGTCGGAGGAGGGCGAGGTGCGGAAGGGAGCCTCCGCCGCTGCCTCCTCCACGGCCAGAGCCGCCTCTCAGCCGGTGTCTTGGCTGGCTGGAGGCCTGGCAAGTGTCAGAGGAGGGCGAGGTGCGGAAGGGAGCCTCCGCCGCCGCCTCCTCCACGGCCAGAGCCGCCTCTCAGCCGGTGTCTTGGCTGGCTGGAGGCCTGGCAAGTGTCGGAGGGAGGGCGAGGTGCGGGAGGGAGCCTCTGCCACTGCCTCCTCCACGGCCAGAGCCGCCTCTCAGCCGGTGTCTTGGCTGGCTGGAGGC
The DNA here is from genome assembly GCA_026167975.1 of Phrynosoma blainvillii. Lineage (NCBI taxonomy): Eukaryota > Metazoa > Chordata > Lepidosauria > Squamata > Phrynosomatidae > Phrynosoma > Phrynosoma blainvillii. The sequence goes on from JANUYF010000002.1 coordinate 183,921,515, forward strand.
CTGGCAAGTGTCAGAGGAGGGCGAGGTGCGGAAGGGAGCCTCCGCCGCCGCCTCCTCCACGGCCAGAGCCGCCTCTCAGCTGGTGTCTTGGCTGGCTGGAGGCCTGGCAAGTGTCGGAGGGAGGGCGAGGTGCAGGAGGGAACCCCCACCGCCGCCGCCTCTGCCTCCTCCAGAATGGCCACGGAAAGGCCACGGAAAGGTCATGGAAAGACCGCGGAGGTTAGCCGCTTCAGTTAGCCTTTGCTTATTTTTCGCTTCCTGGCCAGCGTTTGATAAGGCCCCTAATGTAGCAGGAGCGAGGAATATTTTCTCTCCATGTTTTGGACTACAGCTCTCTCATGCCATGTGCTGTGCTGGCTCTGGTTTCTGGGAGCTGAAATCCAAAAATCTGGCAGGTCAAATCTCCCTAACTCCCCGAATACTAAATTTAGGATTGTCCATGCCAGTGTATTTTGAGTTTCTATGTATGGTTGTGAAAGCTGGACAGTGAAAAAAGCTGATAGGAAGAAAATGAACTCATAGTTTTTTGTGGGTTTTTTGGGCTGTGTGGCCATGTTCTAGAAGAGTTTATTTCTGACGTTTCGCCAGCAACTGTGAAGATGCCAGCCACAGATGCTGGCAAAACGTCAGAAAGAAACTCTTCTAGAACATGGCCACACAGCCTGAAAAACCCACAAAAAACTATGGATGCCAGCCATGAAAGCCTACGACTTCACAAAATGAACTCATCTGAAATATGGTGTTGGAGGAGAGTTCTGTGAATATCATGGACTGCTAAGAAGACAGAAATCAAGCCTGAACTCTCTCTAGAATGAAAAATGACTAAATGGAGGTTGTTGGTTTTTGGGCATATCATGAGAAGAAAGGACTCACTAAAAAAGATGATAATGCTTGGTAAGGTAGAGGGCAGTAGGAAGAGAGAAAAAACACATTCTAGACAGAAGCCACAAATCAAGGAAGCCACAAATGCCTTGTGTCTGCAAGAGCAGGGTAGCTATCTGACAGAGAAGGCTAAATATCTCACAAAACTAGTTCCCAGAATCCCCCAGCATTGAGGCAGGGGAGTTAAAGCAGTCTCAAACTGGATTATTTCTGCAAAGTGTTTTGGACCTTAGAATCATAGAGTTGGGAGAGACCACAAGGGCCATCATGTCCAAGCCCCTGACATGCAGGAATACACAAAGTACCCCGGACAGATGGTCATCCAGCCTCTGTTTAAAAATGTACGAAGAAGGAGACTCCACCACTCTCTGAAGCAGCGTATTCTTCTGTTGAGCTTGGACGTCTCTCATTCATAGGGCCACCATAAGTCCTTGAAGGCAGTTGATAACAATCTCTTTCTCCTTTCTGTCGGTCTCTGCCTTTAAGTCACCTGTTGACTTATGGCAACCCCATGACTTTCATAAGGTTTTCTTAGGCAACTCTAAGGTTAAAGAACTCTTAGGGATACTCAGAGGTGGTTGGCCCTTGCCTTCCTCTGAATATCTCCTACAGCCTCTGGTATTCTTTGGTGGTTCCCCAGCTAAGTGCTAACCAACCCAGACCCTGCCTATCTTCTGAGATCAGATGGGATCTGGTGTCTTTGGGAATATTTAGGCTTTTTCACCTTTTTCTAGGGCTGCAAAATTTGACCAATAGAGATTTATTTGGCATGGGTACTTTTTGAGGTAATCTGTGTTTTGGTGTGTTGATTGCCATAAGGAGTGAAGAAAATTACAACATTAAAGCTGGCCTTTCCCTTCTCATTATAAAGGGTATCTTTTGTTAAATTATAGACCAACCCACACACTTCATTCAGCATCTCAAAAAGTCATCTCTAATGAGGGTTTTGATCATAGCTAACCTTTAAAAAACTTAATTGAATGATCAAATGAAAGAGGGATGTCAACTAGAAAATAAAGCATTGAATTAGTTGCCAACCCCACCTTTTATTGACAAATTAATCAGAGAAGGGCCATGCTTGCTTATCTGTTCATGGGGTGAGGGAAGGCAGTGTTGCCCAAAGAATAACTGGAGGTAGAAACATTGGGTAAAAATGGCTGGTACAGTTAAGGCACTGAGGGACTGCTTCCCACATTGCTCTAGTAATGTTCTGGTAAAGCTTGGAAGTTCTTATTAAAGGGTTAAGAGCCAGCATAGAATAGGGGTTTGAGTGTTGAACTACGACTCTGGAGACCAGGGTTCAGTTCCCAGCTCTGCCATGAAATCCACTGGGTGACCTTGGGCAAGTCACATGCTGTCATGGCAAATCTTATCTGAACAAATCTTTCCAAGAAAACTCCAGGATAGGTTTGTCTTAGGATCGCCATAAGTCAGAAACGACTTGAAGGCACACAACAACAGCAACAAACAGAGGGTTCTTCTAGAACATGGCCACACAGCCCGAAAAAACCCACAAAAAAACTATGGATGTCGGCCATGAAAGCCTACGACTTCACAAACAGAGGGTTATTGAGGGGGTGGCTTCCTTCACACAAAGGGTAGCCCATGAGGGATGGGGAATGTGAAGCTCTCCTAGTGTTGTTATACTGCACCTCTCATCATCCCTCCCCCCAACATTGAAGTATCAGCCGGCTAGGGATGATATGAGTTACTCTCCAATATCTGGAATATCTTACCTGTTTCCCATGTGTAAAAAGAGGAAAAGGGCAAGGAGCAGTCTTGATGGAGGAGGAGGGCCAGATTCTGTTTCCAAGAAGTCTTCTTGGGGCCCACCTGCCAGTGGTGGATGGAGTGGTGGGACCACCCAAGATAGGGTAACCACCAAACTATGGTATTGTGAGGAAGGGAATTCCTTCAACAGAAGTACAGTTGTCCCTCCCTCCATTTTTGCACACTTGAAGTCTGTGACCCTCTCTTATCCATGAGGGATGAAAGGAGGGACATAAAATGGGGCACACGCCCGTGGCACGTGCCTGCTCACCCCCACGGGCACGTGCCTCCATTCAAGCCAATAGGGCTTGATTATTTGCATTTTCCTTTTTTCGCGGGCGTGGGTGGGTCCGGAACGGATCCCTGAAAAAAAAAGGAGGGGCAACTGTAGTTCCCAACCTTTGGGCTTACATTTGTTTTGGACTTCAGTTTCCAGAAGCCCCAGCCAACTGTCAGGAATTATGAGAGCAGAAGTCCAAATCATCTGGTGGACCAATGGTTGGGAACCATTGCTCTAAGGCAGGGGTAGGCAACCTAAGGCCCAGGGGCCGGATGCGGCCCCCCGAGGCCTTTGGACCGGCCCCAGGCCGGTCCTGCCGCTGCTGCCCCCCGCCCACCATGATGATATTGATTATTGTTGCTATTATTTGTTCTTGGGGTTTTCTTGGCAAAATCTTCAGAGGGGGTTTGCCATGGCTTTTCTGGGGCTGAGAGTGTGCATGCATATTTTTTAAAAATTATTTATTTATTTATTTATTTTTGGTGCTTCGGCCCTGCAATTGTTTGAGGGACAGCAACCCGGCCCTCAGCTCAAAAAGGTTGCCTACCTCTGCTCTAAGGAATCTCCAATTCTATACCAGGGGTCTATGCTCTACTGTTTAAAGATGCAAAAATATCCCTTACTAAAGGGAGGTGGTACATTCTCAGATTTTCTCCACCAACACTTACCCCCCAGTGATAGTTTACTTTTATTATCTTCTCCCACATATTTGTAAGCAAAGAGTTAACTAATATTCTATGAATCCCACTGTGGGAGAAAGGTGGGATATAAATCCTTGAAATGAATGAATGAATGAATGAATAAATAAATAAGAATTCTCTATGTGGTACTTACCCATTACTTCAAGGTAGTTTATGTCTTTGAGAGCCAGCGTGATGTAGTAGTTTGAGAGTTGGACTATGACTCTGGAGATCAGGATTTAATTCCGCGCTTGAGCATAAAAAACGCACTGGGTGGCCCTGGGCAAATCACACTCTCTCAACCTCAGAGGATGAAGAAACTTGCCAAGAAAACCCTATGATAGGGTCACCTTAGAGTTGCCATAAGTAAAAAATGACTTGGAGGCACAGAAGAAGAAGAAGAAGAAGAAGAAGAAGTAGAAGTAGTAGTAGTAGTTTATGCCTTTACTAAGAGAAGAGCCAAGCTTTTTGCTAGATCATCCCCCCTAAGACCTAGAATGGGTAGGATGGACTAGACATGGGAATATCCGGGTTCAAATGTCCATTCAACTCACAGAGTTTCCTTTTGTCAGTCACACACTCTCAACCAAATATAGTCCACAAGGTTGCTGTGAGGATGAAAATAGGATGAGGGAACAATGCATCACACCCTTAATGGTTCCTTAAATGGTTCCTTAAATACCCTTAATGTTTCTTTCAGCTGGTCCAAAGAGCTGCAGCCAGGCTGTTAACTGGAGCTTGCTACAGGGAGCACACAACTCCCTTGTTGCAACAGCTCCATTGGCTGCCAGTCCGTCTCCAGGCACAATTCAAAGTGCTGGTTTTGATCTATAAAGCCCTATACAGCTTGGGTCCAGGCTATGTGAAGGACTGTATTTCCCTGTACAAGCCCCCCAGAGTATTGAGATCACCTGGAGAGGCCCTGTTGGCGCAGTGGTTAAATGCCTGTCCTGCAGCCACTCACTCATAGACCACAAGGTTGTGAGTTCAATTCTAGCCAGGGCTCAGGCTAGACTCAGGCCTGCATCCTTCCGAGGTTTCTAAAATGAGTACCCAGCTGTTGGGGGGCAATGAGCTTACAGTTGTAAACCGCTTAGACATCCCATAGCACGGTATGAAGCGGTATATAAATAAAGCTGCTCTCTGTCCCACCAGCCTCTCAGGTGTGTTTGGTAGGAACAAGAGAGAGGGCCTTCTCAGTGGCTGCTCCCAAGCTTTGGACCTCCCTCCCTAGAGAGGCCAGGATGGCTCCATCCCTGCTGTCCTTCCAGCAGCAGATAAAGACATTCTTGGGCTGGCAGGCCTTTGCAAACTGATAGGACTGGGTTTTTAATGTTGTACAATATGAATTTTAATGGTTTTTATTTTAACGTTATATTTTAATTTATAACTGCTTTAACTCTTAAAATTGTTCAATTTTAAAAAATTTTTTATATTTATATATTTTAATATTGTTGTAATGTTTTTAAATTGTATTGTTTTATACATGTTGTTTGCCTCCTTGAGCCCCTATATTGGGAGAAAGGCAGGATATAAGAAAAGAAGAAGAAGGAGTAGGATGAGCACCCAAATGGGATAGTGTTTTGAGCATTGGACTACAACTCTGGAGGTCAAACAACAAGATATAAATGTAATAAATAAGGAAGGGGAAATAAAATGCATTATTTTTGTATAGTATTTTGTTATCCTGTATTGGTTCAGGACAAAGTAATACAAACAAATTAAAGGAGGCTGTTATAATAAACAGAGGTACTGCTGAAAACTGAAAACAAATGGCTTAATGAAAAGAATTAATGACTAGAAGGAATCAGATCTTCATAAGATAAGGAAAGATGCAATTATAGACAATGAGTTATATTAAATATTTGTAAATCAGGGCCGGAATCCTGTTGGGGATTTACAAATGTGTTAACACCATAGTTGTGGCCCTGTGCAATGATCCCCATTCCAATCCCCCAATCCCCACTTACTGGGAAGCAGCCATCACAATCAATGGGGAGGAGGGTCTATTTCCATCTACTGGGAAGTAGCAGATTGAGGGGTCATTCAGATGTCTTTTTTTTAGCAGAACGATGTGCATTCCATGCATTCCAGGTTTGCTATTCACACTATGGAACTACATCTCTGAGCATCTCTGCAAGTTCAGTTGTTCACATATGCCAGTACTTGAATAAACATGGAGTTGATGATGCAAATATATTCAAAATGTGTTCAAGGCATGCAGAGTGTAATCTCGGGTCTATCTGCATCGGATAGACACACTGCTGATGATATATATATATATATATATATATATATATATATATCCAAATAATCTTACCCCCTCCGTATTGATTATCCCAGGTTAGTTGGTTTTTCTTGGCAGCCCCCCCCAAAAAACAACAACAACTTGGGTACATTCGGGATGCATGTGAACAACAGGGATTCAACTCACATTCATTCTGGATTATTTTCACTGTGTGAATAATCCCAACTCCCATCTCCTCTCATAAGTGATCACCGGTATAAAAGGGAGGAGGAGGAGCCCATTGCAATTTCCCTTTATGCTGGGGTGGTAGGGCCATTAGTCAACTGCTTCCCAGTCATCAAGGGAGCAGACCTCCTCCCCAATGAATCGCAGTCTGGTAAATGGGGATTAGGGGACTTTCATAGAGGCCACATAGCCCCTAAACAAGGGAATGTGAATAGGAATGTGAATAAGAAACAACCACAGGTACTTAACTCTAGGTTACACATTTGTAACTTCCCAACAGGATTCTGGCCAATATTAATAGATGAAATGTTTGTATTTTCTATCCATGACATTTATTTATTTATTTATTTATTTATTTACTGGATGTATATCCTGCCTTTCTCCCCCCCCCAAAAAAATAGCTGTCCAATTTTCTCTGTCCCATATTTCATTTCTAAAATAAATAAGAGCCAGCATGGTGCAGTGGTTTGAGAGATGGATGAGGACTCCAGGACACCAGGGTTCGCGTCTGCACTTAGCCCTGGAATCCTACTGGTTGATCTTGATCAAGTCACACTCTCTCAGCCTTTGAGGAAGGCAATGGCAAACCCCCTCTGAATAAATCTTGCCAAGAAAATCCCAGGAGAAGTTTGCCATAGCTTAGAGTTGACTTGAAGGAGTGTAACGACAACAAATAAAATGTCTAAAAAGAATGTGGAGCCTCTTAGCTAGTATGGATTGCCAGGGTTCTAGGTTATGTGCAAGTACAACCATGCATGTAGAGTACACAACCGTGCTACAGTTAATGCAGCATCATCTCTTAACACTTTGAGTGTTCATGTGCATTATCTTCTTGAGGGAGCAGAGTGATGGAGGAATGGCTCAATGCTAGGGTAGATATGCAGCAAGGGGTGGCATGACTTGGTCCAGGTGGCATCACAAGGGTGACAGATGAAAACGCAGATTGTTCCAAGTGGTACAGCAAGACCATCGCAGGTATGGGATTCTATTTCAGATGGCAAAACATCTTGGCTCAGCACTGGTGGTGATGATGGGGGAACTGAATGCTTTAGAACAGGGGTAGGCAACCTTTTTGAGCTGGGGGCTGGGTTGCTGTCCCTCAGACAATTTGGGGGGCCAAAGCACCAAAAATAAATAAATAAATAAAAATAATTTTTTTTAAAAATTAAAAAATTAAAAATATATGCATGCACACTCTCTCAGCCCCAGAAAAGCCATGGCAAAACCCCTGTGGAGATTTTGCCAAGAAAACCCCAAGAACAAGTAATAACAACAATAATCAATATCATCATGGCGGGCGGCGGTGGCAGCAGGACCAGCCTGGGGCAGGTCCAAAGGCCTTGGGGGGCCGCATCCGGGCCCCGGGCCTTAGGTTGCCTACCCCTGCTTTAGAAGAAGCCATAGGACAGCTTTGGGCAGATTCATTCCCCTGTCATTCACCCTCAGAAGTTCTGGAAATGCCCTGAGCAGTTAAATCCACTCATTCCTCAGGACACAGAAATGAAAAGTGTGGGATGAGGTTGTCTGATCCCATTGTTTTCTTGTTGGTTAGCTTGTCAGTTATAAATAAACCTTCAGTGGTCAATGTGAGTGGCTAGCATAGCAGGGAAGCAGCCAAGTTTCATCTTTGTGACATGAGGGAAATGGTGGTAAAATATGCTGTTCTACAAACTGGAGCTGGGTTTTGTACCAGTTCATCCCGAAAGCCAAGAATCCAGCAGCTCTGGTCCTCCAGCAAGCTTCAAATGCATCCAGGCCACCTAACCCCGCACACAGCAATAGTTCACTCAATGGTAAAGCATCTCTCCTCCATCTTTGGAAGAGGATTAATTGGGACTGTCCATGACAAATTGGGATTGTTGGAGGATATGTTGTCAGTACAGCTGGTCCTCCACTTTTGTGGCTTTCACTTTTGCAAATTTGATTATTCATGGATTTAGTTAATATGTTATCTCTAGGAATCTCTAGATCCTCCAGTGTGACTCTGCCAGATGTTGGCCATAAAGTTCACAGAATCATAGAATCATAGAATTATAGAGTTGGAAGAGACTACAAGGGCCATCCAGTCCAACCCCCTGCCATGCAGGAACTCCCAATTAAAGCATCCCCGACAGATGGCCATCCAGCTTCTGCTTAAAGACCTCCAAGGAAGGAGACTCCACCACTCTCTGAGGGAGTGTCTTCCACTGTCGAACAGCTCTTACTGTCAGGAAGTTCCTCCTAATGTTGAGGTGGAATCTCTTTTCTTGCAGTTTGCACCCATTGTTCCGGGTCCTAGTCTCTGGAGCAGCAGAAAACAAGCTTGTTCCCTCCTCAATATGACATCCCTTCAAATATTTAAACACAGCTATCATATCACCTCTCAACCTTCTCTTCCCCAGGCTAAACATTCCCAGCTCCCTAAGTCGTTTCTCATAGGGCTTGGTTTCCAGACCCTTCACCATTTTAGTTGCCCTCCTTTGGACACGCTCCAGTTTCTCCACATCCTTTTTGAATTGAGGTGCCCAGAACTGGACACAGTATTCCAGGTGAGGCCTGACCAAAGCAGAATAGAGTGGCACTATTACTTCTCTTGATCTAGATACTATACTTCTATTGATGCAGCCTAAAATTGCATTGGCCTTTTTAGCTGCTGCATCACACTGTTGACTCATGTTCAACTTGTGGTCTACCTGGACTCCTAGATCCCTGGACTCCTGGACTCCTAGATCCAGGTTGAAAAGGAGCCTTTGTTGAGCACCCTTTGAGTTGCACTGAAGGACCCAGGGATTCCTAGAAAGGTGTTCTTTCAGATTAAAAAAAAACCCTTTGTTTTTTAATTTATGGTTATTTTTCCCATTTTCACAGGGATCCTTCATCCCTAACTCCAGCAACTGTGGAGGGCCCACTGTAATATCATTGCAGAGAGAAATAAGCTGTTTCTGCTAAATGTGGAAGGTCTGCAATTAATACAGAGATGAAGAACATTACTAGTGGAATGCACTACTGCTGGGAGAACTGGGAGAAACAGGCATAATCTGTGATCCTAATTTCAGAGCTGGCACCCACAGTCACAGATCCTGAGGCCCTACAGCTCCCAGGCCAGGGTGAAGACCCTACAGATGTTGTTGCAAATCCTAACAGAGCCACGCAGCATGGCCTATGGTCAGGGATGATGAGAGTTGGAATCCAGTAACATCCAGAAGACCACAGCTTCTCCATCTTTTCCCTAGGGACCTGCTACTCAAATTAGACTGGGGGGAAAAAAACCACCCTCAAGACCAATGTTGTAAAAATACAGGTTTATTCCCCACCATATGTCCACCCCCAGCCCTTTCACAGGACCTTTACCCTCCCCCCCAAAACTTTTCACACACACCCCTGCCCCCCGAGTGGTAGTGCCCTTCTTCTTCAGTTATGTGGGCACCATAGTCAGTTCTGTGTAGCTGATGTACATCACCTTAGGGAGGCCTGCAAAGACACAAAATGGAGAAGTGTTAGAGAGAGACAGGTAGGTGAAGGGATGAGGGTCACGCTGGGACCCAGAGTGGAAGACTGAGCTGAGCTGTGGAATCTGAGGGATGGGGAGAGGAGCTCTAGATGTCATTCTCAACCTTTGGTCCTCCAGAGATTTGGGACTTCTGCTCCCAGAATCATTGATCCTTGGCTACATTGGAGCTGAAGCCCAAAACACCTGGACTGGAAGAGCACAGCCCTAGCAATAGCCTGATTCATAAGCTGGTGTCTCTCATAGAGTCACCCTGGGAGTGGAGCCATCAAGAGTAGTGTGGCCAATTGGGATGAGGTATGGATTGAAGATGCTGCACCAGACACCGTTTGCCACCATTCTTATTTGGCAGGATTGTGGAGATTCTGTTTCAGACTTTTCTGGGCTACAATCCTCTGACTCTTCCAGGCATTATGGCCCACCAAAGTCAACTTTCCTAAGCTCTGCCCTGTTTTCAAACCATGGTGGTCATTCAAATCATAGTGGCCACATGCATAGCCTCTATGCAGAGGTACTGATAATTGCCTCTGCATGTGGCCACTATGATTACTAACTGCAAGGGGAGACAGTAGTTGTTATGATCCTCACCAGTGGCATCACTTTATAAGAAGAGAAGAAAGCCTTCAAAGACCCTGGGAGGCTTGGATGCCATTAATTTAAGGGGCAATATCTGAGATACTTTGAGAATTCATTCTTTACCCTTTTGTTGTCTTTAATGCTGCAGTGGTAAAAAGGTAGTGAAAAGGCAGATCCCACTCCTCTTCCCCCTACTCCCACACCTATTTATGGAAGAAGCACACTTCTGAATCTCCCAGGCTCTGAAAGGGAGTCTATTCTGACTCCCTTTCTCTTTCTCCTGCTTCCAGGCACAGACTTTTACTATTCAGGCAGGCCTCTGGCAACCGATCTTGCTTGGAAGCGGCTTCTAACTGGGTGGGTGCTATTTTTTTTCTAATTTTGGTACATTTAAAAATTGTGTTTTAAAGGTAGTCATTGGAATCCTGTATCATTTTTTATACAACATAACTTTACATACACTTAGCTAACTAGCAGAGGCTAAGGAACCCTGCTAGAGGATTGTGAAAATGTGTATCAACTTCTTGCCCCACAAAACAAAAATAAAAAGTTTTTTTGATGTGACACAAGGACATTCTCATCATGTTTTGGGGCCATTTTAGGCCCAAGAGGGGCCTTTGTTAAAAACAAGAAGTAAGCAGAAGTCACTTTTTCTTCACTTCTTGTTCAATTCACTTTTTTAAAAAAAGGCCACCAAAATGTGGTGGAAATGGCCCCCACAACCCTTAGAGAGCTTTTTGGGACAAAAAATTTTGTTTGATTTTTTTTTTTAGCAGGGCCCTCCTCTAACTTTGACCAAAATGAACTCTACAGTCCAGAAAGGTTATCTGGGTGAATTCTGGAGCAGATTTTTGGATGGGGAAGGCTTGGGTGTGTCCCCCATTTTGCCCACCCTGATATATAATTCTCATGTCCACCAGAAATATACCTTTAAATATTAGACCCTGGATCAACATAAGAAGGGAAAGCCCCAACCTTCATGTCCTATTAGTGGGGAAACAAGGCCTTTGACCAGCGATTTTTGAAAACAGGAATTCCTTGCTGGGTTAGCCCCAGGTACATCTCCTCTGGAATCTAAGTTCTTACATCTGGGCTGGATACATGTTCAAATAAATGACTGATCAAGTGGGATGGAAGAAAGCTGGATTCTTGCCTCTCTTTCATTGCATGCATATGATCAGGGACTGTAATCACATTGGTGCTGCTAGATGGAGAACTGAGGCCAGGGAGGATACTTCTGAATAAGTCAGTAGTTCCCAAGCTTTTCTATGCCCCACACCCCTAGGAAATGTTTGATTAATGTTTGTACCCCCTGCAAAAGTAGTATGACATTTGAAGATGTGAAAGTCTAATGTTTAATTTTTGAACTACAGATTGAACCATGTGCAATACTGTGGGTGAACAAACTGAAATTTTAAAAATAAGCTTTTAACTGAGCGCATAAAAGGTGAATTTAATTTGGATACTTAGATTCTAATTTATTCAGAAAAAAATGTAAACAGTAAAAACAATCCCAGTTGTGAACATAAAATTCAACGACTTCTTTGTTCCTGCTTTTCACTAATGATTTTGTCAAAAACATGGACTTTCTTGCTAACTGCAATCCGCAAGTCTGCCTGTGGCTTGCTGAGTGAAGACTTGCGACTCAAGGGCACAAGCCACTCTTTGTTGCACCCCATGTTGGGAACTGCAGGAATAAGAGAAGTCATCTTTCATATGCCTGAAAAGTGGAGTAGGGTCTAATGGGACAGAGTGAGAGAGGGAACGTGACGAGGCCAGGTTCCTGCACCTTGCCTTGTTTTCTACCCTTGCTTGGTCAGGCATACGCTCTTGGCTGTGATGCAGCACAAGGCGCTGGAGCTCTCGCCATCTGCTCTGGGACATTGTCGCCCACAGAGAGTGGCTATTAATATTCCAGAGATTCCTGCCCTCCCCCATAGAAACAGTCTTCCCCAGACTGTTTGCGGCTGCAGAGAACAGAATGGATCAAAGTGCATTCCTCTTCGGAGGATGGATAATGCCAGAATAAACCATTCCTTATTGAAGGATGGATAATGCCAGAAGATGCTTCTTTTCCTAGCTTCCAATAGCTCCCATTAATTTTAAGGGGGTGAAGTGTGGGGCCCAAGGCTACCTGCCTGTTTAATACTCTACCTTTTTACCACCAAAAAAAAAAAAAAGGGGGGGGGGTCAAGGCTAATAAATAAATAAAATAAAGATTAAAAACGTTTTAAATTAAAGCACAACATAAAAATGTAATGCCTTCTGCCCTGGATTCTCTTGTCCCCCTGAGGCCGGAAAGGTTGACAGAAAAGCACTCTACATGAGCTGTGAGACTATCTTTTTAATAATTGCAGCCCATGTTCCAAGTAGCAGGGCAAGATCTTGGGGCCTGGCCCTGAGCCTCCAGGTTTTGTGGGTGGGAGATGAAGGTGCAAATTCTCCAGTTTTGGGGGGCTCATCTGCAGGCAAGAGGAAAGAACTGTATGACAATCTTCTGGGATTGTGTCTATGGATTTACTTAGCTTCCTCCTTCCTTCTCAGTCTTTGTGGCACCAGGGCTCACCATACACTTTGCTCTGCAAAGACCTTCTGGCTAGGACTAAAGAGATTAAGGTCCACAACATACTGCAGAAATAACCCACTATAAGACCACTTTAATTGCCCTGGCTCAATGTTAGGGAATCCTGGGAATTGTAGTTTATTGTGGCACCAGAGCTCTCTGACAGAGAAGGTTAAGTATCTCACAAAACTACAGTTCCCAAAATTTGCCAGGATTGAGCCAAGGCAGTTAAAGCTGTCTCAAACTGGATTGTTTCTGCAGTGTGTTTTGGACCTAAGTTAAATGTTCCTTATACCATCTCCTTAAGTAGCCAAGAAAGAATAATCTCAGAAACAACAGTCCTTTTAGCTAAGATTTCTGTTTCAATTTCCAAAGAGGAAAATATGCTTTTTTTGGGTGTGTGTGTATATGTGAGTGAGTGAGTGAGTGTATATATGTGTGGGAAAGAATAACAAGTTGTGAATAAGTATAGTTTGTACTCAATGCAAAAACATTTAATGACATTGATAGGGGCTGTTCCTAGGTCTCAGGTTTATGCCTGGGACAATCCCCAACTGGCAACCCTAGGCCTGGGCCCAGGATCCCGTCCACTTTCTACCTGAGTCTTGGTGAAATTCAGGTCTACCTGGGGTAACTGGTGAGGAGAACCCCAACAATCATCTGGTCTTGTTTCATCAGAAGCCATAAGCAGTTGCTTTAGTTCTGTGAACCAAAAACATGAATCCCCATAACTGTGGTCCTCACAGAGCAACTCCTATGACCAGACTTTGGAAATTGCATCTTCAAGACTTTTTTGAGCTATCACAGGGTATTACTATCTAAGTCTGTAAAAAGCAGCGGGAATCTTGTCATTCCTTAATTCTTCCTTGCTCCCCATTTCTACCCCAATCTAAGGACGTTATCACATGGGGCCCAATCCAAACAAAATCCACACAAAATCCCGCTCGAAACCAGATTATTGGCCCATGTTTTCACACACCGTCACACAGAACCCAGACAGAAAGTGGACAGAAACGCGATATTTTGAAATTCGGTTTCTTGAGGAAATGCAATTGCGCGATGAGGGTGATTACACATTTACCGCAAATGTGATAACCAAATACGTATTGGGGAGCATTTCCCCGTCATTACCCATGGTTCCAGCGAGCATTCCTCTATCTGCGCATGTGCAAGAGGCTCATTTCTACTACATTTACGGGTTTTTTTCTCTTGTGTGTGGACGTTCAATACACTTACTGTTATTTCGCAATGAAGGTAATGACGTTTGTGGAAACAAGGTTTATTTCCCGTTTATTTTCGGGATGTCTCGTTTCCGCTTTATTTTCAGTTTCTAGGCCACGTGTGATAATGTCCTAAGCTAGCAATCAGCTTATCTCCATCCCTGACTAGCTATCTGCTCTTTCATATTATGGTCATACAGCAAGAGAAGCAAAGGGAGCTTTTCCCTATGTCTTCTGGGATCCCAAAGGATTCCCGTCATAACTGCAAACTTTAAATGCTACATCTGTTAGTGTAGGACCCAGGTGATAACTGATGGAGGTCCTTTTTTTAAATCAGTGAAGGAAAATTTCGATCAGTAGGGCTAATGTTTAAGAACACGCTAGGTGATATTTTGAGGCTCTTTTGCTTTAACATGTTAAAGATGGCCGTTTCTTCTAATGATGGGTAGCGGCTTTTATTTATTGAACTGCAAAGTATCCCATGTTCCAGTTTTGTGAGGTGCACATTCACTTACGGTACATTAAGCTGGAAGTAGGTCTCAGGGGCTAACCCCTTTTCTTCAGCCCTTAGTGCAAGAAGGAAGACTCTCAAGGTGACAGGGCTGCCTTGAAAAGTTTTGTGTATATATCTATTGTTGTTGTATGCCTTCAAGTCATTTCTGACTTATAGCAAACCTACCGTGGGGTTTCCTGGCATAATTTGTTCAGAGGAGGTTTGCCAGTGCAAGAGAGCATGTGTGTGTGTGTGTGTGTGACTTGCCTAAGGTCTCCTAGTGGGTTTCCATGGCCAAGTAGGGATTTGAACCCTGGTATCCAGAGTCATGGTCTGATGTTCAAACCACTACACTACACTACACTGGCTTTGTGTGTGTGTATATATAATCTTCATTTGTTAAGATTTGGTCGTACAGTTCACCCTCCATATCTACAGATTCTTTATCCACAGATTCAACCATCCATGGCTTGAAAATATTATACACAACTCTGGGCCTTTGCAGACTGCCAGAAATAGTGCAAATTGAGTCCACTTTAAATTGAGGCACTGCCCTGGCTCAGTGCTAGGGAATCATGGGAATTGTATTTTTTTTCTGGGACATTTGAGCCTTCTCTGTCAGAGAGCTCTGGTGCCACAATAAATTACAATTCCCATAATTCCCTAGCACTGAGCCAGGGCAGTGCCTCAATTTAAAGTGGACTCAATTTGCACTATTTCTGGCAGTCTGCAAAGGCCTTCTCTCTCTCTCCCCAAAAAGCAAACCTTGATTTTGCTATTTTATGTAAGGGACACCGTTTTACTACACTATTGTATTTAATGGGTCTTGAGCATCAGGGATTTTGGTATCCATGGAGAGTCCTGGAACTAAACCCCGGCAGACACCAAGGCCTTACCATTCTTTGAATGGCATAATCTGTGTAACTGTGTTTGATGCCTAGTATATTGTGCATCATGAAATGGTTGCCCTTTGTTATATTACCCAGACCCTCCCCCACATGATATCTCATGGGGTTGTCCTTAGGTCTCAGGTTTTTGTACTGAAATCTCAGGGTCTAGGGTAAGCTGGCAACCCTAGCTAAAAGGTAAATCACTGTATGCTGCTGTGAAACCTCTCCTTTCTACAAAGCCGCAAGGCACAGCGGTGATGTTGGGAGCAGTTATGGGGACTTTGTGGGTGCAGCAGAAGGGGAGGGACTAGAAGGTACTTACAGGGCAGGTGGAGGTCAGTAGGAGGCACGTTGGGTGGGTCATCAATGAGCAAATAAGATAGCGATACCTACTTTTTGGCTACTTACTGTCCGGCTTCTCATCTTTGCTCTCGCCATTCTGGGCACCCTTCTGCGAGAGTCTGGAGGAGGCATTGACGGCTGTGGCGGCTGCCTTGAAACTCCGTTTGCGCTTCTGGACATTCTGCTCTGGGTGGAATATGATAACGTAGACTTTGGGTACGTAGAGCATCCCCAGGGAAACTGAGGCGCTGAGGCTCATAGAGACGGTCAGTGTTGTTGTCTGAATGTAGATCTGAAGGAGGGGGTGGGAGGGGAAGAGAAAAATAACAACAGGTTGCTTGCCACCAAAGCAGGAAGAGGAGAGAACTTCATCTTCCCAAATCACTGGCTTGGGACCATTTGATACCAGAGCCTGGGAAAATTCTGTTTTGGACTACAAAATTCTGTTTTTGGACTGTTCCCAAAAATGTAACTTTTCCAAGCTGTGGTATTTACAACTAGAATGATGTAGTTATACACCTTAATGTGCCCTACATCAGGTGGGGGAGCAGTTGTCTTTGAGATCTCCATGCTATTTCAAAAAGCTCTGTGCCTAGAAAACCAGCATGTGCCAGGGAGGAAGATTGTGTCCTGAAAAAGACTCTTTATCTACAAACAGGAAGGTTTTTCAAGTAGAAACAATCAAACTGCCAACCTGAATCTGAAGTGGTACAGTCCATCTCAGACTGGTTCTGCCAACTATTCAAATGGACCCCATGCTGAAAACATAAAGGCGAAAGTTTGCCATGGAAACATTGGAAAGTTTGCCATGAGGTGGGTGTCTTCATTCCTGCCCTTAATCCTATGTGAAAACATCTCTTGCTTCTGTGGCACATCTAAGCAAGCCTGCAGCCCTCTGTGGAGTTTGGTTTGTCTAAGCCTGCTGGTTTTGACTGACTTAAATGTGCCAAACTTACTGATCAGACTGCCTTGGTGTCTCTGGAGTGGGTGAATCTTTAGCCCTTGATTTGTTTTGGACTACCTTTCCCACAATCCTGTACCGTTCTCCATCTGGGTTAGGCTGATGAAAGCTCTAAGCCAAAGCATCTGGAGAGTCAGCTGTTCCCTTTGCCCAATATATTCTCCAACTTTCTGATAGGTGAAACATGCTCTGCTCCAGGGGTGCACTAGGGGATGCCATAAAGGGTAGTGGTGACACTATGCCTCCCCAAATATCTGCAGAAATGGGCCGTGATGTTGGCCTGCATCTCTTTAAATGCTGAAGAGATTATGTGAGTAGGATGAGACTCAGTGGGAGAAGAAAGGAGAGCCTACAGGTTTTTTTAAAAAACAAATTTTAAACGTTAAAATTTTATTTTAATTTTTTTTTTAATTAAGGAAAACTACCCAGAGAAAGAGAAAGACATAGTGCAGTTCAGCAGCATCACTAGGAATAGCATCACCCTCAGTGTAATAACCTGCATTGACCTCCTCCCATACCACACCATACCTTTTTACTCATAAATCATAATTCCCGTATATCATTGAATGTAATGACAATAGTTATGACATCAACAATTACCAAAATGGAAATTATACCTTTATGTTACATTATTGTATGCACAGCCTAAATGTATTTACATGTATGTAGTTTCATGTAGTTGAAAATGGAAAAAGAATAAATTTAAATTTTTAATTTTTATTTTTTTTAAAAAATAGGTCTATCCTTTTTCCTTCCACTGAGTGTTGTCACACTCACAGCGCCTCTTTCACTGAGGTCCAGCATTTTAAAGGGATGCAGGCAAACGCCAAAGCCCATTTCTGCCAAAAGGCAGATGTTAGAGTATCACCTGGTGTGCTCCACATCCCTCACACCACCCTAGTGATGTCCCTGGTGCAGATCCACGTGAAGTAGCAGGCAGCAGACTAGACATGATCAGCCTGAGCCCTATCTACTCACTGCAACTAGTACAGCCCTATTGAACCAAAGGGATTTACATAAGTATTGACCCTCCATTCCTCAGTAGAATCAGTGGTTCTGCTCAAGCTGAGACTGCCAACTGGATGCCCACCATTACGTACAAAAGTGTTTAATAAAACTATGACCACTTCATCAAAGGAACACCAGTTGAGTCAGGTTCTTTAGTCCTTTCTTCACTGGTCATTTTGCTTTTCAAAATTACCCTCTCTGATAATTTGTTCTTCTCTGCCTTCCATCTGTGGGGTTTTAGATGTGTGTTCACAAAAGAACAGGAATCTTGTATGCCACAGGTGGGCTTTGGCTACTCTCTATGTAGCCTGCTATATACTCTCCAACTGTCTGTGTCTGGTAGGGATAATCCCAGTTAGTCCTCTGTCATTTCACTTTTTCTGCTATTTCAAAAATGTCCTAGTTTTACTCTTGTCCTCCCACTTTCCTCTTTTTGTCTTCAAGGTACTTCATTTACTGCAAAATAGTTTTAGGCAAGATGAGAGGAGGGAAAGGAATCTTGCCCTTCCCTGTAAGTGCAGGCAAAAGTAAACTGCTGCAGCCATTCCTAGCTTGTGTTTTCTCTCTCATTAATAAATTTTAGCATCTTGACCACACTCTGGTGCTGCTTGGCCACATGTGTCTTAGTTTTTAGCTGTGAAATGTTGAAGTGCCCTGCCCTGCCTCAAAAAGCCACTGATCTGCTCAAATGGAAGAATCCTCAGATTTAGGGTCGGTCCTACCATTAGATGAAGTGAGGTGGCTACTTCATACAGCAGGTGTGGGGCATCATGAAAAGGCAGCCAGTAGTTAGTTTTCTCCCCAATTGCTGTACTTATTTTGTTGTTAGGGATGAACAGAGCTTCTTGTGGAGTTTTAAGCCTCCAGGACCAAAATAATTTGATTCCTTTTAGACACAATCTACCTTGACTTGGGTGGATGAGGATGCCATTTGGTGCTCCACCTCAGGCAGCAAAATGTCTCATCCATTTCATTAAAACACACACCCATACCTATCAATTCTTCATATTTTGGATGTGTAATTTCTAGGTTGTTTTTGAGCCTCCTGGCAGAGTGGAGATTTGAGTCCCAAGTTTCCATGGAACAAATTAGATGCCCTGTTCAGCATCACATCAGCAATCCTATATTCCTCTGACGTGGCCCAAATATACAAATCCTTTTCTTTTATGGCAGAACTGGATGTTCTAAGAGACTGTGGAATGTCATAGTCCTATTTCTCTTCCTGGGAAGTTCTGATATGAAACGGAAAAGAACACGGAGGTGGGAAATGTTGTCATACTATTAAGTTCCTCACCTTTGCCACACTCAGGTTCAATTATTTGCTGTAACATTTTCAGAGGAAGTCAGCCAAGATGGTAAAAGATCTGGAAACAAAGCCTTTTGAGAGACGTGACATGAAGATCATCTTTAAATATCTGAAGGGATGCCATGTGGAAGATGGGGTGAGCTTGTTTTCTCCTGCTCCAGAGACTACAACATGAACCAATAGATTTCAAGAAAAAATCCCTATCCTTATCCCTGACCACTAGTTGAGCTGGCTGGAGCTGATGGGAGTTGGAGTCCAAGAGCAGTTAGCGGACCACTCTTGGTCCACTCCATTTCTTTTGCTTTTGTTAGTGAAGGCAGCATATTCTGCTGTCAAACAGCTCTTACTATCAGGAAGTTCTTCCTAATGTTGAGGTGGAATCCTTTTCCCCATAGTTTGAAACCATTGCTCCATCCTCAATATGACATCTCTTCAAATATTGAAACAGGGCTATCATATCACCTTTTAACCCTCTCTTCTAAACATACCCAGCTCCCTAAGCTGCTCCTCATAGGGCATGATTTCCAGATTTTTCACCGGTTTGGTCACCCTCTGGACACACTCCAGCTTCTCAACATCCTTTTTGAATGGTGGTGCCCAGAACTGGACACAGCCTGACCAAGCAGAATAGAGTGGCATTATTACTTCCCCCATTCTAGACACTATACTTTTATTGATGCAGCCTAGAATCACATTGGCCTTTTAAGCTGCTGCATCACACAGTTGATGCATGGAGCTTGTGTAGTGTTGGTGTAGCGTCTTTTTGCATGGGTCAGATACATGATGATTACGGGGCTGAAATGAGGCTCCCAGTATATGAGAGAAAGGGATATTTTGCTTTGTTTCCAGCCAGCAAACAACATTACAAGGAAAATCGCTGTTGTGAGAGAAGGTCTTTATAAAGCCTCTACTCATATGCTTCCATCTCCTGCCCACACAAACTGCTATCACATGTGGTGGTCAGTGTGGTGAGGAGATACAGGATTCTTGTAGCTTTTTCCCTGAGGGGAGATAAGCTATTCATGGACAGCAATACTGACTGGACAAAACAGCAAAAGGAGAAAGATATAAGGCTCTCCCTCCCCACTTTGAAATGGGCAGTCTACCAGAGCTATTTCTCAATTATTTAAAAGTCACACACTCAAAAAGTCATACACCATTACATATTACTCAATTCAGCCTTGGCCTGCCTTCCCTGTACCCCTGGTTCTCCCTATCCTGTTCTCTTCCCTTTACAACCTGTTTCTTGGCCAAGTCGCTCCCACCTTCTCCGCTGACTGTGCAGTGCCGAAGAAGATGGGCACAAAGGCCAGCCAGACGATGCAGGTTGTGTACATGGTGAAGCCAATGGGCTTGGCCTCGTTGAAGTTCTCGGGCACGCCGCGGGCCTTGATGGCATAGACGGTGCAGGTGACCATCAGGATGATACTATAGCTGAGGCAAGAGATGATGGAGAGGTCGGACATGTCACACTTCAGCACCCCTTGGGCGAACTCGGGGTTGGGTGTACGCTGCTCTTCATAGTCAATAATGCTGTGCGGAGGTGCAACCCCCAGCCAAATGATCACGGCCACAATTTGCACTGACATGAGGCTGAAAGTGATGACCAGCTGTGAAGTGGGGCTGATGAATTTGGGTGGAGTCACAGACTTCTTGCCTTGCTCAAAGATGCGGTAGATGCGGTTGGTTTTGGTCAACAAAGCTGAGTAGCTAATGGCCATGCCCAAGCCTAAGAAGAGGCGCCGCAAGGCACAGACGGCCACCCCAGGCTCAGCGATCATCAGAAAAGTGATGGAGTAGATGAGGAAAATCCCCGTGAGGAGGACGTAGCTCAGCTCACGGCCCGAGGCTCGAACGATGGGTGTATCGTTGAACCGGATGAAGGTGATGACAATGAAGGTGGTGCCGAGGATGCCCAGAATGGCCAAGAAAATGGGCAACACAGCCCAGGGGGAGCTCCACTCCAGCTTTACAATGGGTGTTGGTCGGCAGGCTGTGCGGTTGAGGTTGGGCCTCATGTCAAAGGGACACATCTCACAGGTGAACTCATCCAGTTGGTATTGGTAACCATCACACAGCTCACAGTGCCAGCAGCAAGGCACTCCCTTCACCATCTTCTTTCTCTCGCCTGGATTGCAAGGAAGACTGCACACTGAAGAGGGGATTTCCTTCTGGCCCCCTGACCACTGCATTTCCTCAATCTAAGGG
Organism: Phrynosoma blainvillii; assembly: GCA_026167975.1. Classification (NCBI taxonomy): domain Eukaryota; kingdom Metazoa; phylum Chordata; class Lepidosauria; order Squamata; family Phrynosomatidae; genus Phrynosoma; species Phrynosoma blainvillii. The sequence continues at coordinate 183,942,654 of JANUYF010000002.1, forward strand.
AAATAAGAGAACAAACCCCATAGACATGGTTTTCATAGGGATCTCAATGGTTTTTGGAAGGTTATCAGGGGTTCAAAAATGAGAAGACTAATACTGACAGACCAATTTCCCTGAAATACAGCTTGTCCCTTGGGACTCATCTTCCCTTGCAATGTACAGCCTCAAGGGAATCTTGCACAGGGTCTAGGCCAGGCTCTCCATTCACCTGGGCTGGCAAGGAGGCCTTAATCTGCTTGGCTGTCAGCTTGAATTGAGGCTATCCTAGAATATGATCCAGAATCCTTTGCAAAACACAAGGTTCCATGGCAGATTCCAAAAGGGAATCCTTAGAAGAGAGGACATACATCACTGTGGCTTAAAATGTGCCATAAATCAGGGGTGGATGCTTGAGGATGGTATAGCTACCCCATTTCCCCCTTCCCCTGTGGGTTTTGTAAAAAAAATCTATTTGCAGTTTAAACAAAGTGTGTATGTTTGTTTGGGGTGGCATAACATGATTAAACAGAGAGCTGCATCTGCAGGAGGCCTCTGAAGACACAGCCCCCAGGAGACCACACAAAGGTCCCTTGCAGGTCAGCTATGGTCCATGTGCTGTTGCTCAATTCCCACCTTTGCCTTAAAGGTACAGCATTTGAAAAACCCTACTGCAAATATTCAGAGGAGAAGACTTTGTAGTTTTGAAAAAGCTATGGTTCTGTGGGTACAATTTGTTTTTATTTTTCACATTTGTAGCCCCCTATTTGCGAGCCTTTGTTAGCTGGGCAGTGATATATCAATACCTTAATTAGACAGATAGATAGATAGATAGATAGATAGATAGAGTCTTTATTACATGCCTGGGAGGCAGGTGAGGCTGGAAGAGTGATTGGCTCAAAGTCACTGTGGCTGCATCCACACTACAGAAATAATTAAATAAGAGCTATGGTGCCACAACAAACTACAATTCCCAGAATTCCATAGCACTGAGCCATGGTAGTTAAAGTGGTGTCGAGCTAGATTATTTCTGCAGTCCGGATGCTACATCAGTAACCTTTACAGCTGATTTGAAGCTAACTTTATTTATTTATTTTTATTATTTATTATTTTATTGTATCATTTGTATGCCACCTTGCTCACAGAAAGAATCCAAGGTGGCTCACAGATAAAAACATTTTTTTTAAAACAATAACAATAAAATTTAAAATTTTTAAAATCATCTAAGAACAGAATAAAATCACATAAAATATACAAAAGTTAAAAGCATGACCTACTCCTTAAAAACCATCCTATGATTATATATCAAACACTTGTGCTTTCCAAATGAATTTTATCCACTGCAGCATGCCAGCTCTGGTACATCATATATATCCTTTCTTTTACACCTTTATGGCTGGCTATAGCACTATACATGTCATCTCTTGGGCATGAGTGACATCGTAGGCCCAGTCGTACAGTTGCCTGTATCACAGGCAATCACATTTTTCTAGTGATGGCTGGTAGCTTCCACATCAGCAAGGCAATGAAAAGATTTTGGGTTTTGGCCTGAAATTGAAAAGAGCTGTCCATGGTGCTGAACCTTTTGTTATGATATGGCCCAGCACCTTAGATATTTCCTTTGAAACAGGGGTAGGAAACTTTGAAATGCTAAGGAGCCACAATAGCTCCCCAGGAGAATTTGGAGGACCACATACCCCACAAAAAACTTTTTTGGCCCCCTAATGCCCTCTAGGGAGGTTGGGGTTTTTCAATATGTTTATGCCCTGGGTACCACAAAAACAGTCCTTGGAGGGTGGTATAGGGCTCTTGGCTTGCACTCCTGTATTAAAGACTACAACATGGGACCTACCAGCCACTACTGCTTTCCTGGCAAGACTCAGTTCCAGCCTTTGTACTTGAACACCCAGAATCTTCCAGCCAGCAGGGTCTGTGGTTTAACCACCATGGTTATTTAAATATGTGCTTTTTTATTGCATTTCACTCCATTGAGGGATGAGAGAGAATGTGGCATATTATCATCCCGTGTAGCTGGCTGTTTTCATGTTAAGCTTCTCATAAAAGGATCTTACATAATTAATGTTAATAACCACCAATATGTTATATAATCTTTGCCCATGTTGACCTCTATCTGGGTTGCGTCCAGTGAACATGCCCCCACCTAGTTCAACGGCTATGGAAGGCTTAGGGAAAGGGGGCTTGTATTCGGCTTGTAGTTTTTTTTATTTTGATAGACAAAGTTACCCTTGATAAAACATTAAAACCCCCCAAAACAAAACATGTTAAATACTATCAATCTGTGCTGCTGCCATTGACCCACTCTCCTCTTTTCTTACAGTTGTGTTTGAAACCCCATTTTAATGATTTAACATAGAAAAAATCCTGGGAGCTTGGCTGTAAAGCACAGTCACAGTGTGGCTATGAGGTCAGAATACTTTGGGATAGTAATCCCTTTTGATGGTAATCAAGAAATTGCATCCAGAGGCAGCATGCCAGCTAAGGTCCATTGTGGAAGAATAAATACACTTGTCATCCAACAGTATTTTGCTGTTTTGGACACAATGAGAGTGGGGGGTGTCAGTTTTATAGTTTTTGTTGTTGTTGCATGCCTTCATGTCATTTGCAACTTATGGCAACCCAAAGTCAATCCTATCATGGGGTTTTCTTGGCAAGATTTGTTCAGAGGACGTTTGCCATTGCTTTGTCATTATAGTTTATTTTGTCATTCCTTGGGAAAGGTATTTTTATGGACTACAACTTGCAGAATCCCTTCAAGCAGCATGGCCATTGGGAGAGCAACTCTGGGAATTGTAGGCCAAAAAAGTAATTTTCCCATGCTCTGTATGAGCTTTCTCTTCACCAAGATATCTCATGTACATCAAATGCCTCCAGCTGAAAGGGAGCTGTGCGGCACAAAGGTTTGGTAGGCTGAAGTTAATATCACACTACACTGTTATAGCACTATTATTAAACTTTTAACTGCTGGAGAATTCTGGGGTTTGTAGTTTAGTGAGGCCTAAGAGCTCTCTGGCTGAGAATTCTAAATACCCTTCCCTAAACTGCAAATCCCAGGATTCCACAGGAGGCAGTCATAGCAGTTATATTGAAATAATAGTGCTATAACAGTGTTGTGTGGTCTTGCCAAGAGGGTGAACCCCGCCTTAGTATTCTCCTACACACCAAAGGGAGGGCCTTCCACAACCTTTACTGAGGACTCAAACATGCTGAAAGTTGACGATCTGAAAGCAAGCAAGATGGTGGGAGAGAAATCTCAGGTAGGCCTTCCTGCCAAATTCCCACCCCATTTCTGGTCCGCACAGCAACTTCTAAGTCTGTGCTTTGTCACTCACATTCAGGCGCAGGTATTCTGTCCACTGCCCAATGGCCTTGTACCCTGGGACCGTGGTGTTTGTCAATTGATACTGGAAAATGTCGTAGCGGCCAGGTGCATCTCCATTTTCGTTGAACATCACAGGTGTTCCAGCACTGCCTGTAGGAAGGGAAGAGTTACAAATGGGATGCTGATACTTTTTTGGATCCATGGAGGATAAGGCTATCACTGGCTACCAGTCAGGAGGGCTATAGGCAACTTCTGGAATCCAGCTACTGCCCTTGTACCCTCTTCGGAGAAATTCCCAAAGTGTCTGGTTGTTCACTATGGAAAATAGGATGCTCAACCAGGCAAGCATTTGATCATGTCCAGCAGGGCTTCTCCTATGTTACTGTTTCAGGATGAAATGGTTGTTGACTGGGGTATGGTGCATCCCTTATTATAACGGATGTCCCTTATTTAATGTCCCTTATAGGGTTGGCAAGCGGCTATTAGTATAAGGCATATCCTCTATTTGAGGGTCCAAACTTTTTTCCTTTTACATAGCACAAAATTGCAAAAATTCTTGTATTTGGGGGTGTGCACCCTTTATAAAGATTGAAATGTATGCATCATGTAATGTATGAGTGTGGAAAATATGTTAATTTTACAGAGAAATACATGGATAGGTTAACAGAAATCAATATTTTCATTATGCATTTAGGCAGAACTTGTTAATAACTGCTTCCTGACTGTCAGCTGTGCATTTCATGAATTTCAAGGGTCCCTTATTGCTGTTTTAAAAAACTGATAACACTAGCTGAGGGAAAAGCCCATCTCTGAACGCTCCCCAGTAACAAAAACACCTTCATCTGCAAATAAAATGAGCCTGCCAGGAGCACAATTTCAGACTATCATTGTGCCCCATGCTAGTTTTGTAGATGCCAAGAGCTGGAGTATTCTTGCATTCAGATATGCAACTACAGCTTTCTCCTGGTAATCTAAAGATGCAAAGCAGGGCTGGGTAACTTATACTCCTTCATCTACAATTGGACTGCAACTCCCATCAGCCCTAGCCAGCCCAACCAATGGTAAAGGATGGTCAAAGTCGTAATCCAACATCACTTGAGGACCAACAGTTGTGTGCTTCTGAAACAAGAATCTGGAAAAATCTTTGCAACCATTATGAGCCCTCCTCTGAACCACAACAGATAGCTGAGTACTGTTGAGCTCTATCTGTCTCCCTATTCCAACTATAGCTTTAGACTAGGATGTTATCATAGTTTACTTCATTTCCAATGCAAATACTTGGAAAACTACCCTTTGTATTTCATACTGAGTGAAGCAACCCAATACTTCTACAGCCAAATAGAGTCTGCTAGTCTTACCATTGAAATTGACCGCGAGGATGTAGTTTAGCAAGGTACGGCCATGAATGGGATCCATCTTGTCACACACCCCAATGTGGCCTGGACAGAGATCTAGGTGCATGTTGTGCAAGGCATAGGCCATGGCATAGACAGCATCAATGACAAACTGAACCTTTCCCTCCTGTTCATATGTAGAATCTCGTCCAATCCGCTCATCTCCTGTGTGTTGGTATGGAAGAGTGGGCAAGGAGAGAAAGAGGTGTGGAGTCAAAACCAGTGCGGGAAACTGTCTCTCATAGTTTTTATTACTTTTGCACAGGAAAAAAAAATCTCCCCATAATGTTTTTTTATGATATGGCACCACACTTGTAGAGTTATCTCCTGGTACAAAATCTTGCATTTGTGATTTTGTTTGTTTCTTGTTGTTATACCTTCAAGCCAACATAATTGGAGCTTTTGGGCAAGATTTCTTCAGAGGAGGTTTGTGTCACTGTCTTCCTCTAAGGCCGAAAGTGTGACTTGCCTAAGGTAGGGTTGCCACAATTCTCTTTCACAAAACCAGGACAAAAATATACGGGACTGGATTGGGTGGCTTATCGACATCCCCCTTCAAACATCCAATCACTTCCACTTTCTCACTCACACCTACCACATTTTGACATTTAACATTGTTTTATTGCATATTTCAGTTGTTGTTGTTGTTTATTTATATATTGCTATCAATTTACATTCTGGGATTTGTAGTCTGCTGTGGTACCAGAACTCTCTGACAGAGGCTAATAGTTCACAAAACTATAAATCCCAGACTTCCATAGCATTGAGCCATGGCAGTTAAAGCAGTATCAAACTGTGTTATTTCTGCAATGCAAATTAAACCTATGTCTCTGAATTCTAGCCACATGGTAGGGAACTTAGCAAACAGGTTTCCTTTTCACTCTTATGGAGGGAGTGGAAAGAAACTTCCAAGCGACCCCTTCCTATTCTGGAAGTAGTATTACCACACATTACCCAGACACAACACAAGCCCTCCTCTGCTCAGAGTCTCCACTTGCCTCCTTTCATTTCCCTTCCTGCCTTCTGGCATGCTTGCATAGTACCACCCAGAACTTCAAGGGTAGGATAATGAGTCTTCTCAGGAGGTTTCAAGCCTGTCTTCAACCAGCTCAGCCAACCAGGACATTTTTTAGAGCTTTCAATTTGGGATTTTCCTGGTTTTCTGGGACAATTGGCAAGCCTAGCCTAAGGTCACCCAGTTGGTCACCCTCAGAAACCACAGCATTGGAATATGAAGGGAAAGTCTCTTACCAGCCACTGTGGCTCATGCATGATGGAGCTGTGTCTGGCTGATCTCTTTTCCGCAGCTGGAACATGGAAGGAATTGCTTTAACCAGCACTCAAACCATCATATGATGCTACCTCCTTGTGACTTTGATCTTGCCTTTAATAAGCTAAGCAACATGCTTTATCCTCAGTCACCAATACCATCACCATCACTATCATTATGCTATTTTTGGTTCCCTTCAGCATTTTTGCCTCAGCATTATTGCCTCAACTAAAAGTCATTCCTTAGCCATTCCTTGGTCATCCCATGTGAACTCATTTGGCCATTAGCACCACCATGAGAATTCATGCGTACACCTTTTGCCAGCAGCTTTTATGCCTTTGGATTGGTTAATTGCTTCAATAATACTTGGCCAAAGGGGATGTCTGTGCTTTTACTGTATAGCATATTTCAGTGCTTGGACAATATGTACAGCTGGTCTTGTGTTAGCCACTGCACTTGGCTCAATGTTTGGAATACTATACTCTGTACATGTCCTGGTTAGTGTAGTCTAAACATCTTGCCTACGCAATGTTATGTATAAATTCATTGGTTTCCCTTGCCTGTCAATAATATATTCCCATAGTTATTCACTTGCCTTTCTAAATAAAGTCCAAATTCTTTCATCTGGCATTGGGTACTAAATCCAATCTTTGTTACCTATTACGATTTTAGTGTTGTGTCTAAAGCTCTGGTTCAGAGGGTGACATTTGGCCCTTGGTACTCAGAACTTAGAAGAATTTGGAATAGGAATTGCCCATACCCAGGATGAGTAGACCCAGAGGGACAATCTACCATTTTGTGGCCCTGTGTGGCAATAAGTTGCCAGAAGACTTAAGTCAAGAGGGTACGGCTGAACATTGTGGCATCACACTGGTCCTTGTTTTTTATAACACCTCCTCAGAGAGACTTGTCTTGTCTCTATATCGCTACCCTTTAGATACCAAGTCATGATTTTTTCTTTTTCTTTTGTAGGTTATTAAAATCAACTGTTGTTTTAATTTTGCTGGTTGTTTCATTGTTCAACACTACTGTTAAGAATTGCTTTCCTAATTGTTTCCCTGTTAATTGTGTGTGCATGTGTGTACATGTTTAATGCTATTTTGGAAATCATCAGGGAGACTATAGTTTGTAATAAAATAACAGATTATGATTAACAACAACAACAACAGCAACAACAATAGATGATTAACATAATTTGTCCAAAGTACTTGTTAAGTTAACCATGCCGTAGGAAGAGGAGCAATAGGGCATTCTAGTGTAATAGTTCTGCAGAGCACTCTGCAGGACTCTTTCAGGTTTCCAAAACAGAGGAAGGCAGGCAAACATAAACATTAATGTGGGACTGTGTAAAGCAGGGGTCCCCGGACTTTTTGATCCGGGGGCCGGCTCGCTGGCCCCCAGATCTTCTGAGGGGCCGGAGGTGCATGCGCATGCACACGACTCCGGGCGCCATTTTGGAAGACAAAATGGCGTCCGAGTAGTGTGCATGCACGCGTGACGCGGGGCACCATTTTGTCTTCCAAAATGGCACCTGGAGTCATGCGCATGCGCATGCAATGCCACACGCATGCGCACAACTCCAGACGCCATTTTGGAAGCCAAAATGGCATCCGGCGGCGAGTGTGAGCGGCGGTGGGGGAGGCAGCAGGGGCGGTGGCGGTAGGCCGGTAGGAAGGTCTCGGCGAGCCGGGTCCGGCCTGCAGGCCATAGTTTGGGGACTCCTGGTGTAAAGCAATAAATGGCCTCAGTGAGGCCAACAGTAATAGGGATTGTGACTGGAGTGGCTCGTCGTTCTTCTTAGTGGTCTCTGTGAATCACACAAATGGGTTATTCTGCGCCTACGCAGTTAGCTTCAGAAACTTCTGGAATCACTAGGGAAACTTTTTTGGTGGTAGTTCTGCCTACCCTCTATATAAACCTGGCATTTTCCCACTCTTTTTCAGTTCCTTTCCTCCACTGCGTAGCAGCTTAGAAGAAACTTCACTTGCTTAGAATCACTCTTTCTATTACATTTGGATTTTGAACTCATATTTCAGATTTTGACTACTCTTTTGGATCTCAGACTTAGTGATAGATGCAAATCGATCGACCCGGACTGTCTGACTTCCAATTTGCTTCACGGATAGAGAGACCTTCTAACGGTTGGAAATAGCCACTCGGTTTACAACCTTCAAATGGTGTTACAAATGTGGTGGGAAGATCCCTGGGCAAGACCTGCACAAGACATGCCTCTTGTATCTTGATGAGAGTCACAATATCCAATCTTGTGCCCTCTGTAAATCCATGATCCTGCAGGCCTGTAAGAACCGGGACTCGAGACTCAAAGCTGCCCTTTATGAGCAGGCCCTATGCCCGGCCTCAGCTCCTGGGCTCCAGGCCACTGTTACGTTTCCCATGTCGGACCCCGATATGTCTCAGGGTAGGGAGAAAGAGAAGGAGGCATCGAAGGACAAACCTTCAAAAAAGGACAAGCCCCAAAAGGATGAGAAATCTGACTGGGACTGGAGTTCTAATGACTCCAAATCCAAGAATGCCTCGAAGTGTAAGCATTCTGAGAGCAAGGATTCTTCCCCTGGATGAAAGGTCTTCTGATCCTTCATCTTGTTAAGGGCACGTTCTGACTCCTTGCACCACTCTGAGAAATCAGATTCCCATGGAAGGGCCAGGTCATCCAAGACCCTGTCTGCAGCTCTCAGGGTGGACCACAATCAGGTTTGAATGGACTTGCCTGTGACTTCCCTTGGACAGGAGAGTCCCCAAGGCTCACTCCGGTTCATACACGTTGATCTGAAATCTGAGTTGGAAGGAGGGATTGTTGATACTGACCTCCCAGTCCTGACTCTGAATCCGGAGTGCTCAGCTTTGTTTTAGCTTGATTGGGATCAATGCCCTGCAACTCCTCAGCCTTGGGGTTGAGTAGCTCTCAATACAACTACATAGGGCTAATTCAGGAAGAGGAACCGCAACACCCTACTGACCATCTTGTTCAGGCCTACCTTGACCTGATTTATAATAGTGAGACTGAAAACTATTTCATGCCCATCGATCCCAAACATCTTAGATGGCGAACGGTTCATCAAATGTCTCCTTCTCCAACACACCCTACACCTTGACCCATCACAACCCAGGCTCAGGTCATCCAGGCTTTCACCCTGACACCTCCTGCCATACCGGTGCAGCATGAATCCTTAAAGGACAAGCCTCTGCCAACAACTCCACAGGGCTCTCCACAAACATCATGCTCCTCCTCTGCTGATTCAGATGTTGCAAGGCCCCATTCTCCACAGTCTTTGGTCATACATGATCCAGCCTCTCCCACTGATGATGTCAAATCCTTCACCAAATAGGTGGTGAGAATGGCCAACATTCTGGAGATCGAGGTCACCCATACAGATGAGGACTTGCTGGACTCTATCCATGGAAAGGTGCCAATTCCTGCCTTTATCGGTTGATGTTTCGGCGAAGAAGTTCTATGCAGCTTCAGTATTGGACCTCAAGGTTGCGAATACTTTGCTTGCATGCTTGTATTGTTGTTAATAAAATGCAACTTGTTTGAACTGTACGACTGGTGTCATGACACTCCCTTCTCCACTGATCGAAGTTTATCAGTCTAACCCATTTGTGTAATTCGCAGAGACCACGAAGAAGAAGGATAGGTTGCTTACCTGTAACAGTATTTCTTCAAGTGGTCATCTGTGAATTCACACAAATCCTGCCCAACCTCCCCTCAGTCATGTCCTGCTCACTTTATTTATTTTCTATCGCTGCTATGGAGTTAAGAAAGAGTGGGAAGACGATGGAGTATTATTATTATTATTATTATTATTATTACTACTACGTATTTATACCTCGCTCTTCAGCCAAAAGGCTATCAGAGCGGCTTACAAATGGATTAATTACACGGTTCCCTGCCCTCAGGCTTACAATCTAAAAAGACAAGACACAAAAGGAGAAGGGAATGGTGGTGGGGATAGAGGATAGGCAGAGCTACCGCCAAAAAGTCTTCCCTAGCGATTCCAGAAGTTTTTGAAGCTAACTACGCAGCCACAAAATAACTCATTTGTGTGAATTCACAGATGACCACTCAAAGAACTACAGTTACAGGTAAGCAACCTGTCCTTTCAAGGAAGAAATGCTTGAGGCTCTCATTGTGCTACTGGTTTGTGATGTTTCCTATATTTTAATTATTTTTCATTAAATTTTTTGTAGTGGAGATGTGTAGCCTGCAACATCTCACAGATAAAAACTGGGACACATGTAGCCAAGCAACATCAAAGTGTGGACAAGATAGGAAGAGTTACTAATGAGGAACAACCCACAAGTTTCCAGAGGCCACAGCAGTTTGCAAGATGCTACTCTCCTCCTTTCCCCTCTGCTGAGTTGAGTGAAAACTATTTTTGCACTTTGAACTCAGTTTCCAGCAACTGAAGTTAGCTGAAGACAAAGGGAACAGTGGGAGGAGGAGAGAAAAACTGGGACATTTTAAAAGCAGCTGAAAAAGTGGGATGGCAGGGGATTAATCAGGACTGTCTTTGACAAATTGGGACAGTTGAGGGTATGTATATGAGAGACATAAATCTTGCATAAAAGCCTATTGAAATTCCTGAAAAAAATCATTTTAAAAATAACTTTAGTACAAAGGTGGGCATATACCCCAGGCTGTTGGGAGTATTTTTGACAAATCCTAACTCTTGGAAAGCTACACCATTGGTGGCATCTGGAAGAGATGTTTCCCATGATTGGAAGTTACTTCCAGACACTTTTTGACTTTACTTTTTTGTTATTTTAATGATGGTGTGGAAAGTATTTGTGAGCCAAAATGCACCTGATAGAGTCTATGTTCAGCTGAAAATATGTGTTAAAGGTATTTGAAAATAAAAAATAAAAATACATCATTGGAGATCTTGGAGGCCAGCAGCTGCATGGAGCCTCTTAAGAGCCACATGAAGCCTGTGGGCCATAAAATTCTCATTCTTGTTTTGTGGTAACTAGAAAATGTTGCTTATTGCCCTGTAACAAAACTTCCCCCCACACCTTGCATTTCTCCCTTTAAAAAAAAAAGTGCAATCACTGCAGGTAACCACACTGCTCTTAAGTTATTATTTCCAAGTTCTGATATAAATTTTGTCCTAGTGGCTTTGTTGTTGTTGTTGTTATGTGCCTTCAAGTTATTTCTGACTTATGGTGACCCTAAGGTGCATCTATCATGGGGTTTTCTTGGCAAGACTTGGTCAGAGTTTGCCATTGCCTTCCTCTGGGGCTGAATGAATGTGACTTGCCCAAGATCAGTGGGTTTCTATGGCCGAGTGGGAATTTGAACCCTGGTCTCCAGAGTCCTAGTTCAACACTCAAACCAGTGACTAAACCATGTAGCTACCCAATCATAAAGTCACAGCATCAAGTTTTAAATGAGGATTGTTTACACCTTGGGGTCAAGAAGAAAGCTATGCATTCAGAAAGCTGTGAAAATGGAAGCTGCAGTTCTGGCTGTCATGACATGTAGCTACAGACACATCCTTTAATTCCTATGAAGTATGTGTGTTATTTGGGGAGAGAACATCTGTCCCCATTTCCAAGATGTTTTGGAGTTCAGATCCCAGAAACCCCTAACATTGCCAGTGGTAGGGGATTGTGGGAGTTGTAGTCAAAAATACATCACAACCAAAAACAGCCCATCTCTGATATAAGAGTCACCTTTGCCGAGTATAAACTGCCTCCAGGTAAGCAGTCAGGGAAGTTTTAGAAAAGCCCTACCTTATTCCACTCCTTTAAAACATATTAATAGCTAACATAGGTATGTGTGAGCAGAGGGGCTAGTACAATTTTGTTGTTGGCTACTGATTTCTGTTGGGAGTTCTATGCCATGATGCCTTAAAATATGAACATATGGATATTTAAAAGGGAAAAAATATAGATTTGGGCAGAAGATCCAGCCTGAATGATAAATCTCAGTAGCTGCTGGATGCTGGCTGAAACAAATTCACTATCAGTTTGTTAGGCAAAACACTGAGAGGCAAGAAACTTGATCAGGAGTGACCACGGACAAAACTGGGGTCTTTTGTGATATGCCCATGAAAATCCAAGGGAAACAACTAAATTTAAATTTGGTCAACTAAGGATATGTGGCACTACCAAACACAGCAAGGAGGAGGGTGAATTTGGGGGCTCCAGGCAAAAGCTAAGCCTGGAAAGATGCAAGTGACTCTTTCTTCTATCATCCGGTAGAAGGGAGGGACATGGAAGTCTAATCTCCTTCATTTCCCGTGGAGCTGTGAAATGAACCCAGACCTTGCAGCTCCCTGATAACGCCTTCTCCTACCACTTCCCCAAATTGGGGATTAAAACACAGCTGGGGAATGAGGCTGGCCCACAATATTTTTCTGTCTGAAGCAATGAACATGGGACCACTCCCCTATCCCCCATCTCAATTCTCTGTACAAAAGCCAACTAAGACATGCAGCCCATCCTTATTTCAACAGCAGCAGTGCTAAAACTGAGAGCAGCAGGGTATTTTAGTAGGTCCAGGAAAGGTGACCTGCCATAGACAGCTCTGTTATTTCCTAAATCCATATATATAATCTCTGCCTTCCCGCTACCTAATGCAGGGGTGGGGAAAGTGGGGGCTGTTTTTTTGGGGGTTTTTTTTGCCCCTCACCTTTTCTAGGCTTCCTAAGCTGTCCCTTTATTGCTCCTTCCAAGGCTGAATTGCTTTTCTTGGAAACCTCCATGCATGGCAGAGCATCTTTAAAATTGGTTGCAGGGGCTGGTACACAATTTAACGTAAAAGCCACCTATTTTTCAAAACCAGCCATTTCCATTTCAAAACACTCCAGCTGTCCTGATTAGGCAGGGATGATTTGTCCCAATTAATCCTGTGCTGTCCCACTTTTTCAGCTGCTTTTAAAATGTCCAAGTTTCTCCCACCCACCCCCTTTGCCCTCAGCATACTTCAATTGCTGCAAACTGAATTTAAAGTACCCAACTACTTTGCACTCAGTTAACTCAGCAGGGGCAGGGGAGAGGGCAAAATGTTGCCCTTCCTAGTAGGCTCAACCAAAAGCCAACTGCTGCAGCTTTTCCTAGCTTGTCTGTTCTTCATTAATGGCTTTTGCCATCTTGGACATATTCTGATATTACTTGGCCACCCGCATCCTGGTTTTCATCTGTGAAACATTGAAGGATATGGTGTATGTTTTACATTTTTGGTCATCAGCAAAGGCCCTGGAGAGTCTCTGGGGAGAAAACTGTCCTCTGGATCCCCAGAGTTGACCAATCTTTGCCTAGGGAGTAGGCGTACTCCTGCCTGGCATGGGAGGAAGGGGTCACAACAATGAACCTGACTGGAGTGAGTCGCTGGCATTGGATGTTGTCTGTGTATCTTTCTTCCTTGTTTTCAACTTCCATTTTACCCCCTTCCAGCCTCCCAGTCATCCGCTGCCTCCCAGTCGTACCATCCATACCAGCGCATCCATACCAGTGCATTTCCGTGTCGCCTCCTCAGGCTGCATCCCTGGACGAGTCAGTTTACATTTGAAGTCCTCCTCCCAGTACTCAGCAAACCAGAGGTTGCGCCGATTGTTCTCTAAGGAGCGTGTGGTGAAATACTGGTCGAAACCTCAGGGAGAGAAGAGAAACAGGATCAAGTGAGTGAGTGAATTAATATGAGCTAGGCCTTTTCCATAGTGCTGCAGTAGACTTTAAAAATATATTAAAATTTTCCAATATCCACTGATTTCTACTTATTCAGAAAGAAAATATCTTGAGAAACTGAAACAGATTAGTCCATCCTGGCCTGTCTGAAGAGTCAGGGTTTGAATCTCTGTCATCCTAGTGTTCCCACTTCTTTTTTTTCTCCGGGGCTTCTATCTATAACACATATCTGGCTGGTAGCTATAACATGGTCTTCTCCATGGTGGGAATAGGAATACTGAGTTTGGTCAGTAAGGATGGGTAAAAGTTTTGTCTCCATTTATTTCTGGAGAATTAACCAAAATTTACAAATCAGGTGTAGAATTTGATATTCAATATCTTTGATAGTGGAAGGAAATGAACTTTATGGTTTTTCCATCCCTTCCTTGCAGGCACCCTTCCATGGTGTTCCCAACTTTTTCACCAGTCTTTATTTAACTGTGCCTTTCAGCTGTGGCTTTATCTGTAGAGATCTGCACATAGAAAATATTCTCTCCATGCATGGAAAATTGCTGAGAGGGTCTTCCCTTCTACATACTTTAGCCATAGCTATGAAATGTCAGTTAATGTGTATTTAACTCATGCTCTCAGGATCCCCTTAAAATGGATTAGTTCCCACTTAATACAATTTAAACATCCTTTCCAATTACAGAGTGGTGTTTAAGCATGGATTGTCTCTTCATAAAGCTTATCACCAAGTGAGCTTGAGGGAGAAATAAAGCACCACAGTTCAGCTCAGGTTTTCTGAAACTTCCTGCCTAGTAAGGTATACACCAGGGTGTGAGGAAGTGATCTTTTTGGACTATAGCTCCCAGAATCCCCAGTTTGACCCAGTGGCCATACTGATAGTTGCCAGGGAGTTTGTAGTCCAAAAAAGTGATTTTTCCAAGCTTTGGCGCACACACACACACACACACACACACACACACACTTTCTTTCCTGCTACAGCCATCCTCAATGCCTTCCTAAGGACTTTTTGCCCCTTGTTACCTTCAATGGAAGCTCGTTTGGGTAAAATTGTAACAGCTCCTTCAGCCACCTCCTCTTGTTTCAGAATGGGGGAGATCTTGGCCCCCCAACTGTCTGAACCTACCCACAAAAACTGGCCAGTCAGGTTGGCGAGGCGGGCTGCCTCCAGCACCCGTCTGTGGGAGAAAGGAGAGTTAGCATCTCTTTCACTCAGCTCTGTTCCTGAGAGAGTATGGTAGGTGCTGCAGATGATGGCACACTCACTTGATGTCATCTTCATTGGCAAAGATGATGATGCCACGGGCATTCGGTGTCTCCATCAGTCGCTTGATCAGTTTGTCAAACTCTCCTGGTTTAGGTTCCCTTGGGATCTTGATGGATTGGGCTATACAGACTCCACCTGAGAGAGATGCAACAGAGCTTTGGGAAGTGATGGAGATGGGGACGCAGGTATCTTGGTGGCTCAGAACCTCTTTTGCATGCAGAAAGTATCAGGTTCAGTCCCCAACACCCTTCTTTTTTTTGTTTTAACAGGACAGGGGTGAATTCTGTGGCTCTCCAGATATTGCTGGACTGTAACTCCCAGTAGTCCTCAGTATTGGCTATGCTGGCTAGGGCTGATGGGAGTTTCAACCCAACATCATTTTGAGGATCACATGATTTCCAACCCTGATTTAACAGCACAAAAAATCCCTCCCTGCCTGAGCTGCTTCTAGTTAGGGTAGCAGTTACTGGTCTAGATGCATTATGTCTGGCCAAAGCTTTGCAAAGTTATTGTTTGGTCCTCAGCTTTCAAAATCCCCCACTCAGTATGGCCAGTGCCTGTTTTGGCTAGGGGATTCTGGGAGTTAGTCCAAATAAGTAATGTTCACAAACTCTGGGCCTGGACCTGTGTTCACATGAGGCTGCACAGAGGCCCAACAGGCCTGACTCATGTTCTGTGGACCTTGGAGGATGCCTTTAGAATTTTCTACAAAGCTTTGAGGGGTTTCATATCAGTCTAAATAGCATTATTTAAAACAAGGATAGGATACCTCTGACTCATGGGTCTGATGTGGCACCTAGGAGCTTCCCTTCAGGCCAGAAAACTCTTCTGCTACATGGGTGGCTTGTGGTTCCCATGTCAGTAGAGTGAGGAATCCATTCTGGGTTTGAGAGTGAATTTTAGAGCAGCCATACAAATGCTGAACATATTTTTAGGGTTCAGCACCCTGGACAGCTCATTCGAAGACTACAACCAGGAGGGAATGATCCCCTTTTTGCTCTTTTCCCAGGAACCTCAATTTATTATTGTGGGCTAATTTAAGTTTCCTAGGGGTTTAACCCTTGAAAGGAAACAAAAATATACAAATATGAAAGCTAAACCTGTTAGAGTTTGCTTTTCATTAACAGAACAGCAGAAGTGCGATTTTGCCTAACTCTGCCTTCCTAAAGAATAAAGACTGACTCAGAAAAACAATAGACATATAGTTTAAAAACAACAGTAATAATGGTTTTAATAAATAATTACATAACAACACTAATCCTAATCTAACTAAAGATAGCTATCTATAGCAGGAAGATTGAGAGATAGAGAGAAAGAGAGAGATAAGACGAGCAGCCAGGCTAGAGATGCATACTAACTGTAAGGCTAACTGTTTAGTATCTTGAGATAAAGACAGTTAGTTTTAAAGAGAGAGAGACCTAAATAGGAATTCCTATCTATATAATGAGGGGAAAGAGAATGCATAAGTTTCTTCCAACAATCCCCTTCTCATTCTCTTGGACTGACATCAAAGACTTTCATCCCACCATGTAGTTTCTGGAATCTATCTTTTGGTAGAGGTTTAGTGAGAATGTCTGCTATCATTACTTCTGTATTGCAATATTCCAACTGGACAAGTCCATTCTTGCACATCTCTTGCACTCTGTGGAAGGCAAAGTCAAAGTTCTTCTTAAGTGGTTTTTCACTTTCAGAAATCTTGATGCAGCTTTGATTATCTTGCATCAAGATTATTGGTTTGGGTTCTGTTATCCTAAAATCTAGAAGTAAGTTGTGCAGCCATTTGATCTCATCACATGCTGCCTTTGCTGAAACACAATCAGCTCCAGGAGAAGACTCTGAAATTGTAGATTGCTTCTTACTTTTCCAGCTTACAGCTCCTCCACCATAGAAGATCAATTTCCCACTAGTTGATTTTCTGTCTGCCAGATCTGCAGCCTAGTCTGCATCTGTGTAGGCAATGAGTTGTGGTTGATTACAGGCTGGCAGCAGCAGTTTGTGATTTGCTGTTCCTTTTAAGTATCTGGCAACTCTCTTTACTGCAATGAAATTTATTTATTTATTTATTTATTTATTTATTTGATTTCTATCCCACCTTCCTCCTGGGAGGGGACCCAAGGCAGCTCACAAATAAAATTCTAAAAATATATTACAACAAAACAGTTAAAATCTCATCTAAAACAATATAAAATTACAAACATTAAAACTACACTAAAACCATAATACCCTCCCTATGTAACAAATAGCCAAGCCACCCCATGATTTATACATTAAAAGCCTGTTTGAATAAAACCATTTTTGCTTGCCAATGAAAGGCAAGCATGGAGGGGCCCAGCCTTGGTTCCCATGGAGCGGCATTCCAGAGGGCAGAAGCAGCCACTGAGAAGGCTCTCTCTCATGTCCTCATTAGTGGAGCCTGTAATGGCGGGGGACTGAGAGAAAGCCTTCTCCTGAAGATCTTAGGGCTCTAGCTGGTTCATATGGGGAGATACGGTCTCTCAAATAATCTGGACCTAAGCCGTGTAGGGCTGTATAAGTCATAACCAGCACTTTGAATTGTGCCCAGAAATGAACTGGTAGTCAGTGAAGCTGTTTTAACAAGGGAGTTATGTGGTCTCTAGAACTGGCCCCAATCAGCATTCTGGCTGCGGCGTTTTGCACACGCTGAAGTTTCTGAACAGTTTCCAAAGACAGCCCCACATAGAGTGCCTTACAGTAGTCCAAATGGGATGTAATCAAGGAATGTGTAACCAGATCTGACATCTCAAGGAATGGGCAAATTTTAATTGTGCAAATGCTGACACCTGGGCATCTCAGCTCAGCGTTGAGTCCAGTAGCACACCCAAGCTGCAAGCCTGAGATTTTAGTGGGAGTGTAATCCCATCCAGCACAGGCAATGTCTCTATTCCCTGATCCGCCTTCCTTTCAGTAGGAGAGTTACCATTCTGCATAAAATGCCAACAGCATTTGCAGTGTCAGGTCTGGTAAAGTTGGCTATGTATAGGAGTTTTCCACTGCAGTCCTATACTTGTCTCTATTTTTTAAAGGTTAGAATTTCTTAATGTCTTTCAGACGAAGACAGTATAGAAGATCCATTATCTTTTTTTTTTTTTAATTAAGGAAGAAACTTCCATCATTACTTTTTTGTATTTGCACTCCAAGATAGTGTGAAATGTCTCCTAAATTCTTGATATCAATCTCTTTCTTGAGATTCTGGATTATCTTTTCACTATCTTCCTTGATCAAATCATCAACATAACTCAGGGGTAGGCAACCTTTCCCCTTTAAGGGCTGAGGGACTTCAGCTCCCAGAAGCCTCAGCCATGTTGGCCAATAGTCCCATGTTAGCCAATAGCTCCTGGGATTCTGGGAGCAGAAGTCCCTCGGCCCTTAAAGGGAAAGGTTGCCTACCCCTGACATAACTAGTGATGTAAGTGTATTTATTATTTCTGAATCTCTTGTACACACATCTGTCAACAGTGCCTGGAGTGAACCCCTCTTTGATAAGAAGCTGGTTCAGTTTCTCACTCCATGCTCTGGTGGCCTGTTTCAAACCATAAATGTTCTTTTGTAATTTGTATACAAGATGTTGCTTTCCAGGTACTTGGAATCCTGGAGGTTGTTCCATATATAGTTGTTCAGACAGATCACCATAAAGAAAAGCTGTCTTAATGTCCAGATGTTGAACATTCATTTTCTAGTATGCTGCAACAGCTAGGAGAGTTCTGATGGTTGTGTGACTACTCCAGCAAAAGTTTCATTGTAGTTCTCACCATACTTTTGAGTGTAGCCTTTAGCAACAAGTCTTGCTTTGTATCTTTCAATCTACCCTTCTGCATCAAGCTTTGTTGTAAAGACCCATCTACAGCCAATATCCCTTTTTCCTTCTGGTAATTCTGACAAAGTCCATGTCTTATTTTTATATAAAGATTGCATTTCCTCACTAGCAGCTTGCACCCACTTCTCAGAATGTGTCTTTTGAATTCCCTTGTTCTTCTTCCAATCAGAGGGTTTTGGAATTAATTCTTCTGTGGTTTGATAAGAGAATCTGTCTGGTTCCTCATTGTTAGGCTGGTTTACTGCAGATGTAACTCCTTCTAGATGCAAGACCTTTGGAGGATGAAAGAACATGTACTGTGGTTGCTGGTGGGAGTCTTCTTCTCCTGCAAATAAATCTGAATAGACATCTTGGTTTGGATTAGATTCGGGCTGTGGTCATCATCAATATAAACAGCACTTGTTAATTTTATTGTGTGTCAATCTGGATTTAGAATTCTATGTCCATTTACCAACAAAAATTCCCTCTTCACTCCTGCAGTCAAGTTCACCTCTGTTCTTCTTGGGAATATAGGTAAATACTTTACTTCCAAAAACTTTCAGATGTTTTAATTTTGGCTTAACTCCATGCCATAACTGGAATGGGGTTACATGTTTTGATTTAGTTGGCAATCACAGGTATGTTGCAGTCATGATGGCTTCAGACCAATAGTGTTTAGGCATATTAGCTTCCAAAAGCATAGTGACTGCCATCTCCTTGAGAGTTCTGTTCATTCTCTCTGCCACACCATTTTGTTCTGGAGAATAAGCATGTGTGGTCCGATGCTCAATGCCATGTTCTTTTAAAAATTCATCAAATTCAGTATAGACAAATGCAATGTGAGGCTCTTTGGTTTGTAGCCAAATTAGACACTCAATTAAAGTACTCTTTGAATTTCTGAAAAGCTTGACTCTTCTCTCTGAGAAGATAAGGATATGTATATTGCTGAAATCATCAATAATAGTCATAAAATAAGAGTTACCTCCTGCTGACTTTTGATTCATTGGTCCAGAAAGATCAGCATGCAGAAGATCCAATGCTTTGTTGGATTGTTTCTTAGTAACTGGAGAGTGTGAAGTTCTTTTGGCTTTTGCTTTTAAGCATTCTACACATTTTTCATTGTTAGAGCATGCTTTGAATTTAAAGTCTCTTACAAGCTCTTGATTAGCCAGTCTCTTAATATTTTCAACACTTCAATGAGCAAATCTGTGATGCCATAAAGTTGAACAGTCTTTGTGATTATATTGGGTCACACTGTTTGTAGATTAATGCAACACCTGCATCTGATAACAACTATGAGATCCTAATTCTGCTTTAAAAATCAAATTCTTGCCATGAAAACCAAAGCGAGTTTGCTTTCTGAAACTGACACGGATGCCTCTTGATGTTGTGGTTTGCACATTGTAAAAGGAGGCTTGCAAATCCAGTACATAATAAACATCTGGGATTTGTAAAGTTCCTATTCTGTCAGGACCAAGTTTTGTTTTCAAAATAACAGTCCCCTTTTCCTTGTGCAAAAACATATTGACCATTAGCAAGATAGACAGGAAAAGTTACATTTACATCAAAATCAACAAATCAGTTTTTACTGTTGTAGTAATGTGCACTTGCTCCACTATCAATAAAACTTGATTTTTACATTTATCTCCAGCAATTTGAAATAATTGTTCATGAATCAAACCAGTATAAAAATGATTGGAAAATTTCTGTTTAGGATTATAAACTACTCTCTTAAAGCTGCTTTTGCTTTTAGTGTTCATTTCCTGGCTTGGTAGCTTTTGTAGCTCCGTTCTTGGTCTTGACTTGTTAACATTGTTTCTATTTGACTTAGGAGAAAAGGAAGTCTTTTTCAAATCCTCTGCAGCAAATTGAACTAATTCTCTATTTGTTGTTTGTGTATTATAGTTATCTTCCATCAAGTTTTGTCTATTTTGAAATTCAACAATTTGAGCAATGGCATCTTGTAAAGAAACATCTCCTTTAACTTGTAAAGCATTAATTATTGGAGAGTAATAATTTGGAAGACTAGCCAAAACCAGTCCAAGTTTTTCTCCAGGTGCTGTAACTCCAGACAAAGTTGTCATAACACCATTAATATGCTGATTTAAAAATTGAGGATGATGCAACTTTGTGTTAACAAGTTTGATCATGGGAGCTGTTTGAGTAGAAGAACTTGGAGAATTAAACACTTTCTGTAGTTTGTCCTGTTTTTGTCTTGCATCAGTTAAACCTTGTATATGGTATGCAATGCTGGGATCTATAGATAAGCAAATATAACTTGCTGCTTTCTCTGCATTTTCATCAAACTGTTGATGTTTTCCTGCTTCTGTGGGTCTCTGCCCATTTATTGTTTTAAATAGTCCCATTATAGTCAGGTACATTTGTATTTTCCATGACCATGTTTTAAAATTTGTTCCAGTTAGGATTTCAGTAATCATTGTGAGATTAGGATTAGCAGAAGCCATTCGCTATTATTAGAGTAGTTAAAATCTTTCTTGTATACAATATCTTCAGGAGGAGCAGTTTAAAACAAAATAGACTGGGACCCCATAACCCCAAAATGTGGGGTAATTTAAGTTTCCTATGAGTTTAACCCTTTAAAGGAAACAAAAATAGACAAATATGAAAGCTAAGCCTGTTAGTTTGTTTTTCATTAACAGAACAGCAGAAGTGCAATTTTGCCTAATTCTGCCTTCCTAAAGAATAAAGACTTATTCAGAAAGACAACAAACATATAGTTTGTTGTTTAAAAACAATAATAATGGCTTTAATAAATAATTACATAACAATACTAAATCCTAATCTAACTAAAGATAGTTTTATATATAGCAGGAGAGAGAGCGATAAGACTAGCAGCCATGCTAGAGACACATACCAACTGTAAGACTAGAATGCATAAGTTTCTTCCAACAATTATTATGTGACTTTCCTCCTTGAGGATTGTGATTCTGTGGTCATGCTAAAAACCACAAAATGTTCAGCAACTGGTATTAGAATAGGGCTTCAAACAAAGCCTTAGTATAAAATTGTATAGTTTTATTTTAAAATGAATTCAATGATTTTATATGCTTTCCGATGCCCCAGAAATATAGTTTTGATATATGACTGCCTTAGTAACAGCATTACTGTGCTTTTATGCTGTCATGTTTTGGGCTATGTTATGTACTTGTTAAAGCTGCAGTGGTCATAGGCTTGATGCAAATAAAATTTGACTTGATTTGGCTCCTGTAAAGTTGTGTTTAAAACCTAGTAGGTTTACACAGCCAACCATTGTTATCTCTGTTCATTGATCAGACATATGAAGCTGCTTAAAGCTGAGGAAGCTGTTGGGAGTGAGCTCTGGTATACAGCCTAGGAAACTTATACATAGAAGTGAGACCTGGTTGCAATCTAGTAAGGTGCAAACATAGGAGGGCAGAAACTTTAAAAATCACTGGAGCTTATTTTTGATATAGATGAAATAAAGGAAGATGGGGGAGGGGTTTCTCACAAACTAATGTGGAGCCCAGATTCCTCCATTATTTATTTATTTTATTTCATTTCATTTTTATGCCATCTTTCTTCCAGAAAGGGACCGAAGGCGGCTCACAAGATAAAAACATTTTTAAAATACATTATAATAAAAATTTAAATAAAACTCCATGGGTACACAATAATTGCAATAGAAGCAGGATACAACCCAAGGTCAGATATAAAGTTCCCAAGACCTTTGTCCAATCACTAGAAGCTCAAGCTCTGAACATGCTTTTATCTGTCTCCACTTCTTTGAAAGCAAATATTCACATAGATGGGACAATCCACAGGCCTGAGCCAAACACCATTGTTCCACCACTCCTTGCTTGGTGTGCTTCTAGCTGGCACATGGGCACTGAAATTGGGAGGCCCCTGTATGGTTGGGGCGCAGTTTCTCAGAGGAATCAGGCTCAGGGGAGAAGATGGTCCAGAGGACCACCGTCTATGAATCTCCAAATGCAGAAGCTCTTGGTTCCCATGTTTCTGCTTGGTACTGAATGCCAGGTCTTGGCAAATGTTGAAGACTTGTATCTGGCCAGCTCTCTATCTCACTCAAGAGCTCACACCAGTTTCTTTTAGTCCTAGCTTCTGATCAGGTAGGCTACCATCATGACATTAGCCAAGAGGATTTAATGAGTCATGACTGCCTCTCCTAATTCCCCTGTGCAAGATCAGTCTCTGGCTAACTGGAGCTACTTCTGGCCAGCTGAAGAGCAGATACAGGGCTTACCTCTTACCTGGCCACATGAGAAACCCATGTCTTTCTGCCTATATATGGTGTTTCTACCAAAGAGGGTATCCACCTTACTTCAGCTACAATAATTCAAGGCACACATGCTCCAAAATATCAGACGGGATGGGGTGCTGTAGAACTTGGAATACAGGCTTCCCAAGATCCTCCTTAACTGACCCTTCTCTTCTCTGCACTTGCAAGTTGCCAAAAAGAAGAAGACCTCATCTTTGGCCACACAAGAGTTCCTGCAGTGACCTCAAGCAGCCCTCACACTGCCAGCCAAACCCACATACCCACCAACCCTGCCATTTCTCACCAGCTTCGCGGGAGATCTGCACAAAGGCATCGACACCGCTTTCTCCGTAGTTCCCCTCAGAAGCCAGCGTGGAGACGTAGTTCCAGCCCAGTGCTTTAACAATGTCCACCATAGTCTGGGCCTGGTAGGAGTCAGGAGGCACCACTCGGGAGAAGTAATCATAGCGGTTGCTATCACTGAGCTCAGGAGCAGTGGAAGCATAGCTGATTTGTGGTATCTGGGTGGAAAGAAAATGGTGAGTTAGAGAGGTGGTGTAAAGGGATCCCTGAACTGTTTTTAAGGTAGGAGGGTCAACATTGGCAGGTGGCTTGTTATTAATCTTGCCTACTTGCAGGTGGGAGGCAAATTACTTTTCCAATCCATTATCACTGAGACTATCTCAAATATGAAGACTAGAATCACAATTTTTACTAAGAAATGCCCTGCATGTGTTCAGTATAGCTTACCTCCAAGCAAGTATGCATACGATAGACCATATTCCAGTTTACCAATAATAGCTGTCTTAATATTACTCATGCCTCAACAAACTACAGTCCCCAGCATTCCACAGCACTGAGCCATGGCAATTAAAATGGTGTCAAACCAGATTATTTCTGCAGTTGTGGCCAAGAAGATCTACTGCTGTGATTAGTTTTTTTTTCTCATTGGGATAAGCATGTTCAACATCCCTTTCAGTGAGGCTTACTTCTAAGTAAGCACTCCTACCAAGAGTGAGTCTGAAATGGAAATCCTATATTGCCTACTTGCTAGTAAGTCCCTTGGAAGTCAGTGGGGCTTGCTTCTGAGCAGACCTGTGATGCATTATATCCTATAAAGCTTTAAAATGTTAGGAGTCATTGAAAAGTATTTAAAAATGAAATGGAGGGAAAAAAGATTTAAAAAAAATTTTTTTTCTCACCAGGCTAGTAACTCATTGTACAGCTCGGACATCTTGAAGATGGGGTGAGGGATGGGTGGCGGTGGTGGAAAAACCCAGAGAATCACCACACAGAGTTATTCATTTATTATTGTTGTTGTTGTTGTTGTGTGTGACTTAAAGTTATTTCTGACCTATGGCAACCCTAAGACAAATCTATCATGGCGTTTTCTTGGCAAATTTCTTCAGAAGGGGTTTGTGATGGCCATCCTCTGAGGCTGGGAAAGTGTGACTTGCCCAAGGCCACCCAGTGGGTTTCCATGGCTGAGCTGGGATTCAAATCCTGGTCTCCAGAGTCATCGTCCAACACTCAAAGCACTACATCATGCTGGCTTTCCTAGGACGTTATCACACGGGGGAAATCTGTAGGTTATCCCACACAAATCCCCCCCAAAAAAGCACACTTACGCCTAACGATTTCACACAACGTCTCACAGAAACTGACATTAAAGTGGTCACAAAGTGGTGTTACCCGAGATCTTTTTATTTTTGGGAGTTTAGAGGAAATGCATTTGCACTTTTAAAGTAATTTTCCTTTAAAGCTTTTTCCCGGTTTCCCCATGGTTCTGTGGGGGCTGCTTTTACTTCCTGGTTTGCTTGGGTGACAACATGCCAGGCAGACATGAGCTTCTCTGCTTCTCTCTTTCTAAAATTTCCTGTCTGGTAGTTGAGCAAACAGACACATTTCCCTCAAGCTAAAGAGTGACTGCAGAGTCGAAAAGATGAGAGGGAGGCTGAGGAAAGGAAAAGGTTTCCTATGCCAACAACCCACCATGGATAGGATTGGGTGGGAGTTGTTTTAATTTGTAAGCTGCTCTTTGTCCCTATTTTGGGGGGGAAGTGGGACAGAATCCCTGCTCAGCCATGAAACCCACTGGGTGACCTCGGGCGGGTCACACTCTCTCAGCCTCAGGGGATGGCAATGGCAAACCCCTTCTGAAGCAACTTGCCAAGAAAACCCCAGGATAGGTTCACTGCTTTAGGGTCGCCCTAAGTTGGAAGCGACTTGAAGGCACACCGCAAAGCGGGAGAAAGGGGGACCCCTCCAGTGAGTCAGACCCCAATTTGGGGCGCCTTGCTTCTCAGCCCATCCCAGAGCAAGAGGACCTAGGCTAGCAAGTGGCTGCTCTCCAAGGCAAAAAGGACAACCCCACAGACATCCATCCTCACAGCTGAAGAGGTGGCAGGCTTATTCCCTCGGCAAAAGGTTTGCCCACAGGAGGAGGGAAGGAGGAGGGATGCTGCCCTTTTCTCCATCCGCATCAGGGGGACCAGAGGTCCTAACCCCAAAGGAAGACTGTCCAGGAGGACAGGACTCAAGAAAAGCTTTGTAAAAACACACACACACACATCGAAATAGAAAATCATGCTTCTTACTCCTGCTCCAAATGGAGGACAGTTTGACATTTCCTCCTGGAGAGGAGAGAAGGTTGAATGAAATGCAGGACCCGCCCTGGAAAAGGAGGAGTCTGGTCACCCAAAAGCAAAACACGCCCATTTCTAGTACATTTACGGGTTTTTTCACTTGAGTATGAAAGTTAAAAACGTCTTTTTTTTGCTTTTCACTTAATTCCGTTTTTATTTGAATTACGTGAGAAATGCTTTTGTGCAATTTAGCGCTATTTTCGCTTTATTTTCAGGATGCTTTATTTCCACTTTATTATCTCTTTAACCACGAAACTGGCCCCCGTGCAATAACGTCCCTAGTCAATCCCACTTTGAAGTAACCAATACAAGGTGGAAAAGGGCATGCGAAAATAGGAGGCCAGAAAAGGGACTTTTCTGAGAAGTAATGTGAGGTCAATTTAACATAAAAGATAGTGTTTTTAAAAAAATTCCTGATACATTTGCAACTACAGTAAGTATGGTATATTTCTGTGTGTGAATTTGTTCAAGGAATGAAGCTATATTTATCTATTGCTTTCATGGCATTTATATAGGCCACCCAATAACAATGTTCCTGGCCCATACCAAAAGTATAAAAATATATTATGCAATAACCGTAAAATGACCCTTCAAAGTGTAACAGATAATAACAGATTTGGGTGGATTAAAAGTTAAAATTGCAAACATTAAAAGGCTTACAATAATTTCCTCACCAGGCACTGAAATTACCATTAAACAAGGATCAGGCAAACTCTTTGTATTGTGGAGATCATTCCATGATAGTTGTTGTAATATATCTCTATTGTTCTGTTGAGCAATACTTTTTGCATGCTGAAGATTTTCCTCCTCCTCTAAACTGCAAAGATTTTATGTTTTAATTCCATTTCTCTAAAACAAATGCTCCTAAAAATAGAGATTTTTTAATGCAACCTGTCTTGTTGGGTATATATATTGTGGTATAGTGGTTTGAGTGTTGGATAATGACTCTGGAGACCAGGGTTTGAATCTCTGCTGAGCCATGAAACCCACTGGGTGACCTTGGGTAAGTCACACTCTCTCAGCCTCAGAGGATAGCAATAGCAAACTCCCTCTGAAGAAATTTGCCATGAAAACCCTTTTGGTCACCATAAAATGGAAACTTGAAGACACACAACAACAACACTCCTCTAATTAGTTTACAACTGGACAGCTGTGGCCCTCCACCCTTTTTGGGGGGAGGGGGGGTTTCCACAATTCCCAGCAGTCCTAGCCAGCATAGCCAATGGTGAGGGATGGATAGGAGTTACAGTCAATCATATATAAAGATAGTTGCTAACCCCTGGATTGTTCATAGTCTCTGAACTTCCAGTGGGCCATACTGGGTGCTTGGGGCTTCACTCCTGAATGAAAAATCCACAGCATGATTTATGCACTCTGTGCATGTCAGTACAAGGGCATAAGTCTTAGACTCCTTTGCTACTGAGTTGGCACCACCACTGCTTTGCTGGCGCACACACCTTCCTCTGCCCCCCCCCCGCCCCACCATTGATGCCTTGCACTGTGGGCTTCCCTTCATTTAAGGAGGGGAAACTCCGGCATTCTGAATAGTGACAGGTAGGTAAATCTAGCTGGGCTTTTAATTTCCACAGTGCCTTTGATAGAGACCTAAGATCATACTGAGGTACTGTGGAAAATGAAGAAGATGGCTAGTCCTAACTGTCTTGTACTCTATGAAGTATTGCCATCCTGCAACCAGGTATATTCACTAGGGATGAAGCCTGGGAATTATTACTTTTTTGGTGGAACTGGCTGGAGAGGGAATTCTGGCACTTCTTGTCCAGAAAAGTAACGTTCCTAATGCCAAAGGATGAGGCCCATCAGAAAATGCTTTGCCTTGCCCTTTTCCAAGTCTGCAGTTTGCAAAATACGTATAAAATCCTATCTCAAGTCATTCTGTACTCCTCTGCCTCCTCCTAGTAAACTTTGTGATTTACAACTTATCAATTTAGTAGAGTCAAGTGCCACTGTTGTCCCACTTTGGGAGATTTGCATGTTGACTGGTCTCCAGTGGCAGGGGAGAGAAAGCCTCCTTGCTTACAGAAAAATAGCATGCCAAGAGAAAAGGCTAAGCTGCCTATTTCTTCCTGAAATGTTAGTTTTCTACATATTTACAACATATTTCTACATATTTGCAACATTCTGTTGTTCTTTTAGGCAGGCAGCTTTCTGCTTAAGACCTGACATGGTAACATTTCTAGGGAAATTATAGCACTTCATTCTTTTTGTTGTTATGTACCTTGAAGTCAACTGTGACTGATAAGTGACCATATCATAGGGTTTGCTTGGCAGAGGGTTTGTGCCTATGAGACTGAGAGAGTGTGACTTGCATAAGAAGATCTGGCTAGACAGTGCTTTCCATGGTTGAGCAGCGATTTGAACCCTGTTCTCTCATTTAGTCCAACATTTAAACTACTGCATCACCCTGACTCTACAGGTGGCTGTCTACACTGTAAGAATTAAACTGTCATCTCCACTCCCTCTCTTCACAACATGCCCTCTAACTATCTCATCAAGCTACAGATCCCAGAATACCTTAGGCGGGAGGACATGATAATTAAAGTGGTGTGAAACTCTATGTAGGAAATGTAGTGCAGGTGTCGCTGGTGGGGTGAGAAGACTCTTTGGAAGCCTTTCCAAAGCCATGCACTGTGATAGGCATCCACCCTTCTGGGGGTCCTTGGGAGGTCCTCACAAATTCTTGCAAAATGTCAATATAGATGGACACATCTCTACTGATCTCCTCACTCTCAGACAACATGGATATGGCCATGCTGGAGAGTGGGGGCTCGCTCCATTGCTTAAATGTGGGTTTGGGTGAGGAATTTGGTTGGAAAAGAATTACAAGCTCTGCAGTGAATCAAAAAGAGAGTTGCATGTTGCATCATGATTCACCAGTAGCTTTCCAAGCAGTGGTTATTGGCCCTGTCTTGGTGTGCACAATCATGTGAACTCTTTTATCAGCATAGAAGCTAATAGGGAAGGGCACCAGAGAGAGAAAACCAACAATCTATACCCTAGGGCAGGGGTAGGCAACCTTTTTGAGCCGGG
This sequence comes from Phrynosoma blainvillii, assembly GCA_026167975.1. Classification (NCBI taxonomy): domain Eukaryota; kingdom Metazoa; phylum Chordata; class Lepidosauria; order Squamata; family Phrynosomatidae; genus Phrynosoma; species Phrynosoma blainvillii. Next base: position 183,971,319 of record JANUYF010000002.1, read on the forward strand.
GGCCAGGTTGCTGTCCCTCAGACAATTGGGGGGCCGAAGCACCAAAAATAAAAAAATAAAAAATAAAATAAAAATTAAATTAAAAAAATATGCATACACACTCTCTCAGCCCCAGAAAAGCCATGGCAAAACCCCTGTGGAGATTTTGCCAAGAAAACCCCAAGAACAAGTAATAACAATAATCAATATCATCATGGCGGGCGGCGGCAACGGCGGTGGGGCGGTGGCAGGACCGGCCTGGGGCCGGTCCAAAGGCCTTGGGGGGGCCGATCCGGCCCCCGGGCCTTAGGTTGCCTACCCCTGCCCTAGGGACATAGCCAAATGCTTCTCCAATCTCTTTCACCCTCCAATTTCCCACTGGTCACTAAAAAATGGCTGTGGAGAGGGTGGTTTGCAGGAAGACGTGACTACTGCAGGAAGGGAGACAGATAGCTCCTGAGTGGACCTTTACAGTGGTCTTCCAGAACAGGGTCTTAGCCCTTGACTGAGGCACACCGCCTTTTCTTGAGAATTGCCATCCTTTGTTCACTATGTGTTATTGCCAGACTTTTTCCTGCATTTTTTTCTGGATCTGATTTATGGCATGTTGTTGTTGTTGTTGTTGTTGTTGTTGTTGTTGTTGTATGCTTTCATGTCACTGCTGACTTACAGCGACCCTATCACGAGGATTTCTTGGCAAGATTTGTCTGGGGCAATAAATAGCAATTATCAGTCTGCCCAAGTGCTATTGAGGCTTTTAGCCACTAGTGTACCTTGAATTAAAAGTTCTCGTCTTGCTGGTTTGGCTCCTTCAGTGCTTCCCATTTAGTGCTGTAGGAGGACAGGAGATGTATAGCTCCTTAATTAGCTTCTGCTACCTGCTTGGCAAGCAGGCTTTAATTATTTATTTGTTTTCACGTAATTGTTATTTTAAAATTTAAAAATAGTTTTGTTATGAAAGAGAAGGGAAAAAATGAAAGTGCTCCCATCCATGACAAAGAGAAACTGACTAAATGAAGAGTAATTTACCAGGAAGCCTCTAACTCAGGGGTAGGCAACCTTTCCCCTTTAAGGGCCGAGGGACTTCAGCTCCCAGAATCCCAGGAGCTATTGGCCAACATGGGACTATTGGCCAACATGGCTGAGGCTTCTGGGAGCTGAAGTCCCTCGGCCCTTAAAGGGGAAAGGTTGCCTACCCCTGCTCTAACTTCACCAAACAGGAAGCAATAAAATGGACAGAACCTGAGAAGAGGAATCAATTAATTAACATTTCCAAGACCCTCTGCTGATTGAACTTGTGAGGAAATATATAAAAAAGATATTGACCATGGAGAAACAACACTGCGTCTGGAGATGTCTCATCCATAGGATTGCCATGGGTTAAGATCGATGCAAAGGCACTTAACAACAAACAAACAAACAAACATACAAACAAACAAACAGCAGCCCTCTGCAACTACCATTTTAATTGCCCTTCCAGCTGATTGTAGAAAAGCAAAGACACAGCACTAAAAGTGCCCTAGTGTAGAAGGAAAGCTTAGAAAATTTGCTTTTTAGTCTACAACCACCAGAATCCCCCAGGCAGCATAGCAATTGGCTATGCTGGCTGTGGGATTATGAGAGTTTCTGTCCAAAATAAATAAATAAATAAATAAGTAGATTCCTGAGCTCTCTGTGGAAGCAGCCTAAGGGTCTGTGTGCTAAGCCCAGTAGGTTTGAGAAGGCATGAAAAGGTCGGAACAGTTGTGGGGATATTTCGGTAGAAGTGGACTGAATCATCACTGGTTAAGAGAGAAGGGTGATCAAAGCAGTGCTTAGCAATGAAACTCCATGTGTAGCTCTAGACAAGGATCAACCTTTCTCACCTTATTTTTGCGTGTCTCCAAGTCATTTCTGCCTTATGGTGACCCAAGGCGATCCTATCAAAGGGTTTTCTTGGCAAGATTTGTTCAGCGGGGATTTACTTTTGCCTTCTTCTAAGGCTTAGAGCAAGGGTCCCCACACTTTTTCAGCCGGGGGCCGGTTCGCTGTCCCCCAGATCTTCGGAGGGCCGAAGAAAAACAAAATCGCGGCTGGAGGTGCGCGTGTGCACATGCGCACTACTTGGGTGCCATTTTGTGTTCCAAAATGGCGCCCGAGTAGTCCGCATGTGCGCGCAACACCAAGTGCCATTTTGTGTTCCAAAATGGCATCCAGAGTTGTGCACATGCGCCCAGCATCATATGCGCATGCGCACGACTCCAGGCGCCATTTTGGAACACAAAACGGCACCGTAGTGCGCATGCGCGCACAACACGGGGTGCCGTTTTGTGTTCCAAATGGTGTCCAGAGTCATGCGCATGTGCCTGGCGTCGCACGCGCATGCGCATGACTCCAGGTGCCATTTTGGAACACAAAATGGTGCCCTGCGTTGCGAGCGCATGCACACTACTCCGGCGCTGTTTTGTGTTCCAAAATGGCGCCCCGCGTTGTGCATGCGCAGCGGCGGCAGCACGGCGGTGGTGGCGGTGGCAGGACCGGCCACGGGCTGGTTGAAAGAAGTCGACAGGCCAGGTTCGGCCCGCGGGCCGTAGTTTGGGGACCCCTGGCTTAGAGAGTGTGACTTGTTAAAGGTCACGCAGTATGCTTCTATGGCCAAATGGGGATTTGAACTTTGGTCTCCAAAGTCCTAGTCCACTGCTCAAACTTTTACAACATTTCACCTAGGCTATTTCATATTGTGACGTTTGTTCACTGAACAGCACCACCAAAACATGGTTGGGTGACAAATGGAAGGTAGAGATTAGAAGGTTGCTTTACACTAGCCCTGTCATTTTGGGGACTCAGTGGGAGACAGGTCAAGAAAGGAGGCAAGAGTGAATACTCAGGCCAGAGGTGGGGAATTCTAACAGAATGGAGCTAGTTCTCCTGGCTTTTCCCCAGCTTCATCCCCTAAATTCTTGATTAGGATCCTAAGACTCCTGGAGTCCATCCATCCGCACTGCAGAAATAATAAGCAAAACTCTGGTGCCGCCACAAATTGCAATTTCCAGAATTCCATAGCACTGAACCATAGCAGTTAAAACAGTGTCAAACTGGGTTATTTCTGCTGTGTGGATGCAGCCCTGGACTCACTTCCTTTAGTAAATCTGGACCTCACTCCCTCCTCCTTGCCCTAGCAAGGAAGGAATCTCCACTGCTCCCTCCTCTATAGGGAAAGAGCAGTAGGAAAGCAGAACCATTTCCCTTCCCGCAGCATCTCTCTGTTTCCCGCCCTCGCTAGGTCTGTGAGAAGCCCCATTAAAGCGATTAGTGATAGGGATTAGAGGGGTTTTAGCAAAATGAGCAGTAGCTCCAGTCAGGAACAGATGGGGAGGGGAGAGGGAGCAGGCCAGGCGGTGCCTGCTCAGCATTTCATGTCTGTAAGCGAGGAGGAGAGTGTAGCTGCCTCTGTGTGGTGGAATGTGTGTGAGGCTGACATAGTGGTTTGAGCATTTAGACCAGGGGTAGGCAGCCTTTTTGAGCCGGGGGCCGGGTTGCTGTCCCTCAGACAATTGGGGGGGGGGGGGGGCGAAGCACCAAAAATAAAATAAAATAAATAAATTAAAAAATAAATTTAAAAAAAATATGTATGCACACTCTCTCAGCCCCAGAAAAGCCATGGCAAAACCCCTGTGGAGATTTTGCTAAGAAAACCTGAAGAACAAGTAATAACAACAATAATCAATATCATCATGGCGGGCAACAGCGGCGGTGGCAGGACCGGCCTGGGGCCGGTCCAAAGGCCTCGAGGGGCCACATGCGGCCCCCGGGCCTTAGATTGCCTACCCCTGATTTAGACTATCACTCTGGAGATCAAGGTTCGATTCCCCACTCAGCCACAGAAACCCACTGAGTGACGTCAGGCAGCTCACACAATCTGTGCCACAGAAAACTCCATGATAGGGTTGCCTTGCTGTTGGTGTGTGCCATCAAGTTGTTTACGATTCATGGAGATCCTAAGGCAAACCTATCATGGGGTTTGTTCAGAGGAGGTTTGCAATGGCTGTCCCCTGTGGCTGAGAACATGTGACTTGCCCAGGTCACCTAGTGGGTTTCATGGCCAAGCTGAGACTCAAACTCTGGTCGATAGAGTCACACTGGCCAAACTGGCCTCAGGGTTACTATAAGTTGGTCAACAGAGTCACACTGGCCAAACTGGCCTCAGGGTTACTATAAGTTGGAAATAACTTGAAGGCACACAACAACAACCCCGTCTCTGTGTGTATGTTTGTTGTCATTGTTGATCAAGTGGTTTCCCCTTCAGGATTTCCTGTAACATAAATTTTGGGACATGTATGTGAAATCTCACAAACAGTGCAACAGTGGAGTAGAGAAACCATTCTGTTTTGCCCAAACTCTGGTGGTTGTTTCCCAAGAGATCCATATTCCCAATCTCCCTCATATTACCAGCTGTTATGCATTTAACACAGACAAGTTATCTCTCAACACCTTTCACATCCTCTGCTGTGCTCACAGAAATGTGTGTGTGTGTGCAAATTTCAATACTGTAAAAACACAGGAACTGGTGAATGCATGCTGCTTTGGTCTTTTCAGAGTGCAGGAGTAAAGCAGATGGCCAAAGAGGGATTCCTAACCCCACAATAATAATGAAAAAGAACCATGAACCATGTTGGGTCCCTGCACTTAATAGTGAAAAAAGAAGAAGTGATCAAACATGCTCTTTTACTGTTTGCAACAGGGGCTGAATTTCACCTCTGCTATTTGCTAAAACATTTTACTATTCCTACATGCTTATTTCTGTGTTCATGAAGACAAGGTCAAACCAAAATAGACATTATTTGTCCTGCTGAAATGTAAATAGTAGCTCTGGGTGGGACTGGAACACAACAGCAGGAGTATGTGTGTGTTCAGTTCTCTCTTCCCCTCCACTGCACTCCTGACGTAGGGCAGAAGGCTACTGAAATTTGTTTTAAAAGAAGCCTGTGAATTTGATTCAGGTAATGACTTTGAACCCATTATTAAAAGTCACAAAGCAGCTTTCCACAATGTGATGCCTTCTAGATATGATGGGTTATAGCTCTCCTCCTCAGCTAGCATGATCCACACAAGTGAAGGGCACCAGACTGGGAAAAGGTGCCATGTAGTACCTGCCACATTTTATTACAGACCAACTAAAATGACATCAAATAATGAACATAAGTTTTATGTTCTCCACAGGACTCTTGTGACCAGAAGTTAAAAAGAAGAGGGAAGAGAAAAAGCTAAGTGTGACACTGGAACCTCAAAGCTTGCTATTTGTAACTGTCTTCATTAGATTGAGAGTGCGGGCAGACTCAACTGGATTCAATCTTACTGGATGCAAAATAGATGGCGCAAAACCATACTATGGAAACAGAAATATAATATTATGTCTATATCTACAATTTAAGTGATTCCATGCATGAGTTACTGTGTTTAGGGAGTCAGCTGGTGTTGCCTTGTTGTTGTTATTGGACCTTCAAGTTGTTTCCGACTTATGGTGACCCAAAGGCGACCCTATCACAGAGTTTTCTTGGTATGTTTCTTCAAAAGGAGATTGCTATTGCCATTCTCTGATGCTGAGAGAGTGTGACTTGTCCAAGGCCACCCAGTGGGTTCCATGGATGAGCGGGGATTGAACCTTGGTCTCCAGTCTAATGGCTCAAACCACTATACCATACTGGCTCTTGGTGGTACCTACATCATATGAATAAACTCAGAGCACATCACTTTGCAGGTATTTTCTAGAGGTAGATCTAATTACAGGGTTGGTTGTTTTTTTTACTGCAGCTGTGTATGTTGATATTCTATTTTGTCCTTTTCTTTTGGTTCCATTAAACAAAAGTAAGAGGGAATGGGGAAAAGCTACAGAAACAATTCCTTGTCTTATTCATCCTGACCAGTTCCGCACTTGATCCAACAAAGGAAATACTGTTTACAGAAACAACCTTTTGTATAAGGGCTGCTGGACTTAAACTGATATATAGATACCATCTATCTGCTCTGCTATCTGCTTTCAGCAGAATACATACTGTACTTGGGATCTGCAGCCCAACAGTCATCCTGATGTAGCTAAGGATGCAAATTCTAGTGGAAGCAGTATAGAGCTGATAAATCACATCTGCACCCATAAAACAAAGCCATGGCTTGTTGGTACAGCATGGAAAGTTCCTTTTGAGAAGAATGGCTGAAAAGTCATGCTCTTCCCTAGTGCTGTTCCATATAAAGGAACAGCAGTAGGACAATGTTCTGGGTCTTAATTATGGATTAACCACAGGATATTGCTATGGTCATGCCATACCCTCCAACTGGCCAAGATTGCAGGGACAGACCCAATTAATCCTCTATGGTCCCAACTTTTCAGCAGCTTTTAAAATGATCCACTTTCTCTCTTCTCCTACCACTTTCCCTTTCTGTCCCCAGCTTCTTTTAATTGCCACAATCTTAGTTTAAAATGGAATATAGTGGGTCCTTGATATCCACTGGGGTTTGGTTCCACTGGGGGTTTTGTTTCCTTTAAACAAGGAAACCCTTTTAAAAGAAACAACAACAACAACAAAAATACAAATACGAAAGCTAAACATGTTGTCTGCCTTTTATTAGCAGAACAGCAGAAATGTGACTTTACCTAGCTATGCTTCCCTAAAGAGCTAAAACTGACTGAAAAACAACAAACACGTAGCTTGTAGTTTAACAAACAATAATGGCTTTAATCTATATTTACATAAAAAAACCTAATTCCTAATCTAACTAGTGATGGTTCAGGTAAAGAGAAGAGAAGAAATCTCACCATCTTTAAGACAGCAGGAAGATGGGAACAGCAGGAAGATGGGAACAGCACAGTTGAAAATCTTGGAGAGAAAGTCTGTTAATTCCAAACAGCGAGTGACCTAAGTCACATGGTTAGTTTTTGAATAGGAGGGAGGGAGGGAATCCCTATCTATCTAAGGAGGGGGAAAGAGACTGCAAGGATTTTCCAACAAAAATCTGTGGATGCTGAAGTCCCATTATATACAAAGGGCTAGTAAAATGTTGTCGTTTATATAAAATGGCAAAATCAAGAATTGCTTATATATATTATAATTGATATATATTAATATTTTCAAACTGGATGGTTGAATCTGTGGATGAATCTGTGGACATGGAGGGCTGACTGTAAGTAGTTTGCACTTACTTAACTCGGCAGGGGGAAGAGCAGGGGGCAGGATCTTGCCTTGTCCAGCAGGCTCAGGCAAAAGCAAACTGCTGCCACCTCTCCCAGCTTGTGTCTTCCTCCTCATTACAGGTTGAGTCTCCCTTATCCAGAATTCCAAAATCTGAAGTACTCCAAAATCCAAAACAGTCTACACTGGTGGCTCAGAGGGTGACACTGTTGCTTTCTGATGGCTCAGTATACACAAAATTATTTTAAAAATATTATGTATAAAATTACCTTCAGGCTATGTGTACCGTGGGCCCTTGGCATCTGCTGGGGTTTGGTTCCAGGACCCCTCATGGATACCAAAATCCGTGGATGCTCAAGTCTCATTCTAAAATGGCTCCCTTATATAAAACGGCAAAATCAAGGTTTGCTTTTTGGAATTTATATATATTTTTGAATATTTTCAAACTGTGGATGTTTGCATCCATGGATAAAAAAATACGTGGATACAGAGGGGTGGCTGTATAAGGGGTATATGAAACATACATGAATTTCATTTTTATAGTTGGGTCCCATCTCCAAGATATTTCTTTATATATATGAAAATATTCCAGAACCTGAAAAACCCCAAAGTACAAAATGCTTCTGGTCCCAAACATTTCAGATAAGAGAGACTCAATCTGTACAGTAATAACTTTCGCCTTCTTGCCTACATTTTAATGTTGCCTGACCACACACGTCCCAGATTTCATCTGTGAAATGTTGAGGGTATACTATGCTTCTTAACCTTTCAAGCTCCCTTCTTGCTTCCTTTCCAACCTGCACCAAGCTGCTCTTGACCACCACAAATGGCTCTTCCCTGCCACCTATTTGTCCTCTGGATCCTGCCCACTATTTCACCCCACATTGCCCACTCTGTCTTCTCCTTTATCAGACCTGCCATTACCAGCTTCCCTCCCCTATCAGCTGTTAAGAACCTCTCTACCAAATCTGGCATATAAAGTGAGAAAACAAAATGCCATCTGTCCTATAAATTAGCTGACCCTGACTACCTCTCAGTCCTACCCCAACCACACTTTCCAGAGCCTCCTCCCAGCTTAAGCAAAGTTCAGAAGTCAGATCCACATGGCGAGAAGGAGGAGGATCCTGCCTGCAAAAGATATCCTCCCCACCGTATACCATTTTAACTAAAGACTGAAACAACCTGTAGGCATTTGACTAACATCTCCAATTGTTTTTCTCCTGTTTGGTTTGTAACACCTTGCCTGATGAAGAAGCCTGTGGAGTTTCGAAAGCTTGCAAGAAGTATATTGTGCATTTTGGTTGGCCAATAAAGGTATCATTGTGTGTTTAAGTGTGAGTGACAGGGATGGCACAGGATTTTGAAAGAATAATTCATTTTAATGTCACTGGAGTTGCTGGGGCGACCACTGGGAAACTACTATGCTGTCTCAAACCAATACAAGATATTTGGTCATCATGCCAAGTGAAAAGAGATGGAAAATGCTTAACTACACATCATAATAACATACCCTCCAACTGTCCCTGGTTGGCGGGGCAGCCCCAATTAATCCTCTGTTTCCCCCACATTTTCAGCTGCCTTTAAAATGTCCCACTTTCTCTTTCTGACTCTCACTTCCCCCTTTTGTCCCAGTTTACTTCAGTTGCTGCAAACTGAATTCAAAGTGCAATTCAGTAGGAGGGAGAGAAGAGGAAGAGGTGAAGTCTTGCCCTTTCCAGAAGGCTCAGGCAAAAACAAACTGCAGCAGCCTCTCCTAACTTGTCTGTTTTTCCTTATACATACTTTTGGCCATTTTTACCACACTCTGATCTTGCTTGATCATATACATCTCAGTTTTCATATGTGAAATGTTGGAGGGTATGTAATAATAAATGTGGAGATGTGAATAAGGTAAAACAGTGCTTATATGAAAGAAAAGAAAAACAGAAGCACAATAGTACATCTGTGCTAAATTTAGGTTGTTGTTGTTATGTGCCTTCAAGTTGTTTCTGACTTATGGCGATCCTAAGGACGTTATCACATGGGGGAAATCTGTTGGTTAATCCACACAAATCCCAAACAAAAACTGAATTTGCGCCTCACGATTTCACACGACGTCGCATAGAAACTGGTCAGAAACTGGACAGAAACTGGTATTATCCGAAATCTTTTTAATTTCGGGAGTTTAGAGGAAATGCATTTGTGAAATTACAGTAATTTTGCATTTACTGTAATGTGAAAAGCAAATATGCATGGACAATTCTCTTTTAAAACCTGGAGGAAGGCCAAGAGGAGGAGGAGGAGGGGCCTCCAGGGAGAGAGAGTCCCAGGCTCCTGCCATGCAGGAAAGGGAAGGGAAGGGAGGGCAAGGCAAGGCAAGGCAAGTTTGGGACGGAGGAGAAGTTTGGCATTTGGGATGGAGGGAAAAGGAGGGGAAAGAAGGCTTCCCTCGCAGCAGCTGTGGGTGGATGTGGGTGCAAGTGTGGGGTGTGCTTGTGGAGCAACTTGGAAATCCATCTCACCATGAAGTTCTGCCCTGCAGGTCCTACAAAGGGGAAAGGTTTATGGGGGGGGGGCATGGGAGTTACCTTCAGTTTCCCCCTCTCCTGGGCATCAAGCCATCCCAGCTCCAAGCCATCTTGGATGAAACTGATTATCTCGATCCATTTCAAACTGGCTTTAGGGCGGGATTTGGAGTTGAGACTGCCATGGTTGCTCTGACCGATGACCTCCGCTTGAGCATCGACAGGGGTAGTGTGACCCTGCTGGTGCTCTTGGACCTCTCAGCGGCCTTTGACACTATAGATCATGCCATCCTCTTGGATCGGCTGAGAGAGTTGGGAATTGGAGGCACTGCTTTGCGGTGGTTCCGTTCCTTCCTCTCTGGCAGATCCCAGAGGGTGAGGCTCGGGGACAGTTGCTCTTCTAAAATAGAGCTTAATTGTGGCGTCCCTCAGGGGCCATCCTGTCTCCGATGTTATTTAACATTTATATGAAGCCGCTGGGGGAGATCATTCGGAGGCATGGAGCACGGTGTCTTCAGTACGCTGACAACACCCAGATTTACTTCTCCATGACTAGATCATTGTCTCAGACCTCTAATGGCGTCTCTCCTCTTAATGACTGTCTTAGAGCGGTAATGGATTGGATGAGGAAAAACAAATTGAAGTTGAATCCAGACAAAACGGAGGTGCTCACGGTTACAGGTCCGAATCCAGGTTCGGGATTACAGCCCCCAGTCCTGGATGGGGTCACACTCTCCTCCAAGGACCATGTGCGCAGTCTGGTGGTACTCCTTGACTCGTCGCTTCACATGACTAATCAGGTGAATGCGACAGTCAGGAGTGCCTGTTATCAGCTTCGGCTGATACGCCAGCTGCACCCATACCTGGATAGGAAAGACCTGGAAACTGTGGTGCACGCTCTGGTAACCTCACGACTAGATTACTGCAATGCACTCTACATGGGGCTACCCTTGTGCCTAATTTGGAAACTTCAGTTGGTGCAGAATATGGCAGCCAGACTAATCACCGGTACATCTAGGAGGGAGCACATTTCTCCAGTGCTGAAATCCCTCCACTGGCTGCCAATTAGTTTCCGGGCACAGTACAAGGTGTTGGTTTTGACCTTTAAAGCCCTACATGGCTTGGGTCCATCTTATCTTAGGGACCGCCTCTTCCCGTATGAGCCCCCCCGTGCCCTTCGTTCAGCGGGGAAGAATCTGCTCCTACAACCTAAAACGAAATTCAAGCAGACTTCCCAAAGGGCATTCTCAGTCGCTGCCCCTAAACTGTGGAATGGCCTGCCGGATCAGATACATCTTATTACGTCCTTTACCACCTTCAAGAAAGCAGTTAAGACAGAGCTTTTCCGGCAGGCCTTCCCAGAATAACTCTTTGCAGGGGTATATACATTCGAGCCACTTTATCTCTGATCTCTCTACCGAGAGTGGCATCTTGTTATTGCTTTTATTATCTATTTTTAGTTATATGTCCGATTTTAATTTTATTATGCTTAATACTGTTTTAAGGGGGGAGGGTAGTGGACGAAGGGTAAGAATTTGGATTTTAACTGTAGTATTTTAACCTGATGTACGCCGCCCCGATTGCTGAGCAGAGGGGTGGGTTACAAATAAAAATTATTATTATTATTATTATTATTATTATTATTATTATTATTATCATCATCCAAGGCTCTGGCTCTCCCCAGGGAACACCCAGCCCTTCCTTCCTTCCTTTCTTCTCCTTCCTTCCTTCCCTTTCCTCCTCCTCCTCCTCCTCCTCCTTCCCTGCCAGCTCTGCCTGTGATCCTACCCTCCTTGCTCATCTCCCCAGCAGCTGACAGCCTCCAATGCCAGGAAAGGAGAGAGAGAAAAGGGAGGCTGAGCCATCTCAATCTCTCCCTTGCCTCAGCTTGCCTTGCCTTGCCTTTCCAGCCTCCTCCTCCTCCTCTGTTCTCTTGAGAGGTCCTAACCCCAACGGAAGGGGGTTAGGACCTGTGCAGGAGGACATGACCCCAAATGGAGGACAGTCTGACATTTCCTCCTGGGAAATGCAGGACCCGCCCTGGAAAAAGGAGGAGTTTGGTCACAAAACACACCCATTCCAGTACATGTACGGGTTCTTTTCACTTGTGTATGAAAGTTAAAAACGTCTTTTTTTCGCTTTTAACTTAATTCCGTTATTACTATAATTACGTGTGAAAAGCTTTTGCGCAATTAAGCTCTTTTTTCGCTTTCTTTTCGGGATGCTTCATTTTCACTTTATTATCTTTTTAACAACGAAACTGGCCCACGTGTGATAACGTCCTAAGGCGAACCTATCATGGGGCTTTCTTGGCAAGTTTTCTTCAGAGGGGTTTTGCCATGGCCATCCTCTGAGGCTGAGAGAGTACGACTTGCCCAAGACCACCCAGTGGCTGAGTGGGGATTCAAACCCTGGTCTCCAGAGTCATAGTCCAACTGTAGTGCTATTAAAAACAAATTGGAAGGTTGTCTGGATAATATTTGAAGAGGGAGTGCTGTGTTAAAGCCTGTCACTCCAAGGATAGTGCTGTAGAGGGATGCAGACCTGTACAACCTAATGTTTATAGACAACATTTATCAAACAGCATTTGCTGATAAGTCTTTATAATGCCATTATACAAGGTCAAAATCTATTTAAAGTCTTTGCTTATTAATTAATAGGTGAGAAATATATTGTTCAAGGTTGTTGATGTTAATTGCCATCAAGTCAACTTCGACAAATGGTGACCCTATGAATGAACAAGTCCCAAGTCACCCCATGATCAACAACCCTGCTCAGGTCTTGCAAACCATGGCTTCCTTTATTGAGCTTGTCCACCTGTAATGTGGTCTTCCTTTTTTCCTACTGCCCTCCACTTTAATGAGCACCATTGCTCTTTTCTAATAAGTCCTGTCTTTTCATGAAATGTCCAAAGTACAACAGTAATAGTTGAGTCATCTATTGTACAAGACTGAAACATTAAAAACCCAAACCTAAATCAAACTGTTCATCCCAACTAGTGTAGAGCCACTGAATCAACTGATCAGGAGTAAGCCAATATTTATAGAAATCCCACTAATTCAATGAGTCTATGTACCCTAACAAGTGTGTGTGTGTGTGTGTGTGTGTGTGTGTGTTTGTGTGTGTTTATAGGCCAGAATTGTGTTGGTATGCTATGCTGGCTTAGGCATTAGTGGTAGAAGTAAAAAAGGCATGAAGGAAATAAGGCACTGGAGAAACAGGATGTTTGGAGCCAGCAGATTCGAGCTGTCTTTCCTGGCTACCACTGC